>OZ025303.1:202421335-203161335 GCA_964019185.1 Maratus speculifer
TTGCCTAAAATGCTTATTTCGCGCTTCTGCAGCTTCTTCTAAAAGCTGCCCAATGGGCAATGTATTTTTAATGATAGCTGAACCATGAATTAATATTTTATGCATAATTGGAGGCATTGGATGCCACTGGTACAAATCTACATATAAGCGAGCAGTGTCTAATGCATATTTCTCGTATTTTTCTGGATCAATTATATGTCCGCTTGAAATTGTCTCGAGTATGATTTTTAAGCGATATATTTGACTTTGGCATGTCTACCAGTAAACCTGTTTCTTCGCGAAATCTCTTCTGGATTTCGAGGGGTGTTTTTTCTAGCTCAGTTTCTTTCTCAGCTTCAGTCTTCCACTCTCTATATTTCTTTACTGGTAACTTATAAGCTAAATGAAGAATGCTTTCAAAAAGTCTAATTCGAGCATGTAAAATTGAAAGACCAAACTCGATAGCTTCAGAATTAATTTCTTTCTGAATATCAATTTTGTTAAAGTCCTTAGAAGTTGCACCGCATATGTAGCTTTGACTTGTGGATTTTGTGCCAGTTGCAACGTTGCAAACCTTTCCATCTACCATTGTCATAATGAAGACCTGTTCCCATTTAAATTAAACACTGTGGCGTTTAGTGACATTGCAGAATTTTTTATAAATTTAATTTCTTCCTCCATGTCATCAGTATTTTCTTTTACAAAACGAAATCTTATAGGATGGCAGTATTTATATGAATATTTCAGAGGCATCTCATTTTCCAGTTTTCTACAACTCAACCCGAGCTGCATGAATTATTACTTCCTTTTCTAGAGAAGATCATACTTATTTTTTCTCCTCCTAGTTCTCTCACTTGATTCTATAAATAATTTAGATGTCGTCCTGGCCGAGGTTGTGGTATGACAGGTATATAAAACGTTCCTTTTAGCCAAGATTGATTGTCTTTTACAAATATGTCTTCCTTCTTATGGGCTTTTATTCATCTTTCTTTAATTTGTGATTTAAATCGTGAAAAATTGCGTTTTAATCTCTCTATTTGGTCTTCTGTGTAACCTTCACCGGATATTAGCTGATCTTTTAAGAAATTTAATTTATCTTCAAAATTAGACAAATAAAAGCTCTGCATTCGATTAAACAAACATTTACGTGTCACAACTCTTACTCTTGAGGTATCTTGTGAACCTACAATAAAAATATTTTCTTTTAGAATGTTATATGCGACAGTCAATTTTTTTTCAATATTTCGAAAAAATATTCGAACTACCAGAAAATACACATCCGCGCTTTTCTGCGGCAGTTTCTTTGATTTTTCATTACTCAAAGCTTTAAACTTTCGATTTAGTTAAAAATTTTAACAGGATATGCCTGGGTAATACAACAAATAATCGATTAAATAAAATATTTTGGAAATAATCTTACTCTAAAATGAGGATATCTTAAAAGTGCATCAATTAAACTTTTTAACGATAAAACAATAAAAAAATATAACAAACTTTTATATTTTTACCTGCTGTATCAGGATCCATCACAAGCACTTTCAAAATAAACGTAAAATAATATATATTTCACTTCAAAGGTAACGTCTCTACACGAACGCGAAGAACGGACACAAACACCAAGTTGAAAGATCGAATTCCGACTAGAGTTTTAACGAGATGCGTTGGTCGTGGAAAGGTTGAATTGGTTGGTTATTGTTCATGAAACTGTCATCTAACTCAAGTTGTCACTCGTTTAACGAATTTAGCATTTTAAAAATTTGACTTTTGGCCGCCTAGATTGGTCAAATACCCGAATGTGCAACGCTTCTGTTCATAGTAAAATATTAACAATAAATAATAATAAGTACAATTAAATAAGAGATTCAATTTAAATATTATGGATTAATAATCCCATCATTCTAATCATAATACAAGTATTAGTCATACTAAAATTTAAATAAAAGAACAACATTAACACTAGAACCGCCATTAGGGGTCATAATGACCCCTGCCAAATTGATAATAGTCGATTCGAACCAGAATTTTTTTCATAAGATATGTTAAATGCATGCAGCAAGGAAATAGAGTAATTAAGTAAGTGAAATAATTTGAAATTAAAATTCTAGTGAGAAACAATTTTTATAAAACTAGAGTAAAATACCCGGCGGTTCTAGTGTTAATGTAATATTATTTTAATTTTTATACTAATTCCAATAACGTTAATTATAAATGTAAAACTTTTTTAACCGAATGCAAAGGATGACCATATTTTATTGCAATATATTGAAATTTTTTTTAATTATACAATTTTAATTTAGATGAACAGATATTTTTAATTCTATGAGCAAAGGTAAGTTAAATATTTATATATACAGATATATGAAACCATGAATTATAATAAGTAAATAGGTGTACTTTGAATCGAAAATCGTTACGTTTACCATAAATGTCAATTAGGATTTTATTATCAGAAAGAGTAATGTCAATATCGGGAAAATTAATTTTATTATTAAGCATATTATTATAACTGTAGTTTAATTTCTTATGGTATTTAATTGGCAATGAATATTTAGATGAACTTTTAGAACATAAAAGATTATGTAGTCAAGATACCTATATAAATAACAATTAACAATAGAAGTTTTAATTTCATAATAATGTAAGTAGAGTTCTGCACAGATTCATGATACAATCCCACCCCGAGGGAAACTTACCTTTTGTTTATATAATGTATTATTAAATAACTTATAATTATGATAAAGAATAAATTTAGTTAATGTTTTGAAGTAAGATAAAGTTACAGTATTTATTAATTTAAGTGAATCCTTATATTCTTTGAATAATAAATTAATTACTCTATAGATATCTGCAATATCAGTTGTATTGAATAAATCATTAAAGTCAAATGTTTTGATGTATTTCATGTCTTGTAAATTTTTTATATTACTTAAAAGATGTAAAATATTTTTTATACTGTAGAATTTATCATTAGTTTTAGCAAAATGTAGCATTTTAGTAAATATTGTGAATAAATCTTTACTAGCATTATTTTTATAAGTATTACATCCAATTGTTATAGTACGAAACTTAAAATTTTTTTTATGGAATTCTGGAATTTCTACAATATATGGATGGTTATTATAACATACACATATACATATCACATAGTTTAAAATTCCTCATAAATTCTTTAGTATAATGCTTCTTATTAAAGAACAGTCATTACCGAATTTATCATTAGTGAAAAATAACAAATTTTGCGGATGAAGTTCTTTAAATTACTATCAATAAACTGCTCATTAAAAATTCAGTTTTATAAGAGACCTTCAATTTCTTTTTTAAATCATTGAAAGGCAGTACGCTTAAATAGCATGTTAAGACAATTTTCAGAAAAAAATTTCTTCCTACATAAAATAGTTTGAGGCAAAATATTATTTTCAATATAATCTCGTTAAACAATAAGATTTTCAAAAAATCAACGATGCGAAAACTTACGATACATATTCAATGAATTTTGAGAATAACATGCATGAATAAATAAGGAGAAAAAAGAAACAGGAAAAAAAATGAATAAAAAAAATTTCTTCATTTTGAAATTCAAAGCCCATTTGTTTCTCGAGTATTTATTTCAAAAAAGTCAGTTATTTGGAAAGATTTCAACTATCGTTATGCTAACTAAGCAGTTATTTTTATAATTTTCAATTAAACTTACACTTATGCACATACATATCTCACTTAGTTTAAAATTGCTCAAAAGTAATTCGGTATAATGCTCCTTGTTAACCACTTAA
The DNA here is from genome assembly GCA_964019185.1 of Maratus speculifer. Classification (NCBI taxonomy): domain Eukaryota; kingdom Metazoa; phylum Arthropoda; class Arachnida; order Araneae; family Salticidae; genus Maratus; species Maratus speculifer. The sequence goes on from OZ025303.1 coordinate 202,425,085, forward strand.
CCACACGAGACATTCACGGGCTGCAAGTTTCACGGTTTTTTAATCAGAATTGTTTGATTCCAACCAGTTTTATAAAATAGTATAATTGGTTTTATTCTGGTATTATTTTTGCTTGCCATTAAATAAGATGAATCTTTTTTTTTTTTTTTCAAAAAAGTGGTGGGAATAATGAATTTGAATTTCAAACCGTAATATAATACAACCATTGAGTGGCTAAAGAACAGTCATAACCAAATGTATCATTAGAAAAGAGGAATTAATTTTGCGGATAGAGTTCTTTTAAATTACTATCAATAAACTTCGGTTCAGACGCTAAAAATTCAGTCTTATAAGAGATCTTTCAATTTTTTTTTTTAAATCATTAAATGATAGTGCGCTTAAATGGCATCTTAAGACATGTCATCTTCAGAAATTTTTTACATAAAAATTTTTTTCTACATAAAACAGCTTTATGGAAAATATTATTTCCTTTATAATCTCTTAAAACCATAAAACTTTCAAGAAATCAACAATGCGAAAACTCACGAAGCGCATTCAAGGAATTTTTAGAATAACATGTATGAATGAAAAAGGAAAAATATAATAGAAAAAGATTTCGTGATTTTGAATATTAAAGCTTATTTGTATTTTGAGCATTCATTTTAAAAGATAAAGTTATTAACTGGCAGTGGGTTTAAACAACATCACAAGACAATTTCTAAAATATCAGTACACAAGAAAGCTTTAGACAAAATACTTTTTTCTTTATCATTTCTTAAACAACAAAAGCAAAACACAGAAAACAAAAACAAAAACAAAAATAAAGAAACAAATAAAATAAAGAAATAAACAATGCAAAAATCTCACCAAATACCTTGAACAAAATTTTCGAATAAAATGAAAGAATTGAGAAAGAGAGAAAAAATAAAAAATGATTTTGTGATTTTTAAATTCAACGCCCATTTGACTTTTGCGTATTTATTTCAAAACAGAAAATTATTTAAAAAGATTTTAAATGTCGTTACGCTACAAAAGCAGTTATTTTTAAAACTTTATATATATATATTTTATATATAATATTGTTTTATTATATACTTTTATATATATATATATATATATATACAATCTAAATTCCATGAAAATATTTACTAAGCACTAGGTGCATAATGTATAAACAATTTCTTTAAAAACAACAATTTTTTGTATGCATTATGCACCTAGTGCTTAGTAAATATTTTCATGGAATTTAGATTGTATATGTATGTTGCAATTATTAAGTGCTGCATTCGCGCCTATGGTAGCAATACTCTACATGCTGAAAGCAAATATATATATATTTATTTATATGTATGATACAGTTTAAAATTGCTCATAAATTCTTAAGTATAATACTTCTTATTAAAGAACAGTCATTACCGAATTTGTCATTAGCCAAAACGAACTAATTTTGCGAATGAAATTTTTTAAATTACTATCAATAAACTGCTGTTCAGACATGAAAAATTCAGCCTTATAAGAAATCTTTCAATTTCTTTTTTTTAATCATAAATGGCAGTGCGCTTAAATAACATCTTAAGACATTTTTACATAAAAATTTCTTCCTACATAAAACAGTTTTAAGCAAAATATTATTTCCTTTATAATCTCTTAAAACCATAAAACTTTCAAGAAATCGACGATGCGAAAATTCACGAAACGTATTCAATGAATTTTTAGAATAACATGCATGGTTGAAGAGAGAGAAAAAAATGAATAAAAATGATTTCGTGATTTTGAATGTTAAAGCTTAGTTGTCTTTTGAGTAGTATTTCAAAAGAGAAAGTTATTTGGAAGATTTCAACTATCATTACGTTAAATAGAAAGATATTTTTGTAAATTTCTATTAAAATATTTTTTAAATATAAAGCATACATTTTTAAATTTTGAATTAAATTTCAATCAGTAGTATTTTTATTTTTTTATATTTTCCTTGATGCAAATTTTTAATAATGATATGTGTTAGTAAATATTCTAGTAATTAAACATCAACGTTTGGAAGACATTCTCAAAAAAGCTTATGATTACATAAAACTCCTTTTTAAAAAATATCAGTTGTATTAGATTAATTTTTAAACACGATTATTCAATCGGTAAATCAATTATAACAGGGTAATTTATTCCATTTTTCAATATTGGTGAAAAAAGTCCGGGCCAGGTTAATTGGGCGAAATAGTCCTCTAGTGTTCGTGTCCAGGATAGCTCAGTTGGTAGAGCATTGGCGGCTTCAGCGAATACATCCCTGGTTCGAATCCTGACCCGGACGTTTTTCACCGAATATTGAAAAATGGAATAAATTACTCTGTTATCAGTTGTATTGTTTCTACTGCACAACACTTACGATTACACAATTATATTGTGTGCTTCATTTTGTATGTTAAAAGTGTGAAATTAGTTTGAAATTAATTTAAAATTCAAAATATTTTACTTTCCCTTCTATACAGTCATGGAAAAAGTAAACACTTTCTACTAACTCTGTAACTAATTATAGTAGAAGTTAGTCACTTGTACTAAGCAATCGCAAATAAGGTCTTTCAAATGATGAATAAAAAGTTGCTTAAAGAGCCATCTAGAAAACAAAACTTGACCAAACTCTTTTGTTCAATGATACCACGCAATTTTGACAACAAGTTTAATATTCTGCTCAAATTATCCCTAGATACGAAATTCCAAGTCATTTGGATTATAAGTTTTTGAATGGCAAGCATTCAACATTTAGAGCTCTCTCTTCTCCCATGCGGAAAAAAGATCGAAATGCATTAAATGGATCTTGAAGTACCAAACATCGGACCTGGAATTAGCACGTATTGCTTTCAGCGCCATCTATTGTTTGTAAATCGAACTAAAATTGAGAATCGCAGTAAAAAAAAAATCCGACATTATACATTATCCTTCTACAAGATTTTTTTTTTTAAATATTAGTCACCGTTTGCAAGTTTTTGAATATTATAGCTCATCAGTCATTTTTGGGACACCCGGTATATATATATATATGTGTGTAAATGTATATATATATATATATATGTATGTGTATGTATATAGTGTTGCTTTTTATTTGCAGTGTTTTTAATTTTCGCAAGATTATTGCCGTCAATCGAAGTTAAGTAAGAATGAATCACCCAGTTTTACTGACTAGATAAATGTTTTGAGATCCCATGCTCTATGGTAATGTTTTATTCTCTCGAGACCATCTGTCAATCCTCTTAATTTGTCGTTTGAATTTTTAACACCCTGTATTTAAAATAACAAAAATATTTAAATGTATTTATAAGTCAATGCTCGAAAAAGTTGATAACATAAGTGCTAATTTGAAAGTTTCCAACACAACAAATTTTACGAAACATTTTCACTGACTCTATTGCTAATGGGCTTAGTTATATGATTAAACAAGAAATATTTTTGAAAAAAAAAGAAAGAAAAATCTTTTTCCTCAGTATCATTTACTCTTTCCGTTTTCTTTCCCATTGAATTCTTTCTTTTGAATTATTTCAAACGAAAACTCCCTTCCTTTTACAAAGAAAGAAAAATAAAACTTACTAAGGATTAAATTATGGCTAGGGACAAGAATTATCACGCAAATATTTCATTTTAAAAGTCAGTAGAATTAAAATTTGTAAAGCAGAATGCAAAAATGTTTTGTATTATAAAATTAAATGTTCTCATTTAAAAAAAAAAAAAAACTATGAACGATGTTTAAAAATATTTTATGAATAAAATATAGAGAAAAAATTTAAAACCATTTAAATATGTATTTTTTCCCTTCTTATCTTAAAATCAGAAATGTACATTAACCAGGGTAGCGAGTGGTCAGGGAAAAACACAATAAAAAAAAGAGGAATCTATCAATATTTTCTTGTAAACAATACTTGAAAGAAAGCTAATTTCTCTTCAACCCTTTGGGGATCAGCGAACTTATACGTGCAGGCTTGGGAATTCTTGTTTATCCCCACCAGTAAAATTTTACTGTAAAATTTGTTTTATTTAATCGGAGAATTTTCTTGATTTAATAAGACACAAATTTCTGTTTTTAAAAACCGGTGACAAATTATTAAAAATTTCGTAAAAGTCTCCCGTCGCGAAAGGGTTAACAAAGTACTGATGTTTAACCCTTTAACATTCATTGGTTTCGATACGAAACCACAAAATTTTAATTCCGATACGCAACACTGCCACCGGTATTTTTATTTAAAAATATCTCTTTTATTTTGTATGTGAAAAATCACGTTTTCTTATTTAGAAATATATTTGTTCTTAATTACCGGTGTTATTCATTTATTTCGACATCTTAGCAATGAAAATGCTTTGATCGTTAAAGGGTTAAGGCCCCTGTCCCTACCCGCAAAGACGCTCGCGAGCTAATGCCATTCCTATTGGGAGACATTTCTAATAATTCTTCCGCATTTTGACAATTTTTTTTTTTTTTTTTTTTTTGCATTGGATAGTTGAGGGTCCTCTCAAAATTACTCCTTGATTACTTTTTCGATTTTGGTCGCAGATGTTTTTTATAAGGTTACTTTCACTTTCTGAACCGGTTCTGAAAGGGAAACTAGCTTTATAAAAAATATGTGCGACCGAAATCAAAAAAAAAAAAAAAAAAATCAAGGAGCGATCTTAAGAGTCATCTCAGCTGTCCAATGAAAAAAAAAAATTGAAAATGTCAAAATGCGAAAGAGTCATTTGCATAATGCCTCCCAATAGGAATAACATAAGCTTGTGAACGTCTTCGTGGGCAGGGACAGAGGCTTTAACGCTTTTTGCGACTGTGTTCTTCACTGACCGCTCGTCTTCCTGCGTTAACCTTTCCGCTGCATTGGTCCCACGTCGGGACCAATTAATTTTAATTTCAAACTTAAAAACAGCATAACAGCCAAGAATATTTAAATAAAATTTTGCTTTTCCAGTGAAAGTTTAAAGTAATGTACTTTTAATTTCTTTAAAAAATAGTTTTAATTTTCCTCTCTCAGGCAATAACTTCATTTCAAAGACATTATATTTCAAGATTGGCAAAAAGAAATATGAATGGACGTAAACAAACGCCAGTTTATAAATTATTGGTGTACCAGTACGTAAATATAAAATAATTAACTATATATTCTCTTCGAGAAAGCAATCATATATATTATTTTAAAACACTAAATTAAATAGCGCAATAGTATAACAACTGTTATAAGCAAAACCTATCGGAATTTTATTTGAATTCAAAGTGATTACACAGTGATTACAAACATATTAGATGGAAACACATGACATAGAAAATATTACCTATGGAAGAAAAAATCAATAAAATTAATCATAAATGGCATGCCCAAAAATAGTATCAGAGTTTGATATCTAAAATTACATTAAAACAATTTTATAATTGTTAAAACAAACTTGTTATGATCTTCATTAATCAGAGATTCAAGTGAAGCATGATGACAGCACTTACCTAAAAAAAATAATAACTATTATTATATAGAAAAACATAAAAAATTATTACTTTTAAATAATTGCACTTAAAACATTGATCAAAAATACAATAGGAATTTAAAATTTTCAATCCGATAATCAAAATTATATATCAATGTACCATACATTGTAATTTTAACACAATCAAACAGATTGGTAAAGTGATCATACGAATTAAATATTTCCAATTGAGCGAAAAATTGCACAGATCGGGAATCGAGAAAAAAAAAAAAAAAAAAAAAAAAAAAAAGAAGAAGAAGAAGAAAAATTGGCGGAACTTCGATAGAGTGTCCATAAAAAATGAAATTTTCATTTATTTGGCAATTGATCACCAATTGGCGATGAAACAGAAATTCCAAAAAATACACTTTATGTCGAATACTCTTTAACCTCTACGCGACGAGAGCTGTTTGCTTAATTTACAATTTCTTATCACCAGTTTTTGTAAACAGAAAATTTTTTGGAATTGAATCACTAAAATGCTCTGATCAAATAAGGTAAACTTTACAATAAAAAATAACTGGTGGAAAAAATGAAGGATTTTAAGGGACAATTAACAAGCAATTTTCAAATGCATTAGAATAGTTTGCTTTTGTCGAGGAAAAATCCTGCTCGCCAAATCTTGTGTCGCTTTCATTCGCGCAAATATTCAAAGATATTTTATTTTTTTACAGACTTTCTACTGAAATTCCACCTCAAAATTTAACTCATAATTTATTATATACGTAAATAGTACAAGTAGCGTTTTTTTTTCAACATATTCTGAGTATGTCTAGTAAGGAGACCTTTCATGCCAGATCTTTATATCTTCTATATAATCAAGATTTATATTTAAAAAAAAAAAACGGTGGAAATTGAATTATCTGAATTTTTCAAATAGTACTCTACATTTATCGGGATGACGTTTAAGTAATAAATCTCATTGTATAAATAACATTGACTATCGGGTACGTTGCAGGAATGCAGTGCGGTGACACCAATAGTTACATATTTGAAATTCATAAAAGTTATCATAAAAATAATGAACAGTATTGTTAAATCAACGAACAAATGGCATAGAAATAAAGATGACCATTTATCATCAAATTCGGGTAAGTGTAAAATCGAGTATCGTTAAATCAATAGTATGCTGTTTGCGAAAAAAAAAAATCAAATTGACAAAAGAATCCAATAATTTAAATTTCTAAAATTTCTCCCATGTGAAAATTATTCTTTAATAAAATAACAGCCAAAACCTCTTTTCGTACCTAATGTATCGATAAAATATTCAGTTTGTTTGTTCTTTTAAAAAGACCCGGGGGCTAAAGAAACTTTCAGCAGTTGCGAAAGTTCACAATCAACAAAGCTTTTAACGAAAGTTATTCTCATAGGATAAAATATTTACTAAAGGGATAGCTGAATGAGCAGTAGGTAAACATATCAGATCTAAAAAGTTTTTAGAAGTTTACTGAATTAAACATTAAAGGATATTTGTATTGCTTCCACTTGGGGGATTTTAAATAAGTAGAAAATTAAATTACCTTATTTAAAACTTTTTCATTGATCTTTATTCAAAATCTTTATCAAAGCATCTGGGACTTGAAAACTAGTTACAAAGAGTCGTAAAAATGACGGCTTTGTTTTGAAAATTAATTTTCAAAAATACACAGGCAACATAAATGTACCGTTTTCTGAGATGCATACCTAAAATCAGCTAATTTTGAGATAAATAATGGTTTTTATGTAATTATAAATTTAATAGAAATATAACAATACACTTTTTCAATGAAACCCTTTGATATTGGGGAACATAATATAACGCTATCATATCTCTTCCCTGATTTGCCCTACGTCATACGGGCAAGGTTTTTTAGCAAATCATGATTTATTCATCACACGTACAAGCTTCCATAATATAGTTCAAGAACCGACCGCACAAAACCCTATGTCATCGAGCACACACACACAAAAAAAATTCCTTTATTTTTATGAAAGAGCACTAATAGGTGAATCTAATGATCCATGTTTGCCGGAAGCGAAGTGGCGCATAAAACAACAAGTTGGAAATTGCACGTAAAGAGTAGCAAATGAGGTGCGTTCGTTGATAACGAAGTTTTAAAATATTCAGATCTTGATGTTATAGTAGAGCGTACTTTGGATACAGTATAATGGTCGAAATCTTTGTGTTAAAACATGCAGGGAGTAATTTTTATTATACTTCATTAACGTATATCTTATTCATAAATTGTGAAGTAGTTTAATTTAATTAAAACACCCCCCAAACAATGTTTCCCCGTATAATATTATTTAGTGAAATACATTTGTGTGGCCCTGTAATTTAATAATAAATATTCTTTGTATCACAGATTATACAAAATGTATTTTTAGTACATATTTCATAGATTCATGTCAATTCTGTTATATTCAAATGAGTGTAACACCATTAAAATGCATTTGAAACTTTTTTCCCCATTGACCGTAATGTAATGGAATATTTTTGATTGTCCCTGTAATTGATCAAAGCATCCGATTTTCATAACATTTGAAATGACTCGACAAAATTATGTAATAAATATACGTTTTAAATTTCAAACGATTAAAATGCATTTGAAACTTTTTTTCCCCATTGACCGTAATGTAACGGAATCCTTTTGATTGTCCCTGTAATTGATCTATCCATCCGATTTTCATAAAATTTGAAATGACTCGACAAAATTATGTAATAAATATACGTTTTAAATTTCAAACGATTAAAATGCATTTGAAACTTTTTTCCCCATTGACCGTAATATAACGGAATCCTTTTGATTGTCCCTGTAATTGATCTATCCATCCGATTTTCATAAAATTTGAAATGACTCGACAAAATTGTGTAATAATTATGTATATTAAATTTCAAACGATTCGGTTGGGTAGTTTTTGCGTTGTTATATGCGGACGGACAGACGGACAGACAGACAGACGGACAGACGGACGGACTGAGCGACAACAATAGGTGCTACGCATTTACATAATTACGAACGCACCTAAAAATGAATCCCACTAGTGATTGACTCGTAGGTTCAGCCTTGTGTTTTCCTGCAGCCACTTTTCCAATTTTCTATACTTTTGACTGTATGATAAACTCAATGCTAAGCCTTCGAGTCAACCGCTAATGGTATCAATTTTTGGCTTATGCACCACTTCACTTCCGGCAGACATGGATCATTAGATTCCCCTATTACTACTCTTCCGTAAAATAAAGGATTTTTCTTGTGCTGGATGACATAGGATTTTGTGCGGTCGGCTCTTGAACTATTACAATCACGAATTCTCACCAGTAATTTTTTATTGCAAATTTTGCATTATTTAATCTGAGTATTTGGTTAATTCAATTAAGCAAAAATTTTTTTTAAATAATCATCAATAAAAGATTAAAAATTCTGTAAAAGACGCCACAAAACTAAAGTTTTGAAAGTTTTATCAAAAATATTGATCCGTCTAATGGTTAAACCTTAACCCTCGAATATCTGCACAGAAGAATTATTGCACTTTATCGACAGTTGCACGATTTATATGCTATTTTCTGATGGCCGTTTTTACATTATTTAATTGAAGAAACCTTGAGTAGGATCTTGCAGATTCTTTGGAGAACAGTATTTTTGTACAAAAAATTTCTTTCTAAGATTTTAAAATTTCAGCAACTGAATACTTGTAATAAAAAAAAATCTAAGCCAAAAAGAAAAAAGACAAGAAAAATAAAAGCGCAATTGATGATTATCATGAAAATATTAGCTCTGCTTAGAGGCCGGGTTTCCATTTAGCCACCATTTTCATCTGGAAATACCGAATTCATACCGAAATTTTTTTATAACTAATCACAATAAACAATGACCAAGAAGGTAATTTTAAGAATTCTCTAGTTTTCAGGAAACTTTATTTGCAGTGTACAAGTAAGATTGTCTTTCAATGCAAAAAAAGTCATATGAATGTTAAGATGCGGCTGGTGGCCACGAAAAATTGAGTTAAAAAAATAAAAATAATAATGAAAATGTCTGTCTTTCAGTTATTAACGAAGTACTGCTATTATTTTCTGGTGTGAATCCAGAATTTCGGAATGAAGACGGAGGCCATATTGGCAACTCTGCTAAGAGCAGACTTTTGACCTCTAAAGATTATAAGATACAGTAATTTAAATTATTAACCCCTTGTGGACGAGCGACACGTATCTGTTTCGCTAATAGGCTTCAGAATTTTTGTTTACCCCCCACCAGTAAAATTTTACTGTAAAATTTGCCTTATTTAATCGGGGCATTGTTCCATCTAATAAGCTTCTAAAATTCTGTTTTTTCAAACTGGTGGAAACATTTAAAATTTTGTAAAAGGCTGTCGTAATGAAAGGGCTAATAAATTATATTTATCTTCAGATACAGTGACCAGCAGCTTACGAAACTTCTAGTACTAAAACATCTAAAACCTCCTAAATCCTTTGATGCGTACGAACCTTGGTTTAACAAATTAGTGCCTAGCGTCCCTTTTTAGGGACGCTTCAAAAGGTGCATTCAGCACTGTTTTTGACATCGTTAAAAAAGAAAAGCAATAATTATTTTATTTAAATGGTGCATTTTGGTGATTAATGAACTAAACTTAAATCTTCTAAAAATAGTGGTGCCAACCAAATAAAATTTACACAAAAGATGCTGGGCACGAATGGGTTAAATTTCAGAAATTCTTCCTGTAACAAAATTTTAACAGTTAAAAGCTCTTTTCGTATCGAATTGCCAGTTAAATATTCAATTCGTTCGTTCTTTTTAAAAACACCTTAGGGCTAGAGAAACTTTCTGCATCTGCAAGACTCCAAATAAATAAAGCGAAGATTTTAACGAAAACTATTCGCATAAAATGAAATGTTTAAAAAAGGAAAGTTGGGTGAGCAATAGCTAAAAATTTTAGGTCTAAGAAGCTTTTAGAAGCTTCATAATTAGACCTGATAAAATATTTGTATTACCATAAAAATGTAGTTAAATCTTTTAGATTTTTAAATCACAAGATTTTAAGAAATTCATCTTTTTTATATAAAAAATTGAATAAACAATTTTATTTTACTTGAGAGAGGTGTAACGAAAAATTAAAAACAAACATTATTGACGTGTTTCGATTCCAATCTAATAAGAACCATAATCATAATCAGATTATGATTATGGTTCTTATTAGATTGGAATCGAAACATGTGAATATTGTTTTTAATTTTTCGTTACACCTTTCTCAAGTAAAATAAAATTGTTTATTCAAATGTTTATTTGTATTGCTTTAACCCTTTAACGTTCATTGGTTTCGCCACGAAACCACAAAATTTTTATTCCGATACGCAACACTGACATCGGTATTTTTATCTAAAAATATCCCTTTTATTATGTATGTGAAAAATCACGTTTTCAGATTTAGAAATATATTTGTTCTTAATTACCGGTATCATTCATTTATTTCGACATCTTAACAATGAAAAGGCTATGATCGTTAAAGGGTTAACTAGAAGAAATATAACCTCCTCGGTCCTCAGACAAATTTTATGTGGCACTACAAAAACCCGTTTGAAATTATTACAAAACATCGCCAAAGATGCATCCGTCTATATATCTATTCTTTTCATATGTAAATTTTTATTTTAAAAGGTCTATCTGTAATTTTAATATTTCTATAAAGATTAAAATTTATTTAAAGGGTGTTTTTTAGTATCATTTCCAGGCGACATCGGGACCGAGGAGATAAAATAAATAGAAAAGTAAAATAATTTATTTTCGAATTTTTTTCATTAATCATTATTCAAAGCATCTAGTATTTAAAAGTTATTCACCTAGTGCAGAAAACTTGACGGGTTTATTAATAAAATGGAATTTCAAAAAGAAGTAAGCACTATAAAAATATCGTATTTTGGCATATATTTTAGAAATCAGCAATTTTTGAAATGCGTGATGATTTTTCAGTTATGATTTGATCAGAAAACTAATAATATAAATTTTCAAAGAAAACAGTTAATGCGGATTCACGGTATTACGGTACCATGTGTAAATCTTCACGCTAGGAAGTTATCGTTACAGGTACATCATATTTTTACAGCAGAGAAAATTACAGGGTTTTTACGATTCAAGGATTTTCGAGAACCGCTTACCCGAATACAGTCGAGTCTCTATATAACGAAATCTATCGTTCCAGTAAAAAAATTCGTTATATAGAGAAATTCGATGTATAGAAAATGATGTTAAAAATCGTATTTAATATGTAAATTTTGAACAAATATTATTTTTGATGTTTTTAATTAAGAATTTGAAATTTTTAAAAGTAAATATTAACCTAACATTTTATTTCTTAATTATTTAAGCAGTTTCAAAAAAGAGAACACACATTTATTTGAAAGCTTAATGAAAATCAAATAAGGAACACTTGCATTAATTTCAGACGAAAAATCTATAATTTTTGTTGATTTGATTTTAATTGTTACGCTCTCAAAAAAAAGCTCAAATTTTAGTAAGGAATGAAAAATTGTAGTTAACATTTTCCTCCATTTGAAGGCCTCTCTTATGTGCCTCTCACTGATTCCTCTCTAATATGTGTAACAATCTAATTGACTCTGTTTTGAGAAGGATGAATGGTGTGTGGGAGGTGGAATGAATTCGTTGAATTTAAAGAACAAGGAGAGAAATAATATTTTAAAAAAATTCAACACTGAACGATAAATCAAAAATAAGTGATGGAAAATTGATTCCATATGATTTCGAAGCTTTTTTAAAACTGAATAAATTAAGACCAATTTATGAAAAAAATCATTATATGGAGATAGATATTTCGCTATATAGAGACTGTTTTTAATGTAATCATGCGAAAAGGGGACCGTTCCTAAAACAAATTCGTTATATAGAGAAATTCGATGTATGGAGTTTAGTTATACAGAGACTCGACTGTATTTATAAAGTAATATTTACCATGTTTAATGAAAACATGTTATAACTCAAGACATAGCAACCAGAACTTTACATAAACCTTCACATAAATTGTTGAGTACGAATCCTGAATTACACTTTTTCTTATTTTTTATTTCGTATCACTTTTTTATAACACTATTTGTTTAATTACTTAATTGTTGGAATTTTGTGAATGATCTTGTTCACTCTATGTAATAGATAAAACTTAAATTCATCTACCAGTATTTTTGTACAAATAATAATAATAATAATAATTCGGCCTCTAATTATTAAATTTCTGAAATTAAATAACTTCTAAAAATGTCTGTGAGGAAATTTCACCCTTTGCACTTCGTTGACGCCGCTGCGGCATTAATAATCTTTCTTTGCAAAATTTGATGTGAGCACCAGTGGCAAAGGAAAATAAAATTTGACTTATTTAACCAGAGCTTTTTTTTTTTTTTTTTTTTTTAATTATCTACTTGAAGAAGCTTTTTTTAAAAAGGGATACCGTCCGAATAAAATTTGTGTAAGAAATTTCTAAAGTGATAAGCAAATAATAATACTAAATAAATAAATAGATAAATAAATAAATAAAGAAGGAAGGAAAGAAAGAAAGAAAAGCACGCTTGACGTGAAAGTGCGAGATCTGTTTAGTTCGTACTTTTTACCAATTAAACAGATCGTCTACAGTTACTATATCTTCTACAGTGGACTATACGTCTGCAGTTTAAATGATTGACAGAATGAAAGTTTCAGAATAAAAATTACAAGTTGAATGTAGATTCTGCCATTGCAGAATTCAGTTTCGCCTCCGATTAAAAAAAAAAAAAATCGATCAGGTCTTTTAGAATGCAATGAACTAACTTCATTTTTCTTGTGTTAATCAATATAATAGCAAACAGAGCGGCGTGAAATACCCAATTGATTAGTATTTTCTCTCTGAGACATTGGAATTTCGGAATAATAAAGAGATACAATTTCACGTGCTACATCTTCATTGACTAGATTCATCAAAAATGGATTTTTTCTTTAGTTTAAACGCTTTTTTATAGACTCTGAGAAAAAGGAAATGCGCTTTAACAATAAAATTGTATTAATGTCTCGTTTTAACGGCCAGATTGCGCAACTAGTCTTTGGGGGCCACCGTAATACTTACCCAACATGGATATGCATTATATAATATGTGAAAACTATTTATAAAATACATTGCAATTCCAAAACAAAATTTAAACGTATATTTAAATATTCTTAATATACATAGTAATGCTCCATTAATGAATTGCTGATGAACCCATTTCGACAAATTATGTAAAATACCAAACTATACAAGTAGTACCGGGTTGCGTAAAAGAAACATCCTTACAACTCCAAAAACAATAATCATATTAACTAACAGTTTACTGCGCAAGATTAAGCGTCTCATTTCCAATTAAAACATATCTTTGAATTGAAATTTGAAGAAAATACAGGGTCATGAAAAATCGAAGAATGTGGAAAACAGGATTACAAATATCTCGGCAACTATTAATTCGACCAAATTCGTTCTTGATGCAAAATTTGTGTTAATTTATTACCTTTTACGTCCTTTCCTTAAAATAAAAAAATCGAAAATTTTTATATACATTTCATCACAACGAATTTTTCGAGAGTCTGAAAAAAATAGTTCCGGATAATCGAGGTTACTAATATTAAATAGGCTTCGTCCTATTCTTACTTACTAAGTACATAGAAAATTTTAAGTCACTATCACCATTTGTTCGTGAGATAGAGCGTTTACAGACAGACGGACGGCAGTTTTTTTTCTAAAAATATGTTTTTCGGAATCTCCAGTATCTGAAACGTGTAAATCTGTCAAAAAAAAATTTTCGATTTTCAAAACGATTGCAAGACTTACCCTATACAACATATCATAGGTAAGTAAAAGTGGGCCACAATTTTTGACACGACACTTTTTAGCTTGTCTGAATGAAATAGCATCGGAGGCTAAAGAAGTATATTTTATAATATGGCCTGATAATCATTTTGGCAGACCATCAGCAGAAATGCAAGTGCTGCGCCACAAATAAGGATTGTTACCTCCAACTTTTTATACAATTCCTCATCTCATTTAATAACAGAATGCCCCGTATTTAATACGGTGAAGAAAACCATTAAAATTTATTGGTTAGAATCAGTCTTGTGTGGCGCAGCGCTTGCCTCCCTGCTGCAAAATTAATTTTGATATGAATTTGCTGTCATATTTATTAAGGGATCTCAGAAACTATGTGAAGATAACATTTGCTTTCGTGAAAACTGAGGAATGTTCTTTTAACCCCTTAACTGTTTAATACTTTTCCGTTCAAGAAATTGAAAATAGCGGTCTCACACCATGATTATTTAAACGAAATATTCGTGAAATTTAGTTTAAACATTTCCGCCATTCAATAGTATGAAAATTTTCTAAAAATAATAGTGGTGTGAAAAAGCTTTAAACGATGAAATAAGCAAATTCGTCTTGCCTGAACGGCGTTCGAGCAAACCAGTTAACACTAGAACCGCCATTAGGGGTCAAAATGACCCCTGCCAAACTGATAACAGTCGATTCGAACCAGAATTTTCTTTATAAGAAATGTTAAATATACACAGCACAAAAATGGATTAATTAACTAAGATAAATAGTTTAAAATTAAAATTCTGGTGAGAAATACTTTTTCTAAAACTTGAGTAAAATATCCGGCGGTTCTAGTGTTAAGGCGTTAAGATATTGCCAATTCCCATTTTTTTCCCTCACTCAAATACGTGTAATTCTAACCTGAAGTAATATTTGTCACTAAAAAGTTGTAAAAAAAGGAAATAGACAGAATAATATGTTTAAATTTCTGAAATTCTTCTTGCAAGAAAATTATTCTTTAAGAAAATTTTAACAGCCAAAAGCACTTTTCGTATCTAATGGAGCGATAAAATATTCAGTTCGTTTGTTCTTTTAAAAACACCCTAAGGCTAGAGAAACTTTCTGCAACTTCAGAAATTCATGATGAATAAAGCTTTTAACGAAAACTATTCGCATTATATAAAATATTTACAAAAGGAAAGCTGAAAGAGCAATAGCTAATTTTTTTAGATCTAAGAAGATTTTAGAAGTTTCTAAATTAGACATATAAATTAATAGTATTGCTCCAACTAGGGAAATTTTAAATAAATTGAAAAGTAAATTACATTATTTTCAAATCTATCAATTATCTTTATTCAAACCTTCTGACACATAAAAATAAAAAGAATATTGCCCAGTTAAACTGATGGCATTGAGCTCACAGGCTACGCATACTAATTGTACATTACAGCCTTGTATTTTCGTTAATTCCGTTCGAAAAAAAATTAAGAAGGGGAAACAGCCTCCCCTTTCTCCTTTTTTATACTTAATCATTTAACCTCCTAAACTATCAAGGACATGTATTATCATATAAAAAATCTATATCCAAAATTCAGAGCAAATTGGATAATTCTTAACCCGGCAGAACGCGCGCAGGGCCTAAAAGACCCGGAGTGCGTATGGTTTTTACAATTGCAACCACTAATTTTTTTAAAGTAATCTTCAACTTATTTTATCGCAAAATTTGTAAAAAAAATTTCTGTCTAAATAAAGCGACTGTATTAATTTGATTTCATTGGTGAGAAAGTTAAAACCATTCATACCCTGGGTAAGCGCGCGTTTTTCCGGGTTAATAAAAACCTATTTAGCATTTATATAATTTAAGAGGAGTTATTCCCCTCTTTTATACTTAACCATTAAACTTCCAAAACTATTCAGAGATTTGAACGAAATCTGACAATTCTGCTTGAAAAATCCATTTATACAAGTTAAGGGGAGGGGCATTAGAACCCCCGTTCCCCCTGTTTATACTTATTCAATGAACACCAAATAACAGCCACGGTATCGCCTCATCAGAATGATCCCATATCTAAATTTTGAAGGAAAATTGTTAATTCTGCATGAAAATCCCGTTTATATCAATTAAGGGGACGGGCATGAGCCCCCCGCTCCCCCTCTTATACATATCGAATGAATTCCAAAAACTAATCAGGGAAGCGCCTTATCAGGATATACCTATATACAAAATTTCAAGTGGATCCGATATTTTTATCATGAGTTATCGCGTTACGCACGTACGAATGTACAAACGTACGAACCTACATACAGAACGGACGGGCACATAAGCTCTCAGGCTATGATAGCCTGTGAGCTAATTAGTTATCGAGCATCCCAAACATGACAAGTCTGTTTTATAAAATGGATCTATTTCTGAAATCAGCAATTTTTTGAGATACGGAACTATTTTTAAGTTACATGAATGTAATAGTGATAGAGATTAAAAATTAGCTTAAAAACCACAATAAATCATTCAATTAAGTTAGAGTTTTCAAACAAGTTGCTTTTGAATGTAGATTTTAATAATTAAAAAAATAATAATAATTTAATAATAAAAATAATATTAATATTTTAATAATTAAAATAATAATAATAATAATAATAATTTAATAATAAATTCAGTAAAAATATCTGAGGAAAAACAATCAAAGGTTTTTCACAGAACCTGTTTACCATTTATGCAAAGCCTACAACTAGGGTTGCCATACTTATCCTTTTTTTTAGTTCTGAAATTTTACGTTCCCATCAGAAACTTTGCAATGTATCGTTTTCGTAATTTTCTGACTAATGTTACTTTATTCTTAAACTGTAAATTTTTCTTTAAGAATTTTTTATGTGATTTCAAAGTTTTTAAATTGAAAGTGGGGGCCAAACTTATAACCCAGCCTACAGCATTAATTTTGAATATAATGTGGTGGGATTTTTTTAATACTGGAACTGAGGAAAGCGTTTTTTTTTTCGAGGAAGATGGCAAAAGCTCTAAAAGTGTTAATCAGGCACCGCTACTTCATCATTCCTGATTTAAAAACATTTTTAATTCATTAACATATATTTTTAAATAGGAACTCGTTTTACGAGGGCAATTCGGAAAGTAACATCCGTTTATGAATTTAAAAAAAACTAATGAAAGGAAGCATCTTTTATTACTTACGTATGAAAGACACGTTCTTGAGCTACTTCTCAACATAATTGCCGTATTAATTAAAACAATTATCATAACGGTAAATCAGCTTTGAAATTCCATCGTCACAGACTTCTGCCGCCGGCCTATTCAACTGCGATTATTTTTAAATTCAACTCGCACCACTCTTTCAATCCAAAGAATTTTAACACATTCTTTTATTCATATTGATAAACTCCGAATTGCTCTCGTAATATTTTACTTGACCCACTATTTTCTAAAATATTTTTGGTAGTACATTTATCAACAAATCATATAGAAAAATATGCTAAAATTGTTTTTTTTTTTTTTTGAAAGAGTGGTGCGAGTTGAATTTAAAAATAAACGCAGTTGAATAGGCCGGCGGCAGAAGTCTGTGACGATGAAATTTCAAAGCTGATTTACCATTATGATAATTGTTTTAATTAATACGGCAATTATGTTGAAAAGTAGCTGAAGAACGTGTCTTTCATACGTAAGCAATAAAACATGTTTTCTTTCATTAGTTTTATTTTAAATTAAAAAACGGAGGTTACTTTCCGAATTGCCCTAGTATTTTATTATGAATTTATTTTATTAAATAGAATTTCTTGTTTCAATTGACTTAAAAAAAACCTTAATGTAGACAGCCATGCTTCTGTTTCGAAATTTATGCCACTCACACTCCTTATTTTCCTATGCTGGAAGCATCAATAAAAGAAAAAAAAGTATGTCACTGAATTTTCCCTAAAACACTACCTACAAAAAGTTTAAATTTGTGAAAGCCTCTTTTGAAAAAAATTCGACGGTCAAAAGTAGTTTTCGGATCAAACGGAGCGTTAAAATATTCAGACTATTCAGATTATTCTTTTTTTTTTTTTTTTTAAAGACTCTAATGCTACAGAAAAATTTTGCGCTGACAGATTCACAATAAATAAAGATTTCAACGAAAATCCTTCACGTTGAATAAAGTATTTATAAGATGTAATGCAGAATAAGCAATAATTATTTTGAGACCTAAATTTTTTACTGGTTTTTTGATAATATTTGTACTATTTTAGCTGAAATTTAAATAAATGGAATTCATAATATACTTATTTTCAATTTTTTAAATTAAATTTCATTCAAAGAACCTAATACCTAGGTGATAAAATGTAGAACCTGAAAATGATTTTTAGGAGCAGAGAACACAAGTTTTTAGTGTTCTTTGACGATTATGTTAAGTGATTAAGTGAATTACTTTTTTAAAATATTTTAAATATACGAGGTTCAACCAATCAGTTAATTGCATTGCTTGATCAAATAAAACAGGATCAAAACTTTACTATAAGTTTATTTGTATCCTTAAGTTCCATGCAAAATCTACTTTCCGAAATCATTCCCTCTGTTATTTTAACCTTTGTCGATGTGTGGCACAAATTTTACAATGCATTGTACAAAGAACTAACATCCAATAACTATTCTTGGGTTACAGCTTTCACCACGTCATCCATGTGGTATTATAACTATGAAAGTTTTTCACTCGTGGGACCAAAAATATGGAAATCGTTCGTAAGGTGAAAGGTATAGGCTACAACGAAAGTGATTCCACACTTTTACAGCAAAACATTCTGTAAGAAATGAATGGTAGCCACATTGTATGCAATGCCACTTTTAGCCACATTGTATGCAATGCCACTTTTAGCCACATTGTATGCAATGAAAGTACATTAGAATTTTTTGATAAATAAAATGGAACATTACATGATTATTTTATTCTTGGAGAATTGATAAAGCATTATCATAGTTGCTAATACTTACGTTCTTTTTGCACCACATAGATTTATTTACTAGGAAATCTTTATTATTCATTCTGAAGATTACGATGGTTTAAAAACATAACATTGATTATAAATTTTTTGTGGTACAAAAAGTGGAAAATTTGGCTTCGTGGCATTATTATTTGATTTTTACTTTACTTTCAGATAGATTCCAAACTTAAAAAGCGTACTAGAGATCCTTTTAAAATCTGAATTTTGTAACGAAACTTATGCCTAGTTCATTAAAGAGGAATAATTTGTGGAATGAAACGTACTGTAGCAATAAAAACTACTTGTTATCCTTTAAAATATGTAGTTTCAATTCCTTAGATATTGCAATATTCATTTTGAAAAGTATGTGTTTGAACATAATTTGATGCTGAAATATTATTATTCAACGGATTTCCATATTTACTGCGCAAATAAATATTACATTTACATAACACATTCATTTCAGAGAAGTGGTCGATATTTTCATAAAATACATTTGTTTGTTTATGTAAACATCATAAATATTGTAATGTTATGGACATTCGCATTCATAAAAGGGTTCTTGCCATACTTCATTAGCGCAGTTCCGATATAAAGCGACATTTACAGTTCATGTCTGTAAACTGCTTTTTAAGTTAAAGGAAAGGCGTCAGTAAAATGAAAGATAACAAAATTATGCTGATTCGAAATATCTCATGCAAGATCAGCAAATAATGCGTCAAGCATTGAAAATAAAACATTTTCCAACACATCTAGAATAAATTAACATATGTTCACCATTTAATAAAGTGAAAGACGATGTCTAATTTAATAACGGATGAAAAGGGATATTCGACCTGAAAAATCAGATTTTGTTTTAACCCATTCGTGCCCACCAACTTTTGCGCAAATATTATTCGGCTGGCACCACTATTTTTAAAAGAAATAAATTTAGTTCATTAATTACGATGTTTTAATTAAATAAAATAAAGATTGCTGTTCTTTTTTACCGGTGTCAAAAACAGTGCTACATGCACCTTTTGAAGCGTCCCTAACCCATCCACTAATGGGTTAAAGTAAAAGCAGAGGTCGGACCAAAGAGGGCAAATTTTATAATTCGTACTAGTATTTTTTATCAATAATCTTCAACAGACATTTTTATAAAATATGCAGTAGGAACATAACATGAAGATAACTACTAAAATATGCTGGTAAAAACATCAAAATTTGTCCTATATGTCCCCCCCCCCCCCGTATACAGGTAATCCCGGTGGGAGGAGATTCTAGGAAGCCAATTTAGAAAAACCATAATACAGTTGAAATGAGTTGAAAAATTAATTAGTTAACACTAAAACAGCCGGGTATTTTGCTAAAGTTTTATAAAAAGTGTCTCGCACCAGAATTTTAATTTTAAACTATTTAACTCATTTAATTAGTCTATTTTGGTTCTGCATATATATAACATATCTTAAGAAGAAAATTCTGGTTCGAATCGACGTCTATCATTCTGACAGGGGTCATTTTGACTCCTAATGGCGGTTCTAGTGTTAAAGAGTTTTATTTAAGTCACATGACTCGAACCAGTGTTACCTTGGCTTAAATAGCCAGAGTTTAAGCTTGGTTGAGGCTTGGCTGAAATCAGTTGGTTTTCCCATGGAGTTATGAATAAACAGGAGGAAACATACTGCATTGTTTGGTAATTGCGAATGTAGTTACAGAGGAGGTTGTCACAAGATGACAGCTGTTTTTTTTTTCATCGGATCAACAATTTTTAATTTCCTTGGAGGAAAACTTCCAACAGTACACTTCAATAGAAAATGGAGTCTAATTCAAGCGGCTTAGTGATGGAAATTTCCGTATAATAGCATAGTAATTTTTTTTATTTTTTTACTAGTGTCAGTTTGCTCAAATATTATAATCTTTTTCCCAGGCACAGACTATATGTTATCCTGGCTGTCACAATGTAGCGAAATTACTACCGCCGACGTAAACTTCCACCAGTAAAAATGAAAACCAGTTTTTGCCATTAATTTTGATTGAAAATTTTCTCTAATGAAGCGTGTAAATTCCTCTTAAATTTATCGGTGGAAGTTTTTCACGGTTGTAATAAACTCCTGCGAAAGCAGTTATAATTGAAGCTTCCCTGTTGTAAATATTTGTCAGATCCTCATTCTTAATAGTTCCATAGATTTACCAATTGAATAATTGTGTTAAAAATAATCTAATTTAATTTCTAGGTACGTCCTCTTCAAGGAAATTTAAGGCTGTTTTGCCAGAATTTTTGACTTAATTTTAAAAAATCTATCTTCAGAAATAGTTACCAGTAATTTACGGAATTTTCGGTACAAATACACCTAAAATATCCTGAATACTTTAGTGTATTTGAACCCTGATTTAAATTTCTGAAAATCTTCTTGTAAGAAACTTTTAACTGCCAAAAGCTCTTATTGTAGGTAATGGAGCGTTAAAATATTCAGTTTGTTTGCTTTTTTAAAAACACCCCAGGGCTGCAGAAACTTTCTGCGGCTGCAGAAATTAACAATGAATAAAGCTTTTAACGAAAACTATTTGCTTTGTAGAAAATATTTACAAAAGACAAAGCTGAATGAACAACAGATACAAATTTCAGATCTAAGGAGATTTTAGAAATTTCTCGATCAGACATGCAACGTATTTGTGTTATTTAAACTAGGAATATTTGAATTGAATAGAAAAGTAAATTACCTTATTTTCAAATTATTCATTAATCAGTATTCAATTATTCTGATAGCTAAAAACAAGTTACCGAACATCTAAAACACGAAGGTTTATTAAAAAATGAATTTTCCGAATAGTTGCAAACAACATAAATGCATGTATTTCTGTTTGTGTATTTCTTAAATCAGAAAAGTTAAGATACTAAATTATTTTTAAATAACAGAAATTTAATAGCGTTTGGTATTTTCAATTAGATTAAAGGCCATTATAAATCAGTCAGTATGTACAGATTTTTCAAAAAAATTGCATTTGAAAGTAGATTTTCTTTCGAGCATGACGGTGTACAAATAAGAAATATGTAACGTTTCGATGTTTATATCATTAGGTGTTACCATTTAAAAATGTGCTGTCACCGTTACACACAGACATATGTTTGTCTTTTATAACATCGATATGTTTTCCTTTTACCCATATTATAACATTCATTGATTAGTTTCCTCAATTAGGAATTAGACATTTCATTTATTCTGTATTTTTTCATAAGCCAATAAATATTATTACAATTTTAATAACGATATTTTCTAAGCTGAGGGGTTTTTTAAATCTTTATTTGTAGTTATTTAGAAGACATTTTTAACTATAATTGATTCATTGAAGTAGAATTTAAAATTTGAGAATAATGAAGAACAAAATTGAATTAGTATTTTTGAATAGGGTATGATTGGCTACTTTTTTGGCGCGCAGACACACACTCACAAGAAAAAAAAATCTGAATTTAAAGTTAAATTTAATGCTTGTCATATCGATAGACGCAGTATTTGAAGACTTAACACTTTCCGGCAAAGATAAATTCTGTACGTAAAATGAGAAGTTATTGACTGACACCAGAATTTATAAATGACTTTTTTAGAACTCCTTGATTCACGCCCTTTCATTGCAAAAGCAAAATTTTATTAAAGTATTCTTGGTGTCGTTTGCAAGTCTGGTATTAACCCATTACTGCCTAGCGTCCCTTTTTAGGGACGTTTCAAAAGGTGCATTCAGCACTGTTTTTGACACCGGTAAAAATGAAAAGCAATAATTATTTTATTTAAATGATGCATTTTCGTGATTAATGAACTAAACTTAAATCTTCTAAAAATAGTGGTGCCAACCAAATAAAATTTACGCAAAAGATGTTGGGCACGAATGGGTTAAAATTAAGTATGCCCAGAGTGAGACCACTGTGCCGGAAAGAGTTAAGAATGACTCTTTATCCCCAGTTCCCTAATAAAAACACAGGAGGGTTTAAAGAATAAGGCGGATGAAAAATGAAAAAAATATTAATCCATTAATGGGTTCGTACGCTTCAGAGACTTTCAAGCCACTGTAGCCAGATAATTGACAAAAAAGTCCCCCAAATTGTAAATCTTCATAGATTTTTTTTAATTGCTATTTGGAAAAAATAGTTGTTGTTCTCGGTAGAGAACTGGGAAATCTAAAGTATACCAGAACCTTTTCATTGGTTTATTTCCGCAACTTATTTAATTTTATTCGTTTCCTGATTGGTCCAATTTTAAAGTCATTAAATGGAATATTTCTGTTTTTTATTTTATTCGTTTTCTGATTGGTCCAAGTTTAATGTCCAAAAGTAGAATACTTCTGTTGCCACAATGACAAAAAAGTAAAGAAAACCTTTTTTAAAAATTAATAATTTAAAAGAAATTGTAATAGAGATTTCAAACTAATTTCATTAAAAATGGCATCTCTACTAAACGGTGTAAAAATTTAAAATGTGTGATATTTAGAAGTCGAAATTTTTGCAGTTCCGAAAATTGTAAAACTGAAATTTCATTTAAAATTTGTTTGTGATAGGTCCAGGAACATTAATGTTTAATCCATGTCAACGCAGCGCCGTGCGAAAGGGGAGAGGGGGGAGTAGTTTATTATTATTATTATTATTTTGGAATGAAAATATTCAACCTACTTAAAAATAAGGCAAATTATACCATTTTTAAAAAAAAGTGGTAATAGTAAAAAAATCCGAATTAAATATTCCCCAATCTGGCAGAGCTGTTTCAAGAACCTTATGTGAGTGTTTTTGTAAAGCAGCATTTTCCTTATTTGAAAAAGAAAAAAAATCTATTTCTGTATAGCAACCAAAACATTTTTGAAATTTCCGGTACTAAAATATCTTTATTCCTTGAATGCCTTTATACGTAGCGGTCCTGCATTAATCATTTTTGTTGAAAACCGTTTGTCAATCCAAATTTTAAAAGATAAATTGCATTTTATTTAATGGTCAAAGTTTCTGCTTTCAAACAAGGGACATTTTTAAAATAAAAAATAGTGGTAGTTTCATAGTTAATTTAATAAAAGCGAATCTATTCCACACTAGCAGATACAGTGAAACTCGTTTAAGATACACATGTTTAATATATGATCCCGGTTAAGACACGAATTACCTGTGGTCCCTTGAAAAAGAAATTCGTGTAAAATTATCCGGATGAGATACAATCTGGAAGATATGAAATATACTCTGCCCCTTGATTCGTATCGTAAACGGGTTCCACTGTATTGTGTTTAATCTTTTCGGCTTGGGCGGATAAATCTGTCCCATTAATTATAATCGTTAATTACCACAACGGAAGTCGTATTTTAAAAGAAAATTTTGTCTGTTGGACTGTATGTGAAGAAAAGGTTTTACTTATTCTCAAATGCATTGAAACCCTTTTAAGATACGAATCATATGGCTGAGAATATTTCGCATCTTAAACGGGACTGTATCTTATCTGGATGATTTTATACAGGTTTCCTTTTCAAGGGACCGCAGATAACTCGCATCTTAAGCGGGATCTTGTATTAAACATGTTTATCTTAAACGAGTTTCAGAATAAATCTGCTCATAAGTTCTGGTGTCACTGAACTGTTCTAGCATTCTAGCAACAGAAATAACTTAAGCCGGAAAGGGTTAATGACGAGGCAAAAGATTGTCGCTAAGTGACTTCTAATGATTAAAAAATTTTCGCGTGAAAAATCGATACTTTTTGTTGTTGTTGTTGTTCGAACGACAGTCGAAGTGTAGCAACATTCAGGGATATTCCCTTTATATTTTTATGATAAAGATTAGATATCTGAACCATTTAACCAAAACCATAATCAATGCTAAAAAAAGAAAAGAATATTATAAAAATTAAATATTTCCTTTATATTTGCGACACATGATGTAACGTTACCATATTTTTAATTTTAATGCTGACGAAGCTTCACTACGTGAACGGGCCTCTGTGGCTGAGTGATTAAGACACCACGCCGCTAATCGTGAGGTTGTGGGTTCGAATCCCACTGGCTCCATTGCACACACTCTTTGTGGTTTATAAGCAGGCTTCATGTCGAGCACACAAGTCAGATGTATGTTATTCAATAAACAAACAAACTACGTGAACATCACACTCTCACAAAGAGCGTCGCTTATACTTGTTATGATCTTATTCTTCTTATTATCATTATATAGGTGCCATTTTCTTGAAAGCCTTTTTTTTCTATGGTATTGAAATTATGAGGTGGATTTTGTACACTCTATGCATTAGGTGGAACTTTAAACTTATTAATAGAATTTATGAAAAAAATTTTTTATTTAACTTCAAAGTTTCCTTAATGAAATACTTTTAAAAAATAGCAAGATTTTTTTTAAGCGGAAAGAAAAGCGTAATTGGCGCTTGTCACACCATCGTTTGTCACACCAAATTTTCACTGATACAATAACCTTCCTACCCTGAATGTGCGAATAGACCTGTTTCTATGATATATTTTATTCGATTTGAACCAGGAATTATTTTTTTACACTAAGTTAAATAAAAGCTGCGGAGAACTAAGTTAAAGAAAGAAGTAAAGTAGCTTTAAATAAAAATTCTGGTGTGAAATGTTTTTAATCAAGTTTGAGTAATTTCCAACAGGGTAAGAAAATTAATGGCGGCTACCGAAGGTAGTTTCTTTTCAGCGTGTGAACGGTCCCTTGAATTTTTGCTCCAATATTTTTTAAAGCTTTTTCCGCTAAATTTAAGGGAACGTTCACACGTTTAAAAAATGCTGCGTAGACCATGGAACTATTAAAAAAAAGGAACTGACCAACCCTTAAAATAGTAAAACTTCAACCGTAACTGCTTCGCAGGGATGTATTACCACCGCGAAAAATTTCCACCAGTAAATTTAAGTAGAAAATATATCTTTATGTGAGCACTCCGTTATTATAAAATTTCATTGAAAAATAATGTCAAAAACTGATATTCATTTTTATCGGTGGAAGTTTACTTCGACGGTAGGAGTCCCCCCTCATTGTGACAACTATAGTAACCTACTTTCTGTGCCTGTGAAAAGTTTATAATATTTGGCTAAATTAACACATGTAAAAAGAAACACAAATTTTTTGTCAAATTTGTGAGAGAAATTTTCCATCAATAAGGCGCTGTTCAATAAGGATTTTTGTATCTAAGAAATACAGATAATTTTTTAACCTTGATTTCTTATTTTGACTATGCAAACAAAATTTCGTATTGAGCCTTTACAGGACAATTCTATTTTGCCTACCGGCACACAATGGAGAGTGTGGCCCAAAAACCTAGCCAGAAATGCAGAAATTTATATTTGATTAACAATTGTAAAAAGTATATTCTTTAATACATGACTAACTAGTGCAGTGATTTATTATTATCAGAGTTCGCACACTCATGTTTTTTAAAGACTCTGACACCTCCATTAACCCTTTCCGGCGCAAGCAAATTCTATTAGTAAAATGAGAAATTGTCGATTGACACCGGAATTTATAAAGGACTTGTCTAGATATTACGAATTCCTTAATTTAAGCTTTCATTGTAAAAGCAAAATTACATTAAAATATTACTGGTGCTGCTTGCAAGTTTGGAATTAAAATTAGGTGTTGCCGGCCACACTGCGCAAGAAAGGGTTAATGATGAAAAAAATTTATATTTAATTTTTAAGAAACAAAAATCGCAACCACCACCTTTATTCTCATGTTTCGCAATAATTTTCTGCAGTGAAATACATTGAAAATGCTATAAAAATTTTCTGGTAAACTTGTGTGAACCTTCATTATTATATTTTTTAATTGTTTGTTTATTTTTATTTTTAATTTTATATTTATTTTACAAGGTGAGTATTCTATGTTTGCGTTTAAATTTTTTTATCTTTAAATATGCCAAGATGCATAGTTTTTGTAGCTTTGTGAATTTTTAACTCAACAGATTTATATTTAATTAAACTAGTAAAAGCTTAGCATTGCTTTGTATGGTTTCGCGAAGTATTATTTTATAAGATAAATATTTGAAAAAAACAAGATTTTTTTAACATTATTTTTGCATCTTTATTAAGCAAAAAACATTATTTTATGTTTAGACGCATTTTAATTTTAGAAATGTAAATACAGCCTAATTTCGTAAATTCTTTAAACTACAAGTATGTTAAAAAAATATTAATAGTAATTACTTCTTATTTGTAAATTTGTTTCATTTGGTTCAATTTTCTCTTTCGAATTCGAATCATATTTTATTTAACGAATTAAACAGATTATTTTATTTGTTTACAATTCTTTTGTTGTGCTACTTAGTAATAATAATAATAATTTTTTAATGCATAAATATCGTCTGAGTAAAGGATTTCACATAATAAAAATAAATTTTGTATTTGAATTCTTAACACTGAAAAATACTTTTATAATTGAATGTAAATAATTGAATTTTAACAAATTTTAATTAACTAAAAATATGCTATAATTTTCATTAAAAAGGGATTTTTAAAAATTTCATAAAAGAAACCGTGAAACTATTATATGATTAAAAGGAATAAAAGCTGGATATACAGGTTCCTTTCCTTAATTAAATATATTT
The DNA here is from genome assembly GCA_964019185.1 of Maratus speculifer. Taxonomy (NCBI): domain Eukaryota; kingdom Metazoa; phylum Arthropoda; class Arachnida; order Araneae; family Salticidae; genus Maratus; species Maratus speculifer. Next base: position 202,452,861 of record OZ025303.1, read on the forward strand.
TAAATGTTAAATTTTGATGCTACGATAATATTTCACATACTTAATCATTCATGACATTATTCATTTTTACTGACTGTATAATTTTTATTTACTGCAAGAAATACGCAGATTTCGTTTACAGAAATGATTCCTTATATGTAAAAATATATTCAGTAAAATAATAAAAAATGGTTTTATAAAATCCTATGATAAGATTATTAATATTATCGGAATCTACGGGTCATATTTTATTTATATCAAGCCCAAATGTATATATTTCCTTAATTAAATTCAAAAAACAGTCTTTGAGATATTTTGGCGGAATAATGAAAATATATTTTATTTATTAAATAAATCATGCTTCTATCTATAATTACTAATTTATTATTTATAATTGCTAATTTATTTTTATTTTTTAAATATACATGTTTCATTTTTTTTTTTCAAAAATACGTCCGTAATTAAAAAACATGTAAAATAAACTAATTAAAATAATAAATTTTCTAAGGTTATTCTGCAAAAAAATAGTATTGTGCAAATCTATGCATCATAATTTATATTTATGTATGATTTTAAATCAAAATACCAACTAGTTTTTTTTTTTTTTTTTTTTTTTTTTTTTTTTTTTTGTGTGTGTACGAAAAAATGTAATTTGAGTAGCGTAAGATGATCGCCCATCCTAATATATAAAAAATGAAAGAAAACGTGTTCTCTAGCATTCTTTAGCTGTAATTTAAATATAGTGATTTAGAAATTTGATCTTTTTGAATATGTTCCGGACTTTGCCAAACTATTTTTGAAGTATAGTCGTATTGCTTGTAGTTTTGAAGGCCAATTTGTTTAAAAAATCTTCCGCATGTAGTTGCTATTTTTAAATATAAACTGTTTTGATAATCTCTTAGCCGCTTGCGGCGCAGTGGTATATCTACGAATCCACTTAATTTTAAATCCCAAATGCCACATTGGTACCAGAATTTTAATTTAAAAAAGACGCTTTATTGAATTCCTGTAAAATAACTTTTTGTTAATTATAAATAAAGTTGTTTTCAAATTCCAGTGTCAGTCATCAATTTCAACACTTAAGCAATAAATTTGCTCTGCGCCGCAAAGGGTTAAAAACACTTCAAAAATAAAATCTGTATCCCACAATTAAACTAGTAAACACATGTAAATGAAAGTAAACATAACTTGAAAAATAGAAAACGCAAGTGTCAGATACATTAATACGTTTTTTTTTTATATAAATAGTTAAAATTTTACATATACTAAAATTAATCATACGTAATTACACAACACTTACAAGGCAAACAACTCTATCAGCAATTAGTTTCCTTTTCTAAACAGTAAAACAGAAAGTAAAATTTGCTTGATATATATTAATTTTTTTGATTAAATACGTACTTTTATACCTATTCAATATCAATTAACCCCTTGAGGGGCGGTGGTTTCATAGATATACCACTTAATTTTAATTCCCAAACGCCACATTCGCACGGGAATTTCGTTAAAGAAAATTACTGTTTATTGAATGCGTGAAGTATAGCGTTTTCATATTTACAAATAAAGTTGTTTTCAAATTCCGGTGTCAGTCATTAATTTCAATACTTAAGCAATGAATTTGCCCTGCCCCTCAAAGGGTTAAATGTATTTACTAATCGTAAATGAACAGCAAAATTTTTAACGGTAAAACATATGAAAAACAATTTTGGGCTTAATTTTGCTTTATATTCCCCACTGTGTGAGGAAATATCGTTACTTGCCTCTAAAAAATTTAACACAAGATAACTACGGTTTAGATAGAATTGCTCTAATCACTCTTGATTTTTTTCTTCTCATAAATACATAATTTTAACTTGCCATATGTAACTTAATGTTTTAACCCTTTGCGGGTCGCTGGATTCATAGATATACCACTTAATTGTAATTCTCAAACGCTACATTCGCACCAGAATTCTGTTAAAAAAATACGATTTATTGAATTCGCGAAATGCCACATTTTCTTATTTAAAAATAAAGTTGTAATCGAATTCCGGTGTCAGTCATTTATTTCAATACTTAAGCAATGAATTTGTCCTGCCCCGCAAAGGGTTAAAAGTAAAAATAATAGAAATACGATTTCTGGTTTAATTTTACTTAACTCCTTGGACGAGCGACATGTATACGTGCCAAAAAAGGCTTAAGAATCCGTGATTATCCCTACCAGTAAAATTTTACTGTAAAATTTGTCTTATTTGATCGAATAATTTTATCGATTTAATAAGCCAGAAATTTCTGTTCTTAAAAACCGGTGATAAAACATTAAAAATTTCGTAAAAGGCTCCCGTCGCGAAGGGGTTAAAAAGTCATTAAACGTTTTCGTGATTTCCTCGTATGTCATACGGCCAACGTGTTTTTGTCAATCATGATTTGCCCGTACCCCGCTCGGACATCAATATTCCGATCATGATTTATTATTGACACCAGTTAATCTCCAGCATTTTTCCGATTCGATTAGGCGAAAAAAACTGTTTTGAAAACCTGGTGATAAAGTATTAAAAATTCAGTAAAAGACATTAAAAACATGCGCATCATTTGTATTTTATTTTTCAAAATCATTGATCCGTTAAGTGGTTAATGTAAGCCATACTTTTGTTTAGAAATTTTTTATCGTTCATAACACTTATTTTGACTATGCTAGTAGCATAAAAAGAAAAAAGGAATGAAGGTTACCATACATTTCTTAATGAAGTTTTAATGAAGGTTGCTGTACATTTCTTCAGAAATTTTTATCCTTCATAACATTTCTTTTCTTATGCTAGTATCATTAAAAAATATGTCACTAAACATACCTAAAAAAAGCACTACAAAAAGTGTAACAGTTTAAATTTGTGAATTTCTTCTTCGGAGAAAATTTCAACAGTCAAATGTACTTTGCGGGATCTAATGGAGCGTTAAAATATTCAGGCCGTTCGTTTTTTTTAACACTCTGATGCTACAAAAAATTCCCCAGCTGCAGAGGTTGACAGTAAATAAAGCTTTTGAAGAAAAAATCTATTCGCATTGGGTAAAAAATTTACGAAATGTAAAATTGAAAGAGCAATATTTAAACTTCTGAGATATCAATGTTTTTCGCAAGTTTCTTAATACTAAACTCTAGGAAATTTTACTCAAGTTCATAATAATAGTTCTCACCAGAATTTTTATTTAAAATTTTTTCATTGCCTTTTTAACGTTAATCTGCATGGTTAAATTTTAATTTATTTCAGTTTAAAAATTTTCTGATTTGAAATGAAATTTAATCACATGATCGGAGTCGAATCGATTCCTTCCGGGCGTTCTAGTGTTAACATTCATGCGGTGAACATTTTGAATGTACATTATTTCAAACATGCAGAGCTTTCAATATTCCTGCGAATATTTTAATTCGGGAAATTAGCTTTGTTTAATTGGGACATTTGACGTATTTAAGAGAATAATAATTTCTTTAAAATATGTGCAAGGAGACATAGCCTCAATAACTCATAATATGGTTTTCATGTCAAAATACTCGGCAACATCTTAGCAAAGTTGATAATATTTACATCTTTTCAACTGCAATTTCAGTAATTATAATTAAAAATTTACTTTTTTCATAATTTTTTATTAAATTTCATCAATGATGATTTGTTTCTACTCATAAACACACAATTTTAAATTCCCATACGTATGTTTTTGTTAAAGAAAAAACCCATAATAATACGATTTCTGATTTAATTTGAATAAAAGACCTTTCAATGTAAGCAGCATAACATTTCTTTAGAAGTTTTTATTGTTCATAACATTTATTTTCCTATGCTTGTCGCATCAATAAAAGAAAAAAAATATGTCACTGAAAATTCCCTAAAAAAAGCGCAACAAAAAGTGTAATAGTTTAAATTCGTGAATTTCATCTTCGAAGAAATTTTCAACAGTCAAATGTACTTTGCGAAATCTAATGGAGCGTTAAAATATTCAGGCCGTTAGTTCTTTTTTTAATACTCTAATGCTACAGAAAAATTCTGCAGCTACAGAGGTTCACTGTAAATAAAGCTTTTGAATAATAATAATAATAAAAAAAACTATTCACATTGGATAAAAAATTTACGAAATGTAAAATTGAAAGACCAATGTTTAAAATTCTGAGATATAAATGATTTTCACAAGCTTCATAAACCCTTCGCGACTGGGATACAACCTTTTACGAAATTTTTATTCTTTTGTCACCGGATTTTAAAAACAGAAATTTGTTATTTATTAAATCAAGAAAAAGCTCCCATTAAATAAGACAATTTTTACAATAAAATTTTACTGGTGTGGATAATTAAGGATTCTTAAACCATTTTGTGGTACGTATACGTGTCGCTCGTCCCCAAGGAGTTAACACTAAAACGCTCGGAAAATTTATTCAAGTTTCATAATAATATTTCTCATCAGAAATTTTATTCAAGATTATTTCATAAACTTTTTAGCGCAAATCTATGCGGTTAAAAGTTAATTCTATTTCAATTTAAATTTTTTCTTGTTTCAATTGAAATCTAATCACATAATGAATTAACTCTCACAGGACATTTTACTATTATCCCTCATGCGGTGTTCATTTCGAATGTACATTATTTCAAATATGCAGAGCTTTCATGTTTCTTACGAATATTTTAATTCAGAAAACTTTCTTTTTTTAATTGGAACATTTGGGCTATTTAAGAGAATAATAATTTCTCTAAAATAATAGCGATGTGGAAGAAGCCTTAGACTCAACAGCTCTGAATATGGTTTTTTGATCGAAATAATCCGGAACACCTTAGCAGGGTTGATAATATCATTTCATCATTTAAACTGCAATTTCAATACTTATAATTAAAAATTTATTTATTTTTTCATAATTATTTATTAACTTCCATCACTGCTGACTTGTTTCTACTCATAAACACGTAATTTTAACTTCTCAAACGTATGTTTTTTTTAAAGTAACTCCCATAATAATAATACGATTTCTGGTTTAATTTGACTTAAGGGGGGAGACCACCTGCAGTAGCTCGATAATGCTCAATTTTAACACATTATTTAAAAAGTTTTGAAGCTGTAAATATTTCTTCAAATTTATCAATACATTTAGAGTATATTGTACAAACCCTTATTTACATGATCCATTAAACATTTTTAATGAAAAAAAAAATTATAAAACTATTTAATTAAGACATACACTCTAAAAAATAAATGTGTAAATCAGCCAATTTTACCCGAATATATGTGTAAATTTCTAAAATTACACACCTGTCGTAAAATTTACACTTTTTTTCTGAAATTTACCTGTTTATATGTGTATTTAGGATATGAAAGTAAGTGTGTAATTTTTTATCACTTGAAAAACTCAAACAAGCGTGTAAATGTCTAGAAATGCTTGGATTTACACGAATTTATGTGTTAGTCCAAGTTAAACTTAATTATAAGTACACACATAAGTGAGTAATTTTTTAAAAATACATACTTGTCATAATATTTACACATTTTGAACAAAAAATTACCCTTTTTTATGTGTACCTAGCTTGTGAAATCAAATGTGCAATTTGCTATCTCTTGATTCACTCACAGAGATGTGTAAATGTAGAAAAGTACCTGCGTTTACACGAATGAAAGTGTTAATCATAATTAAGGATCAACTGAAACCGATTTTTAAGATCAAAACAGAAACTGAAACCGAATTTTGGTACTCATCCTATTTTCGGCCGAAAGCGAAAACGACCAAAAAAATTTTAAGTGATTAATATTTTCAAAAAGATACATAATTAGGTCCGTTCGAAATTATGTATATACGTAAGACCGATTGTCGTTGTTCAGTCCATTCGTTAGTCTGTCTGTCCGTCTGTCAGCATATAATAGAGAAAAACTACCCAACCGAATCGTTTGAAATTTAAAAGATAAAATTGTTCCATAATTTTGTCAAGTTTTTTCAAATTTTATCAAAATCGGATGTATAGTTTGATTACAGGGACAATCAAAAGTATTACGTTACATTACCGTCAATGAGAAAAAATGTTTCAAGTTCATTTAAATGGTGTTACAGCCAAACCAAACCTTCCAAATAAGAAAAAAAATTATATACATTTACCGAAGCGTATTAAAATATACATTCGGTGCAAGGTGAAAAAACGTTTATTATTCATTTACAGAGCTACACAAAAGAATTCCGTCACATAGTGATATATGGGAAAACATTGTTTTCTGCGTATTTCAATCATATTAAATTATTTCATATATAATTAAGTTGATATACATTGCTCAGTTTTATTGCAAGTTACTTCTTTAATAATAGAAAGCGCTAACAGTATTTACAGGCACTCACAAAAGATTTCGGATAGTATACTGCACCAGGACTACTCTATGTTACAGATATGTTGCTAGAAGTGCATTTTTAGTTGTGATATGAGTTTTTAAGTGTAACTATATTTTTGCATATTACTTTGTGTGTATAAATGCTGTAAATCATATACAGGGTAACACAATAGAATATGTAAGAGTTACAGAGTAAAAATGAAAATAGCAGTGGTTTTCGAATCAGTTACGCATTTTTATGATAACCCATGATAAGTAATGATTCTAGGTTTGCGATCTTGATTACGTCCTATTTAAGAAGAGGTCCTATTATTTTCGCATTACTGAATTGGAGGTATATAATCGTGTCAAATTTTATATTCATGCATTTTATCATAAGAGTTTAACAGCTAATGTATGAAGCTCAGAATATTTATAAAATTAATTGTAGTACGAACGCACCTCATTTGCCACGTTTGACGTGCAATTTCCAATTTGTTAATGATGCTACACACTTTCGAATGTAATACAATCTATATGTATCTATGAAGTGTATGATAAAATATACTTTCTGCACAATCGGTGGTGCAAAGAATATTTATTATTAATTTACAGGGCCACACACAAGTATTCCATTACATAATATTATGGGGGAGATACTGTTTGGGGCGCGTTATAATACAATTAAACTATTTCACACTTTATGTACGTTGTTGAGGTTTATTACAAGTTACGTGGGTACACGCCGTATACCCTTTGGATTTTTTTAAGGAACTCTGTATATCCTCTATTTCTCCTGTGTATACACTCTAGGGTATACCCTATGTTTTTTGCATATACCCTCTACTTTTTTTACGATTACACCGCTGTCAGAAAGCAGATAGTATTTACAGGGACACACCGACAGATTTCGGCCACTATATTGTATCCGAAATACTGTATCCAGTACACCAAAATCTGAATATTTTTAGAACTTTGTTATAGCACGAACGCATTTCATTTGCTACGCTTGAAATGCAATTTCCAGCTTGTTATAAATTAATTATTGACATACAGAATCATATTTGAAACACACGAATATATATATATATGCATGTGTATGTATAAGGTTAAAATAAAATGAAAACGTATTCCATGCATTAGTTCTTGAGATAGAGCGCCCACAAAATTTATATCACATAGAGACAGACAGAGTCACATACATTTTTAATCTTATAAAATGTGTAAAATCCTTTAAAAACAGGAATTCGAAATTTTCACGAATCCAGTATTTTCTTGCAAAAATAAAAAAGTGTAAAAATGTTTCAGGTTCAGGTATTTTATCGGGATGTATGAAATCTTCCCCCATGAAATCTGCCCCCGTCCGCCATTTTGACCTCTACATTAGAAGGGGGTAGATATCCAGCGGTGCAGCATTTCACTTTCTACGAGGGCCTGATATCTGCCCCCAGTATATCTTCCCCCGTCCGCCATTTTGAGCTCTGCATTAGAAGGGGGAAGATATCCAGTGCTGCAGAATTTCACTTTCTACGAGAGCCTGATATCTACCCCCAGTATATCTTCCCCCGTCCGCCATTTTGACCTCTGCATTAGATGGGGGTAGATATCCAGTGCTGCAGCATTTCACTTTCTACGAGGGCCTGATATCTGCCCCCAGTATATCTGCCCCCGTCCGCCATTTTGAGCTCTGCATTAGAAGGGGGAAGATATCCAGTGCTGCAGAATTTCACTTTCTACGAGAGCCTGATATCTACCCCCAGTATATCTGCCCCCGTACGTCATTTTGATATCACAGTAGAGGGGACATACATGGAGTGCTAGAATATTTTTTAGGTTCATCGAGAACCTAAGAATCCTGGCTATATATCCTTTCTGCGTATAGTTTTTATTGTTTCCGCTAATAATCATACGGTTTATTTATCTAGAAATTTGTAGACGACACTTAAAATGTAACTCTAAAATTATATAATATATATGAGGACGTAAACTTCAAAACGCACTTTATCGACATTTTTAAAAATGAATTTTCTGTATGAACCTATTCTATTAATAAATCTGCGTAAAAGAAAAAAAAAAACTATAATTTTAGGAAAAAAATGAAAAAAAGAAAGAAAGAAAATTTTAACGTGTGTTTTGGCATTGTAAAATCTTGGTGTTTACAATGAAAACTAATAATTTTTATGACATTTATTTAAATCGCAAAAATTTTACTTTCTGGAAAAGGCAAAGTTTGAACCTCACGCCCTCTTATATACATGCAAGATTTTGAGTACTTTTGTAGATTTTTAGCATTTTCCAACAAAGTTAAAGAGTGCTTTTGCGTTTTGTTTGTTTGTTCGTCTGTCCATGCACTGATTCCCGTAAATACACTCGGATTTTTATACAATTGATAAAACTTATTTAGGTTTATTAAAACATGTTTGTTATTACATATTAAGTATGTACTGTTAATGTTTCAGTTTTAGGGACACTTAAAAGAATTGAAGAGTATTTTAATGACATTACGCTATTCCAAATCTTTTGAAACTGGCATAAATTCTTGAATTTCTTTACGATCACGTTAAAATAGAACATTCTTAACATTTTTTATTAATTTACAGGGACACATAAAAGAAATCGGTTACGGTACTGTCTTTGCATAATAATTGCTGGAGTGTACGTTTTAAAATTCGGTATACGCTTTTAAGTTTGATTAGTTTTTTTTTTTGCGTATTACTCTTTATATTAAATTCTATACCTAATACACAGTACCAAAGAACAGAATTCTAATTAATGTTTATTAAATCAAATAAAAAAATTTTCTAAGTTTTAAATACTCGAAATGATAATAATAAAAAAAACGCTTTTTTCCAACTTATATAATAATTAAAAATGTGGTTTCAATATCTATAATTTAAAGACCAAAAGTATCTGTGCGTAACGCATACGTCATTTTAAGAATGGCAACACTTTAAAGTTTGAAATGCATTTCCGGTTTTGCAATTTTTCTACTGCAAATTTTTGTATTTCTTAACTGCCCACTTTTTTTAATTTTTACACCATCGTATAGGGGAAAAAATTTACTTTTAAATGCGATTTATTTGAATACTGTATCTTAATTTATTTTTGAAACATTAATTTTTTTGTAGTTTGTAATACCGTTTTTCTAAACGTGGCAACAGAAGTACTCCATGCTTATTAAAAGCAAAGGGAAAAAAACCGGAAAAAAAACAGACTACTGGAATTTTATGTTGCCATTTTTTTATTAAAAGTGAAAAAAAAATAATTAAACTACGTTGTGTCAAGAATATTGTCTGTTATAAAACCCAGTGAATGTTTGTTTCTTTTATAAAATTTCATTTATGCTTTAAAAAAGTATATGGATAGTTTAGTATCTGTTTCAACTAATAGCTATAGAGACTTCAAGTTTTGAATCAAAATGATCAAATTAAACTATCGATTTTCTTTAAAAAGTGAATACAGATATGAAAGGTGTATATTTAAATTTTGATATGGTGAAAATGACGTCAGATTTAGGTTTGGGGAAAATATTCTATGTTTGAGTAAAAGTGCAATCAATTCTGCTTTTTTTCATATTGGAATACAAGCATTAAAACCTTAATAACTTTATTACAATAAAAGATCTTTATTTTTATTATTTTTTTATTTTTTAGATGTAGAATAAAATTTAATTTTAATAATATCTGTAACTGAGTTTTATAGAAATAGTATTTTCTTAACTTTAGATTGAAAATAATTTCACATAAAGAAGTACTTTACAATTAAATTAATTAAAAAATATAAAATACAAAAACAAGTTAAAAAAAGGACATGTATACAGTGAAAAACTTCATAAGCTAAAAATTTCATGTTTTGAATGAAAAGAATAGCATACAGTCATGGGAATAGCTCCCCCCCCCCCCAAAAAAAAAAAAAAACCCACCATACTAACGCCTCAACAAATTATTGTAGAAGAAAGTTGTTGGTACCAAAGGATTGGAAATAAAGTGCACTATTAAATGATGCATATAAAATGTGCTAAGTGGGGGGAGGTGACATGTACATATTAAAACGAACTGAAACTTTTTTTTTTCAACGGCAATACCCAATTTTAACAAGATATTTCAAATGTTTGGTTTAAATTATGCCTAATATATATATATATATATATATATATATATATATATATACATGTATTACCCATTTTAACGAAGCATATGTCGTGACTATAGCCGAAAGATATTAAGCGACTAAAATGGTCTTATTGGTAAAAAATAATATACATTAATAGAAGAGACATAATCATTCTGTAGCATTCCAATAATTGAGTACATAACTTCAATTTAGATGCAGCCTCTAAAATATGCTTGTTTTAAAATAATTAATTTCTTGGAAATTAATTGTACAATAAGAAATTTATGAAAATTTGAATTTAGGCTAATTTAAGGGTGCAAAATCTATTTATGGTGGCAAAATTATTTGTTGGTATTGAATTAAAGGACACAATTTGGATTTATTTTTATATGAAAATGGCCCCCTAAGCGATTTTATATGCATCATTTAAAAGTAGACATTATTTATAATCGTTTGCTAACAGCAACTTTCTACTAAAATAATTTATTGCACAGTTAATAGGGGGTGGTTACCTTTTTCTTCTACGATTGTACGTAAAAGGTTCAAAATATCTCAAAGAAAGGTAATTTTAGCAATTTTTGGAGCGAATTATTATTAGTAGTATTGTTATTTGCATTTGCATATGTTTGTTAAGATTTCTATATTATACTATTTACTTTTGGATTTTCCTTGTTTTGTAAATTTGCATATACAACAATAACGCTTTCAACCATTAACAAAAAGAAGTGATAACTGAATGTTCTATATAATAATTCTGAACTATTCTATATAATAGTTCTATATACTCTATATAATAGTTCTGAACTATAGTAGAACTTTCCTATTATGATAAAATATATTAATAGGGTATGTATCTTCACTATTGAATTTTTTTAAATTATTAAAATTTTTAATGATTTATGTGAAGTGAAAATTCATGTGAAAGGTTATATCTGTTTCTGCACCTCTTGAGTTATAAAAAGATACATATATATAGTATGTAATTCATTTTATAATCTGAAATCCCTCTCCTTTTTTATATAGTTGTAAATGAAACTATATTCAGTAATTTAAAGCAACATTTATACAAATTTTTTTTTATGTTATTGATGTTTTAAATCAGCAGCTCTCACTGTTTTATTGATGTTAAAAAATTAAATTTAATCGACGCATTATATATAAAATAATTCTCATTTATTTGAAAAAAGGAAAATTCTAAAAAAACAAAATAAAGAGCGAATAAAACAAAACATTTAACATTTAACAATATTCGTTACATTTTGTAAACTTAAAATTTTCGAAATTTAGCTTTTGGTTTTCGCTTTAAATTAACATTGTTAAAAAAAAAAAAAAAAAAAAAAAAAAAACATTCTTAAATTATTTTGCGCTTAACAAAAGAAAAATTTTTATATATAGAAATAGAGCAACATTTAACAGACGATAGAGAATATGCAATCCATTTTAAACGTTTATTGAAAGTCTTAGTTCCTTATGTGATTGACAATTTATCTTTAAATGTTACTCACAGATTGTCAGTTTTTAACACATAAAATATTAAATTAAGAATATATTTCGGAAAATATTTTGGCAACCAAAAGAACATATAATATTCATTTCCTGGGGTGATTTTTAAACCCTAAAACCTATTCCGGGATTCATTTTATGAGAAAGAACTTATATCCAAAATATGAAATACATCTGATAAGTGTGCATAAAAACAATTTAACTAATTTAAGGGGAGGTTATAATCACTCGTCCCTTTTTAATTAGCAAAATAATCCCATAACTAATCAGGGATACACCTTATCATAATGAATCTATAATCCAAAATTTGAAGCAAATCCGATAATTCTGCGTAAAAAGCCATTTTTTTAGTTTAAGGGGGTGGGGGTTGTATTCGATTCACCTTCTATACTTAGCCATTAAAGTCTTAGAACTATTCAGGTATTCACCTAAAAGTACCTACATTTAAAAGAAATACATCGGGTAATTCCGCATAAAAACGATTTATCTAATTTGAGGCGAGATAATTGCCCCCCCTTTATTAATAAGCAAAAAAAATCACATAACTAATCAGAGATTTTCTTATCATAATTAACTTATGTCAAAAATTCCAAACAAATCGGATAATTCTGCGTAAAAACCTATTAATTTAATTTAAGAGAGATTATTCCCCCGTTCTCCCTTTATGCTAAACCATTAAATTCCCAAATCTCTTCAGGCATTATATAGTATATATAAGCCTTATCAGAAAGAACCTATATCCAAAATTTGTCACACTTTGGATAATTCTGCATAAAAACCGATTTATCTAATTTAGGGCGGTTAAGTGAATTAAGTGATGAAAAATGAGCCACTGTCCTTCAAGGGGTTAATAAACATCAAATTTGTTACCGAAACATGTTACCGAATTTTGTCAGAATTTATACTTTTAAACGAAAACCTAATCTCTTATCAGGATCTATGCAATATTCATATTTTTTCTTTATTCTACCTCTACCTGGAAAAAAGGATGGATTCATAAAAATTTTTGAATTTCGGTCTTCGTCGGATTTACACGTTTTTGGGGGTCAAAGATTCCAAAAAACACGTGTTTACGAAATGTCTCTCTGTGACATAAATTTTGTGGACACTCTATCTCAAGAATTTATAAACAGAATTTCACAAAACTTTATATTCTGTTAGTCCCTGAAATACACTGGTGGTAATTAGTTTTTGGTGTAAAATCGATCAATAAGTTGCAATGCTATGTTGCATTTTTTACGATTTACTCAACAGCTATATCTTGATAACTAATATGCATATTTCCATCAAACTTCCGATTCAGTTAGTCCTTGATATGAACTGATGTTTGTTTACATTTTAGTGTAAATGTTTCAAGAAGTGGCGCTGCTATGCTGTATCTTTCACAATTTTTGCTATCGTTCTGTCTCAAGAATTAAGGGTGTATTCCAAACCAAATTTCTTATATTCCGATTTATTTTTAAATTCCTTTTTGCTCTCAAGTGCATCAAACTGGCAAATTCTATTATTAAGAAAGTACACAATGTGCCGTGCTTATTGAGTTTTTGATAAATGGAGAAAATATTGCAAAAAAAAAAAAAAAAAAAAAAAGAAAGGCTGTCAAAGATGACGTTTTGAACCGAAGTTTTTGAAGCGGAAGATCTAAAACAAAAAACAAAACAAAAATAAAATAAAATAAAAATAAAAGATCAGAGTGAGAAAATAATTGTTTATAAATCCAATTCTAATGAATTGGGGGGAAAATTAAATCACACGGCCTCTTCAAAAATCATCTTAGCAAATTTCATGTTTCTACTTTTAAAAATGAGTCTGAAAATGTATCAGAAAATTTCGAGCTGTTGAGAGTGGGAACATATTTTTTGGAATCCACCCTTAATGCACGGAATTTAATAAAAGTTTACATCAGATAGTCATTCATATATATTGAAGCTGATTAGTTTTGGTGTAAATCGCTCAATAGGTGGAGCTGCTATGCTGCATTTTTCACGTTTTTTTGCAACAACTCCAACTCAGGAACAAATACACGGAATTTAATGAAAATGTATTATCCTGGTAGTCCCTGATATAGATTGATGTTGATTAGTTTTTGGTTCAAATCGCTCAACAGGTGGCGTTGCTCTGCTGCATTTTTACGATTTATACGACAGTTTTAACATTAACTAATTAACTAATACACTAATTTCTGTCGTCGATTCCGTTTGTGATTTTTTTTCTGCGATGTTTAAAAATTGACATCATAAATATTGAAATCAAAAACATAAAAAAAAATAAAGGTACCAAAGCAACATATCTACGTTCAATTTTCTCTCTGAAAATGACAATCTATTAAAAAAATAATAATTTTTTGAAACTCACACTTTTGTATTATTTATTTATTTATTTATTTTTGAAATACTTAAAATTTTTCACCCAGAATTTAAAATCTAAATACGAAAAGACAAATCACACACGCATAAACATACATTCATCTTTAATAAGATTTTTTTCAATTTTAAACGATATTGACATTTAACCTTTCAGGCAAATTCGTTTCCAGACATCTCTTCAGGATTTTTTATAGGTAGATTTCGTAAAGAATACTATACCTATTATATTTTCCCCTATGTTGAAATTTCTGAAAACTTTTTGCAGATCCATGCCCATCATGAGTAATAGAATCCAAAGCCCCCCCCCCCCAGTTTAAAACTTTATATAAATATTTATCTGTTCATATTTATTTATTTATTTATACCGTATATACTAGTGTAAATGTCGAAGAATTTTACACAAAATTTGGGAGTTAAAAATAGGAGTCGCTCGACTTATACACGAGTTAGTAAGATTTTTTTTCTTTTCACAGGGCTAGTCCTTTTATGGATCTATGTTGGAGAGACAGGTAAAAACGAACAATGATCAGTCCCTGAGATTGACAAAAAAAGCTCAACAAAAATGTCCCTCTAATTCTTCTGCACCCATTCCCTCATGCAATGCTCCTCAACGCAGGATATTAAATTTCAGCATTTGAATACCCCTTTTAAAAAGAGTTCAACGTGAGAATGCTTGTAGACGCCTCTTCTAAAAGTCCTACAATACAAAGAAGTTTTGTACATTAGCAGTCTAAGGAACTTTTTACTCTGGTAAATAAGGCTTAAGTAGATTTTTCAAAGATTTTTTTCTTTTTAAATATCGAATTGATGGGAATGGGTATCAAAATAATTTAAACTTCTGCGTTTTTACATAATTATGCTTTTTGAAAATATTACACTTAAAAAACTCTGATTAGAAACGCAGATAAAAGTTATTATTGTTATTACTATTTTATTATTATTATTATTATTATTATTATTATTATTATTATTATTATTATTATTATTATTATATCTTCGATTGCATATCATTTTTCAACATAAGTGCTATTGAAGTTTCAATGAGGAAAGCTTTTTTCTTTTAGCGATGAGAGCCGCTGGCGCCTAGATTTTTGCACTCCTGTATATATCCACGTAATTTCTACAATTTTGCATAAATCTCTTGCAACCTCATACATAAAATCAAGAAGAAGAAAATCTCGGTCATGTTCGTTAATGGCCAAAATCAGACCAAGGAGGTTGGAAATTGGGAAGGGATTTGTGAAAACAGAAAAAAACCCATAATTTCACAATTGTGATTTACATAAAATCAATTACCGTTATTATTACTTCTAAGAAAAGTTCTAAAAATTTATCTATGACAGATTTTTGACATCGTTAAAAATGGGCTCAAATTGCGCAAAAAATAATGTTTTAACCCTTTCATGGGCAAGGCTTTTCTGCTCCCAAACTGGTCAAGTAATTAATTCAAACTGCGATTTTTGAACAAACTGATTTAAAAATAATCGAAAACTTTTCGTCATGCATATTATGCGATCAAAATTGCAGTAAAAATTTACTGCTACCGTTTGTCAGTTTGAACCTTCAGATTAACCGTTTCCAGACTGCAAAAGACGTCCTTAAAAGGATTAAAATAAAACAAAAAAATCATATCTTCGTCGGTTTACAAGATATTAAATGCAATTAAATTTATTATAAATCTTCTTAATATTATCTACAACTTTTATATTGACAAGTTGTTCATGGGACCAAGTCTAACAAAAAAAGAATCATAAAGGGAGAGGAGGTTAGAGAAGAAAAGAAGTCACAGTAACATAATTCTGATTAAAAAGACGCTTACTGAAAATTGAATTAAAAACTCATCAAAAGCGGCTAGATGAAAATGCGTTTATTTCTAATCTTGATTTCCTTTTTTTTAAAATTAGTAATTAACTTTCAAATATACCTTACGGCTATATTTTGAGGCGGTAGGGGCTTTTTCTAATTATTTCCTTAAATCGTAAATTACGCATGTCAGTATTGCTCTTGATGTGCAGCACTTTTAACACTAAATATCAGCCTTTTTGCATGAAAATTAAACACGGAGTTTGAAATCACCACATTTGTATTTCATAAAATTTTTAAATGGTTTAGACAATAATAAATATCTTTTAAAATAATTTAAATGTATTTATTGGTAGTCGATAAAAAAAGAAAAACAGAAGAATTCTTCTGCAAGCTTTTTATACTAGATTTCCGTTTAAAAATATAAAGTTGTTCCAATTAATGAACGGTTTTATTTCATGTGTTTTTAAAGCTAATATTTTGATCCCGACTAAAGCTAGGCGAGACACCTACTATTTATATGTTGTTAAGCACCAGTGTATTTATATGTTGTTATTTATTGTTGTTAAGTTTATAAGTTGTTAAGTTGTATGTCTTTGCAAATTAGTTATAGGAAAAAAAAAGAATCTTCCACGCATTCATTTTCATCGAGGAAAATAAAAATAGTAATGTAATTGGAAAATGTTTCCTTAAAATTTTATTAGTTTGAGGGAAATATTTCTAGATTTCGAGAAAGAATCGTAAATATTCCAAGCTAAAACATGGTTTTACTTTAAATTTTGAGTCTTGAGCAAATTTTAGCTTTGGATATGAAATTGGAATCCACTCGCTCAAGAATTATTAAAATTACTAGCGAGCTACGCCCGCTAGCTGGGCCACTTTTTCCAAACGAACCTCGATATTAAGCAGTATATAATAAGCAAAAAAATTCATTTAATAAGCAAGTCTTGGAGTTCGAACCCTCAAGCACAAAAAAAGTAAATTAAAGAGCTATGGTTGTTATGCGCCCATTATCCCGTTAAAAATATGTGATTTCGCACAGTGGGCGCCACGCGCCCACCGTGCGTCCCATTAAAAGGCATCGTCCATTAAAAATATTTGGTTTTGCACGGTTGGCGCTGCGCGCCCATAAAACATTTTCTCGTATTTTTTGGTTCATCAGAAGCAGACTTTTACGCAGATTCTGAATATGTAATCAGTTTTATCTACTTTAAAAACTGTCTGTATGATGGTTTAAGAAAAAACGCGCAAAAAAAGTTTCGGTATTAAAAACTGCAAAAGACTGCTATTAAAAAACAAGTAAGAAAAATCATGCGTTAAGCATAGATTATGAAGAACTTTCCAACACTTAAGCAAATTTTTAACAAAACTTTGTTATGTAGGGAAATAATAATGTATAGGCAAATATACCCAAATATGTATTCCAGTACATTAGAACAGCCCTGTATTTCATATGTCAGTTCATATAATGGGAAAATTTAGCTTAGCAAGAAAATACCCAGTAGCTTGAAATTTCTTTTTCAGCAATTCATACTATTAGATGGAAACATAATTGAATACCTTTGTTCAGCCCTGTAGTTTCCCAGCAAAGAGAAAATTGCTGGCCAGCAGCAAGATAGGTGCTGGCAATGGTGGAGAAGTGCAGGCTAATGGTCTACCACTGCATGACCACTGCTGGACAGCTTCAGTCAACTTTGCTGTTGGAAATCGTAAGGCAAAATTCTGATCGGCCTCCGTTTTATTTAATGCGCTGGCCCACCACACGATCGAAGTGCACGAACTTTTGCAGTATTATTGCTGGGAACCTTTACACTAGGTGGCTTTGTGAATATCGAAGACAAAAAAAATAATCTTAAATCTGATTTTCTAAGTTACAAATGACTTCGGTTTTCATAATTCACGCATTTGAGAATCAGCGTATAACATGTGTATGATTTCTATTTGGCTTTAAAGATCAGGAAAGTAAATCGCAAAAGAAACAAACTTAAAAAATCTAATAAGAACAGGGGAGGTGTGAAAAGCCATAGCATACGCTGATGGCATCAGTGCTCGTCCGATCACAAAGTCCAAACAGCATCGAACGCGGTTAGTACTTGGGAGGGTCAACCGTTTTCACTTGGCGAAATCTGAATATATTCGAATGATTCTATATAGTTATTTGCACGTACTGCTTTCGATTAAACTAGCTTATAGAAAAATGGTCTAGAATTCTATAATACTTTTTATATAGATTTTTTTATAAGAATTTTTTGTAATGGTGCCAATTGGGTATCTGCTCATAGTAAAAAAAATGTCTGATGGTTTGCCATTGTATAAACACTGCAGGATAAGTGATGATGCTGGATTAAAACTGCTGGTCCAGCAAAGGAATTGCTGTAGGATAGGTGCTAGCACTGAAGGAAGACTGATGGATTGAAGTAATGTGATGGCATATCATTGCTGGCCTGCTGTTGGCCATCACTGATGGGCCAGCTGCATTTCGCACGGACACTTTAGTACTGGTTTAAGTAATGGCATCATTGCACTTTACCGCTGATGGCACAGGTGGCTGCCATCATTTTTCCAGCTGATGGCCCACTGTTTCTTTCTTTGCTGGGTTACATTGTACCTTTATTACAAGTCAGCATTAGGCTAAAATGTATTGTAAACTAAAACACTTTTAAAACAACTGAAATCAGAGTCTCATAAATCCTCATTCATAGGCGTCCATGTACTGAATACTTTGCGTGGCCCTGTATATCCCTTTATCTATATTCTGCAAACATTTTTCAGTAAATTGAATGCAGCTCAGCGTAAAAATGCATAGCTTATTTAAGAACCACGTTTAAATAATTTACGCTCATATTCAGTAACGTTGGTTAGCTCTTTTGGGTAGCCCTGTATATCAACTATAACATTTATACACACCATATAATGTGCATATATTTAACGAAATATAAACGCGAATATAATAATTAAAATGCATTTCATCCCTCCATCAGCAATCATCAGACACATATACGGTACTTCGGAAAGAATATACTATTTGAAATCTTTTGTATGGCCCTGTAAATGCTATGTACTTCATATTATGCAAGACAGTAGCGAATAATTTATATTAAGCTTCAGTGACATATATCAATTTTATTATACATGAAAAAGCTTAAAATCTTTAAAATATGTCACACAATTCCCCCTTTTACCATTATCTAATGGAATTCTTTTGTGTGGCCCTGTAAATGAATAATAGCTACATTTTCACCTTATATTTTATAGAATGCATATTTTAATATGTTTGACAGGGTATAACATCTTTAAAATTCCTTTGAAACGATTTTTTTCCATAGGCCGTAATGTAATAGGAAACTTTTGATTCGCCCTGTAGATAAACTAATCATGGTTGAAACTTCATTTTCGATAAGACTTGTGCTAGGGTAAACATTAACAACGTCCTAAAATTTCATGGCAATCCGAGTATATTAACGATTTTTCCCCATAGGCCGTAATGTAATGGGAAACTTTTGATTCGCCCTGTAGACAAACTAATCATGGTAGAAACTTCATTTTCAATAGGACTTGTGCTAGGGTAAACGTCAAAAACGTCCTAAAATTCCATGGCAATCCGAGTATATTAACGATTTTTCCCCATGGGCCGTAATGTAATGGGAAACTTTTGATTCTCTCTGTAGATAAACTAATCATGGTAGATACTTCATTTTCAATAGGGTTCGTGCTAGGGTAAACCTCAATAACGTATAAAAATTTCATAGCAATCCGAGTATATTTACGGAAGTTAGAGCGCGGACAGACGGACAGACGGCCAGAAGGACAGACAAACCGAATGCATAAGCACTTTTCAACTTTGTTGCAAAGTGCTTAAAAATAAGTAATTTCATTAATATCACAAACAACATAACAAACAAATAATTTTGGCACCTCGTTTTCCGTTTGTACTAACAAAAATTAGTATTAATCGCGTAAATCTTAGGTTACACAATATTCGTGTATGCTACCAAAAAGAAAAAGTATGAAAATTAACCGTGTTAACCATTTTTTACCAATTAGTTATTTTTCAAAGAACCGAAACGAAAGAAAATGTCGTTTTCCCGGGAGAAAAAGCGGTTTTCGACTGCTTCTTCTTTTAGCCGAAGGGGAAAAGTTCAGTTCTTCACCGCAAGGTTGCGCAGTGTTCTGCCTCAGAGAACCGTTTGAGCTCCGTTTCGGAAATTAGACGTTTTCCGTTCCGATTCCCGACCGGTTTTTAATTCATAACTTTTTTAATTTTGGTCCCACGTTCTCGAAAATGCCCGAAATGACTTTCCCGGAATTTTTCCAATCGAAAGACACCTCTCGCGACTTCCAACTCGCCCGCGTTTCGAAGTTTAATCGGCTTCAAGCAGACAGAGGCGCACGGATTTTATTAGTATAGATAAATGTATAACTTTATTTTGCACCCTGAATATTTTTTAACATTAGTACTAATCATCCTAAAAATATTACAATTTTTATACATTTTAGCAACATTTTCATTTTAAATATGAGCTTTGACATTAATAACCGAAAAAATTATTTAACTATGATTGCAGCCAAAATTTGTGCTTAAAAACAATTTTAAGGACATAAGAGAGATTGCTCGCCAACTAGCAATTGATTATAATCAAAATCTAAGATGCATTATGTTTATAGGGACATATTTCTTAATTCCTTAAATTTGACTAAAATTAGCCGAAATTTTCGTTTACAAATGTATAAAAAGTATTAGGATTGTTAAGCTTGTAAAAAGTTTACCTTTTATATTAACACTGTTTGTAAAGCAGAATTTGATTTGATTAAAGAAGACGGTGCTGATTAAACAAATGACAAACGTTGTTTTCTTAATTAAAAAAAAGACTTATTCAATAGTACAGTGATTCAAATAAGCGGCAAATTTAAATATGTTTAATTGTAGGAGGGGGGCCGTAGGTTTAGTCTGCCCAGGAGCTCGTGAAACCTGTTACCGGCCGTGCACACTAGAAATTCAAATTGCCACACCTCAGCCATTTTTTAAGATATGAACGAAAGAAAAAAATGCTCCGACCCTTTTTTTATAAAGTTCAAACACTTAAAAAACGCTTAATTTTTTCATTTTTTGTACTTCATTTTTATTTTTTAGTTTTTTAGTTTTAAATGGCCACAGGGCTGGTTAGAGGGGGGGGGGGCACAGTGGGAAACTGCCCAAGGGCAAGGGCAGTGGGAACAAGATGGGGCCCGTACCGTATCAAACAACTATAGAGATTACATAATATTACAAATCTGAACTTGCACACATTTTTTTAATTATTATTCACAAGTTAACTGGAAAAATGTTTCCCAGAATTGTTGTGATAATATTTTCACCCAAGACATAGAACCATTGGTAAAAGAATCCCTGCATAAGAACCATTACTAAAAGAATCCCTGCATAGAACATGGAACAAGACAAATATTATCTCTTCTTGTTTTGTACTGATGTGAGTACTAATCTAAATCTGTCACTTCATTCATCATTCTTTTTACAAACAGCCAGGCACTTCCTGTTTTCTTAAGAAATTCAGAAAGAACCCTTCTTTGACCACGGATTGCCATACCCATGCCTTCAGGCCAAAGAGCCTGTGGACTACAACAGGTCTATCTGATACTGGCAGCTAGACCGACTCAATTATCGGACAAACGATGCGACAGTTAGGGCACGGCCCGCGCTAATTGGGGTCTCCTAGGGAGTTCCGATTTACTGATTACCGAATAGGTACGAGAAGTACATGCTTCCCTTAGAAAGTTTTGAAGGGGCCCAAAATTGAGAACACAGGGGGCCCTGAATTTTGCATAGAATTAACTTAATTCTAAAATTTTACCTAATTTCTTTTCAAATTATTAATTATGCATATATGCATATATATATAATTTGTATTATTTAAGTGCTTCGTAAATGCAAATAACAAATTAATTTTTCATGTAAAAGATCAGTTTTTGTACATTATTTTAGATAAATTTTTATTTTACATATTGAATTTTAGAATTGTTAAATTTAGCTTATATGTACAAAAAAAAAAAAAAAAAGCTATTGCCGTTATTGAAAGAAGTATATCAAAATATTGACACTTTATGTTGTGCATACATTTTTAATTCAATGTTTCCATCCAATTATATTTTTTATATTAGCCCCATGCTAATCTCTTTTAGCATATTTTGCTTGATTGTATTCAATTTTAATGTAAAAAGAAAAAAAAAAGGGGGGGCGGGAGAATATTGATTAATGAAATACATATGAAATCAAGTGAGCCATTCTTTTGAATAATATTTATAGCAGTGGTGAATTTCCAGGTATCTCGAATGTAAATTCTTTACAAATGAAAGAGGGCCCCCGAAATGACACTGTGCTTCCCATAGCATCAGAGCTTAAACGGGCCCTGCCTTTTTACAGGGAAATATTGTTTTGAAATACCATTTCCTCTGTACAAAATAACATTTTCCCCATGATTTGTTTTTAACACTAGAACCGCGGAGACGGGTCATTTTGACCCGTATTCTGTGAAAAGATGTCGATTCAAACCAGATAAATCTTCTTAAAATAATTTACATGCAAGCTGCACAAAAATTATTTAAACTAAGTAAGTTAAATAGACTTAAATACAAATTCTGATGTGAATTATTTTTATAAAACTTGGGTAAAATTTCCCGCGGTTCTAGTGTTAAATATTTCTTTTGAGAATTTCTGAAAGTCGAAGTTGGTATACTTTTCAGAGAGTGTGTAGTTTTGACCAGGGCCTAATTAATGCACGGGCCTCCGGGGCCTTGGCCCTGGGCCCACCAATTTCAGGGGCCCACAAATTTTGTGACTGATTTCCTACCCCCTCCCCCCTTAATCATATACTTTTCAAATATTGTTTTATAAAACATAAATGTAAAATTTAAATATTCTGAACGACGCAATAAAATTTTCAGAAACTTTTAACCTAGGCACTTTTCACCCAAACAATTTTGTCAACTCGTCAAAAAACCCGTCTTTTTTGTGAAGTGTCGCCGAAAATGGGTAGGTAGGGGGGCCCAATTTTTCGACAGGCCCTGGGCCCAACTTCAGCTTGATCGGGCTCTGGTTTTGACAATCTCGAAAATAACCATTCACACAAAAAATCACAAACTATCTTATAAAATTGGTTCACTAATTTATTAATGGTTTTTATAATCTTCGATTAACCCTTTATCTACGGACGGTACTTATAAGTCCATTAAAATTATTCATTATAAAATTCTTTTAATACGTCAATTAGTTGTAATACTGTTTAGAATGAGTTACAGATACATTACTTTATTTTGATCCAAAAGCATTATTAGTTACACAAAACAAATATATTTTTAAAAGTATAATTTATTTTCCCTTTGTATTTTTTCAGCTTTATTGGCGCTGAGGGAGGGGGATGGGGATTTTTCAATTCGGAAATACAGTCGGCTCTCCTTAATTCAAAATCGGATAAATCGAATCTTCACTTAATTCGAACTAAACGTTAAGTTCCGAAATTTTCAATGGCAGAATAATGTTAAAATTTTCAGCTAATTTGAACTCATTATCTCTTGATATCGTTTAATTCAAACTAACGGGAACTCCAATTTTTCATTTTTCCTTTTTTTTAAAACTCCAGATCCTTGAAATAACTTGATTTCTTTCATTTTAGTAAAAATTGTTCTGAATTAGTATACACATAATCCCATCCATTTGATATCCGCTTTCTAATTATCCGTATGCAGACCCTGACTATCGCACGGGCACTCGAGTTCTATGCCCTGGGAACGAAATTTCTGTGGAACACAAAACATTTCCTATTTCATCTAAATTTATATTATAAAAATCATAATTGCGGAATGAAAAGTGATATTAATTCGGTAAAATGACAAAAGTATACATCAATTTATGTTTAAAAGCACGTTTCAATAAATAGTAGAATTTCTTTCTTAATTTTTATTTATGGAACTGTTTTTCAATTTTCGAGGAAACTTTTTTTCAGATAAGTGTATAATGTGTGAAAAAACTACTATCAGTAAATTAACTAATCTACGGGGCACGAAAATTTGAAAGTGCCCAGGGCATAGAAACTTGTTAGTCGGGCCTGTCCGTATGTCTGTAAATGACACATCCACCTCTTCTTCCATTGCGATTGTTCCTAATTCCTTAATTGGTTTATGTATTTATGTATTTTAATTTAATATTAAGTCACATTCTAACTTGAACAGCTGAAATGAATTTAGAAAATACTATAATTCCTTTGTAAAATAACTCTTTTAATTATGTTTTTCTGTCATACTTACCATAATTCGAACATTTCTTATGGTCCCAGTAAGTTCGAATTAACGAGAGCCGACTGTATTTCTACATTTATATTGTAAGAACACCATATTTGTACATTTTATAATTCTACAAAATACGAAGAAAACAATTTAAAATAAAAGATTTGAGTGGGTTATAAATATTGCACAAAATCCCTGTAAATTCAAATTTAATTAATCCTTCTAAATAATTCAATCCTTCTAAAATCCTTCAAAAATTTATTAAATGATTAATAAAGAAAGCGTCTTTTCAATATGGGCGTATATCCAAAAATTGGACCAAAACCGTTAATTCAGTATGAAAAACCCATTTACCTAAATTAAGAGCCTCCGTCTTATCAATGGATCCCCAAAATCAATTCCTTATCACTTTTTCTCCTGTAACTTTTTTTCCGTAAACTTTTTTCCGTGTCACTTTTCTCCGATTTTATAGTTTATGTCACTTTTTTCTGTTTACCTACCAGATGGGGGAAATGGTATCCAGATGCACTAAGTAGCTGCCACTTGTTTCGTCGGTCACTTCGTGATAATTTAAAAGCAATGATCTTATACAGGATGAATGGATATATGTTTATAATGATTGATTTATACTTGAAATGATATAATCACATGCAGAATTTTAAATTTAATTATAGCGAATTGTTAAATGACTAATTTTATAATTCATATTATTAATGAAATAAGGTCAGGCAAAGTTAGTTTTAACGAGAAACAACATCATCACTGAATTGAATCGTGTTTAAAACAGCCATCACTTTAAAATAATCTAAAAATTCGTCGGAAAACAATTGATAAAAATAAATTACAAATACAATCAGTTACAAAAAATCAAACCTGTGGAATTAATATATTAAAGTGTTTTTTAAATATAATAATAAGTTTCTGCATTATGAAATTAATAATTTTAGGAATATATAATTATATTCGATTTATATTTATATCTATTCTAAGGAAACTTTAAATGTTGTTTAGAAAGCTAATATTTGCTCTTCACTGAAATACTGTGTAATCAAAGTTGCGTTCTCTTTAAATTATCTCTGAATGGAAAAATACAATTTAAATCAATGTCCAATGCATAATTTTATTTTGTTTGCTTCTGTGGAGTTATCGGCTGTTTGAAAATTGTTTTAACTCTAATTAATACATTTTACTCATCATATGGATTTTAAACGGAATCAAGAATAATTTTACTTATGGCATTTTCCAAAATATGTTCAATAATGTCAAAACAGCAATGAGAATCCAAGAAAATAATGCGCATGTGCTATCCATCAGTTTTCTTTATTAATAAATAAATCAAGTTATTATTATTTTTAATGAATTGAAGAATGCTATCTATATTTTACATTAATCATAACAACAACCTAAGACTTAATCTTATGGAATGGAGAAAAGTTCAGTTTTAAGTAGGCTTTCTTATCCCTTTATGTCCCGACGTCACTTTAAAGCACCTTTAAAATAATTTGTTTTAAAATGCATGTAATACTCGATTAGTAGTAATACATTTTAGAATGCGTTCTAAATACTACTTTACTTCATCTTATCTCAAGAGCATAATTGGTTGAACAAACAAAAATATTTTTAAAAGGACGATTTCTTTTTCATTTGCATTTCTCAGCTTTCTTAGCGTTGAAAGATTGTGGGGGGAAATTTTCAATTAAGTATCATTTTATAATTCTAGAGTAAGACATTATGTTTGTACATTTTGTAATTCAATAAAAATCTAAAAAAGTATTTAAAATAAAAAATTTGAGTGCAGTTATAAATATTGCATAAAATTTCTACAAACACAAATTTAATTAATTAATTTTAACTGTCAAAACTCTTTTAAATTTTATTAAGAGGAACTTCAGTCATGAGAAAAGACCCGCTAGCTTATGCTAATCCAATGGAAAAGATTTATAAAGATATCTCGATTGAATTTCAATATTTTTAATATTTTTTCTTAAATGATCTGTATGCAGGCCGTTTCTTACTTTTTCGATTTTGATTATATGTTTTTTTTCTCATGAATATGCTTTCACTTTCGAAATCGGTTCCGAAAATAAAAGTGTTTTCACTAAAATTATCTGTAAATAAAATCGAAAAAATCTCTAATATTCAATGAAAAAAATCATTTGAAAACTTGTAAATTCAAACGAGATATATATTTTTTAATTTCTTCCACAGGATTAGCATTATCGAACGGGCCTTTTCGCTTGACTGAAGTAGCCTCTTAATTAATTGTGTACATCTTCTTATGTGGATTCAAAAATTCACAAAAAATGCTTCAGAAGATGAAATTTTCATGAATTCATAATTTGGGAAATACAGGGTTCGGAGGTACACCGCTCTTAATTATTTTCCGGTGATCACGAATATTTTCCATTTAGGAAAACTCCATTTTAAATAGGTTTCGCTTTAATCGGGTTCCTTTATAGACAGATCCATTTTATCAGTTTTTAAAGTATTTAGTTTGCTTAATTACTGCATTAATAATTGCTAAAAGATGTTAGCCCCCCCCCCAAAAAAAAAATTTTCGGAGTCCACCCCTGACATGATTCGCTGGTTGGCACATGATTTGCGCCCTGCTCTGAAATTACAGATTTTTTTTCTTTTACGCAGATTTATTAATAGAATAGGTTCATACAGAAAATTCATTTTTAAAAATGTCGATAAAGTGCGTTTTGAAGTTTACGTCCTCATATATATTATATAATTTTAGAGTTACATTTTAAGTGTCGTCTACAAATTTCTAGATAAATAAACCGTATGATTATTAGCGGGAACAATAAAAACTATACGCAGAAAGGATATATATAGCCAGGATTCTTAGGTTCTCGATGAACCTAAAAAATATTCTAGCACTCCATGTATGTCCCCTCTACTGTGGTATCAAAATGACGTACGGGGGCAGATATACTGGGGGTAGATATCAGGCTCTCGTAGAAAGTGAAATTCTGCAGCACTGGATATCTTCCCCCTTCTAATGCAGAGCTCAAAATGGCGGACGGGGGCAGATATACTGGGGGCAGATATCAGGCCCTCGTAGAAAGTGGAATGCTGCAGCACTGGATATCTACCCCCATCTAACGCAGAGGTCAAAATGGCGGACGGGGGAAGATATACTGGGGGTAGATATCAGGCTCTCGTAGAAAGTGAAATTCTGCAGCACTGGATATCTTCCCCCTTCTAATGCAGAGCTCAAAATGGCGGACGGGGGAAGATATACTGGGGGCAGATATCAGGCCCTCGTAGAAAGTGAAATGCTGCAGCGCTGGATATCTACCTCCTTCTAATGTAAAGGTCAAAATGGCGGACGGGGGCAGATATACTGGGGGCAGATTTCAGCATTCCCATTTTATCTTTTACGATGATTTTTGTTAACGATCAGCTGTCGACAAAACACACATCTGCGACACTTATACTTCTGCGGTTTTAAAAAGGAAAAATATATTAAGCCTGCTGTTTTGAACGAACAGGTGATAAATTTCAAAGTTTAGTGATTGTATGTATTGTTTGCTTTATAATTTTCACCTGCGCATATGCCATGCGCAATAGGGAACAATCGCAGACGATTTTTAAATTAAAGACAGCATAGTTTATTTGTTGATCTTTGGAATACACAGAGAAGGAGAACATTTTCTTTGTAAAAATAGCCGTTTATGTACGTATAGTCCGTCAAAGTTTAAAAGCTTAAGCAAGAAATAATACAAGAGTATCGCAATACTCTGTGTTTTATACAAAATACGTCCAAGAAAGTTTACAAATGCTGTCGGTATGTGTAAATGATTCATGCCACTGCTTTTGTAATTAATACTGGGCTATTTGTTTTCTACAACTAAATCTATGGATTACCATAAAAGAATGAAGAAATATGTAGATGGAAAATAGGTATGAAAAATGTTTTTTCTGTTTGCTTTTCTTTAAATTACAATGATTTAGTTGAAATAACTAAAAATCTATCAATAATCCATATAGTATTTGAAAGAATGAGGCTGAAATTTCATAATTCTTCTGTCTATTTATTTTTTTATTCTAGAAGCTTTTATTATTTTATTTTGTGAATGATTTTAATGAGAGGAATTTCAAAATATCTATACGATATACACTATCAGAAAATATATGATTAACCAAAGAAAAAAGAAATAAAAGATAAACAGTGTTCAAAAATTACAATAATGCATACAATCACAGTTAAAATTCATTAGCTTTTATTCGATATATTTTTTAAACGTTTCGAGATTTTTACGAATTTAGATCTAATAAAACAAGTTTACAAACCAATTTCTAAATTTTATCACATTCAATTGGATTTTACTTAGGGTGTTAACTATTTTAAAAAGTGGATTTAAGCTAGCAATTAAATCATTATTTTAAACAACAATTTGAAAAAAATCAATTATTTAAATCAAAATTGATTTAAATCTAATTGTTCTAAATGACATAAACGTATTAAAATATAAGATTAATGTAATTTGGAAAGGTTATACATGCATTTTGCCTTACGAATAAAGAAAAAAAGCTTTAAATAATTGTTTCTAATCTTAATTTCTGAGTCCTGTAAAACATTAAATACAATAACTTTGTAAAGGCATAAAAAAACATTTCATTTAAATATTATATTTAAATCTAAATCTAATATAATTTGTGATGTCATAATTTTCTTATATATATATATATATATAATACAAGAAATATATATATTATCATGCACATACATTGTGTAAGTTATGATTTATGCTATAACAGTAATTTTTGTTATTAAAATGCAAAACGATCTACCAATAATATTTGTTATTTATGTTGATTATGCCATATTGAAATTACTTATTTGCAGTTTTTATTAATTCTGTTGATTACTGTTTCATTTTGGCTATTTGTTAAGCCTGCAACACTTTGGCCCTTTTGAAATTAACAAAATGCACACTATTTTTTAAAAAATAGTGAAATTTACTTGTAATTGTTGCCAGATCTTTTTTGAAATAAATCCCTCCACACCGCAGCACTTCTAAATCTGTGCAATCAAGACTTAACAAAAATGATAGAAGTTTTTTTCTTGGAAATAAGCAAGATATTATTAAAACGTGTTATTTAATTGTATTTTTCAATTCGAATTTATAGAAGTGTTGAAAATTAATGATTTTTTTTTATCATACTAAAAAATTATGCACATATTTTTATTGCTACTAAGCACACTAGTAATATATTTTCTGATGTAATAGTGTCTTTTTTTAGAACAAGCATTCTGCCCCTTTTCATTTTAGAATGAATAGTAAATACTGAATTATCATTTTAGTAATTAAAGCATTACAATATGTATTATATACCTGATTAAAGATTGTAATCAATTTAGATTTAAGTGCAGCTTCTGATAATTGTAATAAATGTAAAATCATTATTTTTAAATATAGTTTTACATAATTATTGCAAAATATTAATGTGTATAACTTTATTGTATTATATTAATTAATGAAGTTACTAATTTACAGTTCTTATATTTTTTGTAATTACTAACTAAGAATTAAATTTTATTAATTAAAGTGTAAAAACATAGATTATGTTTGTAAATAAAGGTTTAATTATTTTAGAAACCTAAAATCTATTAATCTTAAAAACCTATAACCTAAACCTAAATCTATTCAATATTTCAATGCTGGAGAAAAAAAAATATTCGATTTAAATAAAAGACATATGTTTTAAATACAAAAATCCAACTTTTATTATTACTTTTTAAATCATGATTTTTTTACACCCTAATGTTACGGAATTTTTAACTAATTTTTGTTGGCCGATCCATCAGAACTGTCTGGTAGGCGGAGCGTTAAAATAAGTTTTTTTATTTATAACTATTCTCTAATCTTGTAAATAAAATATTAATGATAGTAACCAAAGTGTGACTTTATTTTATGTATGGTCTGCAATTTTATACTTCATTCACATAAAAAAGTGATTAACTGTGTATTCGTTCTTTATTTTTAGCTGTGTCTGGTAAAAGTAAGTACGATTATATGGATTTCTAACAGACAACTATATGAAATTTTTTTATCACATTTCATTTAAAGCCACTATAGTAATTCTTATAAATCCACTTGTATTATTTTATGATGATATCAGAGTGATATTGTCCCTGGCAACATAGATTCTTGGAAAGTCGTACAAAAACTTTCATATAAGACCTGAAAAATGAGCTTTGTTTAAAAAAATAATAATCATAGATAGCAAGAGTTATTATTTTTTAATGTATAATTTTATAAATAAAAATGTAATTTTGGCAATGAATTATTAAAATTATTTTTAATAATTAAATTTTTTTAAGTATGAATTTTGCTTCAGTCAAATCATAATGTAAAGTGAATTACACCTTTTTATCACCGTGTTGCATAACTGCGATATACACTAAAGTCAAAATGACCAGTGAGCATTAAGGATGCATTTGAAAAAAAAATTTCCCCTTCAACAATTCGAAATTTTCTGATACAATTTCAGACTCACTTTTAGAAGTAAAAACACGAAACTTGCTGAGGTGACTTTTAAAGAGATCTATAAGATGTCGTGTGATTTATTTTTTGTTAAATTGATTAGAATTAGATTTATAAACTATTATTTCCTCGGTATGACCCTTTTTTCGTTCCCAAATCTCCCGCTTCGAAAAATTCGGCTCAAAACATTGACTTTAACAGGATTTTTTTGCAATATTTTCTGCGTTTATCAAAACATTGACAAGCACGTGACCTAATATAGCTTCTAAATAAGAGAATTTGCAAGTTTGATGCGTTTGAGAGCAAAAACGAATTTAAAAATAAATTAGAAAAAAGGCAATTTGTATGGAAATAACCCTTAATCGGGGGTCTTATTTATTACTGTTACCATCCGTCATAGCATTTTTGCCACGTATGTTATTAGAATTCTCAACATACGACGATACTGAGTTAAACTTTCATGTCAAAGTTTACTTGATCACGTGAGCAGTTTTAGATCGTTATTGCTAAAACGAATTTTGTAAAATTAAAAGGGCTAGATAGCCCAGAACAGATTTTTTGTTTCAAGGGTAAGTTCATTT
Source organism: Maratus speculifer (assembly GCA_964019185.1). NCBI lineage: Eukaryota > Metazoa > Arthropoda > Arachnida > Araneae > Salticidae > Maratus > Maratus speculifer. The sequence goes on from OZ025303.1 coordinate 202,484,289, forward strand.
ATTTTACAATTAAATACTTGAAAATTAATATTATGGATGAGAAGTGTGTTATTTTCTGCTTATTACAAATTTGGAAAAAATAATTTATCATTTTTGTGTTTTAAATCATTTTTTTCATGTTTAAATCAGGTTAAATCACATATTCTAACATTAGAGTAGATATTTGCAGTTTCAACATTATATTCAGCGTGGCGAGTGTATAGATAAAAACACAGTCAATATAAATAATAAATACCAGTATTTTGTTAAAGATAAATTCAGTTTTTGTAATCTCTTTATATTATTTGAAGCATTTTCTGTAAGAAAATACTGGTATTTATCTCTTTTCTTGACTGTGTTTTTCCCGGTTTTCCCTGACCACTCGCCACCCTGATATTGCATTTAAAATAATTATTTGATTTAAATACTATCTGTTTCAGCGTGTTTATAATATATTTTGCTATAAAACTTCGAATTTTCATTATTTTACATCCTATACATTTCTTATTTCATTTTCTACCGATGACAAAAGACAGCTTTTCATAGATTTCAATTCATGGTTTTCGTTTGTGGTTTTTAAATTGAAGACTTTTTATAAGCGTATTGCATTCAAAAACTACAAGAAAAATAAATAAAAACTTTTAAAAGATGTCATTTGATATCAGAATAAATAGTTTTAACCTAGGCCGAAAAATTAAAATGTTTACACCAAATCTAATTATAGAAACAGAAGCAATTATAAATTTTTTTCAGATTGAACGAACATTGATTTTTGATCTGTTTTCGACTACTTAGACTACAAAATTATTAAAAGGAAAGAACACGTTAAACATACGAGTTTGTCCTTCATGCATTTTTTTTCGGTAATGAAAACACTTAATTCACATTTTACACTCCAAAGTATCAGATAAAACTATGTACACAAAAATCTGTGTATTTTAAATATTGCACAAAATTATGTATTTTGCATGTTACGCAGACATACGTGTAAGAACAGAATATTACACACAAATCTGTGTATTTTGCATGTTACACAACAATACACAGAAATATGTGCAACTGAATATTACGCAGATATATGTGTAAAAGTATTACTCAGAAATATGTGAAAAAAATGAATATTACACAGAAATATGTGTAAAAATATTACACAGAAATATGTGTATTGCCCAGCAGTTTACTCATTGAAGCGTGTATTTCAGGAGTTATCAGATAATTTTTACACATTTGGACTTATCATCAAATTACACATTAATGTGTGTATTTTGAAATTTACACATTTGGCGCAATTTACACACCAATTTACACATATAGACATGTCGTTTTTGTATCATCGATTTACACATTTTTGAGTGTAAATTTACACATTTATTTTTTAGAGTGTACTAATTAAGGATTTTCAAAAAGGTGATTTGACATACATATGTTGCGCGCAGGATTATAAAAATATATTCAATATATCCACTTAGTAATACATGTAATTCTTCAATAAACATTGTACTTTAACTTCAACCTAAAATAACAATTAAGTTCACAGATGAAAATACTTTTTTAGGCAATTAAAACTGGAAATACAAAAATTATGATAAAATTTCAATGAAAATTTAAAAAAAAGAAAAAAATGTTACAGATACTTACTTAAAAATAGGTAGAGGTTATAAAGCTACAAAAAATACAATATAATGTAAAATTTTAAGCTTCTATGTTACTTAGTTTTGAAAATAGGATGCGCGCAATGTCGAAAATATATGTTTTGAGATAAATGGCTTTAAAGTTAAAATTTACCTTAAAATGCTATACATTTAGCTAAATTAGTTCCGATGCAAAACCGGTTCTAATTGCCGTATCGTGATAATTTTTTTTCTAAAGTTAGGTAACAGGTTATTCTTTAAGAATAGGGGAAACATTTTTTTTTTTTTTTTTTTTTTTTTTTTTTTTTACTTTTTAAAAAGTTTTAAGGCGAAATTAAGGCCCCCTTTAAGAAACCTTCAATGTAGCCCGCATGACATTTCTTTATAAATTTTTATCGTTCATAACACTTATTTTCCTATGCTAGTAGCATAAATATATATATATATATATATACATATATATATGTCACTGAACATTCCTAAAAAAAGCACTACAAAAAGTGTAAGAGTTTAAATTTGTGAATTTCTTCTTCAGAGAAAATTTCGTCAGTCAAATATGTTTTGCGGATCTAATGGAGCGTTAAAATATTCAGGCCGTTCGTTCTTTTTTTAACACTCTAATACCACAGAAAAATTCTGCAGCTGCAGAGGTTCACAGTAAAGAAATCTTTTGAAAAAAGCTACTCACATTGCATAAAAAAATTTACAAACTGTAAAACTGAAAGAGCAATATTTAAAATCCAGAGACATATAAGTTTTTCGCAAGCTTCTTAACCCTCATGCTGTGATCTTCGAATTTACATTGTTTCAAATTTGCAGAGCTTTTAAGTTTCATACTAAAATTTTAATTCAGAAAATTTTCTTTTTTTAAATCAAACTTTTGATCTATTTAAGACAATAATATTTTCTCTAAAATAATACCTTCTGTGCAAGAAACCATAGCCTCAATAATTCAAAATATGGTTTTCGAGTCGAGCCGAAACACCTTAGTAAGTTTCATAATATTTACATCATTTCAACGGCAGTTTCAATACTTATAAAAAAACTTTTTTTTTTTTCACAATTTTTTATTACATTTCATCATTGCTGATTTGTTTCTAATCATGAACAAATAATTTTAACTTTTACGTATTTTTTTTTTTTCAGAATAAAAACACCATGATAATAACATGCTTTCTGGTTTAATTTGACTTAAAAAGTGCAAATGTAGGCAGCTTTTAATGAAGGCAGCCATACATTTCTTTAGAAATTTTTATCCTTCATAACATTTCTTTCATTATGCTAGTACCATCAAAAAATATATTACTGAACATTCTCTAAAAAAAGTCTCACAGAAAAGATTCTAATGCTAAAGAAAAATTCAACAGCTGCTGAGAAAGGTATTCGCGTTCGATAAAAAAAATTTCAAAATATAAAACTGAAATAACAATATTTAAAAATCTGAGACACAAATTATTTTTCGCAAGCATCTTAACCCCTTTATGACGGGAGTTTTTTTACAAAATTTTTAATGTTTTGAGACCGGATTTTAAAAACAGAAATTTTTCTCCTATTATATCGCAAAAATGCTCCAATTAAATTAGCGAAATTTTACTGGTGTGTTTAAACAAGGTTTTTTTAAGCCTTTTTTGCAGCTCGTATAAGTGTCGCTCGTCTCCAAGGAATTAACATTAGAACGACCGTGAGCGGTTATTTTGACCGATATCAAATGAATATATTTCGGTTGAAACGAGATATTTTAACCCGGGGGAACTCGCAGTTTCTAAAACACCCGTAGTGCGTATGTTTTTTACAATTGTAACCACTAATTTTTTAAAAGTAATCTTCAACTTATTTTATCGCAAAATTTGTAGGAATTGTCTCCGTCTAAATAAAGTGACTGTTATAATTTTATTTTATTGGTGACAAAGTTAAAACCATTCATACCCTGGAAAGCGCGCGTTCTCCCGGGTTAAAATAAAATAAGTGTAAAATAAACAAAGAAAAACAATAATTGAGAAAGATAAACTGTTATATATAAAAATTCTGGTTTGAAATATTTTTTAAAACTTGGCTTGGTCTTTTAAGTGTGGACCCGCATGCGGTGTTCATTATTTTAAAAATGCAGAGTTTTCAAGTTTCCCAGCAATATTTAACTAAAAAATATTCTTTTATTTAATTGGAACAGTTGAAATATTTAAGAGGACATCGTATCTTGGAATTGGTTAAAATATCAATTTTCATTTTTTTAATATTAACTAAAAGCTTCTGTATTTGTGAATATATTTGGACAGCATACATAACCTATAAGACCATTGCATCGTAAGATAAGATATTGTAAATTTTGTTAACAGATTTTGCGCAATTACCCATATAAATGAAAACTTTAAACTGATTTTTCTCCTTCTTCATATTTTTACAACTTGCTTGTTAGAAAAATACTAAGGCTTTCTTTGCTAATTTAAATAGAAATTTGAATTTTTTTACTTGTTCTTCATGGTGTATTTTATGCATTTGTACGTATATTTAACATTAAGATTTATAGTTATTTTTTTTAAATATTTAAATTGAGAGTTTATTGAATTTTTAAAAAGTAAAATAAAAAATACATATATTTTTGGTAAAAAAGGCTGTTTTACAAGAGTTTTTTAAAATTCTTGTAAATTTTCAAAATTAAAAATTTTTAGTATTAACTATTATACCGCACCATATATTAGAGTATTATTTAAAATTGAAGAGATGGTTTCACGGGAACTTTGTCTCTTTAATAGAATAGCAATTTTTCTAAAATAACAGTTTTACAGGAAGTCAAACATTTAGCCACTCTGTATATGGTTTTCGGATCGAAATAGACACGAACACCATAGCAATGTTAATAATATTTCCATTATTTAAAATGAAATTTTAATAAATATAATTAAAAATATATTTTATCCTAATTGTTTATTAAATTTCATACTAAGCACTTAATAATCTAGGAGAAGGTATGTAGAACCTGACCACGAGTCTTTGGGAACCGCCCATACTAAATTGGTAGTATACCACTCATGAATGTGCTATGTAATAAATGAAAATAATTTTCTTAAAAATATTTCAAATGTACCCGAGGGTGAATCAATAAATTAATTGCACGGCTCAATAAAAAAAAGTCAAGATAGAAATTCCACAATAATTATACTTGCATCTTTAAGTTCCATACATAAACTATTTTTAGGTAGAATTCCCACCGTATTTAAATATTTGTTGATGTGTGGCACAAAATTTATGCTTTCTGCATAAAAGTCGCATCCAAAGTCCAATAAGCGTTCTCGGGTTGCAGTTTTCAACTTGCCGTAGAAGCAGTATCGTCATGTTGAAAGTTAATTCATGGGACCAAAAATATGGAAAGTACAAGGTGAAAGATATGTGGAAAGTAATCCGATATTTCCCACCAGGCCTCTATTAAATATTTAACTAAGAAATCTTTTAAATTTTAGTGGTGAGAGACTAGCCGCTGACGCCTAGATTTTTACTTATCTGCTTCCCACCTAAAGATTTTCAGAGATTTTCGCGTTCCTTATGTTGTTTATGATTTCGCATTGTCATGCAGGAAGGAGCGCAATGATTTTGATTAGTTTACGTAACCGACAATTTTTTAGTGACTGTACCAATAGAAGGAGCGCAGCTATATTTTTAACTAACCTATGGTGACGTATATGGGTGATTCTCAAAATAGGGGACAATTTCAAATGTGAAATCTTAAAAAAATTACTTTTAGCAAAATTTCTGAAAAAAATAGGTGTTGTTAATATAGTATTAGGTATACTTTACATGTAGTCAGCAGAGCTAAATATTTAAAAATTAACTTAAAAAAATAATTAGTATTTTTTGAGCCATGCTAATGACAAAACAAATTGCATGGAATAAATGTATTAAGAAATTTTTATTTTCTTCTTGTTTAAATAATTTTTTTTATATTTATTAGCCTTCCTTTTCAGCAAATGGTTTCCATTTTTATATATATACATATAAGGAGAATAAAAACATTACCAAAGAGCAAACTTTGTTTACATGAGCAACATTCTGACACTAACAATGTATAGTAAGAAGCTGTCTTAGTGTAAGAAGCTGTCTTAGTGATTTTCTGACAGATTTAATGCATATTTTAGGGATAATAAATGTAATACCTAAATTTATATGTAAAATTAAACTTTATAAAGGATACAATGTAAGCACTGGTTACATATATGCACATAGGAGTATTTAGCATGGACAGAAAGACCATGCTAATGACACTGATATTTGTCCATGCTAATGACAAATTTTAATTTAAATAAGATTATGAGCTATAATATAATCACAATGCAATAGTCCTTTCTGGGGCTTTTTAAAACACAAAAGTTCTACGCAAATAAGTAAAATAAAAATTTTAACTATAAAATAAACATGAAAACTATTATCCATTCTAATGACATACAATTGATGTACGCCCCTAATATTCAACTTATATTTTTAAAATACAATACATGTTCTATTTTCAGGCTGGGATAAAATGGCTACTTGTTGCCATGGAGAAACTTTACATTTTCAAACTATTGTCATATGTGAAAATGAAATTTTGATTAATAACCAGCTGTTATAGTATGATCTTGTTTTGAAAATAGAATATGGAGGGCAAACTTTAATTCTTTTTTTATATACTATAATTTTATTTTTAAAAAGAAATTTATTGGATAAATCCTCTCCTTGATTAATTTAAAGAAAGAATAACATTTGTTTTATTTTATAAACATGATATTAACTCTTGAAAAATACTAGTATACACAAGGCACAGCTGCTGTGGACATCCATGCTAATGACATTTTGAACATTTATTATGTTATTTTAATGTGTTTTCAACTAAAAAATGAGTAATTCTTAATTGCAAATAATGAATAATATTAAGACAAACACATCTAAATATAAAAGCATGACAGAAAACCTCTCAATTTTTTTTGTATGCCGAAAGACATAAATTGTCCCCTATTTTGAGAATCACCCTATAATGTAAATGATGCCACAAACTGAAATTAAATAATTTGTGCACTTTATTAAATGAATATTTATTTTACATGTTCGTGAAAAAAAAATGAAGATTATTTCTTTTAAAAAGAACATAATTTATTACACCAAAAGGCCTGTGATGACCGATCACTTACAATTTTTGACTTTTTGTTAACCCTCCTACCCTGTTAAAGTTTTACCCAATCTTGATAAAAACATTTCACACCAGAATTGTTATTTAGAATATTTTTAAATATTTAATTGACTTATTTTTCTGAATCTGCTATTTAACTTTCTTTATGAAAAAAATTCTGGTTTGAATCGTATAAAACAAATTATAGCTATGGGTCGATTAGACCCATTCAGGGTAAGAAGGTTAAATATCGATAAAAATACATGAGGGATTACCCTAAAACGTTAGGTATGTAAACAGAATAATAGACTTCCCATGAATATTTTTTAATTTCATGTTAATAAATTTTATAATTTAAGAAAAAAGGTACAATTCGAGAAATCTGAGAAATCTGAAAAAAAGTAGCCCACTGGCAATACACGTTTTTGTCGTACCACGCTAAAAAGACATTACCGTATTTTCGGGTGTATAGCCCGCCTTTTTTAAATCGAGCAGTGCAGTAAAAAAAGTTCGTGTATAAGCCGCGGAGATGCACCGGTTTGTAATCCGCGGGCTATACACCATTTATGAACGTATATTTCGATCAGGGTTCGAAGTTAGAAGCCATTAAAGTATATATGCGCGTATAAGTCGAGACAAAAAAGAATTTCAAAGTGGAGGGGGTCGACTTATACGCGAGACCTTAAAAAAAATCTATGAATAAAATATCGGAAAATAGTTTACTAGCGAATCGGTTCTGCAGCACCCCTTTGTGTTTGTAAAGTACAAAATCCAAAATCTGGAACCTTTCCTATCTTCATAGTTTTTAGTTTAAGATCATTTTTAGTTTATTTAAAAAAAATAATCTACCCTGCCATTTGCAAAAAAAAAAAAAAAAAAGTGTGATTTACGCCATTTTGGAACGATTCCGAGAAATCCTTCCTTTTCAGAGTCGTTTCATTACGGAACGAGTCATAGGAATTGCTCCTTTTAGGAACAAGTCCGAGGAATCGAACCTTTACGGAGTTGTTTCATTTCGGAACGAGTCCGAGGATTTTGCCCTTTTCGGAGTTTCGGACCCATTCCGTGATTTCGTTTCTTTTTTGAATCGTTCGTTTAGTTCCACTACTCGAATCGCTCCTTTTGAATCGGTCTTCAACAAATGACACATCTGTACTAAAAAACGGATTTCAGTTTACGTTAAAACGACTTATTTCAGCAAAAAGTATGTTTAAAATAAGTAACATGTTATACTATTGTTTTTACCCTCTCAAATCAAGAGCAAATTGCTTTCGAGCGTCATTATTTCTCGCTGCCGGTTAGTGCAATATTGGCGATAGTTGCGACAGTTCTTCCAAACCCAGAAATAACTGTATTCAAACAAAAATAATAATAAAAAAAGCTTTTACAAACATGAGAGAACTCTCTATATTTCGCGGCATAGTGAAAAAAATTTACAATTTTATTCATTTTATCAATTTTATCAATTTTATCAATTTACAATTACAATGTTTTTTTCTAATTTTTTGTCAAATTCAAAATTTTTATTGATTTTATCAATTTTATCAATTTTATCAATTTACAATTACAATGTTTTTTTCAAATTTTTTGAGGTTTAAAAATTGCAGAAAAAATATCACGATTTCCAATTAAAAAAAAAACTTTGCATAACTCGCACCGTGTATAAGCCGCAGCGGCTTTTTCGAAGGTTTTTTTCAGGTATAAGCCGCGGACTATACACCCGAAAATACGGTACTTTTTGCTTTTCGATTACGTTCAGACAGACCTCAAATTTAACAAACGTACAAAAGATCCTTTTGCAATTTGAATATTGCAACGATACTTACTATGCCTAGTTCATTCCAACGGAATAATCTGTGGAATGAAACGTACTGTAGTAATAATAACTACCGGCTTTCCCTTGAAATATATAGTTTCCATTCCTTACATATTGTAATATTCATTTTGTAAAATATGTGTTTTAGTGTAATGTAATACTAAGATACTGCTATTCAACGTATCTCCATATTTTCCACTCAAATAAATTCTACATATACGTAACATATTAATTTCAGAGCAGAAGTCGATGTTTTTATAAAATACATTTATTTGCATCCATATACATCATAAATATTGCAATGTTACTGAAGTTTGCATTCATAAAGGGGGTGTTCGCTACATTTTATTCGCGCAGTTTGTTGATAGAAAACTTTGCATAAAGTCATATTTGTATTTCATTTCTTCATCTTGTTAAGATCGAATAAGGAAAAAATTACTAAACAGAAAAATAACAAAATGATTCAGATTCAAAGTTTAATAATACAGATGGAAAACACATGTGTCAAGAGTAGATTATGAAGCATTTCCAACACTTCTAGAATGTTTTAACACAAATTTACCATGTAATTAGGTGAAAGACGATTTCTAAGAAAACAAGTATGGCAGTGTTGATCAACCTTGTAACTCAGCATTTGCTTTAAAGTGTAAGTGCGACCAATTAGAGTATAAGTGAAAAGGTTATAAGAAAACAATTTTGGTAAACCATAATCCAATTCGGCGCTGAGTAAATCTTTTTGAAATAATTAAGTTACATCAGAATTTATAAAACACGTACATCTACAACATTTAATTAGAAGACATGTTATTGTTGACACTGTTGACATTTACATGTTGACATGTTAACATGTTTTACATGTTGACACTTATTTTCAAATATGGGAAAAAAGAAAAAATTTAAATAACTTGACGTTTCGTTGATGTATATTTTTCAGTTTTCGTGCAAATTCTTGAAATTTAATAATAATAATTATAGTACGAATTGAATATTTCCAGCTGAGCGAAAAATTGCCCAGGCCGGGAATCGAACCCGGATACACAGACCAGATGTTATAGCCAATAAGGTCATCTGAGCGAAAAATCCCAGCCGGTTATCGCCCGGTTAGCTCAAAAGGTAAAGCATTGGTCTTGTAAGCCAAGTATCCGGGTTCGATTCCCGGCCTGGGCAATTTTTCGCTCAGCTGGAAATATTCAATTCGTATGATAATTTTACCAATGAGTTAGATTGTGTTAAAATAATAGAATAACTATAGTAGTTTTTGCTCTTTTTAATCACATAAAAATAAGATGAAAAATACTTTTAGAAAACCCTGGTATGAAAATGTAAGAGATCACACTAACGCTTAAAAATATACCTACATTAATCCTTAATTTTGTATCAACGAGTAATCCTAGTATTCACAGATGAGTGTAATACACATGTCCTTTGATCGGTACACAATTTATATATGGATTCAAGGAAATGCTAGGCAGTTGATAACGATAAAATACTGAAACCAGAAAAATTTTACAGCTACATAAATATATAGGTTTTTGATTTCATATAGACTGTCAGATTTGCGTCACTTTCATGTTGATGTTCATGCTAATGTTTTCGTGAAAGTGAAAACATGTCCAGTTCGAATTGAATCAGTTGTTTGAGAATAACACCACTTACCAAGAAAAACTGTACCCTTCGTTCTTCAAAATCATTAGTTTATTTGTTTATTTCTTTTTTATTTCACTTTTTTTGGTTAACTTATGCTTTATTATACTTAGTACATTCTGATGAAGCTTCATAAATACCCGAGTATTTTAAGTAAAACTTAAGGCGATTTTATTCAATTTTTTCCCCTAAAATGTCACAATCCACTTTGTTTATCCCTTGAGAGGCAATGGAATGTATTTTATCCCACCTAATTTAAACAAGATTCGCACCATAAACGAAATTTCACGGTTTAAATTTTGGGGACAAATTATTGAAAGATTGCCTTTATTCATTTTCAAATAAAAATTTTCGGTTATTCGGGTGACCACAGAGTAGTAACAGAGCCTCAACTCGGCTTGAAAAAGCGCCCTCAGTGGATCACTTAAAAACTAAGCCATCGCGTTGGCGATTTTTATCCTCGTGATTTCTGTTTAACTGTAACCTTATTCTGCTTGGCGCTTCTTGTTGAATGCTGATTTGATTATCTTTGCACATGTGCTTATGCTATTTGATCTTAGATTTCCACGCTTATATTGATTCGTAATTATTACTGTTATTATTCTTGAATTTTCAAGTTTAAAATTATTAGATCGTTATGTTACGAAGAGACACATGCATTGTTTGCAAGACGAATACGTCAAAGTTATTTCATAATTCTTTCATAAATTTCAAAACAAGAAGCAGCAAGGCGTCGCTGTAATTTTTTTTTTCCTTATCATATGCCGCCAAGGAAGCCATGTTTCGCCGAATTAGCAACCTCTCTTATGTTATGATCGTAATTTCAGAGTGGTCCGCTCGTGTCTCTACTGTCTATGCGTAATCCCATGTTAAACAAGTTGCCATTACAGTGTATGAAAGTTGATTCTCTGTTCCGTAATCTGTGCTGGTGACAATGCAGGGTTCGCACAGTTCTACCACTAAAATTTAAGAATATTTTCAAAGTGTTTCACAGCAGAAAAATATCGTAAAATCTATGAATGAAGGTGGGGAATACGAATGCTGTAGTTTAAAAATTAAATGTAAAATTTCTTATTTTTTATAGTGGTGCCAGAGTCCTTGGAAATTCCAAGGAGTATGCGAACCTTGCAATGCAATAATACACACTCATTGTTACAAGTCCCTCAAGCAGTTAACTCCTTGATGGGCAGCATTAATGTCTTTGTATTACTGAATTTTCACCGGAGAAAAAAGAAAAAAGAAAAAAAAAGAAAAATTTTGTTTTAAAAAAAGAAAAGTCAATTTTATAATATCTTGCCGTCAAAGCTAAACATATTAAATTTCGTTAAAGTGATTTTTCTCAGTTTGTGTTTATTCGACGGTTAGACATGTTCAAAGTGATAAAATATTTATGTTTATTATTTAATTTACTCGTTTTTTATATACATATATATACATATAAATTTTATGGTCTATTTCAAAAAATTAAGTATCGAATTTAGAAAAAAGTATTTTTTTTTTACTCATAAAAATGTAAAATAAATCTAACAAAAAAAAAAAAAATAAATAAAAAGAATAAATAAAAAATAAAAATAAAAAGTAAAATAAAATAAAATAACTTGGGAAAAAAGGGGGGGGGACATTACCAAGAAAAGAAGCAATATTTAAGTGAATGCCAAGTTCAAATAAAATGCAGTCAAACTTATCTACTGAAGTATTATAGTTTATAATATTGTTTAATTTTTAAAAAAATATATACTGATAGCATATTAATAAATAAACCTAGAACATAGCAAGTTTTTACGGTGCAAATTTTCACGAGTAATTAGATTTTCTTATTGACATTATTATTTCAAAATTTGTTATTTTGTGTGTGATAGCTTTAACACCTTAATGTTCGCATTAAACTACGGTTTAAAAATTCAAGTTCATTATTGCCACCACTTCTTTTGAAAAAAAATATTCTTATTTAAAGACAAGTAAATTGATACCAGAATAAAACCAATTACCGTAATTTCGGGTGTATAAGCCGCAGATCAAACAATTCTTTTTCGACCCAGAATTTTTTAAACAAATATAACTAGCTAGATCGCCGTAAATATTTGTCTTCAATCACTAAATAAGATTTCTGGGTCCAAAAAGAATTGCTTGACCCGCGGCTTATACACCCGAAATTACGGTACACTGTTTATAAAATTGGTGAGAATCAAACAATTCTGAATAAAATCCGTGAAGCTTGCAGCCCGTGAATGCCTCGAGTGCGACGATTAAGTGGTTAAAAGGGTTGGTCAATCAGCTTCGGAAATATCCTTCATGTTATTATGACGGTTGATAGATATTATTTGCATTTAAAATATTTTCTCGCGAAATTAATATTTTTAACTTTTTTTTTCTGTGTGCTGTGCTTTTAACTCCTTCGCGACTGGAGACTTTTACGAAATTTTTAATGTTTTGTCACCGTTTTTTAAAAGAAAAAATTGTGCCTTCTTGAATCGAGAAAAAGCTAGGATTAAATAAGACAAATTTTACAGTAAAATTTCACTGGCGGGGATAAACAAGAACTCTTAAGCCTTTTTCCGGTACGTTTAAGTTTCGCTCGTCCCTAAGGGGTTAGGTGATGCCTTTTTTTAAATAGTGTTTAAAATAATTTGAAATCCATGCTGAATTTATTATTTTATGTGTTAATAGCGGGCAAATTAAGTCTATACTCTAAAAATATTTTGAGAGCTAAGAAACTAAAGACATCTTTTAGGAAGTATACACAAAAAAAGAGAAGGTTGTGGTGATGAAAATAAACACCTCCTACTAGGTACGCAATCGTGACGTGGTTAGTACGAAGACAAATGAAAATAATATCCCTTCGGCGTTGTGAACGAAGATCGGATATTATTAATTACTGAAATTAATTCCTTAATATCATACTTAAAATTAACATTTTGCAATAACATTAGGATCGCCTTATTTAACGTATGAATTTGTGAAAATTGGGATTGATGAGTCAATAAAAAAAAACTTGAGATATTAATCTACAAATTTAAATGTTAACATTCCCTAATCTGCATCTAGAAATTACCTTAAAATACATAAAGGGAGAAAACTGGAATAAAGACAAGAATAGGTACATATATACAAAATTTTATTAAAACACATAAATTGGCATCATGCAAACGCTATAAAAATATAATATGCAAGGCACTAAGTACTCAAATATGGTTATAGTGAAATATACAAAATATTTTATTTCTTTGTTTTTTTATTGTTGTTTGTTTATTTATTTATTTCCTATTATTCTGCTATCCTCACAGCTCATAAAACTTAAGTTCACGACACAACTTATAGGCAAAGCCCCAAATTTTCATATTTTATAAAATCGAGTCCTTCGTTCTTATTATTCGTATTATTTTACTGGTATTATTAATTTATTTATTTATTCATTTTACTATTAATTAAGTTTGAGCATTAAATTCTGATAATTTTGAGCCCCAAAGATAATCATAATTTTAAAATTTTAAAATAATCAAATTTTAAATAATCAAATTTTAAAAACCAAAATTTTAACACAACATTATATCAATAAAATAAATTGGCCGGACACATGAACAATGAAATTTCCTCACCTTACAAGTATGTTCCTGGTATTGGTCGACGTTGGCTTATAGCTGTCCATACAGTTCGTCAGTACGCCAACACAATTAAATCCGAATGCCAAGTTCCAAGGCATTTTGTTTTTAATTAACACAAATAGTTAGCAACTTTTCTAATTTCACGCACTTTTCAATCATCAGTTTGTCGTACGGTCCTTTAACACTAATAGTTAGCACTTTTCAAATTTCACGCACTTTCCAATCATCAGTTTGTCGTACGGTCCTTTAACACTAATAGTTAGCATTTTTCAAATTACGCTAGGAAGTTCAGGCAAAGTTTTTTTTTTATTTTTTTTGTTTTGCGGAAATGAAAATTCCGCTCAGCAATGCTCAGTTACTCCTTTGAGTATTTAGAAATCATCCGATGAATAAATAGTCCGCTCGGCAATACTCAGGTATTCCTTTTTGTATCCGATCAGCAATGCTCTGTTACTCCTTTGAGTATTTAGAAATCATCCGATGAATAAATAGTCCGCTCGGCAATACTCAGGTATTCCTTTTTGTATTAGAAATCAGTCGATGATTAGTTCTCTGTGTGCAGAGCATAGCTTTGCTTCTCATCGCTTCATCCGGGAGGCCTAAGATCACATCTCCCGATGACACAGATTATTTCGAAGTTGCGTTATTTCCTAATTTCCTCTTTTCCCCTCTCATCTTAGCGGGAAACTCATAGCAGAGAGAAGAGAAAAAAATCTTTTTTTTTTTAACTTGACACTTTCAATTCCAAAACTGGACTGACTCTTGTGGGGTTTTTCTTCCGGATCCTGTACGCCCCTTTTTACCCCATTGGGTATTATATTCGGACTCCAATTGGCTTTGAATATATTTCACTGTCCATTGGTCAGGTAAAAGAAACGGGGTTGGATTTTTAGACATTGTTCCTCCATTATTTATTGCCGGACCAGCGACCCCAAGTAGACCACACGCGGGAGTAATAAATTTGATTGTAAATCTTTCTTTGTTGCTTGTGTACGTTAATGTCACGAATGGCGACTCTAGGTTTTATTGCTTCTCGTAAACATTTGTTCCTTTTATAACTAATGGTGAGAAAATCCCTTCGCTCATGTGATTTTGCTATTCCCAGGCTTTGACTAAAAGGGAGCTTATAGTATAATAAAACTTCCAAACAAACAACACATATTATTGTTATCATTTCTTGTTTACAAAAGCTAAAATAAAAATTTATTTTAATACTTTTATATACATTAATATTATTTCATTTTCTATCTCTTTCTAGATTATTTATTTATTTATTTATTTATTTATTTATTTATTTTTATTATTATTCTTTCTCTCTCTTTGTTTTTTTCTTTTCTTTTCTTTTCTTTTCTTTTATTTTATTCTAAGCGATGTCGTGACATTTCTTTACGACAAGCTTATCCCCTCTTACTTTAAGAAAAAAAATTATTCTATCCAAAAATAAGCTATAATATATATACAGATTTATAATATAATCACTTAAAATTAAAAGATGTGCAAGAATACAATACCATTATTATATATATATACATGTAATGACAAATGGACATAGTAATACAAAAATTGAAATAACATACACAAATACATTAAATGTGAGAAAATTATCATTGCAATGTGTTGGCCTTTGAAAACTGCCAAATATAATATGTATATAAACATATTCACCTCCGCGATACCTATATTATTCGCTCGAATTTCCTTCTGAGACGCATTCTCACTAGAATTCACTACTGTTCATGCTACTGTTTATGACTTCATTTTCATTCCCGTTTTTATTGTTATCATACGTTATTTCACGATCCTATTGTATTATTGTTCTGAAACCTTTTCTATCTTCATTTTCCTTTTTGTATAACATACCGTGTTATGAAAAATTCGTAAATATAATTTTTATATATATGTATATATATTTTGTTTGAATCTAGTTTATTTTTATATTAGGTAATATATTACGACTATTCATGTAATGCCTATTTTTAATATTTATCTGTCTCTGTTATATATATTTTGTCTATGTATAGTCTCCTAAAAAATATTTTCCATACCATGCGAGTTATCGACCAGCAATAAGTTCTCACATCCCGGGAAGTACGAAATATATTTCGTATGAGACCATAATATAGCTCCGTTTTTTTTTTTTTTTTTTTTTTTATAACGTTAATTTTGTATGTAATTTGCAAGATTCGAACATTTTTAGAATTTTCTGTGTTTAATTGTAAAAATTTTTAAGTTTGGCTGATATGTTAAATACTGTATATTTAAAAGATTTTGACGGTTTCAGTAGACGCTTAAAACAATTTTAACAAAATCTTGAAATCTAATTTTTTTTTTTTTTTTTTTTTTTTTTTTTTTTTTTTACACTTATATTTTCTAAGGAATGATTATTTGTTTTCTGTTCTGTTTGCCATATTGGGCGCAAATAATTTAGAAATATGAATTCTAATAGGTCTCATGTCTGGCCTATATTTGTTCTTTATGAGGTAGTTATCATTTCTGAAAATTCTCTCAATATAATATGGGCCTGAAAATTTCTGATGTAACGCCTTAGGTTTTCTCAGCATTTTCATGTAGACCTCGTCACCCAATTTTAATTCTTTGTGTTTTAACTTCGAATTCTTATTCAGTTCCAAATCCGCCTTTTCTTGATTCTTCATAACTTCATATCTTATATCGTGCATATGTTTGAGCTTATTCTGTACATATGTACTGTAAGAATCCATATTATGCGCTTCAAAATTCGTGAATGGCGTTTTTATCTCTCTACCGAAAAATAACATGCTTGGAGAAAATTTTGTTATTCTATGTACAGTTGAATTATGCATAAGTACGAAATATGGAAGTTTTATATCCCATTCGTAAGTTTTATTACACATAGAGGCTATGGAAGCTTTTAAATCCCGGTGTATTCGTTCAAGTACAGATTGCGACTCCGGGTGGTACACCGACGAAGGTATTAGTTCAATATTTAAATTTTTCATATAATCTTTGAAATCCTTCGATTTAAAATAAGCTCCGTTGTCTGTAGAGATATATTTCGCTAATCCAAAAGTACTGAAATAACCATTTAATGCGTTGATTATAACCTTAGTATCCGTCGATCTAAGTGGAAATGCTTGTAGGAAGCGTGATGCTGTATCAACAATAGTTAAAACAAATTTATTCCTATTTAGAGATGTAACCAAACTTCCTACTACGTCAATAGTTAATTTATGACCAGGTATGTAATTTTTATCCATTGTTTTCAGTGGAATTTTTATCGTCTTATGCTGTTTAAATGTATTGCATGTTATACATTTCGCACAGAATTGTTTTATCTCTTGATACATTCTATACCAAAAAAATCTTTCTTTTATTATGCCATAGGTTTTTAGAAAAGCGAAGTGTGGGACATGTGCGCTTTTTATAATATCTTCTTTTAAATTCTGTGGCGCAATATATAAATCATCATTATTTGAATTTTGTGATTTTCTTAGAATTAATATTCCTTCTTTATTTAAATTGTATTTTTCATATTTTTTTGCTTTTTTCTGTTGTTGTAAAGCTTGAATAATTTCGTTTAATTTAGGGTCTTTTAATTGTTCTTTTTTTATATTGTCTGCATTCAAATTTTTATTTACCGCAAAAAGGTGTTTGTTTAAATCGTCCGCTATAGTTAAGGCATTTGTTTCTCTACTACAGAAATCTGCTGGGTTATGAATACCTTCAATGTGAGATACTTCAAAATCATAATCCTGTAGCTTAAGTAACCATCGTGCTACAATTTCCGGCTGTTTTTCCAAGTGTAAGTGGTATGTTAATGCTTTTGAATCTGTTAGGAGAAAAAATTTTCTTCCTAATAAAATGTTTCTAAAATAAGTTATAGTTTCGTATATTGCCAAAAGCTCTATCTGCATGCTTGGATATCTCTTTTCCGATTCTTTTAATTTTCTTCCCGTAAATTCAATTGGTATCATTTTATCTCCTTGTTTTTGCGCGAGTATACCTGATGTTGCAATTTTTGATCCGTCTGTAATTATATAGAAATCTTTATTAAAATCTGGGGGATGTATGGTAGGTTGTTCCATGATAATTTTTTGTATTTTTTCAAATGATTCCTTTGCTTTGTCATTCCATTTGAATTTTGTATTCGCTTTAGTGAGATCTGTCAGTGGCGCTATAATTTCTGCATAATTGTTTATAGTTGATTTAAAATACGTGCATAATCCAATGAATGCTCGCACTGTTTTCTGAGATGTAGGGACTGCAAAGCTTGTTATTTTTTTTATATTTTTTTCTGAGGGTGCATATCCTTTTTCACTAATTTTGTATCCCAGAAAGTCTATTTCTTGCATGTATAGTTTTATTTTAGCTGGTTCAATTGTGAGATTAAATTTTTCTAATTGTGTTAGTACTTCTTCTAGTAATGTGTGCATTTGTTGTATATTATCAGCGGCAAGTAAAATGTCATCAATAAAGTATTGAATGTTGTATTTCTTTTTTAAATCACCTAAAACTATACCGATTAGACGAGCAAATATATTTGTCGAGATTTTAGTTCCGAATGGCATTCGTGTTATTTGAAAATGGTTATCCTCCGTGATAAATGCTAGTTTATGCTTGTCCTGCTCTTTTAATTTGATTTGAAAAAATGCAGAATGTAAATCTAGAACTGTAAATATTTTTTTTCCAGCGATGCTTTGTAAAATATTTTTTGTGTTAGGGACTGGATACGGATCGCTTTCTAATATATCGTTAAGAGCTCTAAAATCTATAGCCATTCTAAGTTTTATTAAGTTTTGATCATTGGTTTTTGACGTAGAATTTTTTTTTACGAAAATTACTGGGAAAGCATAACTTGAGTTCGTAGGCTCTATGATACCTGCATCCAATAAATCTTGAATTTCTTTCTCCGCGAATTTTTTTACATCATGCGCTAATTTTAATGGTTTCGTTTGTATAGGAAAGTCATGCATTAATTTAAAATTCGGTTTTATTACGTCCGTTTCTCCTAGAGTTTTGTATGATTTGCTGAAAGCAGTAGCATGTCTCATTAAAATTTTCAATACTTCTTTTTGTACCTTCGATGTTAAGTGATCTATTTTAAAATCCTTCTCTGAAAGTTCTTTTTTTCGTAATTCTCTAATTTGTGTGATATTTAAGTTGTTCACTTCACAAATATTATCAGTTTTTGATTTACTTTGTTCTTTTATAAAGAAATCAGTGGTAATTTTTCCCATTTCCTGATCTTTATGAAGTCTCAAATACGTTTTCGATTTATTTTGTACTAATATTGTGAATGAATTATTTTCTGTTTCCTTATTTTCGTGAACTGAATTTTGAATTATTAATTTACTGTTGTTATATTTTGGTTGGAAAAAAAATTGTTGCTTGTTTCTTAATTTCCCATCAAAAATTAAATTTACTAACTTCGCTTCTCTAGGTCTCAAATTAATGCTTTTCTTTACAAATACTCGTGTATTAATTTTCGGAATGTTATTGTGTTGATAGGATTTGATTTGTTTTGGTATTGTTTGAAAGTCATCATTTTGTTGTACGGGCTTAATTTTATTCACCTCCGTAATTTGATTTTCATTGGGGTTTAATTGTATAATTGAATTATTGAGTTTAAAAGTATTATTTTCAAAATCCATAATTATTTTATTACTTTTAAGAAATCATATCCTAAAATAATTTTGTAATTACGGTCAAATTCATCTTTAGTTACATAAAATGTGCCATTTAAGAAAGTGTTGTTAAATCTAAACTTAAATTTTACACAGTGTTTAAAAGGAATGGATTTGTTTGATAAAGTTGTAATTTTTATAGCGTTGGCTAAATATTTAATCTTTATATCCGTCTCTTTTATTTTTTCAAAGACCCCTGGAGATATTAAACTTATACTCGCCCCACTGTCAATAAGGCTGTGTATAATTAAATCTTTCTTTATTTTTAAGTCCCATATTGGTAATTCATTGTTTTTTTCCGAGTTACAACTTGCGATCAATTTTTGTGCTATATCTTTTTTTTCTTTCTCATTTTTTTTTATCATTGTCTTTTTCGTTTGCTTTTGTTTCAATATTTTTAATTCCTTGTTTGATTTATTTTTTATATTATAACCCTGTTTTTTCTCAATGTTACGGGACCTACGGGCTTGTATTTCTCTCAATTTTGTAGGCCCGCTTACCGGTTTAAATGACTTTGCCCTCTGTTCCTATTATTATTATTGTGTATGCCTCGCCTGTCTCTGTTTTCGTTAGGAAAAGTAATTGTGGGCTGATGTTCCCTATTTCCCTCATTATTTTGCGGCAAAGGATTTTGGCTATTTTGCATATTTGCGAAACCCTGATGCTGCCCTGTATATGCAATTTGTGTATTGTTTCCTTGTGTTGGATCAAAGTTTTGCATTGGAATCATATTTTGCATATTGTAATTTCCAGGATACATTTGATCAGGTCCTATTTGTGATTGGGTCAAATTTTGCCAATTTGGCATTTCAATTTGCATATCATTAAATCTAGTTTGATTGTAATAAGGTCTTGCAAAATCCAGTGTTTGTGGCGCTTGAAAATGTTGTGCATAATTTTGTGGAAATCGTTGAAAGCCTCTATAATTATTATTTTGATAATAATTTTTTTGAAATCGTGGCCGAACATTGTTTTGCGCTCCCCTTGGTTGAAAAAAATTCGCACTTTTTTGATTGAAATAACAATTTTGTTTCTGATGGTTGGATTTATTACAGATATGACAAAAATTATGTGTTATCTGATTTACTTCAGCGTTGTTATGTTCGCTTTCATTTTTTTGAATTTTTAAATCTTTTATTTGTTCTTTTAATTGGTGTATTTCCGATTTTTGTTCTTGCGACATGCTAAGAAGTGCCTCGAATAATTTATTTTCGCTATTTTCAGTTAAATTGTTTACTTCTCCTGCACATTTACTGTTCAAAGCACTTTCGATATTTTTAGCTTTTTTTACTGCTTCATCAAACTTTGTGGGTGGGTATTTTTTTAATTCAAAGGAGATGTCCGGTCTTAGTGCTTCAAGATATTTAGTTAATTTAATCGTTTCTAATAATTCTTTAGCTCCATTCTTTTGTTCATGTCCTGACGAGACAAGGTATTTTTGTGCCTCAATGTTGAATTGTTTAGTAAATTCTTCAATAGTTTGGTTGGGTGTTTGTTTTGCGTTTATGAATTGCGCCTGAGCGTCAGCAAACGATCTTTCTTTTTTAAATTGTGTTATCGCATTTTCTTTGAATGTGTTATAGTTTTGTGCTTTATGCAATTCAGCTGTGTTTTTTAGAATCTCTCTCGCTTGGCCTTTAAATTTTGACTTTGCCAACACCAATTTTAAATCATCGGGAAATTGTGCCGCTGCGGCTAATTCTTCGAACTCTTCGAAAAAATATGATATATTTTGGTCTGGTTTGTCCTCAAAATTTTGTAAAGAGTTCAATAGAGTGTCTATTCCAATTTTAAATGTGTCCCTTTCGGGAGAAGACTGCCTTGCCTTATTTCTACCTGTCATATTTATTTACCTATTTGGAAAATCTCACACAGACTGATGTTTGATACTTTTTCCTTTGTTTTTTATTTTTGAACTCTTTCACACCTCAAATTATGATATCATATACTCTCAAGATATGAGTTTTGTAATGAATTATTATAATTTATACTCATTCGAGAATAATATTTAATAGAAATTATGAAATAGCCCTAAATATTTTTATAAATACACATAAATATAATGACAAAGTAAATTTTCCGAAATACGGATATATATAGTAACGAAATTCTTTACAATTTTACGAGCTAATGTGTCGTGAGCTAAACCAACTCTTCTGTATATTTTTGTTTCATCTTCTCAACTATTATATTTCAATTTCGTAAATTTTTAGATATACACACAATATTTATAAACACAATATGGATAAATAATGTTTGTTAGTAGAAGGAGAAAAAGCTAAGAGAAGATAGGTAATTAAGAATAAAATCATAATACTGGCTATCTTTATTTATATTTAAATGCAGAAAATTTTTAATTTTGAATCCCAAATACAAATTCATACACCTGGTATGAGCACCATTAAACTTTTAGTAGTGTGGTGATGAAAATAAACACCTCCTACTAGGTACGCAATCGTGACGTGGTTAGTACGAAGACAAATGAAAATAATATCCCTTCGGCGTTGTGAACGAAGATCGGATATTATTAATTACTGAAATTAATTCCTTAATATCATACTTAAAATTAACATTTTGCAATAACATTAGGATCGCCTTATTTAACGTATGAATTTGTGAAAATTGGGATTGATGAGTCAATAAAAAAAACTTGAGATATTAATCTACAAATTTAAATGTTAACATTCCCTAATCTGCATCTAGAAATTACCTTAAAATACATAAAGGGAGAAAACTGGAATAAAGACAAGAATAGGTACATATATACAAAATTTTATTAAAACACATAAATTGGCATCATGCAAACGCTATAAAAATATAATATGCAAGGCAATAACTACTCAAATATGGTTATAGTGAAATATACAAAATATTTTATTTCTTTGTTTTTTTATTGTTGTTTGTTTATTTATTTATTTCCTATTATTCTGCTATCCTCACAGCTCATAAAACTTAAGTTCACGACACAACTTATAGGCAAAGCCCCAAATTTTCATATTTTATAAAATCGAGTCCTTCGTTCTTATTATTCGTATTATTTTACTGGTATTATTAATTTATTTATTTATTCATTTTACTATTAATTAAGTTTGAGCATTAAATTCTGATAATTTTGAGCCCCAAAGATAATCATAATTTTAAAATTTTAAAATAATCAAATTTTAAATAATCAAATTTTAAAAACCAAAATTTTAACACAACATTATATCAATAAAATAAATTGGCCGGACACATGAACAATGAAATTTCCTCACCTTACAAGTATGTTCCTGGTATTGGTCGACGTTGGCTTATAACTGTCCATACAGTTCGTCAGTACGCCAACACAATTAAATCCGAATGCCAAGTTCCAAGGCATTTTGTTTTTAATTAACACAAATAGTTAGCAACTTTTCTAATTTCACGCACTTTTCAATCATCAGTTTGTCGTACGGTCCTTTAACACTAATAGTTAGCACTTTTCAAATTTCACGCACTTTCCAATCATCAGTTTGTCGTACGGTCCTTTAACACTAATAGTTAGCATTTTTCAAATTTCGCTAGGAAGTTCAGGCAAAGTTTTTTTTTTCTTGTTTTGCGGAAATGAAAATTCCGCTCAGCAATGCTCAGTTACTCCTTTGAGTATTTAGAAATCATCCGATGAATAAATAGTCCGCTCGGCAATACTCAGGTATTCCTTTTTGTATCCGATCAGCAATGCTCAGTTACTCCTTTGAGTATTTAGAAATCATCCGATGAATAAATAGTCCGCTCGGCAATACTCAGGTATTCCTTTTTGTATTAGAAATCAGTCGATGATTAGTTCTCTGTGTGCAGAGCATAGCTTCGCTTCTCATCGCTTCATCCGGGAGGCCTAAGATCACATCTCCCGATGACACAGATTATTTCGAAGTTGCCTTATTTCCTAATTTCCTCTTTTTCCCTCTCATCTTAGCGGGAAACTCATAGCAGAGAGAAGAGAAAAAAATCTTTTTTTTTTTACTTGACACTTTCAATTCCAAAACTGGACTGACTCGTGTGGGGTTTTTCTTCCGGATCCTGTACGCCCATTTTTACCCCATTGGGTATTATATTCGGACTCCAATTGGCTTTGAATATATTTCACTGTCCATTGGTCAGGTAAAAGAAACGGGGTTGGATTTTTAGACATTGTTCCTCCATTATTTATTGCCGGAGCTACGATTCCAAACCAGCGACCCCAAGTAGACCACACGCGGGAGTAATAAATTTGATTGTAAATCTTTCTTTGTTGCTTGTGTACGTTAATGTCACGAATGGCGACTCTAGGTTTTATTGCTTCTCGTAAACATTTGTTCCTTTTATAACTAATGGTGAGAAAATCCCTTCGCTCATGTGATTTTGCTATTCCCAGGCTTTGACTAAAAGGGAGCTTATAGTATAATAAAACTTCCAAACAAACAACACATATTACTGTTATCATTTCTTGTTTACGAAAGCTAAAATAAAAATTTATTTTAATACTTTTATATATATTAATATTATTTCATTTTCTATCTCTTTCTAGATTATTTATTTATTTATTTATTTATTTTTATTATTATTCTTTCTCTCTCTTTGTTTTTTTCTTTTCTTTTCTTTTCTTTTCTTTTATTTTATTCTAAGTGATGTCGTGACATTTCATTACGACAAAGGTCTAAATATATTAATTTACCTAGGAGGTATTTTTAAAATTTACTAATGAATTAACCCTTTAACGTTCATTGGTTTCGCCACGAAACCACAAAATTTTAATTCCGATATGCAACACTGACACCGGTATTTTTATCTAAAAATATCCCTTTTATTATGTATGCGAAAAATCACGTTTTCTTATTTAGAAATATATTTGTTCTTAATTACCGGTGTCATTCATTTATTTCGACATCTTAGCAATGAAAATGCTTTGATCGTTAAAGGGTTAAATACACATAGACTATACATTAGAGAGGGGAAATCGGAAGCTGAGAGACCAGCCCCCTTAATTTGAATTTATTGAGTCTCCTGAAAGGAGTAGAGTCTCCAAAGTGTTAACCAAGGGGAAGGAGAAGGGTAAGAGCAGAGATGCCAAGTCTCCGGCTTTTTGCACACCACTATCATATTAGAGAAAATGCTGTACTTTTAAATCGACAAAATGTCTCAATTGACCCTGTCCGGCACGAGCGTTAGTAAAATGAGAACTTATCGACTGGCACCGGAATTCACAAACGACGCTTATCGATATTTTGAAACTCCTAAATTAAGCTTTTATTCTAAAAGCAAAATTTCACTAAAATATTGTTGGTGCCGATAGCAAGTTTGAAATTAAAATTAGGTATCCCAGACAGGGCACAGTCTTCCGGAAAGGGTTAAATAAAACGTCATTTTCAGGATTAAAATATCAGTATAAAAAAGGCCAGAGACTGAGCAGCTCTAGTCAGAGTATCTGTCTCTTTGTCAGGGCTTAGTGTGTTAGTATTGAGATTAGTCAGAGTGATAACAATAAACGATCTGAAATGTATCTGTGTGTTTATTTGTTTATTAAATATTTAACACAGTTCTTTTGCTTATAATATTAACCATATTAATATCTATTACAATTATAATATTTATCAATATTATTAGCATATATTTATTCTCACGTGAAAATCATAATATTTATTAAAGTAGTTCCAAGTTCTAGATTTATCATGCTATCAATAATTTAAAAAAGTTAAACAATGCTATAATACTTCTAGATAAATTTGAGTGAATATTATCTGAATTTGGCACCATCACTACTTTTCTTGGCAATTTTTTTTCAGACCTGACTCACCTTTTTTACAGTTAGGTGTACAAGTATTGACCTTCTTTCCCCCTCTAAATTCCACGTTTTTGTTGATTAAAAAGAATTACGAATGTAAACCATACTTTTCGAAAATGCTCGAAAGATGTATTCAAGCATTCAAAAACTCATTGTGTCCATCGCTAAATATATTCTATATAAAATTAAATATTAGTCATAGAATGGAAGCACCGAACCAGAATGATGATTCGACGCTAATATTATTCAACGTTTTCCTAAAATTTACATGTGAATACAGTGAAATTATATGTGTAACGCGTATTTATTAAATCCCAATTAAGAACATTACGCAATATCCTATTTATGGAAACCTTCAGTATTTAAATCAGTCATTCTATTTATAGACTTGAAACATTCACTGAAGCAAATACTATTTGGTTAAACTATATGCCCCTCTATAGGATATTATACATAAAGTATGACAGAATTTCCATTAATTATTAGGTTCCCTGAATTAGCTCTTTAATGCTACAAAACCGTTTTACGAAATTTATAACATAATTTTAAGGAGTAAAATAATACTTTATTTTCTACTTACGGGATCTGGTTCCTGTTTGGCAAATAACGCCTGAATATACATAATACTAGCTACAGCACCGGTTACGACAACTTTAGTGCACAAGTTTTGACTTGTTTATTTCACTAATTTCCAGGTTTTAATTGATTAAAAAGAGTACAAATTTTGTAAATCATGCTTTTTCTCATGCCCGAAAGATGCATTCAAATATAAAAATAAATCATTATGTCCATTGCTAAATATATTCTAAGTATGGTTTAATATTAGGCTTAAAGTAGAAGCATCGTTCCACAATGATGCTTCTGGACAAACATTATTCAACGTTTTCCTAAAATTTGCATGTGTGTACACTGGAATTATGTATGTAAACCGTAATTACTTAATTCCACTTAAGAACATTACTCAGTATCCTATTTATGCAAACCTTCAGAATTAAATCAGTCGTTCTATTTATAGACTTCAAACATTCACTGAAGCAAATACTATTTGGTTAAACTATATGCTCAGCTGTATAACTTTATACATAAAGCATGGCAGAATTCCCTGTTAACCATTTAAGTGATCAATATTTTTGTAAAAGATTTTCAAATAATGACTATTTTTTTCATGTCTTTTTCAGTATTTTTCATATTTTATCTACAGTTTTTCAAAACAGAATTTTTTATTTAAATAAAGCAGAACAATGCTCCGATTAGATACTAAAAAAATTGCAATAGAATTTTACTGCTGAAAATAATAAATTATGATTGGAGTATGACTGACCGTATGTGATACGGGCAAATCATGACTGACAAAAGCATGTTGCCCATACGACATACGGACAAAATAGGGAAGCGGTTAATTAATAATATTAGGTACCCTGAATTAGCTCTTTGATGTTAAAAAATAGTTTTACGAAATCTATGACATTATTTCAACCTTTTCGCGACGGGAGCCTTTTACGAAATTTTTAATGCTTTTTCACAAGTATTTAAAAGCAGAAAATTGTGCCTTGTTGAATCGAGAAAAACCTCTGATTAAATAAGGCAAATTTTGCAGTAAATTTTTACTGGTGAGGATAAAGAAGTATTCTGAAGCCCTTTTGCGGCACGCATACTTGTCTCTCGTCCTCAAGGGGTGAAGGCGTAAAATATTTTTTTTTCGAGATTTGCTTCCTTCATGGCAAATTATGCCTGAATATTTATAAACCTACTTATAGCATCGAATTCGGCAACTTTGGTTTAGACGTTTAGACTTGTTTTTTCTCCTTAAAATTCCAGTTTTTTAAAAAATGTTTGTTAAAATTCCAGTTCCATCCAGTAATATTATTCAATGTTTTCCTAAAATTTACATGTGAATACACTGAAATTATACGTATTATACGTATGAACGCGTATTTATTTAATCCCAATTAAGAACATTACTCAATATCCTATTTATGCAAACCTTCAGAATTAAATCAGTCATTCTAATTATAGACTTGAAACATTCACTGAAGCAAATACTATTTGATTAAACTACATGCCCGGCTATAGGATATTATATATAAAGTATGACAGAATCTCCATTAATTAATAATATTAGGTAGCATGAATTTACTTTTTAATGTTTCAAAACTATTTTAGGAAATTTGTAACAGATTTTAAGGAGTAAAATATTTTATTTTCCCTGTGTGGTATCTGATTCCTACTTGGCAAATTATGCCTGAATATTTATAAACCTAGTTATGGCATCAAAGTCAAAAACTTTGGTGTGCAAGTTTTGACTTTTTTTCCCTCAAAATTCCCGGTTTTTATAGATTAAAATGAATACATTGTTGTGAATCATGCTTTTCTTCATGACCAAAAAATGCATTCAAATAGAAAAATAACTCATTATGTCATCGCTAAACAAATTTATGTAAAGTTTAATATTAGTGTAAAATGAAAGCATCGAACCAGAATGATGATTCTGGGCTAATATTATTCAACGTTTTCCTAAAATTTACATGTGAATACAGTGGAATTATATATGTAACCCGTATTTATTTAATCTCACTTAACCTCCTCAGTCCTGAAACAAATTTTACGTGGCGATACAAAAACCAGTTTAAAATTATTATAAAACATATCCAAAGATGCATCAGTCTATAGATCAATGCTTCTAATAGGAACTCATCTATTAAAATAATCCAGATGTAATTTCAACAGTTCTAGAAACATTTAAATATATATTAAAAGTGTGTTTTTTAGTGCCGCCTCAATTCGACATAGGGACTATGGAGGCTCTGAACATTACACAATATCCTATTTATGAAAACCTTCAGAATTAAATCAGTCATTCTATTTATAGACTTCAAATATTCACTGAAGCAAATACTATTTGGTTAAATTATATGCTTGGCTATTGAATTTTATACATAAAGTTTGATAGAATTTCCATTCACCATTTAGCAAATCAATATTTTTGAAGAAAAAAACTTTCAATGTCTATTTTTTTAATATCATTCACAGAATTTTTAATCTTTTATCAAACAGAAAAAATGAAACTATTTTTAAATTTAAAAAAAGTGCTCGGATTAAATAATAAAATATTTAAAATAAAATTTTACTGGTGACAATAATAAAATTATGATTAGAGTATGTATGCCCGTTACGTGGTATGGTAAACCATGATTGGCGAAAACACGTTCCCCGTACGACGTACAGGTAAATCATGGAAACGATTGATTAATGATATCATGTACCCTGAATTAGCACTTTAATGTTCCAAAACGGTTTTACGAAATTTGTAACGAAATTTAAGACGTAAAATATGTTATTTTTCACATTCGGCATCTGATTCCTGCCTGACAAATTATGCCTGAATATTTATAAGCCTAGTCACAGCATCGAATTTAACAACATTTGTGTACAAATTTGTAGGGGTTTTTTCCCTTAAAATTCGAGGTTTTTATTGATTAAAATGAATACTTTGCTCTAAATCATACTTTTCGTCATGACTAAGGTGTGCATTCAAATATAAAAATAACTCATTATGTTCATCGCTAAATATATTCCATGTAAAGTTTAATGTTACTTAAGCTTTGAACCACAACGATGGTTCTAGTCTTATATTATTCAACGTTTTCCTAAAATTTACATGTGAATACACTGGCATTATATATGTAACCTGTATTTATTTAATCCCACTTAAGAACATTACTCAATAACCTATTTATACAAACCTTCAGAATTAAATCAGTCGTTCTATTTATAGACTTGAAACATTCACGGAAGCAAATACTATTTGGTTAAACTGTATGCTGGGCTGTAGAATATTATACATTAAGCATGACAGAATTTCCATTACTTAATTAATGATATTAGATAACCTGAATTAGCTTTTGAATGTTACAAAACCGTTTTACGCAATTTATGACATTATTTTTTGGTGTAAATTATGTTATTTTCCATGTACTGGATCTGATTAACGCCTGTCAAGCTTTCACTATTAAAAAGAAATGGAAAAGATTGCTTTTAACCCTCTGACCGCCAAGCAAAATGATAAAAATGTAATGTTGTTTTCTCCGTAATTTATTTTAAATGTTAATAAAAAAGGGATTTTCCATCATGGTATAATTTTTTTGTTACGCATATGCTTATTAGCTTTGAAAGTATCAATCATAACTTAATTTCTTAAAACTGCATTATAATTGTAGAATTATATTAATTTAAATAAAGCTTCAATTGCAGTGAAACTTGTAGCCTAGTGCACCCGGCAGTGGGCAGCCTTTCTCCATGAATAAGGCGTTTAACCCATAGCTGCCAACTTTTACGCATTTCTGATACCACTAAAATTGTACAGAGATTTTCGATTTGTTTAATCATAAGATTTCGACCATTAAATAAGACAAAATTTTCTATAAATTTTTTGTGGTAGGAAAAATGCGTAAAGGTTTACATCTATGGTTTAACCCTTTAACGTTCATTGGTTTCGCCCCGAAATCACAAAATTTTTTATTCGATATGCAACACTGACACCGGCATTTTTATCTAGAAATATCCCTTTTATTGTGTATGTGAAAAATCACGTTTTCTTATTTACAAATATATTTGTTATTAATTACCAGTGTCATTCATTTATTTCGACATCTTAGCAATGAAAATGCTTTGATCGTTAAAGGGTTAACCCCTTCACAGCGGTAGCCTTTTACGAAGTTTGTCATCGGTTTTTAAAAACAGAAATTTGTGTCTCATGAAATCTAGAAAAAGCTCCGATTAGATAAGCGAAATTTTACAGCAAAATTTTACTGGTGGGGATAAGGAAGGATTCTAAAGTCTTTGTGCGGCAAGTATGCGTGTAGCCCATCCCCAAGGGATTAAATAAAGAAAACAAATCTATTTAAATTTGCTGAAGTTTGCCATGGTGGCAATCAAACCCTTTTCATATGTAATTTTCTGCATACCTTGAATAAAATGTCGGTACCAATTCAAACTATCCAATATAAAAACAGTGGGAAACATTTTAAAATTCAGATTTTTTGTTTGACACCACTTTTTTGAAATAGTAAAATTCACCAAATATAATAAAGTTTAACTTAATCAGTTTTAGATAAGTCCATGTGCGAGTCCTGCTTTATTAACTTGAAATATTAATTCGCATTTTTATGTTATTTACGCGTTTGCGATGCCAAACAATCGACACATGAGACTCATGAGCTTAAAACATTATTGGTAAGCTGAAAATTTATAAAGTCGAAAATTTCATGCGAAAATTGCACGTAGCATTCGTACTATAACGAAGTTTAACCCCTTAATGGTCACATTAAATTACGGTTTAAAAATTCAAATTGATTATTGCCACCACTTTTATGAAAAAAAAAAAATTCTTCCTATTTAATGGCAAATAAAATAATACTAGAATAAAATCAATTTCACTATTTTATAAAACTGGTGGGAATCAAATAATTCTGAATAAAAGCTGTGAAGCTTGCAGCCCGAGAATGCCTCGGGCACGACAGTTAGCCCTTTAACGTTCATTGGTTTCGCCACGAAACCACAAAATTTTAATTCCGATACGCATCACTGACACCGGTATTTTTATCTAAAAATATCCCTTTTATTTTGTATGTGAAAAATCACGTTTTCTTATTTAGAAATATATTTGTTCGTAATTACCGGTGTCATTCATTTATTTCGACATCTTAGCAATGAAAATGTTATGATCGTCAAAGGGTTAAGAGGTTAAAGAATATTCAGCTCTTGGTATAATTGCATACAGTAACTTCGGATACAGTGTAGTAGCTGAAATCTTTTGTTTTGTCCCTGCAAATACAATCTGTTTTCAACTATACAAGAAGTAACTATAAGTAGACTTCGGCAACGTATAGCAATTTTTCTTATGTGAAATAACTTAATATAATGAAAACGCGCCCCAAACAATGTTTTACCTATTCCATTATGTAATAAAATACTTTTGTGTGGCCTTTTAAAAGAAAAAGTAATATTCTTTGCACCACAGATTGTACAGAATGTATATTGTTATACAATTTTCAAAGATCCATATCAGTTTTTTGATGTTCGAAAGATTGTAACATTAAAATGCCCTTGAGACAATTTTCAACATTGGCCATAATATAACGGAATAATTTTGATTGCCCTTGTAATTAAACTAGAGATCAGATTTTTCTAATGTCGAAATTTTTTGAATTGAAAATAGAAATAGAAAGTTTTTGAAAGTTTTTAGTTCATTCCACTGGCTGTAGATGACAGTAAATGACTGGTCGCCGTTCAATACCATGCATTAAAGTACAAGAAATCGCCATTTTTAGTTTTGCTATCGTTCGTCATGGAAGACTTCACATATGCCGAAAAAGCCGACATGCTTTTCATGTATGGTCGTTCAAATGGCAACGCCAGAACTGCCCTACGAATGTATCAGGAGCAGTTTTCTCGCAGAAGAATGCCTGATCATAGAATGTTGCACCGTCTCTTTCTGAAACAGGTTCTTTCCATGTCACCAGACAGGAAACTGGTCAAGAAAGTCCTGTACGCAGTGCAAGTCTGGAAGAAATTATTTTGAATTTTGTGAGTAAAAAGCCCGAATCTAGTACAAGAGCTGTTGCACAGAATTTAGGTGTGAGTCATCCAACCGTTTGGAGAGTGTTAACCCTTTCCGGCACGGGCAAAATCTGTAATAAAATGAGAAATTATCGACTGGCACCGGAATTTATAAACGAATTTTAGAGATATTTTGAAATCATGAATTTAGCCCTTTCCGGCATGGGCAAAATCTGTACTAAAATGAGAAATTATCGACTGACACCGGAATTTACAAACAAGTTTTTTAAATATTTTGAATTCCTTAATT
This sequence comes from Maratus speculifer, assembly GCA_964019185.1. Classification (NCBI taxonomy): domain Eukaryota; kingdom Metazoa; phylum Arthropoda; class Arachnida; order Araneae; family Salticidae; genus Maratus; species Maratus speculifer. The sequence goes on from OZ025303.1 coordinate 202,516,405, forward strand.
TAAGCTTTTATTGTTAAAGCAAAATTTTACTAAATTATTACTGGTGCCGTTTGCAAATTTGGAATTAAAATTAGGTATCCCAGACCGGGCACAGTGTGCCGGAAAGAGTTAAGCTTTTATTGTAAAAGCAAAATTTTAGTAAAATATTACTGGTGTCGATTGCAAGTTTGGAATTAAAATTAGGTATCCCAGACTGGGCACAGTGCCGAAAAGGGTTAAGTGAAAATCGATTTCATCTCTTCCGTTTTCACCGTGTACAAACTTTGAATCCGGAAGACTATCTTCAGCAGTTGAACTTTTGCCAGTGGGTTTTGTAGCAACATGTATTGCAACCAGACTTTATTGCTCATATTCTATTTACACGTGAGGATGTATTTAATGCACACAATTTCCATCTTTGGGCAACCAATAATCCACATGCAAAGCGGCCACATGCTTATCAACAACGATTTTCGGTGAATTTGTGGGCGGGTATTGTTAATAATTATTTGATTGGCCCATACCTACTACCAAACAGGCTGGATGGTCACTGTTACCTTTATTTTTTGCAACAGGTTTTACTAAAACTGCTGCAAGATGTTCCGATCGCCATTCGTAACCGAAAGTGGTTTCAACATGATGGAGCCCCCGCGCATTTCACCACTGATCATCAGTTGATCACCTGATTTCACCAGTTATCTGAGTACCACTTTTGGGACATGATGGATTGGTGAAACAGTTTCTTGGCCACCGCGATCGCCAGATTTATCGAGCCTTGATTTCTTTTTATGGGGAGATCTGGAGAGTCTTATTTAGGGACTCCAGTTGACTTAGATGAAAATCTAGAATATCGCATATCCGAAGCTGCTGCACTTGGGCAGGAAATGACTTACATCCTTAGGTAGTACGCCAATTGTCCCAAAAACGCTGTAAAGCATGTATTAGAGTTGGTAGGAGCAATTTTGAACACTTTTGGGTCACAATTTTGGTCCGATACATTCCTATACAATCAATGATTGTTACTGTGTGCTTTACTTACCCTTAAAGTTTGTACCATGAGTTTAGAAACACCCTGCATATATGTTTGTATGTATGCATGCATGCGTGCAGAAGCATGTTTTTATTCATATTTGTCTTACATTTAAATAATTAGACATTATAATTCGAAAATAACTAATCATTATTTTGCCTGGGGAAAATAAAATCTGGATGGAGATTGAATTCACCGACAGCCGTACGCAAGAGAGATGTAAATGTTTGGCGCGCTGCCAGTTGTACAATCCAACCTTCGCTATTGAGTTTAATTTATCTGATTATGTACTAAAGCGTCAATAATGGGTAAATTTTCGGGGTCGTTTTCTAAGCTTCCCTCCTTACTAAATATTGCACTTTATCCTTGTGATATGTTTATATATGGACTATAGTCTAGCAATTCCCAAAGGCTAGATGGATTCGGTGATACAGCCTCGGACCCTCTCCTCGTTAGAAAATCAGAATTCATATTTGAAATTAAAAATTGTACTTTTTTCTTTATTTAATAACAGTTATTTTTTAAATATAAAAAGTATATAAGTTCTAGCTCCAAAATTTCCACTAGAAATGGTAGATTTCCAAATAAAAATAAATACCAAACTTGCAACCCTGAAACTCCTCAGTTTAAAAAAACAACTTCTACAAATTATTACAAAGAAAAAAAGAAAAATAATAATAAATAAAATGTCTTTTCAGAAATCTTGTTCTATCAGCCAGATTTATTTGAGAAAATACAGATGGTAGACACTGGAGGTCAAAGAAACATGTTTTTTCAATAACATGTTATTTCGAACTGTACATTTTTGGAAGGTTTATAAAAAGTCTTTTCATCGACATTTCTTTTTTACATTATTTCATCTGCTATGACAGGCAACATCTTCGTTAAAAAGTGAAAGAAAGAACATACAGTAAATTATTTGAAACACGTTTCGCCGCCATAACCTTTTGTTTTATGTTAATCCTATTTCTTTTAAATACATAAAATAAATCATAAATTAGTTTGTCTATGTCTTGAAAATGTTTGTAGCTAAAAATATTCGATTGTATTATATGGCTTTTAGTTAATTTTTTGACTTCGTAGGTATAAAAGCATGTTAAAAAATATGTATCTGCACGGCACAATTTGTTTATTACAGTTCATCTCAAACGATTAACCTCATAAGCTATATTTAAATAAAAATTATTAACAATTGAAATTGCAACAAAGTTTACTTTCTTTTTCTTCATTCCAAAACGTTGAATTAAAGAATGAAGCAGAAATTATAAAAAAAAAAATTAAGCAAAACTGTTTTTATGCAAAGCATACAAAATGACGTGAGAAGTTGTGCACATAAAAAATATGGATAATTATGAAAAATCATATTAATACATTTACAACAATGCAAAATGGAAAAATCGAAAGAACTCTCATATGAGGAAATATTAAAATCCTGAAATATGAACATCGTCAGCACACTTGACTGCAAATTCAAAATTTATCCCAGAAAGATTTAACAGTTATTTTTAATATATAAAATATTATTTAACACATAGTTGACCGCCTGTAACAGCCCTATACAAATAATTTCAAATGAAAATCATATCCAGAAAGTCTGCGAGTGGCCAGGTACCGCTAAGACAGACGCTAGACCTACGACAGACGTGTCGTAAACTTGGTTCCAACATGTGACTATCCTCTTTTTTTAAATTGAAAATACAGTTCCACGATCCATATCTAAGAATAAACATTCAGAGAAGTGTTATAAAATTGCGCGGCATAAAAAATACATATCTATATAATAAAGGCCAAACGTATCTGTGCGTAACGCATACGTCATTTTGCGAATGGCAACACTTTCTCATGCAATTTCCGTTTTGCATTTTTCGCTACTGCAAATTTTATACTTCTAAACATTACATATTTCCGATTTTTACACCGACATATAGAGAAAAAAATGTACTTTTAAATGCAATTTGTTTGAAAGCTCTATCTCAATTTGTTTTTGAGATATTAATTTTTGTAGTTTTTAGTCCAATTTTTTAATTGTGGCAACATAATCACTCCAATTTCTCTTAAAATTAAGAAAAAAAGAATAGAAATTAAAATGCGTATACTTTGCAAAAAATATCGTCTGTTATAAAATTCTCTGATTTCGGTTTTATTTCGTTTTTATTCATCAGTTAAATAACTTAAGTTTTGAGTTAAAGTGATTTGAAAATGATCAAATTAAAATATCGTTTTTTCAAACATGGTGAATACGGATATGAGAAGTACGTCTTAAAATTTTGAGAAGATGAAAATGATGACGGGTTTTAATTTCGCGTGAAATTCTACGATTGTGTCAATTCGGAATAAATTTTGTTTTTTTCATTCGCATTTATAACAAATATTTCTACCAAATATTACCATGACTCAATTGATAAATAGCTGATCTATATTATATTTTACTAATTAAGTTTGATTTTAAAATTTAGTTTTAAAAATTTGAACAACTGAGTTTTATAGTATTTTTTTAATCTTAGCTTAAAATAATATTTGTTTGAGAGTTAGACTGATCAATATAAGATGCATTTTTTTACTGTAAGTAATTTTGTAGATTTATTATAAATCAATGAAGGAGTTTCTTCTTAAACACTTTCTTTCGTCGAATTTCGACGGGTTCCACCTCGTATTTATACATTCTAAGATGATTCGATGACTATGCTTGATGCCTATGCTTGATGCCACACCGTAAAAAGTCGCGTAAACAGGGTGGATGCTCAAAACCAGCAATATTGTAAGGTATTCTCTCCTGGATCCATAGCAGAAAAATTTCTGGTTAGATAAAGCGAACATGGTGGTATTCAGAGCACTAGGATACCCATCCCGGTTACGCAACTGATAAAGCAACTCGAATACAGTAGGCCAGAAGCATTTTCACAAAGAATCACGTTTTGAGCACCAGCCTTGGCGAGTTGGCGAAGCGAGAACGTTCAGCTAGCTGCATCGCCAAATACAAAATAAAATAAGTTAAAATGTGTCATAAAACATATGATTAATAGAACTAGCAAAAGCCATGCTTTGTTAGGATTCGTGAAGCATTATTTTATAAAACAGATATTTGAAAGTAAAAATATTTTTTAATATTATTTTTGCATCTTTATTAAACAAAAACTTTATTTTATGTTTTGGCGCATTTCAATTTTTTATTTATGATGTAAGACTGGCATAATAAAATGTTTTCGAAGCAAACTTTTACAAAATATTTCTAAATTTTCAACTAAAAGCTCTTTTAAAGATGTTTTTACAATTTCCAGTAAACACGGGTGTTTTTTAAAGTTGTTTGAAGTATGCATGTTTCCAATCTTTGTAATTAACATCAAATAATCTTTGATAGCTATTTTAGAATAATATATTTGAAGAGAGCTAGAAGAAAGTTACTTCGTCAAAATCCTATTTTCTGGAAAAACATTTGAAATCTGCTCTCATTGATATTATGAATTTTTAACTGTAAAACTTTTTTTTTCTAATTTCTTCGTTTTTATAAATGTTAGGGTATCAGAATTTTTGATATTGTAGAATTTTTCGTAAGGAAAATTTCTATTGAATGCTTAATTTGGAAGGATTTTCACTCTCGACAACATTACGTACGTTTTTAAGCCAACTGGTGTATATATATCCTCAATATCTACAACTGCTTCATGTAATGTTAAACCTTGGGATTTATGAATTATAACAACAAAAGCTAACTGCAGAAGAAATTCTTTCCTCGAGCAATTTATGCTTCCATTTTTCCAGAGTTTAATTATTGGGGGAATCGGTACGCACCAATTCTTATAAGTCAAATTATTGTAGTATTGAAATTTATCCATGATTATTCGCGATATCTGGTCTGGTGGCTTGTGATTTTCTTTATTACGTGCAACAAAGTCTAAAGTCCCGTTCACTAAACCTTTTTCGGTCCACAAATAAGAACGTAACATTACATTAGATCCAAATGATGAAGTAAGAAATGGTTAAAGTCAATTTGTCGTTTCTGAATCGGCCAACTTTGCTTTAGTACATTTATAAAGAGCTTGAATCGAGGCAACAACTCCACGCTTTAATTCTTTTAATTTTTCATTTATATAACAAATTTAACAATTAATTTTACTACTTGTTTACAATTCTTTTGTTCCCACTTAAAAAAAATTACAATACAATTTTTTTTTAAAATGTTTAAGTGTTATCTGTGCAAACGATTTTTCTGAATAATGAAAACATATTTTATTTATTAAATTAATCATGATTCTATCTATAATTATTTACTCCATGATTTATATTTTTTTTCTGAAAATATACGCGTTTCATTTTTTATTTATTTGCTAAAATGCGTCCGTATTGGAAATGCATATAAAATAAATTAATTAAAATAATAATTTTTTTAATGTTTTACTGTAAAAAAAATTATATTGTGCAAATCTACAGATCATAATTTATTTTTGTGTTTAATTTGAAGTTAAAATATTGAATAGTTTTTTTGTAAAGTGTACGACAAAATGTAATTTGAGTGGCCTAGTAGAGGATTCGCTTCGCTCATCCTAATTATATTTATTACAAGAGAATCTTTACTACTGTTTTTAATTAACTTCTCAATTTCTTCGAACATAGCGAGTTAAGGAAATAATATTTTTGAATTGAGGAAAAAAAAAAACCTGTTTAGATGTTCTGTGAAATTTAAAGCATTTTAATCTGAAAAAACTCATTTGTTTTAAACTATGTTTTAATCGCAAACAACGGTGAATAACATTTCCTCATATTATAGTCTTTGCTTGATAACATTTACGGAAAAACAAATGAACAATAAGCACGATCTCTTTGCAGAAGGAATGGTTGATATTCGCTAGGCGTTTGACGTCACAAACAAGAAAGGGTTCGTAGCATTGGCTTCATCTCCGCGCCAATCGTTTTTCGGGCGATTAGGTGCTCAAAACGTGATTCTATCTGAAAATGCAGGCCGGACAGAATACGTCCTTTATAGATAAACGGCTGATTTTTTTTCAGTAATGCAAAAAACTGAAAAGTAGTTGACACTATCAGCTTGTATGCTATTAGAACGATCTCTGAGAATAACCAAGGAGTATATTTAATAAACTGAAAATTTCTGGTGATAAATCAAATTTTTGAATTTAAAAAAGAGTCCATTTCTATTTTTTATGTATTTCCTTGCTTAAAAAATTTACTATTTTGCGATTTTTGAATTTAAAAATTTCGATTTGACACCGTAAATTTTCAAAGAAAATACTTTTCTTAATCCAATCATGAAATAACTGTTTAAAGTAAAGAAACGATTATTAAAAGAATACCCTGGTATGAATGAGAAAATTTGAAACAAGCAGAACGTACGAAAGTGGCCTCCCGGTGTTTTTTCCTCAACGCATCAGTTGTGCTTATACATTCCCTTAGATGCCAAAGTTTATTAATTTTTTCAGAGTCTCATACAGGGCAAACAAATTTAAAACCGAAAATTGTTTATAAGAAAATGTGTCTTCTTTAAACATGGTACTTATTAGATTTCATTTTATTGAATAAAATTTCCAGTTCGAAACATGTTTCTCAACAAATAGATTCCGAAATAATTGAGAGATGTTGGCATCTATGCATTCATATGCAAAAGATTATTCTTACAGTGTCGTGTACTAAACCTATATCATGAACTTAGAATCACCCTGTATCTATCTATCTATCTACCTACATCTATATCTTTATATCTTCATGTAGATACAGAGAGAGATTTGAAAGTTTTTTAAAAGCGTCTTTGAATCATTCTTTTACCAGCTTTCTAGGAAAAATAAATAAGTAGTGTATCTGGTATAAGATTTTAATTTTCCTTCAAATCATAGAAAAGAATCTTGTAGAACATTCCAATATTTTCTGTTTATATGTTTTTTATCCTGAACATTGTTTTTTTTTTCTTTTTTTTGCTATTAACTACAGACGATTGAATCACAGAGTTAAAACAAATTGGTTTTCCAAGTTGCATGTTATCTCACAAAATACACTCTTAAGGAAATAACTTTCGAAAAAAACAGAAAAAATGAACATTTTATCGAGCACTGCAGTGTTTTTTTTTTCGAAGTTTTTTTAGTTGTATACTTAATCAACATAGTTTCTAAAAATAGAAAAAAGATGATTTTTAGAATATTATTTCCTTGTATATTTTTTCTTGCTGTTGCTTAAAAAACTGTTATCATTTTTGTCAAAACAAATGTTTTTTGTTATTGCTCTTTTTTCTCTTAGAGAGTGCTGCCGAGTTCAACAGATAAATTAAGAGAAGGCATCAAATGGATAACAAGTTGGGTAATGCATGAAATGGTATCAAATGAGGTGCGTTCGTATTACAGGGAAGTTTTTAAAATATTGAGATCTTTCTGAAATTGTATACAGTACTTCGAAAAAAGTAGCGTATACGAAATCTTTTGTGTATTCCTGTAAATACTATGTGCTTTCTATTATACAGGAAGTAACTTGTAGTGAACCTCAGCAACGTATAACAATTTCACAAATTGTGAAATAGTTTAATATTATTAAAACGCGCCCCAAAGAATGTTTTTCCCTATAGCATTATGTAATGGAATACTTTTGTGTAGCCTTGTAAATTAGTAACAAATATTCTTTGCGCCACAGATTAAGCAGGATGTGTAATTTAGTATACACTTCATACATGCATGTCAAGCATGTCAATTTAATTATGTTCGAAAGAGGTAGCACCACACTAAATGAACTTGAAGCTTTTTTCCCCCATTGACCGTAATGTAACAGAATATTTTTTATTGTCATTGTAAATAAACTATGCATCTGATTTTCATAAAATTTGAAATAACTTGACAAAATTATGCAATAATAATATATTTTAAATTTCAAATGATTCGGCCTGGTAGTTTTGCTCTGTTATATAAATGACAGTTGTAGGTGCTACTTATTTACATAATTACGAAAGCACCTAAAAAACTGCCATACAGCATTGGGTCTAAACAGCTTATCTAATCGCGAATACAGAGTGTTTCAAATAAACTGAACTTTGGCTGACGTTAATAATTTTGAGAAAAATAATGTTATTGAAATAATAGTAATAAAAACAAGTTGGAAATTGCACGTGAAGCGTAGCAAATTAGGTGCGTTCGTACGATAACGAAGTTTTAAAAATATTACTTTCATATATCAATCTCATAAAATTGTAAATAGTGAATTACAATTAAAACGCTCATCAAACAATGTTCTCCCTATACCATTATGTAATGGAATACTTTTGTGTGGCCTTGTAAATCAATAACAAATGTTCTTTGCACCACAAATTATGTATGATGTATATTATAATATGTACTTTATAGTTGCATATAAATTTTATTAAGTTCGCATGAGTGTAACACGATTAAAATGCATTTGAAACATTTTTTCCCATTGATCGTAATGTAACGGAATACTTTTGATTGTCCCTGTAATTGATCTATGCATCCGATTTTTATAAAATTTGAAATAACTCGACAGAATTATGTAATAATTGCGTATTTTAAATTTTAAACGATTAAAATGCATTTGGAACTTTTTCCCCCATTGACCGTAGTGTAATGGAATACTTTTGATTTCCCCTGTAATTAATCTATGCATCCGATTTTCATAAAATTTGAAACAACTCGACAAAATTATGTAATAATTATGTATTTTAAATTTCAAACGTATAGAATATATTTGAAACTTTTTCCTAATTGACCATAATGTAATTGAATACTTTTGATTGCCCCTGTAATTGATCTATGCACACGATTATCAAAATATTTGAAATAACTCGACAGTATTATGTAATAATTGCGTATTTTAAATTTCAAACGATTAAAATGCATTTGAAACTTTTTTCCCCATTTAACTGTAATGTAATGGAATACTTTTGATTGCCCCTGTAATTGATCTATGCATCCGAGTTTCATAAAATTTGAAATGACTCGACAAAATTATGTAATAATTATGTATTTTAAATTTCAAACGATTCGGTTGGATAGTTTTTGCGTTGTTATATGCGGACGGACAGACGGACGGACTGAACGACCACTATAGGTGCTACGTATTATATAATTACGAACGCACCTAAAAAGGAATTTTACAAATTACATTGACCATTTTGAAAATGATTATTTTTAACTAATCATAAGATTTTCCAAGAGATTAAACATTTGTCCATGAAAAGAATCTAAATTGCTAAGAAAAAAAATGTACATATCGTGAAAAAATACTTTTATTTTTTAATATTATTTATTTTCTGACCGATCAGTACGCTTTATAGATGGTTATGTGGCCTTCTCATTTAATTTCCAAAATAAATTAACAACTTATCAGGGATGAGATTTCGGCACCAGTTTATTCTTAGAGAAAATATTCCTTTCTTATTAACCCTTCCAGGCACCGGCAAGTCCTGTTCGTAAAATAATAAATTATTGACTGACACCGGAATAGTCAAACGACTTCGATAGAAATTTACAACGCCTTTATCCAAGCTTTCATTAAGGCAAAATCTTAGTAAAATATTTTTGGTGCCTTTTAAGTTTGGAATTAAAAATTACACACTGTGCCGGGAAAGGTTAAACGCAAAATTTTAATATTAAATAATTTAATATTAAATAACATTTTCTCTAACTGAATAAAAACAAAAAAGCTAAATTATTATAACTACAGCTACTGCAAAAGAAATTCATTAAAAAATGTGCTTTTAAAATATAATGGTGAGAATACAGTCTAAAAGTAGAATGTTGTATAGTTGTATATAATCTTGGACGGCCATTTCACGACATTCGGCGTCAACCCCTACGCGAGGGAGCTTTTTACGAAATTTTTAATGCTTGTCACCGGTTTTTTAAAACAGAAATTTCTGCCTTTTCATATCGAGAACATGCTTCGATTTAACCCTTTCCGGCACGGGCAAAATCTATTTGTAAAATGAGAAATTATTGACTGACACCGGAATTCACAAACAAAATTTTCAGATATTTTGAATTCCTTAATTTTAGCTTTTATTGTAAAAGCAAAATTTTACTAAAATGTTATTGGTACCGTTTGCAAGTTTGGAATAAAAATTAGGTGTATCCCAGACCGTTCACAGTGCGCCGGAAAGGGTTAAAAAGTCAAATTTTCCAGTAAAATTTTTCTGGTGGGAATAAACAAGAATTCTTAAGTATTTTGTGGCATGTATGTGCGTCGCTCGTCCCCAAGGGGTTAACTATCAGGATAAGCGTTGTAGAGTCACACTCGAAGGATCGGAAATGGGGAAATCATCACATCTTATTTCCCTCCTTCAGGAAAATAAATAATTTGTAATTGTTGTATTATTTATTTATTTATTTTTAACAAATTGAGTTTTTCCTGTGAGTAAATTTCTTCAAAATTCCAAATGTCACATTAGTATCAGTATTTTGCAATGCAAAAAATCGGTTTGTGATATACACGAAAACTGTATTAAACTTTTTCCAAATAAATTTGGTTGCAGTGTTGCCAGTGGACTACTTTTTTAAATTAAGATTTCTTGATTGGCACCACTTTTTTGAAACAGTAAAAGTCCCTTCGTTTTCACCTTTATTGATCCGTCATTAAATAAGGCGCATTTTACCATTACAAAAAAGTGGTGCCAATCGAGAATTTGAATTAAAAAAAAGTAGCCCGTCTGGCAAAACTGTTTGGTCGAATATTCCGGTGCCACGTGACTTTTTTGAAATAAAATTAAATGTTAGTAAAATCAACCATCATAACTCAGAGGATTTTAAAGGAATGGGAAGAGAATAATAGACTATTATCAGGTTTATATAAAACGACATAGTTTTATATTTTGTTTTTCATACGAAACATTGGTAACATGTTTCTCGCATTGTTATTGGTAAAAAAATCGTTAATTATTACTATATATATTTTTCTAGCAAAGTAAACTATTATTTATTTATTTATTTATTTAATATTTCATTAAAATAATAAAAATATTTTCTTTTATAATATATATTTTCTTTAGGGATAATAATAAAACACTCACAAGATACGCAAAAATTGTCTTTTCTGCGAAATCTCATCAACAGATGTTTTTTATAAAAATAAACTTCGAAACTTTCATTCGAAATCATTTCATAGAATGTTTCTATTTGTAATGCTTTTTTCATTTGTACCAACTCAACAACTTTCTGAGTAAATAAAAAAGCAATCTGTTGGATATTATTTCCTATGTTTGTTTTTTTATTAGTAGTAGTAGTAGATTGCTGAAGAAAAAATATGAAAAGAAAAGAAAACTACTGGGAATCTGAATGTTTTTTTTTTTTTTTAATCGCATTTTCTTAGACGCAAAATTTCACAGTTTTTTAAAAAACTGAGAAAAAAAGAAAAAAGATGTTCTATCTTTTAGTTCAGTATTTCCTGTGAATTTGGCTGTGGGCGAGTGGATTTTACATCATTTCGAATAACATTTAATTTTCCTTCTTACAGATTTTTTTATTACGAGACACTGGACAGATTTCTGCAAAATATAAAGAAAGGAAATATAAACTAAAGAAATCTTTATTTTTTTTCTAAATCGCAAACTAATTTTTTTATCTATTTTTTAAATTTGCTAAAATCACAGAAACTGTTAAAAGGTTATGTTTAACATTTTTTTTCCATGGAAGATAATATATTTTATTTTAAATACAAAGTAAACAATGGTCCATAAAAAATGAAATCATAGTTTTCAACTCTTTCGCTTTCTTTGCACCACAAAAATTTAATAGAATTATTTTTTTTTATTTAATCGGGAAATTACGGTAACCTAAAAAAACTCAGTTTTACTTTATTTGTTTTGTAGTAAAAATATAAGAATTCGCAACAACCTTTTTTGTGAGAAGACCATTGCATTTGTATAATGCTGAATTCGCACCTGATATTTCAGAAAAAAATATTACAAAAGTAAACGTATTTCTTTAACTTTTTTTTTTATTCAAAATATATAAATGTACAACATAATTAAATTTTTATGGTGCAAATCATAATTAAACGTAATCTGAATATAATATAGCTAATCCCTCATTAGATAAATCAAAGAAATAAAAAATATAAGAAAAGTAAATTAATTTACATAATGTGTAGCCACAGTTAATTTTATTTACCATCGTAAATAGTGTACATATATAGCATCGCTGCCAATTCTTCTGTGTTTTGGACCCAGAAAAAATTAATAAAAATTTTCGTCTTATTTAATCGGCGAATTACGATGATTCGAAATATTAAAATTTAATATAAAATTTTTCCGGTTCGAAAAAGCGGAATATGCTGGCAGATATGATAAGTAGGGTAAGTCTTGCAAACGTTTTTAACCCATTAGTGCCTAGCGTCCCATTTTAGGGACGTTTCAAAAGGTGTATGTAGCACTGTTTTTGACAGCGGTAAAAAAGAATAGCAATCTTTATTTTATTTAATTGAAACATTTTCGTAATTAGTTAACTGAACTTAGTTCTTTTAAAAATAGTGGTTCCAACCGAATAAAATTTGCGCAAAAGGTCGTGGGCACAAATAAGTTAAAATCGATTTTTTTTTTTTTTTTTTTTTTTTTTTTTGGCGAATTTATCTATTTTAGGCACTGGAGAGTCCGAAAAAATACAATAAAAAGAAATTTCCGTCCTTCTGTCACTCTGTATGTCTATCTGTATGTAAGCGCTCTATCTTCCCAACAAATTAAGATAGAGATTTTAAATTTGGTGTGTTTTAAGCATGTAATGGTGAAAAGAAGCCCATTGAATATCAGTACCCGTATCCGAAACTATTTTTTTCGGACTCTCGAAACATTCGTTAAAATGAAAGGTACATAAAAGTTTTCGATTTTTTTTATTTTAAGAAATGTATGTAAAAGACAATTAAAAAAAACGCAAATTCTGAATAAAGTATGAAATTGGTCGAATGATTATTTGACAAGATATTTGTAAACACATTTTCCGCAGTCTCCGATTTTTCACGACCTTATTCAAATCAACTGACATTCAAACATTCCCTGTCATTCAAACTTAAATTCAAATATATATTCTTTCTGAAAATTAATAGCTTAATCCGATGAAGTAAAATGTTACTTAATAGGATTATTATTTCTGGAATTATAAGGATATTTCTTTAAAACAATTCAGTACTACTTCAGTAGTTTGGCGTTTTATATAATTTGTCGAAATTGACTCATCAGCGATTTTTTAATAGAACATTACCAAGTATTAAAAATATTTAAATATACGTTTAAATTTTATTTTGGAATCGCGGTGCATTTTATAGATAGTTTACACGTTTTATTTTCACATTTCATATTATGCATATCCATAATGGGTAAGTATTAAGGTGGCCCACCACGACTAGTTTCTTTTAGTAGTCATTTAATGTTAATGTCATAATACTTATGAAATTAGAATAAAATACATGAAAGAGATTGAAAACAACACGCTTAGAGCATAAACTTGAATACTCAGACAAAAGTAGAAATCAAATCTTTTTAAAAAAATATTCTATAGAAAGATATGATTTCTTTCCAAAAAGCTTCATTAGCCAGATTTATTTCAGAAAAGCCAGGCGATCAAACCACAAAGTAAACAAAAATTGGTTTCTTGCAACATACTTTTTAAAGAAACAGCACAGAAGATTTGTAAAGAATCATTTCATCGGGTTTCAAATGTTTCTCTTTCTATGCATATTTTTTTTTTCTATTTTTACAGAGTCAATATTTTTTTAATGAAAGAAACGATTTATTTAAACACTTCCCTGATTTGCCCGTACATCATACGGGAAACATGTTTTTGAAAATCATAATTTGCCCGTACGTGGCACAGGCATCCACATTCCAATCATGATTTATTATTCTGAATAGAACATTTTTATTGTAAATTTTGTATTATTTAATCCGAGCATCTTTCTGATTCAATTAGGAAACGTTTCTGTTTTGAAAAACCGGTGATAAAAGATTAAAAAGTTCTGTAAAAGACATTAAGAAAAATAGGCATTATATGAAAGTTTTTTTCAAAAATATTGATTATTTAAGTGGTTAATGTTATTTCCCATATTAGTTTTTTTTATTATTTTAACCCACGAGGACGCGCACAGGGCCCAAAATACCCAGATTGCGTACGGTTTTTGTAACAGCAACCACTAATATTTTTAAAGTAATCTTCAACTTATTTTATTACAAAATTTGTAAGAAATGTCTCCGTCTAAATAAATCGACTGCTTCGATTTGATTTTATAGGTGAAAAAGTTAAAATCATTCATATTCTGGGTAAGCGCGCGTTCTCCCGGGTTAAAAAATTGCTGTGAAAATTTTAGTGTTTTTATGTTATAAACAATTCAGAAATTGTATGTCAAAAGTACCAAATGAGGTATTTTTCGTAGTTATAAATAATATTCAAATCTTGCCACAACATTGTTGCAAAAATGTAAAATCTGCTATTACAAACCAGATCGTATGCATGAAAACAATCTTTTACGATTACATATTGTTACGAATTTTGTAAATAGTTAGTGTTTGTACTGTAAAATAATGTAAATAATCTTATTAAGCTCCATTCCTTTACTTATATTAGTTTTTGTTACATTGTCTCTGTTATCAAGCAAACTTGTCCATTATTTTCAGTGTATGTCTACTAGGGTGGAGTGAAAAAGACCAAAAAAATTTTTTTTCGGAATTTTTTCTTTGGATAGGTCTAAAAAGTTGCCTTTTGGCACACTGAATATAAGGTTAAAATTTTATTTCGTTTGGAATTCATCTTTAGTCCCCTACCAGCTCTTAAAGATTATGCTCTTTATACGTGAAAATCAAAATTTCACTATGTAGGGTAAATGACCAAAAAAAATTTTTTTTCGGAATTTTTTCTTTGGATAGGTCTAAAATGTTGCTTTTTGGCACACTGAATATATTGTTACAATTTCATTTCATTTCGAATTCATTTTAGTTCTCACCATCTCTTAAAGAATGCTCTTTATATGTGAAAATCAAAATTTCACTATGTAGGGTAAATGACGAAAAAAAAAATTTTTTTTCGGAGTTTTTCCTTTAGATAGGTCTAAAATGTTGCTTTTTGGCACACTGAATATATTGTTAAAATTTCATTTCCATTTGGAATTCATTTTAGTTCTCTACCAGCTCTTAAAGATTATGCTCTTTTCTGTGAAAATCAAGATTTCACAATGTAGTGTAAATTAATCAACTTTTTTTTAAAACTAAATTTCTGATTTCAGTAAAATAACACACAAAAATGAGTTCTAGTATTACTTGTGAACGATCTAAGTATATGTTAAAACTGTTGTTAGCTTTCGTTTTTTCAAAAACTAAAACAAAATCACTTCACCTTTTTTTTCATTCACGTATAAAAACATTTCATATTTATTACTTTGATATTTATTATTTTGTGTTTTGGGTTTTTAGATTACCTTTATATCCAGAGTCATTTAGTTTTTCCTATTAAATTTAATATATGGTCAAAATTTATTATATTTATATGCCGCGGCGGCAATGGCTATTTTCACGATCATAGGGGGCGCAATGTTTTGTTTGGATTTTTTAAATCATATTTATACCCAGTGTCATTTAATTTTCTACTGATTTTATATGTTATGAATACGGTTCTTATTAATGAACCGAAACATGTCAACTTTTTAATTTAATTTTTATTTGTGACACCTCTTCAAAGTAATAAATATGAAATGTTTTTATACGTGATCTAAGTATAGTTGCGTTTTAACTCTTTGAATTGTGAATAAAGCCCTAAGATATGAATCATATTGTCGCAGAGAAAGGAAAACACAATTAGACATGCTTTCACTTTTATTTTTCGAATGTACATAAAATATAGTTCTCTAAATAAAAAGGAAGTGCAGTTTTCTGAATATATAGTAATGAAATGAAAAGAATGTATACGATGTATTTTAAAACTTTCATTTCATTCTAATTTATATTAGTCTTTGTTATCAAAATTAGGTATTACCTTTTGTGATTTGATTTTTGCTCATATATATCCGGTTCTTGCTTCTACTACTACAGCCGCTAATGGGGCTTCAACAACTAAGTTTACACATCTTTCGAATACTTTAATCTAACAGGGAAATTTTTCAATTGAAAAGATGGGACTTTCGATTTTTTTTCTGAGAATTTCCGCAGTTTCTCTCATTGTGCTCTTTTAAGAATGAGGGGTGATTTCACATTCTTGCCAGTTAATGATGTTTATATAGTTTGTAACACTGAATTTCAATATTGGAATATGAAACTGTCTTATTGTAGAACATATAATATCCTTCATCTTCAATATTCTTCGGAATCCAAATTCTCCAACATGATTTTTTTTTATCAGTTATCGTTCCTGTAAATTTTCATCTCAATGACAGAAGTTTACGTTTTTTTGAATAACGGGATTGAGAATTTTATTTAAATATTTCCTCAAATAGCAAAATAACTTAATTGTTTATAAAAAAAAACATTTTGAGCTCTATTGTCGCAAGAAGAATCTTTCTTGAAATGAAACAACAGACAAATGTACTTTCATTACAAATTCAGCCATAATCTTCAGATTTTGGGGTGAATTCTGACTTCCAAACTGCAAACCAAGTAATCGATTGGTAGTTGTAAATCATTTAGAGTGTGACATTCTTGCTGGATTACGATTTACCAGATTTCAGGAGCATGAACCAGATGCAAATGTTTGACACATGTCAAAGATAATTTTGGTCTACACTTAACTCTCCAGAGTTCATTTCTGTGTGATAAAAGCAGATATTTTTTAATTCCCATAACTGTCTATTGTTCACATTGATCCAACGACTTTCCAATTAGAGCAGGAAAAGCTCGTGAGCCTTTATTTTGTTTATCAAGTTCAATGACTTAGCAGCAATTCGTTTGCAGAGAGCTATTAACCACTAAAGCGGACGACTAAATCTTAGTTTCAAAAATCTATTAACATGATTTTTTATCTTCCTTTTTTACAGTTATTCCGTCACAACCCATTGCTATAAATTTATCAAAGTTTAAATGTTTTTCAGTGCAATATTTTGATACTTCCTGCAATGATCTTTTTCTGGTCCAAAAGATGGTGTAATGTGTCCCAAATACAATTAATTTGACTCTTAAAATCAAAGATTATATTTGTAACTTATAGTTCTTCCATATACCTCTAATTTTCCATAATTTCCTTTGATTTTGGGGAATTGAATAAGCTTCTGATATTCAGAAAAATTGTTATCTATCATTTGATCAATTCGTCTTTGGAAACTACAATAATTGATGCCTCCGATGTTTTCTCTCAGGATTTTTTTTACCTCTGGTTTTGACGAAACTTTACAATTACTGATATGTTTTTATTTATTGTTTTGTATAATATTAATATTTTATAGCATTCTGCTATTGTTGGCAAAACAGCTTTATTTAGTTTTGAAGAATCACCAACTTCTAGTAATGGTAAACTTAGATTTGCTTACACACATACTCATTTTGACTGTAAAAATGACAATGTACAATTTTTAAAACTCAATAAACCGTTTCAAATATTTAAAAATAAAGACTTAAAGTTTGAAAACGATGAAAGAAATTACACTAAACATTTTAAATATAAAAATATCAAACGGGATTACCAAAAAATCCTGTTAATGTACAATTTATGGTAAGAATCTATCGTATAAATCAATGAAAATATAAATGGCCTGGTAGGGGACTCAAGAAGTTTTTCAAAATTAATGAAATTTTGCACGTGTATTAGAGGTTCAAAAAGGCAACTTTTGGCTGCTATCCAAAATCAAAATTCCAACTTTCGATTTTTCACTCCACCCTAATGTCTACGGCAGATTGGCGAAATAATGAAGATATCGCCAAGTTGGCGTCACTTTTGGCGACTAATTTTGGTCGCCAAATTTGGCGATATATCGCCAAGTTGGCGACAAACTTGGCGATTGTTGGCGATGGTAACCCTTTCCTCTCTGGTAACCCCCCTTAGATATACTGATACATTGTTTGTTGTTCCGTGGATTTTTTTCGAGTAGGTTCTAGAAATTTCTAGCACATGCTCCGAACCTATATAAGAAGAGAAGCGATGCGAGCTGTTTTTTTTTTTTTTTTTTTTTTTTACCAGTCAGTCATAGAGTGAACTTCTAGGTTTAAGCAAGTTTGCTTGATGTATTGAGTTTTATCTACGTTGTTTTGAATGTGATATAGTGTTGAGACATTGTATAAAGAGTCTCTGCGACCTATATTTGTACTTGTTCGATAGATTTAAACAGTTATTTTGGAATATCTTGTAATATTTGTGAGTTTCGAAGACTCTGTTGTTCTGAAGTTCTGTAAATAAATTATTTTCTACTTTTCTATAAGCAAGAGTTTGAAGTTGTCTAACCATAAGATCAAAAGAACCCAATATACGCTACAACATTTGGTGTCAGGAGTGGGGTCTTATGGCGAAAACACGAACAATGGACGTACAACTAAAAGAACTGTTAGAAGCTATTAACGGATTAAGAACAGAGCTGACCAATAAAATTGATAAAGGCCAAGAAGAGTTGGCGGATAAAATAAATAAAGGCCAAGAAGAGTTGGCGGACAAAATGAATAAAAACGAAGAAAGAATGGAACAGTTGACAAATAAAATTGATAAAGGCCAAGAAGAGTTGGCGGAAAAGATGAATAAAGGCCAAAAAGAGTTGGCGGATAAAATGAATAAAGGCCAAGAAGAGTTGGCGGATAAAATGAATAAAAACGAAGAAAGAATGGAACAGTTGACAAACAAAATTGACAAATGCCAAGAAGAAGTGACCGAAAAGATTAATATAGGCCAAGAAGAAATGAAGAAAACTTTAGAAGAAAAGTTCTCGTCGGTAGAGAGACGAATAGAGGAAGTAGAAGAGAAAATTCAGAAAG
Organism: Maratus speculifer; assembly: GCA_964019185.1. Classification (NCBI taxonomy): domain Eukaryota; kingdom Metazoa; phylum Arthropoda; class Arachnida; order Araneae; family Salticidae; genus Maratus; species Maratus speculifer. The sequence continues at coordinate 202,535,277 of OZ025303.1, forward strand.
AAGTTAGTAATGTAGAAGAGAAAATGGAAAGGAAAATAGAGGAAGTAGAAGAGAAAATTCAGAATGATGTTAAAAATGTTGAAGAGAAAATGGAAGGAAAAATAGTTGAAATAGATGAAAAGCTAAATAAAAGAGTACAAGATCTCGAGAAGAAGCTTTCAGCGTCCAGTGGTAATTATGAAGAATTTAGGAATCCGCCTGCTTCTCCCGTGCACATCAAACTGTCGACATATGACGGAAAGAGTTCCTGGCAAGTTTATAAGACCCAATTCACCATTGTAGCCGAAGCTAACAAATGGAGTGACGAGGTGAAAGCTTGTCAGCTGGCAGCATCTTTAAGAGGAGAAGCCGCCGACGTGCTGCAAACATTGCCCGATATGACGCAACTCAATTTTGAGACTTTAAGTTGTGCACTTGAAATGAGATTCGGCGAAAAATTCTTCAAGGATTATACGAGAATACAAATGAAGAGCCGCCATCAAAAATCGAGTGAAACCCTTCAAGAGTTTGCCTCGGAAATTGAACGGCTTGCAAATTTAGCCTTCATCGACTGTCCAACAAATGTACGGGAAATGCTTTCACTGCAATATTTCGTAGACGGAATAAAAGATCCAGAAGTGCAGAGAGCGGTACGAATGGCAGATGTACAGGATTTAAAAGCTGCATTACTATATGCCTTAAAGTTGGAAGCAGCTACACAAGCCAGCCGAAGAGATCGTCATTCAGACCGAGGGTCAACGGTGAACAAAAGCTCAGACACTGAGAGCGACGTCTTGAAAGAAATTAGGAAAATAAATCAAGAGATGGAAGCTTTAAAATATGGAAGAACAAGCTCAAGAAGACAGAATCTCAGGTGCTGGGGATGCGGTGATACAGGACATCTCCGAAGAAACTGCCCCAAAGTCCACGAACGTGAGATGAATTCAAGACCAGAGAATAAAAAGCCCTACCTGAAGATCCTTCAAATATCGAAAATGAGTGGCGGCGATAATGAATTATATGTGATAGGCTTTATTAACGGAATTCAGTGCCGTATGATTGTCGATACAGGAGCCAATGTTACAATAATAAGAGAAGATTTGGCTCGAAAATTGAAATGTAAACTCATCTGGAATCCTCCATGCGTTACCCTGCAAACTGTGACCGGCGACAAAATAGGCATATATGGAAAGGCCAATTTAACTATCAACTTTGGAGGAACGAAATATTACCATACGGCATATGTGGCTGACATAACAGATCCTTGCTTAATCGGACTAGATTTTCTGAAGAAGTTTGACTTCAGACTTGATTTCAAAAATAACAAATGATCTCAAAATTTGAAGAAATAAGTCTTTTTGGATTAAATAACGAAATTGAATGTAAACAAATAGTAATAGCCAAAGAAGACATTAATCTAGATGCAAGAACAGAATGTTTGGTTCCTGCTGTAATTAAAAATAAAACTAATTATCGATTTGGCCATATAGATTATCCAGAAGACAATAGTACACAAGCAGGAGTATTGGTGGCTTCTTCTGTGGTAGACCTCTCGAAAAAGACCATTCCAGTCAGAATTGCTAACATCAGTGATAAGACAAAGACTATCAAGAAAGGAGAGGTGATAGCGTCATGTGCTCCTGTGACGTGCATAAGTCAAAATTCCAGTCACTCTGAGAAATCTTCAGATAATTTAGTCAAGGATTTGTTACAAAATACAGACTTAAATCCAAAACAGTTGGAAGCTGCGGAAAATTTAATTAGAGAATTCCAAAGTTTATTTTCCCAAACATCTGAAGACTTTGGACGAACTAAAATGGCACAACACCGAATTGACACGGGAGATCACTCTCCTATTAAACAGCACCCTAGACGATTACCTTTTGCCAAGCAAGAAGAGGTGCAGAATTTAATTAAAGATATGGAAGAAAATGACGTCATCGAACCATTAACAAGTCCATGGGCGTCTCCCATTGTATTAGTAAGAAAGAAGGATGGTTCTACAAGATTTTGTGTAGACTACCGCCGACTGAATGACGTCACCAAAAAGGATAGTTACCCTCTGCCAAGGATTGACGACACTCTTGACACACTTGCGGGCAACACTTGGTTCTCGACTTTAGACTTGAAGAGTGGTTACTGGCAGGTAGAGATCCATCCCGACGACCGCGAGAAGACTGCCTTTACAACGGGACAAGGATTATGGCAGTTCAAGGTAATGCCTTTTGGTCTATGTAACGCACCTGCAACTTTTGAACGCCTTATGGAAACGGTTCTTCGGGGACTGTCATATGAGGCATGTCTTGTTTATTTAGACGATATCATAATCATAGGAAAATCTTTTGATGAACATCTGAACAACCTCAGGCGGGTGCTACAAAAATTAAAGGAAGCTAATTTGAAGTTAAGCCCTTCGAAGTGCAGTTTGTTTCGTAATGAAGTCGCCTACCTTGGACACATCATTTCGGCGGAAGGAGTTAGGACTGATCCGGAGAAGATATCGGCCGTGAAAAATTGGAATCGTCCAGCAGATGTTCACCAGCTTCGAAGTTTTCTAGGATTATGCACCTATTACAGAAAATTCGTCAAAGGCTTCTCGATGATTGCAAGACCACTTCATAAATTAACAGAAGCCAATCAAAAATTGATGTGGACACAGGAATGTGACGCTGCTTTCGAAAAGCTTAAGGAGGCCTTGACATCCACTCCAATTCTGTCGTATCCTCAAATCGATAAACAGTTTATACTTGATACGGATGCAAGCAACGAAAGCATTGGCGCTGTACTGTCCCAGGAAATCGACGGCCAGGAGCGTGTTATCGCCTATTTCAGCAAGTGCTTGTCAAAGGCCGAGCGAAACTACTGCGTAACAAGAAAAGAGCTTCTTGCTGCAGTGAAAGCCATAGACCACTTTCATCACTATCTTTACGGTCGAAAGTTCCTGATCCGAACTGATCATGCTTCTCTAACTTGGCTATTGAATTTTAAGAACCCTGAAGGCCAGATAGCCAGGTGGATACAAAAGCTTCAAGAGTACGATATGGAGATACTCCATCGAAAAGGCTCATCACATGGAAATGCGGATGCTCTCTCAAGAAGACCCTGCTCAGAGAATTGTAGATACTGCGACCGGGCTGAGAAGAAATTTAATGTCAAAGGTCCTATAGTAAGACAAGTTACAACTGGGTCTACATCATCGCAAGATCCGTGGAGTGACGAGAGCCTGCGTAAAGATCAACTTGCTGATCCTGAAATTAAGCCAATTCTAGAGCTGAAAGAGGAGTCCAACAGGAAGCCCAGCTGGCAAGACATGGCCCATTACCATCCAACGACTAAACGTTATTGGGCTCTCTGGGATTCCTTACATTTGAAGAACGGCATCTTGTACCGAAAATGGGAGTCTGACGATGGAAAGACATGTAGATGGCAACTACTACTCCCTAAGTCGAGAATTTCTATAGTCCTTCAAGAACTGCATGGTAGTCCCACAGGAGGTCATTTTGGTGTAATGAAGACCCTGCAAAAGGTTCGAGAGCGTTTCTACTGGAATAATGTTCGCAGTGATGTAGAGAAGTGGTGTCGAACTTGTGACACCTGTGTAGCACGTAAAGGTCCAAAGAGGCGCACCCGTGGGCGACTGCAGCGTTATAATGTAGGAGCTCCTTTCGAACGAATTGCACTAGACATCCTGGGTCCTCTTCCTAGAACATCTGATGGCAATAAGTACATCCTCGTTGTCATGGACTACTTCAGTAAGTGGCCTGAAGCCTACGCCATTCCTAATCAAGAGGCGGTAACAGTAGCAGACATACTAGTTCAACACTGGGTTTCCAGATATGGAGTTCCTCTTCAAATCCATTCCGATCAAGGAAGAAACTTCGATTCGACTGTGTTTAAGGAAATGTGTGGACTACTCGGCATGGACAAAACTCGAACTACACCCCTACATCCTCAATCGGACGGCATGGTGGAGCGTTTCAATCGTACCATCCTAAATAGCCTCTCTCTCTTGGTGTCTAGAGACCAACAGGACTGGGACAAGAAATTGCCTCTTTTCCTGCTTGCCTACAGGAGTGCCACTCATGAGGCCACTAGTTACTCCCCTTCTCAAATGCTCTTTGGTCGTGATCTTCGTCTGCCTGCTGATCTTTTGTTTGGCCGTCCTCCTGATGCTCTTTCATCGCCTGAGGAATATGTCGATAAACTCCAGGCGCGGATTGAGGAGATTCATCGTCTAGCGAGGAACCGAATCGGATTGGCAACGGAAAAGATGAAGACACGGTACGACACAAAGGCAACAGGACATGAGTTCAACGAAGGTGACAAAGTTTGGTTGTGGAATCCGATCCGTCGTAAGGGACTGTCGCCAAAATTACAAAGAAACTGGGACGGTCCTTACATAGTCGTCAACAGGCTGAATGACGTCGTCGTACGCATACGAAAATCGCCACACGCCAAACCCAAGGTCGTACACTATAACCGGCTAGCCCCTTATTTTGGCCAAAGTGATTAGAAATTCAAAACTAGAATTTTAGACCATGGTCATGAAAGTCACTTTTTGTAAATATGTAAATAGTAATTAGTTCTTATTTATGTAAATTTTATTATTATTGTTATTATTTATTTATTTATTTATTTGTTTATTTATTTTAAGTGTTCTCCTCTAACTCAAGGATTGCACTGCCCGGGACGTGCAGTCTTTGAGGAGGGGGGTAGTGTTACGAATTTTGTAAATAGTTAGTGTTTGTACTGTAAAATAATGTAAATAATCTTATTAAGCTCCATTCCTTTACTTATATTAGTTTTTGTTACATTGTCTCTGTTATCAAGCAAACTTGTCCATTATTTTCAGTGTATGTCTACGGCAGATTGGCGAAATAATGAAGATATCGCCAAGTTGGCGTCACTTTTGGCGACTAATTTTGGTCGCCAAATTTGGCGATATATCGCCAAGTTGGCGACAAACTTGGCGATTGTTGGCGATGGTAACCCTTTCCTCTCTGGTAACCCCCCTTAGATATACTGATACATTGTTTGTTGTTCCGTGGATTTTTTTCGAGTAGGTTCTAGAAATTTCTAGCACATGCTCCGAACCTATATAAGAAGAGAAGCGATGCGAGCTGTTTTTTTTTTTTTTTTTTTTTTTACCAGTCAGTCATAGAGTGAACTTCTAGGTTTAAGCAAGTTTGCTTGATGTATTGAGTTTTATCTACGTTGTTTTGAATGTGATATAGTGTTGAGACATTGTATAAAGAGTCTCTGCGACCTATATTTGTACTTGTTCGATAGATTTAAACAGTTATTTTGGAATATCTTGTAATATTTGTGAGTTTCGAAGACTCTGTTGTTCTGAAGTTCTGTAAATAAATTATTTTCTACTTTTCTATAAGCAAGAGTTTGAAGTTGTCTAACCATAAGATCAAAAGAACCCAATATACGCTACAATATATTAAATTCAATAATACGAAAATCCAGGGATCCCACTGATGCTTTTTTTGAAAAATCGGTAGTATTTTAAAGACAAATTCGTGGTGAGTTTTAGCAACAATTAGGTTGCTAACAATTAGGTTGCTAACAACTAGGTTAATAACAACTAGGTTGCCAGATTTGGCCTCTTTTTAAAATCTTTAAAATCTGAAACTCTACGTTCATCCCAGAAATTCTGTATGGTTTTAGTTTTCTATACTCCATGGCCAGACGTATCGTGATTATTTAAAGTAAAAATTTTTCTTTCAGAATTTCTGATGTAATTCGAACTTTTAAATTGAAAGTAGAGGCCAAACTGACAACCCAGAATATCAACACATTTCGAGGAAAGTTCCAACGAAAATTACTAAACAGATTTTTCGCTAAATCATTAACACTAGAACCGCGGGTAAATTGATTCAAATTTTAGAAAAAATATTTCTCACCGGGATTTTTATTTAAAACTGTTTAAATTATTTATTGAAGTTATTTATGCTCAACATATATCTAGCTTTTTTTATAAAGGATTTTCTGGTTCGAATCGACATCTTTCCTTATGATAAGGGTCAAAATGACCCGTCGCCGCGGTTCTAGTGTTAAAAAAGCTGTATTCAAAAACAGACCACGTGGGAGTCCTGGGAAGTAATATGACTCCATCTTAAGTAAGATGTAATTACTATGGCAACAAACTGACATTACCTATCATGAATAATCACTGAATTACTTGTATGATAGGAATTACGTTTGGTAGGGTTAAATAGAATAAAGACAACTTTTATTAATATCTATTTATGTTTCAATTTGATTTTCAAAAAATATGAAATGACTCACAAAATTTTACAACGAATATATAAATTGAATTTCAAACAATTAGCTTGATCAGTTTTTGCCTTGATACATCCAGACAGACGGGCGGACGGGCCGGACGCTACTTATAGGTGCTACATATTTATACAATTAGGAATGACACTAAAAATAAAGCACACTGATTTATGTGCGTTGCTACAGTTAATTTATTTTTGTGAGTATTTAATATTTATGTCATGATTATTGTGAAACTGAATCTCTCTACATATATTAAAAAGATTAAATGTATGAAATAAAAAAAATAAAATAAAATAAAAACACATAATGAAACACAATGAAACACGTTGTGTGAATGAAATGAAAGAAATAAACGAATCACAAAAAGAGAAGAAACTTCAATATTGAAATAACAAAAATTTAGTAAGAAATGTTAGTAAAAAATAAAAATATTATCTCTTTTCAAAAAGTTTGCGTGTTGGCCATACTTATTTGAGAAAAAACAGACGATCGAATCACAAGGTAAACAAAAATTGCTTTCTGACAACATAAGCTTTCAAAGAAATAGCTTTCACAAAGCTTTGTAAAAATCATTTCATCGGATTTCAGATGTTTCTCTTTCTATGTATATTCTTTCTATTGTACGCAGTCAATAATTTTGTTTAAAAGTGAAATAAACCACGTCTTGAGTGTTATGACATATATTCTTTTTTTTCCTCTTTAGGAAATTGCTGTGAGACCATTTTAGAGTTTATTATATTATAAACAATTCGTAATTTGTACGCCAAAAGTGACAGAATGGATGTTTTCGCATAAGTAGCTTCATAAATATTCCGAACTTGGTGCATTAGCTTTTGCAAAAGAGCAAATCTTCTTTTACAAACCGGATGTTATACAAAAATGCATGAAAACAAAATTTATTATGGTTATATGTATTATATTCAATAATACAAAAATCCCATTGATACTTCTTTTTAAACCCGTTTTATTTTAAAGACAAGTTCGTGGTAGGTTTTAGCATGAATTAGAAAGCTATTAATTCTAATTAACCCTCTCATGCATAAATTATTTTTCATTATTTTTCATTATTCACAAAAAATCTTTTTTAAGATAAATGAAAGATCCATTCTAAAACAATTTTATTATTGTGCTGCATGCTAGCTATTATATTTCCACAAATCAGATCTCCAATAATGAATGCTCGAATTTTTTTTTTTTTTTACTTAATAATGCAATAATTATGTGTCCTCATATGAGGCCCGTATGCATGAGAGGGTTAAATCTAACTGAATAATCATGTAAATATGAAGATAAGTAAATATCATAACGTAACCCTTCGGACTCCAGTGCCTCTTACAAAAATTTTATTCGATTAGCACCACTTTTTTAAAAGAACTTACCTTGTAGTAGACAATTAAAAAAATTCTCGGATTAAATAAGGAAAATTTTATTTTCCTTTATTATTGGTGTCAAAAACTAATTTTGGAAGAAAAGATGATGTCTCCGCAGCGGAGACAACTGAGTGCCTAGGATTTATTTCCAAACAATTTGGTGGGTCAGTTTTTACCCTGTTATATCCAGACAGACGGACGGGCCAGACGATGATTATAGGTGCTACATATGTTATATAATTTAAGGAATATATCTAAAAACAAAGCACATTGATTTAAGTGTGTTGTTACTGTTAATTTCTTTCTTTCTTTTTTTTTTTTTTTTTTTTTTTTGTAAATATTTGATATTTATGCCATGATGTTTGTAAAACTCGAACTATAATGTATTTAGAAGATTAAATACTCGTATAATACAAAAATACAGTAAACTTCATAGAGAAATAAATATTGAAATTACAAATCTTTAGTAAAAATGTTAGTAAAAAATAAAAACATTATCTCTTTTCAAAAAGCTTTCGCATTGGCCAGATATATTTGAGAAAAGGCAGACGATCGAATCACAATGTAAACAAAATTTGTTTTCTGGCAACATAAGTTTTTAAAGATAATGCTTTCAGAATATTCGTAAAGAATCATTTCATCGGGTTTCAAATATTTCTTTTTCCATGTATATTCTTTCTATTGTACGTCGTCAATAATTTTGATAAAAAGCGAAAGAGGCCATGTGTTGAATATCATTTTCTATTTTCGTTTTTGTACTTTCTTCTATCTTTATAAGAACAAAATATTGGATTCATGAAAATTTTAGCAATCCCTCTTAACGACGGTTTTTCACGTTTTATAGGTCAGAGAATCCAATTAACATCTTTTTTACAAAGTGTGAGTCTGTGAGTCTATCTGTGACAAAAATTTTGTGGGTGCTCTATCTCAGGAACAAATGCACAGAATTTCACAAAGAAATTAGATTCTTTGAGACCTTGATATAACCTACATTTGATTAGTTTTTGGTGCATATAGATCAACAGGTGGAGCTGGTATGCTGCATTATTCACAATTTTCACAACAGCCACATCTCAAGAACTAGTGCATGATTTCTCATAAAAGTTTAGATTTAGTTAGTACTTGATGATAATAAAAAATAAAATGTAACCTAAAAAGAATAAATAAATAAATATATATACAAAATGTTTCCAAGAATTTTTTTATAAGAACGTATTTCATTAACTATACTTATACACGAAAGTAGAGAATACGGAATCAAAAGGTAAATAACATTAATTATTTACTAACATTGCATCTCAAAGCAATAGCAAAAACTAGTCGTTGAGGGCCACCGTAATACTTACCCATCATGGATATGTATATGAAAATAAAACATGTGAAAACTATTTATACAATGCATTGCAATTCATAAACAAAATTTAAATATTGTTAATATACATAGTAATGCTATATTAAAGAACTGCTGATGTACCAATTTCGACAAATTATATAAAACGCCAAACTACTCAAGTAGTACCGAACTGCGTAAAAGAAACATCCTTATAACTCCAAAAATAATAACTATATTAACTAACAATTAACTGCGTCGGATTAAGCGTCTCATTTTCAATTAAAATATACCTCTGAATTGAAATTTGAATGAAATACAGGGTCATGAAAAATCGAAGAATGTGAAAAACAGGATTACAAATATCTCGGCAACTAATAATCCGATCGACTTAGTTCTATATGAAAAATGTGTGTTATTTTATTGCCTTTTACGTCCATTCCTTAAAACAAAAAAATTCGAAAATTTTTATATACCTTTCATCAGAACGAATTTTTCGAGGGTCCGAAAAAAATAGTTCCGGATAATCGAAGTTGCTGATATTAAATAGGGTTCGTCCCATTCTTACATACTAACTACATACAAAATTTCAAGTCTCTATCTCAATTTGTTCGAGAGATAGAGCGTTTACAGACAGACAGACAGACAGACAGACAGACAGACGGACGGCAAATTTTTTTTTCTAAAAATATGTTTTTCGGAATCTCCACTATCTAAAACGTGTAAATCCGTCAAAAAAAATTTTTCGATTTTCAAAACGATTGCAAGACTTACCCTATACTACGTATGATGGGTAAGTAATACAAAATAGCTCTCAAGAGATTTGCCAAAAATCCTTTCATCGGGTATTGAGATGTTTTTCTTTTCTTCATCGGATTATTATTTTATTTTTGCCTTGCACAGTCAACATTTTTGTTCATAAGTGAAAGAAATATTGTGCACAAATGAAACATGGAAAACACTTTTTTATATGTTCCTTTTTCTGCATTATTAGATATGTGAAAATAAAATCAATTTTTTGGAAATTGTAAATCACATATTATTTTTCGGTGTTCTCTGAATATTTTTATTCGGTTATTAAAAATTATATAAGTAAAAAATAAAACTGACATTTTGCTATATTGTACAATGCTGAAACAAACTATGCTAATTTTTTATTATTTTATTTCAACATTCACTATATATTTTATTTTTCTTTGAATTAAATATATATATATATTACATTCTTTTGTTTCTACGTCATTTTTATTTGAAACATTAAAGAAGTTTCTGGAAAAAGAAAATAAATGAAATTATTTATAATATATGGTAAATTATGGGGGATGAGAGTGGAAACTTATTAAACATACTTTTTGTGTAGTCATAGTAACACCTAAAACTCGTTTTTATGAAATTGAATTTTTTTTTTCGGAAAACAATATATATATCTTAAAATAAGAATTCAAGTTAACACTAGAACCGCCATTAGGGATCAATATGACCCCTGGCAAATTGAAAATAGCCAATTCGAACCAGAAATTTCTTGATAAGATTTGTTAAATACGTGCAACACAAAAATAATCTAATTAAATAAGTTAAATAGTTTAAATAAAAATTCTGGAGTCAAACAATTGTTGTAAAATTTGAATAAAATAGCCGGCGGTTTTAGTTAGCATCTAGTCTTGTTTACATTAACCCTTTCCGGGTCTGGGATACCTAATTTTCATTCCGAACTTGCAAACGCCACCACTAATATTTTAGTAAAATTTTGCTTTTACAATGAAAGCTTAAATTAATGATTTCGTAATATTTAAAAAAGTACTCTGCAAATTTTGGAGGCAGTCGATAATTACTCATTTTATTACAAAATATGCCCGTGCCGGAAAGCGTTAAAATATCAGTTATTCATCTACATTTTTTCTGACATTTCACTGCAATATACCGAAAATGATAAATAGTGAATGTCATTTCAAATAAATTACATTCAATGAAAACCGTAAATAACAAAATCCCACAGCCCCGCTGCACATAAATTATTTATAAATTATATTATATTTATAATAATGTATAGAAATTTCATAAAACAACCCCAGAAATTTCTGTATAATATGTAGCGTAAAAGCAGCTAAAACTAGCAATATGTAACAATTAATTTATTTTCTTTTTATGGTGATATTTTGCAAAATTTTAGTATTTTAATCTTATGATGTATTCTTATTCATTTTATAAATCTTGTGAATTTAAAAGATTGCATTTGCACTTTATACTTTCAGAAAAAAATTAAATTACAAGGGAAAAATATGCACCGACGACTTTCTTTGAAAAATTTCAAAAAAATATTTTTTATCTGTCAAATTTACTGAAGATACAGAAATAAAAAGTGAATTTTTTCCCCACAAGCATAACATTTATTTTATGTTCTGAGCAATTCGGAGAAAAAAATTATGAAAGTTCTGAAAATCATAAAAGTCAAATAGAGGCTTTTGGTGTAATGAAGTGTTCAAATATTCGCCTCATTTATTATTTACACAAAAAGCGCTTCAGAAGTTTTCTACTGTTGTAAATCTTTGCGACAAATAAGACTTTTAATGAACTATGCTTTATTGAAATAAAGTATTTACCACAAATGATGCTAAGATGTAGCACTTAAAAATGTGATTTTAAAAAATTATTATTGGCATCCTTTCCATTTGTCTCATAATATTTTATATTTGTTCATTTATTATTTGCATTTTATATTTATTTAAATTTCTATTCAAAGTTACTGAAGTAAAAAAAAAACAGCAGATTTTATATGACATACTATTAAAATATCAACTTGAATTTCTTGGTTGTGCGTACACGCAGTACCTGATTATCAACGGGTAAAAACGGGTATCAACCAGGAAATTTCATTAAAAATATTACTGTCAAATGAAGTTTTCCTACAAGATTTATAAAGTATTATTTTTTTTTCCTGCTAAATATTTTTTTTTAACGACTCCAGAAATTTCCGTATGATACATAGCGAAACAGAACCCAAAACTGACAACAATTAATTTGTTTTCAATTTATGGTGATGCGTTACAAAGTTTTAATATTTTAATCGTATAATATATTCTTATTAATTTTATAAATCTTTGTAAATTAAAAAAATGCATTTGAACGTTATAATTTTAGATAAAAATGGAATTACAAGAAAAAAATGTATATACTGGCAACTTTCTTTACAAATTTTCAAAAAATACATTTTTATCTCCCAAAGTTACTAAAGATACAGAAATAAAAAGTAGAATTTTCTTTCACAAGCATAACATTTATTTTATGTTCTGAAAAATTCACAGAAAAAAATTATGAAAGTTCTGAAAATTATAAAAGTCAAATACAGGCTTTTGGTGTAATGAAGCGTTCAAATATTCGCCTCATTTATTATTTACACAAAAAGCGCTTCAGAAGTTTTCTACTGTTATAAATCTTTACGACAAATAAGACTTTTAATGAACCGTGCATTGTTGAAATAAAGTATTTACAACAGATGATGCTAAGATGTAGCATTTGAAAATGTGATTTTTTAGCTCACAGGCTATCATAGCCTGAGAGCTTATGTGCCCGTCCGTTCTGTATGTTCGTTCGTATGTGCGTAACGCGATAACTCATGATAAAAATATCCGATCCTCTTAAAATTTTGTATGTAGGTATATCCTGACAAGGCGCTTCCCTGATTAGTTTTTGAAGTTCATTCGATATGTATAAGAGGGGGAACGGGGGCCCATGCCCCCCTTTAATGGATGTAAATGGGTTTTTCATGCAGAATTAACAGTTTTTGTCCAAAATTTAGATATAGGATCATTCTGATGAGGCGATTCCGTGACTGTTATTATGTGTTCATTGAATAAGTATAAACAGGGGGAACGGGGGGCTCATGCCCCCCCCCCCTTAATTGATGTAAACGGGATTTTCATGCAGAATTAACAGTTTTCGTTCAAAATTTAGATATAGGATCATTCGGATGAGGCGATACTGTGGCTGTTATTAGGTGTTCATTGAATAAGTATAAACAGGGGGAACGGGGGGCTCATGCCCCTCCCCTTAATTGATATAAACGGGTTTTTCATGCAGAATTAACAGTTTTTGTCCAAAATTTAGATATAGGATCATTCTGATGAGGCGATTCCGTGACTGTTATTATGTGTTCATTGAATAAGTATAAACAGGGGGAACGGGGGGCTCATGCCCCCCCCCCCTTAATTGATATAAACGGGATTTTCATGCAGAATTAACAGTTTTCGTTCAAAATTTAGATATAGGATCATTCTGATGAGGCGAGTCCGTGACTGTTATTAGGTGTTCATTGAATAAGTATAAACAGGGGGAACAGGGGGCTCATGCCCCCTCCCCTTAATTGATATAAACGGGATTTTCATGCAGAATTAACAGTTTTCGATCAAAATTTAAATATAGGATCATTCGGATAAGGCGATACCGTGGCTGTTATTAGGTGTTCATTGAATAAGTATAAACAGGGGGAACGGAGGGCTCATGCCCCTCCCCTTAATTGATATAAACGGGATTTTCATGCAGAATTAACAGTTTTCGTTCAAAATTTAGATATAGGATCATTCTGATGAGGCGAGTCCGTGGCTGTTATTAGGTGTTCATTGAATAAGTATAAACAGGGGTAACGGGTGTTCTAATGCCCCTCCCCTTAACTTGCATAAATGGATTTTTCAATCAGAATTGTCAGATTTCGTTCAAATCTCTGAATAGTTTTGGAAGTTTAATGGTTAAGTATAAAAAAGGGGAATAACTCCTCTTAAATTATATAAATGCTAAATGGGTTTTTATTAAGAATTATCCGATTTGCTCTGAATTTTGGATATAGGTTTTTTAATATGATAAAACATGTACTTGATAGTTTAGGAAGTTCAATGATTAAGTATAAAAAAGGAGAAAGGGGAGAGCTGCTTCACCTTCTTATTTTTTTTTTTTTTTACTCGAACGGAATTAACGAAAATACAAGGAGTTATGTACAATTAGTATGCGTAGCCTGTGGCCTCAATGCCATCAGTTTAACTGGGCAATATTCTTTTTATTAAAAATTAATATTGTCATATTTTCAATTTGTCTCATAATATTTTACGTTTGTTCATTTATTATTTATATTTTATGTACATTTAAATTAATATTTAAAGTTATTGAATACAAAAAACAGCAAATTTTATATAATATACTATAAAAAATATTATTTGAATTTCTAGGTTGTGCATACACGCAGTAATTTCTTTCTTTCTAACCGATAACCTGGCCTCTACCTGCCGGGTATCTCCAGCTTAAATTAAAAAAAATGCATTTGTACTTTATAATTTCAGATAAAAATAGAATTACAAGAAAAAAAAAAAACACACCGAGGATTCTTTTTTCAAAATTGTGAAAAAATTCTTTTTCATTTGCCAAATTCACTGAAGATACAGAAATAAAAAGTGGGATTTTCTTCCCCAAGCAAAACATTTATTTTATGTTCTGAACAGTTCACAGAAAAAAATTATGAAAGTTCTAAAAATCATAAAAGTCAAATAGAGGCTTTTGGTGTAATGAAGTGTTCAAATATTCGCCTCATTTATTATTTACACGAAAAGCGCTTCAGAAGTTTTCTACTGTTGTAAATCTTTACGACAAATAAGACTTTTAATGAACCATGCATTGTTGAAATAAAGTATTTACAACAAAAGATGCTAAGATGTAGCATTTGAAAATGTAATTTCTTAAAAGTTATTATAGGCATATTTTCTAATTGTCTCATAATATTTTACATTTGTTCATTTAGTATTTATATTTTATGTATATTCAAATTAATATTTATAGTTAATGATTTCAAAAACAGTTGATTTTATATAATATACTGTAAAAAATACTAGTTGAATTTCTAGATTGTGCGTACACGCTGTAATTTCTTTCCTTTTAACCGATAACCAGGCCTCTACCTGCCGGGTATCTCCAGCTCAAAGAAAAAAAAAGATTGTGTTTCTACTTTATATTCTTAGAAAAAAATAGAATTACGTGAAAAAATATAGACACAAATGAAGTTTTTTCAAAATTTTCAGAAAAGACTTTTTTATCTGCCAAATTTACTGAAGATACAGAAATAAAAAGTGGAGTTTTCATCCACAAACATAACATTTATTTTATGTTCTGAAAAATTCACAGAAAAAAAAATTATGAAAGTTATGAAAATCATAAAAATCAAATACAGGCTTTTCTTGTAATGAAGTGTTCAAATATTCGCCTCATTTATTATTTACACAAAAAAGCGCTTCAGAAGTTTTCTAATGTTGTAAATCTTTACGACAAATAGGACTTTTAATGAACCATGCATTGTTGAAATAAAGTATTACAATGGAAGGTGCTAAGATGTAACATTCGGAAATATGATTTTTATAAATTATTATTGTAATCTTTTCCATTTGCCTCATAATATTTTACATTTGTGCATTTATTATTTACACCTTATATATATTTAAATTCATATTTAAAATTACTGATATAAATCACAGCAAATTTTATATAATATATACTGTAAAAAATACTATTTGAATTTAAAAGTTGTGCATACATGCAGTAATTTCTTTCTTTCTAACCGATAACCAGGTCCCTACCTGCCGGGTATCTCTAGTTCAAATTTTAAAAAAGATTGCGTTTGCACTTTATAAGTTCAGATAAAATGGACTTGCAAGAAAAAATATATATACAAACGACTTTCTTTCAAAAAAAAAAAAAAAAAAAAAAAAATCATTTTTAGCTGCCAAATTTACTGAAGATACAGAAATAAAAATTGGAGTTTTCATCCACAAGCATAATATTTATTTTATGTTCTGAACAATTCACAAAAAAAAAAGATGAAAGTCTTGAAAATAGCAAAAATCAAATACAGGGTTTTGGGTGTAATGAAGTGTTCAAATATTCACCTAACGAAATCGTTCTAAAAAAATGTACCTAACTGATTTCTATGTTGATAATCTCCTTCTATGTTGATAAATTATTAGTACATGCATGAAATAACTGCGCAAGCGCAAACGTCGTGTTTTCATTTCTTTGCAGTATTTATATTCTGACAGTATAGAATATTTTATTAATTTTTATTCATGATTATTTAATTTATTTATTATATTTAACTAATTAAATAAAAACAGTTGTTTTTGGACTAATATTAATTGTTAATTTGGGAAAATTTTGGCCACCTAGCAGCTTGATTTTTAATTTGAATGAAAACTATTTTTATGATAGAATTCAACCCTGATCTTTTCCAAAGAGTAAAAAAAATTAGCTACGTGTTTTTATTTTAACTAATGAAAAAATGAAAAAATATTATTTTATTTTATCAAATGTTGCTGATTTAAATGCACCCAATTTTTTATTTTATTTATTTGTCTATTTATTTTTTGATGCAAGAAAAAATTATGCAAAAATTTAAGTAGATAATATATAAAAATAGAATATTGTAGTCTGATTTTTGATTAATTCTTGTTGTGCTAAAGTTATAAAAATTATATACATGGTTGTATTTCAGAGGAAAATACAGCGCTTATGAATGATTAGACTATTTTAAAATTTAATTATAAATAAAATGTTCAGTTATAAGTCTTTTTTTCATTTATTGAGCGCGGCCGAAAAGTTTTCAAAATTATCTTGATCACATTACACTTATGTTATTCAATTTACAAAAACTTCATTCATTTAATTTAAAACGCATTAAATTTTGTATTAGGAATCTATTTAATTGAAAAAGCATACATTAAATGTTGTACTATTAAATAAGTGAGTATTGTTCATTTATTTGTTTAACTATTTTGCGATTCTAGACAATAGCTTCAATATTTTTTCTAAAATCACCAGACATGATTTTTTTTTCAATAAACATACAAAACAGAAAAAGCCATATATAAATCTTTGTTCAAAATTCAATCATAAATTTCAAATTTTTACTCACTCACGGAAGATTAATTTTGTTTACCAGATTTAATGTTAAATATTTTTGTTACAACATATTTTGATAAAAATATGTGAATTTAAAAATAATTGCGATATCATTTTAATTTCCTTTCAAAAGGCAATAAAGTTCTGTTCGAAATTTTGGTACTCTAACAATTAAAATCCCGTAAATACCTTGATTCGTAAGAACTCTGTTAGTGCTTTTTCTTCCGAAATTAAAAACTATTTTTGACTATAAATTTAACTATCACAATTTTATCACAACAAACTTTAAAAAAATTTTCGCAATAAATCTGGCAGACAGGGTAAATGATTCCATAAATGAGTAAAAATAAAAACAAAAATATGAACAAATAGCGGATATGCTTCCATATATGGCTTATAATAAAACCCCGTGTTTATGTATTATCATCCCTGCCCACAATATGGCGCAACTGTGTCAATTTACGGCAGATTCCAGATTTAACATTGTAAGTTTATTATTAAACTCGATATAAAATAGAGTGCGTTTCACTACCAGACCGACAAACTTGCAGAAAGTGTAAGAGATGCAGAGACGAATTGGAATCACCTAGCAAGGCAGGGTCCAAAATACCGAAGTTACGTGTTATGGTACCAATGTTGCCAATAGGCTACTTTTTAATTTTTTTTTTTTTTTTTGATTGGCATCACATTTAGAAAATGGCAAAATTCTCACTTAATAACACATTAAGTAAAGTAAGGCGAAAATAAACAGAAATTTACAATCTGATATAAAAAAAAACAAACTAATGTCGCTCAAAATATCCTTTTTTTTTTTTTTTTTTTTTTTTTTTTTAAGTTAGCCCACAGGCAACACTTGTACAAAGAACCAGAGAAAAAGAACAGAAACAGCAACACACTAATTGCACAAAAAATATTTTACTAAAAGGTACAAACTACAGAAGAACGACCAGAAATCTATTGAAAAAATTACGAACTGAAGTCGTCCAGCATTATTAACAGAGGCGCTATATACGATTACTGTCATGTCAGGTGTCATTCCGACAGCTACATATATTCGAGCGACGAGATGTTCAACTGAAGGAACAGTGGGTCACTCTCAAGCCTGTCTGGTGACATCTGGTTCAGGTCTAATAGACGACTATTTTTTAATTATAACTGGCGCCACTTTCTTTAACCCCTTGGGGACGAGAGCCTTTTACGAAACTTTTAATGATTTGTCACCGGTTTTTAATAACAGAAAGTTGTGCTTTATTAAATTGTGATAATGCTCAGATTAAAAAAGGCAAATTTTACAGTAAAATTTTACTGGTGGGGATAAACACAGATTCCTAAGCCTTTTTGCGGCATGTATGCGTGTCGCTCGTCCCTAAAGGGTTAAGAAGAATTCCGTTACATAAGCTTCCCCAACATGTTAGAAGAATACACTTCAAAATTTAAAGAAGACTAATACTGGTAGAAGTAGAATATCAAAATACTCACCTGTGGCAACCCTGCTGGTTGTAATTTCGACCACCTTTTATAGTACAACGTTTCAATAAAATATTTTCTGTCCCATTACTGTGTTGCTGTTTTTTTTTCTTTTTCTCTGTTTCTTTGTACAAGTGTTGCCTAATGGGCTACTTAAAAAAAAAAAAAATCAGATTTCTTTATTGGTACCAGTTTTGTAGCTCACTGGCTATCAAATCCTGAGAGCTTTATGTGCCCACTCTCTCTGTATGTATGTACGTATGTTCGTGCGTAACGCGATAACTTATGATTAAAATATCCGATCTATTTGAATTTTTGTATATAGGTGTATTCTGATAAGACGCTTCCCTGATTTGTTTTTGAAATTCATTCGATATGTATAAGAGAGGGAACGGGGGGCTCATGCCCCTCTCCTTAATTGATATAAATGGGTTTTTCATGCAGAATTATAAGTTTTCGTTCAAAATTTAGATATAGGATCATTCTGATGAGGCGCTTCCACGATCAGTATTAGTTGCTCATAGCATAAATATAAAGAGGGGGAACGGGGGGTAATGCCCATCCCCTTGATTTATAAAAAATGTGGTTTTCATGCAGAATTTATCAGATTTCAGTCAAATTTTAGGCATAGTATCATTTTGATGAGAGCACCACCACGATTTGTTTTGCGAGTTCATTGGATAGGTCTAAGAGGGGGGAAATGGGAAGTAACCTCTCCCCTTTAATTAAGGTTAATGGGATTATCCCGCAGAATTTACCGATTTACTTCAAATTTTGGATGTAGGTTCATTCTGATAAGGCTCTTTCTTGACTGGTTTTGAGAATTCATTGGATAAGTATAAATGGGGGATAGGTGTTATTATTATCTTAATTTATTTAAATGTTTTTTTCTTGCAGAATTATCCGATTTGCTTCAATTTTTGAATACTAGTTCATAGTGATAAGATGCTTCCCTAATTAGCTGTGAGGTTCTTTTTTAAGTTCTTATTTAAGGGGTACTTTCGATTAACCTCCCCCCTTAAATTTAATAAATGGGTTTTATGCAGAATTGTCCGATTTGCTTTTAATTTTGCATGTAGGCTCTCTCTGATAAGGCGAATCTCTGAATAGTTTTCGAAGTTTAATAGTTAAATATAAAAGAGGGGGAGAACTCCTCTTAAATTATATAAATGGGTTTTTATTAAGAATTTTCCAGTTTGCTATGAATTTTGGATATAGATTTTTTATATGATAAAATTTGTTCCTGATTAGTTTAGGAGGTTCTATGATTAAGTATAAAAAGGGAAAATGAGGGAAGCTGTTTCCTCCCTTAATTTATTTTTCGAACGGAATTAACCTTTGAAAATTGAATTAATCCTTGGCTGTAATGTACAATTATGCGTAGCCTGTGAGCTCAATGCCGTCAGTTTAACTGGGCAATGTTCTTTTTATTTAACCCCTTGATTTCATAGATATGCCACTTAATTTTAATTCCCAAACGCCACATTGGCACCGGAATTTTGTTTAAAAAACATTAAGGTTTATTGAATGCGTGAAATATAGCGTTTTCTTATTTACAAATAAAGTTGTTTTCAAATTTTGGTGTCAGTCATTAATTTCAACACTTAAGCAATGAATTTGCTCTGCGCCGCAAAGGGTTAAATATGTATTCGTCATAACTAATATGTTTGTTATTGAGGAGAATTGTACCATCTTGAAAAAGAGGTGTCAATTAAGAAATTTGAATTTTAAAAATCATCGCACTGGAAACATACCTCTGTATGATAACTCGCAAATACAGCAATTTAGGTCGCGCATTGCTATATGATTCCGAGTAGTTTCAGTGACCCCTTCACTTTCTGCAATTTTATCTGTCTGGTATTGAAACACACTGTATATATAATGGATTTACAACTATAGTAAACCAATTCTTGTTGCCAAAAAAAAAAAAAAAAAAAAAAAAAGACATAGGTTATTTAGAAGGTGCATAAAATCTGTTTTTCCGCAACATTAACCAATTCATATAAAAAGACGCAATGTATGTGTAAGTACTTTTTTTTTCAAAATGGACTGAATTCCTCATATAATGCACATTATGCACGCAGTATCTCGAAAACAAAATTGCTTTTGCATATTTCTACGTTAAACAATCAATTTGATGAAATTTTATAAGAAATAAGTATTTTGTATGCATTTGAAATATCACCTTTTCTTTATATTGAAAAATGAGACATTTTAAATCTGAAAATCTTTCTCCAAATAGTCTCATATTTTCTAAAAAAATACGTGATGTTCAAAATCCGTGACTCTTAATTATAGTTCAATTTTTTTTAGTATGCTTGAAAATAAAGACTGCATTCACACCTTACTATATAATGGCTTATTTGAGATTTTTTATATACAAATAAGTAATAAAGCAAAATACAAAGCATTTTTCATATTTCGTCTGCATGGCGTTTCCGAATTGTTCCTTGTTTATAGAAAACAATTTTTAGAAAAATCTTCTAAAAGAATATTTCTAATCATACTTATTACACTTTCTTTATATTCACTTTCAAAAAGAAGAAAATCAATTTGCCAGTTTAAAACACAGCAGTTTTTCCTGTAAAGTTACAGCATGCGATTTTTTCATATTTTTCCCATAAAAAGGATTTTTATAAATGTTTTCATCCACGCTTCGTTTTTTTTTTTATATTAGCTTTGTATGCATTTTTCTTTACTGCACTCCGATAGTTTCATCAACATTTGAAAAAATAATAATGTTAAAAGCTATATCTTACGTTTCCAGCTTTTAGAGATATGCATATCTAGTCGCGTTTTATCTTTCATGAAAGAAAATATAAAGATGTTTCTTTTTTTATAAAATGTACGGATTTTTTCATGAACTATGAAATCTTTTGATTTTAATAGTCTCCTGTTGTCAAATAAATGTGTAAGAATAATAAATTCAAAATTAAAAAAAATTAAAAATTAAAAATAAATCTTAGCCTGTCTTTTAAAATATTAGCAATTGTTTCGCACAATATCGCGAGGGATTAATGTCGGAGGGCAAAATAAAAGCGTGATACACCTCTGCCATCGAAATACTCAAGGACAGAGGATACGAGGTGCAACGTCACCACTAATCGACCGACTCCTAACTAGTGTTGAAATTCACATCCGAAATTTTTAAATAGCATTTTTCTGTTATTTTACGTGTGGAAAATATACATATATTTTATTATTATTATTATTAAACAATAATAATTTAAACTTATTGCTGCGAATTTTGAATCTTGAAACAAAAAATCAACTAAATGCGGTAACACTGCTTCATTCCGCATCTGATTAAATTTGAATTTAGGGATTCCGAATATTCATAAATAAATCTAATTAGTTATTACTGTTTTATAAGGTGGCACATATTCCACAAACAAAATAAATAAAATTGCTATTTAAAAGAGCAATTATATTAGGCAAAAGGGAGTTTATCATTATTATTATTATTATTATTACTAGTCTGCTTTGAAAATAGGGACTGAATTTACACCTTACTGTATTGTTGCTTATTTGAAAATGTTCATACACAAAAAGGCATAAAGCAAAAAAAAAAGCATTTTTCATATTTTGTCTGCATGGCGTTTCCGAATTGTTGCTTGTTTATCGAAAACAATTTTTAGAAGAATCTTCTAAAATAATATTTCTATTCATACTTCATACACTTTCTTTATATTCACTTTGAAAAGGAAGAAGATCAATTTGCCAGTTTAAAACACAGCACTGTTTCCTATAAAGTTAGAAGACAACATCCCATTTTTTCATATTTTTCCCATAAAAAGAATTTTTATAAATGTTTTCATCCATGTTTCGATTCTTTTTATATTAGCTTTGTATGCATTTTCTTACTTCCCTTCCGTAGTTTTATCAACATTTGAAAACAAATCATAATGTTAAAAGCTACACCTATGCTTCCAGCTTTTAGAGATATGCATATCTAGTGGCGTTTCTGACTTCGTAAAAATTTTTCATAAAAGAAAAAATATTTGTTTTTTATAAAATGTACGAATTTTTTTCATGAACTTTAAAATCATTCGATTTCTGATTTTAATAAAATCCCCAGTTGTCGACAAAATCTGTAAGAATATTAAAATTTAAAGTAAAAAATGATTTACTCTTAAAATAAATCATTGCCTGACTTTTAAAATGCTCTCAATTGCATTGCACAAATTGGGTGCGGGATTATTGTCGGAGGGCAAAGGAAGGGCGTGAGGCACCGCTGCATTGGAAATACTCAAGACGAGTATACGAGATGTGACATGTTTACTAATCGACCGACTTCTCACTAGCATTGGAATTCAAACCGAAAATTTTCAAATAGCAATTTTCTTTCATTTTATTTGTGGAATATATAGATATTTATCATATTGTAAAACAATAATAGCTATTTGAACTTACTCGTGGAAAACACAATGGTAAACCTGCGAATGAATCTTTAAAATCAGGTTTTTAGGTTCTTTCCGCCTAGATAATACTTGACAGACAGATTGCGTTTAAATATGCGAATCGAATTTTAACTAATTAGTTTTAACTAATTCTGGAATTTCAACCGTGAACTTAATGAAATCATTGTTTGTGGCTCCGCTTCCCGGTGTATTACAATTTATTTTAAATGCGTCACTAAGTGACTGACTGATGCTGAAGTAAACTTTCTTGACAAACATGAATATCTGTCTTTTGTCATAATTAAAAATAAAATTCTACATCAGTATAGTGTTTAAATAAGTAAAGCATACCTACTTAAAGTTACTGGTGGAAGTTTGTCCCAGCGAAATGAGTCATTGCGAAACAGATAGTATTTCAAGTTTCACCATTATGAGGATATGTCAATTCCTCTTTATTCATTCAAGTTGGCCAGTGGTCAGGGAAAAACGCAGTCAAAAAAGAGATAAATACCAGTATTTGTTTATGGAAAATAATTCAAATAATGTATTCGGATTAAAGAAGTCGAATTTTTCTTTAACAAAATACTTGTATTAAAAACGTTTTTTTTACTATATTTTTCCCTGACCACTCGCCACCCTGTCATTGTTCCATGGATGTAAATTAAACAATGAAAGATTTATCAAATATCAAATAAACGTTCTGGGACAAAACGTGATTAACCGGTTTCAAACATTTAAACTGAATTATAAGGAACCACAGTTATGTGTTAGAATGTATGTTTGTTTATATAGAAATATCGAAAAGTTTCAATTAGCGGCGACTATTTTTAAATTCAATTCCCATCTCATTTTTTAAAAAAGATAGATTTTGCAGCATATTTCAATTGCAAATGTACTCACAGCCTACGTAAAATATTTTTATTTTGCAATAGTGGTACGAGGAAGTATTCTGAAGTTTCAATCACAGAGTACAGAACAGAGAATCAACTTTCATACACTGTAATGGCAACTTGTTTAACGTGGGATTACGCATAGACAGTAGCGAGACGAGCGGATGACTCTGAAACTACGATCATAACATAAGAGAGGTTGCTAATTCGGCGAAACATCGCTTCCTTGGCGACAAATGATAAAAGAAAAAAAAAGTACAGCGACGGCCTGCTGCTTCTTGTTTTGAAATTTATGAAAGAATTATTTTAATATGAAATAACTTTGACGTATTGGTCTTGCAAACAATACATGTGTCTCTTCGTAACATAACGACCTAATAATTTAAATTTGAAATTTCAAGAATAATAACAGTAATAATTACGAATCAATGTAAGCGCGGAAATCTAAGATCAAATAGCATAAGCACGTGTGCAAAGATAAGCAAATCAGCATTCAGCAAGAAGTGCCAAGCCAGAATATGGTTACAGTTAAACAGAAATCACGAGGATAAAAATCGCCAACGCGATGGTTTAGTTTTTAAATGATCCACTGAGGGCGCTCTTTTCAAGCCGAGTTGAGGCTCTGTCCGTACTCTGTGGTTTCAATTACAACCAAATACTTTGTAATGCAGCATCGTACGACATTTTAAAACCAAAAATCTTTTACATACACTTAGAGAACATTTGCAAGCGAATTAATGTATGAAATGAATTTTGTTTAAATAGTGGGGCGAATAGAATGTGAAAATAGACGCCTGTAATTAAAGTTTTACGATATCCCCAAATACACAAAGATAAATTAATATGCATTAAATATTTTTATTCAGATATCTCAATTATTTCTTAGTGATAATTAGAACTTTCCGATACTTCCTGCGCATTATATAAATGAACCTTTAAATTACTTAAATATGAATTTGTGTAAACAGCCGATGATTAGAAATCCATTCCAATTTTATTTGCAGCTGAAATGAAGCTGAAAAGAAGAAGCTGAAATGAAGAGAAATGAAGAATTTCCTGTTAGACAAATAATCTTTAATGATATATTCCTATGGAAACGATGAACTGATATTTAAAAATGAAAATCACAATTAAAGCCATATAATTACGCTCAAATTGGAGAAAAATCAATAATTTACTTCGCATTTGATAATCCCAAGAATATGAAAATATTTTAAGGAAAAGCTTTTAGTCAAAAGAGACTTACACAAGTAACAGAAAGCGACAAAAAGGAATTGCAATATTAAAAGGATTTTTAAGTTTATTTACATAAAATTAATAATCACCATATAACCTTGAACAGTTATTGAAATTCACCCAAAGAGCCTGCTTTTAGTGTTCTTATCTAAAATTTTTTTAATTAATGATTTTAATACAATGATATATCTCAACCAATTTGCTTTTATTTAGTTCAAGAAGGAATTCATAGAAAAGTTGTCTGTCGTTAATTGTATATGGTTCTTTGCATACTGTTTAAATAATACTGGATTAGTTTGTCAAAAAAAGAAAAAAATCGAACCTTGTTAACCCCTTCGCGACGGGAGACTTTTACGAAATTTTTAATGTTTTGTCACCAGTCTTAAAAAACAGAAATTTTTTTCATCTTAAATCGAGAAAATGCTCCGATTGAATAAAGTAAATTTTACAGTGCAATTTTACCGGTGGGAATAAACGAGGATTCTTAAGCCTTTTTGCGGCACGTATACGTGTCGCTCGTCTCCAAGGGGTTAATACGTGAATCAGCGGTCCGATCAAAAGTCATGTATTAAACGGTTTCGCAGGCTTCTTATGATATGAAATGAGATATTTTGCCTTTAGTGCATGGAGTTGCCTGACAACTAGCAGGACCTTTCTCGAACATCTAATCTTCCCGTTTTTGTTTGTTTAACTTAGTTTATAGATGTGAGAACCACATAAATTCGTCACAGAACGGAATTCTAACTCGTCAATTCACTTTCTCCCGCGGCTGAATAGGACTTATAATTCTCGTTAGTGATGAAGCTCAATAAAGCCTTTCCCCAGTATTAACGGAATATTTAAGATTTTCTGCAACGTTTTCAATATTTACTTTATATCAACGACTTTTTCACACACACAAACATACAGATATATATATATAAATAGATGCCAAAATGTCTTAATTATTGCGGAGTCTAACGCAAAGCAAATAAATTTAAAACCAGAATAACATTATAAGAAAATGTATCCTATTTCAACACTGTACTTACTAGATTTCATTTTAAAACCTTTTAATAAATAAAATTTCCGGTGAGAAACACGTTTGTGTACGATCAGACTCCGGAATAATTAAGAAATGTTGGCATCTATGTGTATATATATATATATATATATATATACTATATCAGCAAACAACGATTAACTTACAATATCATTTAAAAATACACATTATTTCCAATCATTTTGTACTAATAGTTTTTTTATTATATTTTGTTACAGAATTAGTAGGAGTTTGAGTTAGTAGGAGTTGCTGTACTTTGATGGAAAAAGGAAAAGCCACAAATATTACAGGATGTATACTGCCTTGCCAGTAAGCTACTTTTTAAAATCGAGATTTCTTGATTACCACAACTTTTTTGAAATAATATAATTTTCCTTATTTAACGATATTTTAATTAAGACGAAATAAGAGGAATTTTATAGTTTCCAAATTGTGTTGCCAGTCAAACAAATCTGGATATAAAAAAAGGCTACTAGCAACACTAATTGCGTACAGGTATAGCCCAAAATAAAAATTTTCGCTTAATTAAACCACAGAAATATATTAGAATTTTTGAGATTGAATAATTATAAATTCTGCGATCTAATTATTAAATAGAAATTTCTCACCTGAAAACTGGTTCTAACATATTTAGACATGAGTTTACACACATTTACATTTGATGACAGCTATTGTTTTGGACAAGGCCTGATTACGAATGACACAAACTACCACCAGTAAAATTGTGCAGATTTTTTCCATTATTTTTTACGGTAATTGTACATTAAAATGTAATTTAAATAACTTTAAAATTTTGTATTAAAATTTACAGTTGAAATGGTGATAATCAGATCCTGGCATTGATTTCACATCTGTTTACAGTAAATTAGATGTAAACATGCATAAATGCACCCGCTCAGATTATCTGCCATACTACTAATAAACTAAATTCTTTATAAGAAAAATAATATTTCTGCCATTTGAAAAACATTGTATTGCCACAAGTCGTCGATCACATTCGATTTGAATTTTTTGTCATGTATCTAGAGTTCTATTTGACGGTATCTTCTGGATTTTCGTGTATGTAAAGTATTTGTAAGATCATATTTTTCAAGCGAACACGTTGGTCGCAAGCGCAAATACGGGACCAACAACAAATTAAAAAATATGTTATATTTTTATTACTCTGTATATAGGTGCCCCAATGCAATGTAACTACATTTTAAGACTACCTGAATCATGTTCAAAATGTTTGCTAATTTATGTAAAAATAGCATTTATATTCACCAATATATAAATGTTTCTTTAGAAATTCCAAGAGCTTTACCCATGTGTTTTATTTATAGCAGATTTTCTACCAAATTTAATGCTTCTTTCACAACATATGAGACAATAAAGTCAATTAAACTTACTTAATTTTCAATACAACTTAAACTGTCACAGCTGCCAGTTTTTATGCATTTTTTCTGTCACTTTTTTTTAATCTAAAAAAGTGCCTTATTTAATTTACGTTTCCAATGAATAAATAATACAACTTTTTTTTCTATAAAACGTGGTTAAAAGAATAGTAAAACTTCGCAGCTTTGCTTTGTATTTTTAATTTTTTCAAGCGCAAATTATTATATTCTTAATAATAATATCAGCAAGTAAAATAACACTCCCACCAGTATTTCTATACAGCTATTTGGTATGATATTTCATTCTGCGTTTATTAATTCAAGTACTTGAATGTTTTCACCACTCATAAACACTACGTTCTTCTAGCTGGAGAATGTGGTAGTGTAAAAATAATTATTAATAAGTCGGTGACGTAATATTTGATTTATTTGAAGGTTACTTGCGTTGTTCATCAAAGAATGATTCAAATATTCGCAAACGCCATTTCTTGTTTATGAAAAAATTATGTTTGTGCTGCATTAGAAAAATAAAACTAGGTTAAGTTTTATCCAGCGCATATTTGAATTAATGAAATTTAACTTTTAATAATAAATTTAGTTCTTTATTACCAATTACTTAAATTTAGAAAAATCCTTTGTATTTATTCACGAATATATACTATAAATTTAACCGAAGATTTAACCCTTTTCAACGCAGTAACCCGCATCAGGGTCACCTAATTTTAATTCAAAATTTACAAACGGCACCAAGAATATTTTAATAAAATTTTGCTTTTAGAGAGAAGGTTGAAAGTAACGAAATTTCAATTTCTAAAAATGTCATTTGAAAATATAAAGATAACAGTCATACATCTCATCATTTTACGAACAAAATTTTCCCGGAAAGATTTAACCCATTCATGACGTGAGCCTTTTACGAAATTTTTAATGTTTTGTCACCGGTTTTTAAAAGCAGAAATTTATGGCTTATTAAATCGATAAAATTCTCCGATTAAATAAGGCAAATTTTACAGTATAATTTTACTAGTGGGTATAAACAAGGATTCTTAAGACTTTTTGCGGCACGTATACATGTCTCACATCCCTAAGAGGTTAATATGTAAAATATGTAGTTTATAGTTTTAACGTGATTAAAAAAATTTTATACATCAAGAAAAACAAAATTATGCAGTGTAGGGTTAATAAACTGAAAAATTACTAAACAATTCTGGAACTTACCGCTGAAATATTAGTCAACTTTCTGTAAAAATTATAAGTTTTTTTTTTGATGATTGAAAATTTGATTGAGATGTCAGCATTTTTCCTGTAATATGAACAAAAACATACCTGATGTTTCACAGGAAGCAGAAAGATGTTTCAGCTGAACATATAAACGAATTTTAAATTATTTTCAAGAAACGTTTCTGAAACTCAATCCTCAAACCAGCTTCCCATTAATTACAAACGACATTCTAAATATTTTGTACAGAATGGTTATATAAATTTGCAATTTCGTGAGAGAAGGTTTACAAGATTTAGAAAAATTTAAACTAAGTTCTAAAATACTTTTTTGCTCAGGCATTAAGGTATACGAACAATTACTAAAGATGCTCTTCTCATTTGATAGTTGCTTATGTAACTTTTGATACATTTGTTGTTTATTACACAGAGAAAAACTTTTTGCTGAGATAATTTGCAAGACCTCTTTTGAAAATCAAAAAAGGCCATTTGTTTTAATTTCAAGGAAACTATCAAGGTTTTCACTAAGAAAAAAAAAATGTAGGTCAATAAGTTTTTCTCCAGTTTCAGAGTAGGAATGCCGAACATCTTGAATACAAACTCTTAACCCTTTCCGGTACAGTGTGCATGGTCTGATTACACCTAATTTTTATTCCAAACTTGCATAAGGCACGAATAATATTTTGATAAAATTTCGCTTTTACAACAAAAGCTTAAAATAAAGAATTATTAAGTTTAAAAAAAATCGCTTGTTAATTCCAATGACAGTCTATAAACATTCGATAATTTCTCATTTTGCTAACGGAATTTCTCCATGCTGGTAAGGATTAAGATAGTAATATACTATGATAAATTTACAGCTTTAAATATTACAACAGAGCATTTGACAGAAAACTTTATTGAATGGAATTTAGAATTATATTATTTTCCTTCCAGTAAATTTGTGTGATTACGAAATTTTACACGCTTACGTATGAGATTGGTGAATCCGTTAAATTGAAAAGTAAACATAATAGCATACAAGTCAAAACACAAAGCAAATTATAAAATATCAAAGCAATTAATAAGCCGTAGAACTAAATAATTAACTGAACCAATAAATGCATGCAAAGTTATAGCAATGCAAAATTGTTTAAAATCAGAATTAACTATTTACAGGAAAATAAGAAAGCTAACAAAGGATAAGTTCACGAAATCAGTATAATCACAATAAACCCTGTGCACTTGAGAGATGTCTCTCGTTCAGTGTTGCTACACAAGGGACTTTTTTAATTCAGATTATTTGAATGTCACCACCCTTTCAAAATAGTATAATTAGACTTATTGTTTAAGATTTTCATTTACCAATCATACGTAGTATAGGGTAAGTCTTGCAACCGTTTTATAAATCAAAAAACTTTTCTTGGAGGAATCACACATTTTAGACACTGGAGATTCCAAAAAACACATTTTTAAGAAAAAAAAAAATTCCCGTCCGTCTGTTTGTCTGTAAACGCTCTATCTCCCGAACAAATCAAGATAAAGGCTTGAAATTTTGTATAAACTTATTATGTAAGAATGGTACGAAGCCTATTTAATATCAGTAACCTCGATTATCCTGAACCATGCTTTCGAAAAAAAATTTCTGATGAAAGGTATATAAAAATTTTCGATTTTTTTTATTTAACCCCTTGGGGATGAGCGACAAATTTACGTACTGCAAAAATGCTTACGAATCCTTGGTTATTCCTACCGATAAAATTAAACTGTAAAACTTGGCTTATTCAATCGGAGCATTTTCTCGATTCAATGAGACCCAAAATTCTGGTTTTTAAAACTGGTGACAAAACTTTAAAATTTCGTAAAAGGCTTCCGTCGAGAAAGGGTTAAGGAATGGACGTAAAAGGCAATAACATAATACAAATTTTGCATCAAGAACGAAGTCGATCGGACTATTAGTTGCCGAGATATTTATAATCCTATTTTCCACATTCTTTGATTTTCCATGGACCTGTGTTTCATTCAAATTTTAATTCAAAAATATATTTTAATTGGAAATGACACGCTTAATCCGACGAAGTAAACTGTTAGATAATATGATAATTATTTTTGGAGCTATAAGGATGTTTCTTTTGCCCAATTCGGTACTACTTGAGTAGTTTGGCGTTTTACATAATTTGTCGAAATGGGTTCATCGAGAATTTATTAACAAATATTTCTCATGTATATTAAAGATATTTGAATATACGTTTAAATTTTGTTGTGGAATTGCATTGCATTTTATAAATAATTTACGAATGTTTTATTTTCATATATTTTATTATGCATATCCATGTTGGATAAGTATTACGGTGGCTCCCAACGACTAGTTTTAAATAGGACGAATATTTCTATTAAAAAAAAAAAAAAAAAAAAAAAAAAAAAAAAAAAAAAAAGCGGTGAAAATCAAACAATCTGGGACTTTTTTCGTTCCTAATCTGGCAAAATTGCTCTCTCATCATAAGTGTTGTCAGGTGTCCTTTGTAAATCAGGACATCAAATTCTTTGGACATCATTAATATATTACAATTTAGTTCAACATATTTTATCACGGATTGTTCGGCCAATAGATAAGGCGAAAAAAAATTGTTTAAAATACAGGTGTCCAAAGCATTTGTAGCACTCATTTATGTGAAACACTAGTGGTCAGTGACAATCAACTGTCGGGTGCAAAATGTTAACAACGAAATAAGCTAGCAGATACGATAAAATCTGAACTTCTTAACACTAGAAGATAGGTTACCAACGGGGGCGGTACCGCCCCCTAGTGGGCGCTGGGACCTTTCGAGGGGGCGGTAGCGAGTCCAGAGAAAAATGGGGGGCGTTAGGACAGTCAAGGGGAGCGGTCAAGGCGTGCCTACATATTTAGGAGCTAATATAATGGAAATACTAAGAATGTATTTCTTCAAAATACAAAACATTGTTCAATAGTGCATAACATTTACAATTAAAATATCAACGTTTCGAGCCGTCTTCAGGAAAATATTTAAATGACTAAAAGTTTGCTTCTTGATCGAGAGATATTTCTAATAAAATAAAATCGAATTGTATCAAAAGTTTAACTATGTTGCCATCTACGCGTGAGGCAAAAATTAAAATATTGCAAACATAAATAATTTAAGATTTTATGATGTTACGCCATAATTTTGGTATATTTTAGGATAAATGATCTTTACAAGGTTTATTTTCTCGTGCAATGATTTTAACAGATTCTCTAATTTTACCTTCAACTGGATTATTGCACGGAACTATGATTTTAGCATTTTCAAAGTCAGTACTGCAGATAATTTTTGAATTCCGATTTTTGACGGATTTATACATTTTAGGGGCAGAGATTCCAAAAAGCATTTTTTTACGAAATGTCTGTCTCTAATTCTGTCAGTCTGTGACTCTGTCTATATGTGACATAAATTTTGTGGGCGCTCTGTCTCAACAACTAATACATGTAATTCGATGAAAAATTACATTCAGGTAGCCCCTGATATAAATTGATGCTGATTAGTTTTTAGGGTAAATTGCTAAACAGGTGGCGCTGCTATGCTGCCTTTTTCACGAATACCTCAACAGCTTTATCTCAAGAACTACCGACCATGTTTTCACCAAATTTCAGGTACTGTTAGTCCTTTACATGAATAGATTCTGTTTACATTTTGTTGACAGTTTCTCAACAGGTGACGCTGCCATGCTTCCTTTTTTCCAATTTCTGCAATAGCTTTATCTCAAGAACTACAGCACAGATTTTCACCAAACTTCAATTTATGTTAGTACTTGACGTGAATGGATACTGTACATTTTGTTGAAAACTTTTCAACAGGTGTCGCTGTATGCTGCCATTTTCAAGATTTCCGTAACAGCTTTAATATTTCAAGGACTACTGCACAGAATTTCCCCAAGCTTCAGATTTGGTTACTTCTTGACATTGATATTTATATATGAATATACGGAGTTTATTTTCAGATCCTTTCGCAAATGGAGATACAGCAGTATTATCATATTTGGAGGAGAAAATCGTGGAATTCATAACAAATGAGAACTAAAAGTGAAATTCAGAAATGGATACCATGAGTTTCAACTTCAAGAGCCAATACGATTCTCTAACCTAGATTCTGAGCGAGAGTACATAAAATTTTAAATGCTTTTCCTTCATCAGATTTGGCTGAGGGTGGGTTCCGGGCTGTAGTTAATTTACTGTCTAAAAAAAGGAACAGACATCTTTCAACCTGAGAAGTTGTGAGTGATGCTAAAAAAAATTGAAATACGTTATGAAAAATTGTTAAAACTCCATCAGCCTCAACCATTTCGTTGAGGCTGAATTTTTGAATGAACATCAAACCAATAAGAATTTTTAATATTCTTATTGGTTTTGTGCTTATTTTTCAATTTTTTACTACAGTTGATGGTTGTTTTAATTAACCTGCACTTTATGATTCTTAATAAATAGATAGACTCTTAATAAATAGATAGACAAATAAAAAATAGATAATATGCAATATTATTTTAAAATTTTGTATAATTAACTACACTGATGGACAAAATTAAGAGATGGGAGGTATTTTCACACATTTCTCAAAAAATATCTCATAAAACCTGGACAGTTGATTGTCATATAATGGCACTATGGAGCTGGTGTTGCTGAGATGAGGTTACGTATTTTTGTGAGCGTTGCTGAGCCAGCAGGAGGTATAAAAGTCTGCAGCTAGCTGCTCAGCTCACTCCACTCTACAACATAGTAGTGATTTGTATAGTGTTTCTTGAATAATCTTGTTATTTTTTGTTGATTTTTAGGTGAAATGAGTGAACATCATCGTTTAGACGATGGTTTGAAGGGGAGAATTGTGGGTAGAATTGAGGCAGGGCAGTCCCAAGCTCAGGTTGCTAGGAAATTGGGTGTAACTCCAAGCGGTGTTCCGACTTTGTGGAGTCAGTTTCGAAACAGTGGGACTGTGTCCAGAAGACCAGGACAAGGTCGTCAGAAAGCAACAACGCCCAGGGAAGACCAGTATTTGCTACTTACAGCAAAGCGCCAGAGGACGTCTACAGAGACACAACTGTCTAGAGACCTTGCTGCTGCCACATGGACATTAGTTTCAAGGAAGACTGTTGCCAGGAGGCTCGGTGAAAGAGGGCTGTATGCCAGGAAGCCCGCCATTTGCATCCCACTCACTCCCTTCCACAAAAGAGAGCGTGCACAATGGTGCAGACAGTACCAACACTGGACACAGCTCCAATGGGCTAATGATCTGTTCACAGATGAGTCCAGATTCAGTCTTCAACCTGATTCTCGGCGAATATTCATATGGAGGAAACCTGGGACCCGGTACCATCCCAGTAACATCATGGAAAGGGACCATTATGCTGTTGGAGGACTGATGGTTTGGGAAGGGATCATGCAAGATACCCGCACACCGCTCCACGTGTTTGACACTGGTTCCGCGAATGCCCAGAGGTACAGGCAGGAGATCCTACAATCCTACGTGCGTCTTTTCAGCGGGGCTGTTCGCCCTGAATTCGTTTTTATGGACGACAATGCCCGGCCACATAGGGCTCGGCTGGTTGAGGAGTATCTGGAAAGCGAGGATATTCATCGGATGGATTGGCCAGCAAAACCTCCTGACCTTAACCCCATTGAACATGCTTGGGATGCTCTTGAAAGGGCTATTGCGAGATGCCACCCCCACCCAGAATTATTCTGGAGTTAAAAACTGCTCTGGTGGAAGAGTGGGAGAGTCTTCCACAAGCAATCCTTAACTCTCTTAGTAACAGCATGCATACGCGTTGTGCATGCTGTCTATCTGTCAGAGGTGACCACAAACATACAAGCCTCACTTTCATTGCCATTTTTCATCATGAATTTCAGTCCACATTGGACTGTTGGCAATAACTCTTGACAATGAATGGCACTTTAATTTTTGCTTTGCACATATTATTGTCAAACTATAAGTTATATCCATATCAATTTTCACTTATTTTTATCCAGTATTTCTCGCGATATTTGGGAAAATGCCTTCCATCTCTTAATTTTGTCCACCAGTGTATTATGGAAGTGGAGGGGGGGTTGGCATTTTTTTCTCTTGTAAAGAGGGTGTTGGTCCAGAAAAGGTTGGGAACCCATGCACTAGAACAACTAGTCTAAGAGCCGACTGTACTAATGATCCATGTCTGCCCGAAACGAAGTGGTGCATAAGCCAAAAATGAATACGACTAATGGTTCACTCGTAGGCTTAACATTGTGTTTTCCTGCACCCAGATTTCCGTGTTTTCATATTTTTGATTGTAGGACAAATACAATGCTAAATCAACGAGTCAACCAATATATATATATATATATATATATATATATATATATATGTATCTGAAATATTGCATAAAAAATCATCTACATTTTTTATTACTTTATGTATATATATAAAAATTGTTCTTAATATTTCTTATTTATTAGAGGTGAAAGAAACACTCATTAATCACTCTCAAAAGCTGATTTCTGTAAAGTTTTTTTTTTTTTTTTTTGTAGGACTAAATGCTAATTAATAGTTCAAACAACTAAAAATATATATCGTTAATGATCTGTTTTTCACTTTAATTACTGGCAGATAAAAATATTTCGATAAAGTATTTTTTATTACTTTATGTCCTAATAAACTCATTAATTTTAAGGAAAATCTTTTTTCTTATTTTTCGAAATTTGTAGGAGTGAGTACTTTTTTAGTTTTAATTTTTGGAGTTAAAATTTACCTGCAGCAAAAAAGTTTGATTCGATCAACCCCTTAACCTCAAGGAATAATGACAAGGACAGTTCTTTAACATTATGCCCCCAAAGTACGAGTATAAAATTTCGTTAAAAATTTTTGGTGCGAATCTTGTTTTTATTAAAGGGATAAAATGTATCCCACTGCCTCTCAATTAGTCAGTGTTACCAGATTGGCGATTTTATCCCCATTTTGGGGAGTTTTGAACTTCCTGGGGAATTTTTTGGGGACAAGTAAATCTTGGGGACATGTTTGGGGACTATGAACATATTTGGGGAAAAATTTGGGGAATTGTTATCACAATTTAATTTTTACTTTTAGACATTAACCAATACTGGATCCGTCTCGAATTCGATTTCGGTTTGGAAAACGAAAATAAAATACAGAAATAATAGAGATAAATCATTCTCGCGGTCGTGCTCACCGTTTATATGTACTATAGATTCATCATGATCTGCACTGAGCAGTCCCTAGTCTGAATTTTCAGATAAGTGATTCAGATTTTCCTATCAATACGGACAAAAACACCAGCACAGAAATACATTTCATTTAATAGTACAGATTTATACAACAAAAATAAAAACAATTTCATAACTTTTCTTTTTTGTTTTTGTTTTTAACTTTAACAGGGATGAGATTTTCGCTTTTTTGAACACCAGTAAAACTTTAGAGAAAATTCTATATTATTTGATCGGAACATTTTTGCGATTTAACAGATCAACATTTTCTCTAAGATTATACTGGTGTACAAAAAAGCGAAAATCTCATCCCTACTTTAAACATACATAAAAAATTTTGTTGAGATTAATTTTTTTTTTTTTTTCATAAATGGGGAATTTAAAAAAAAAAAAAAATGCTTGATTTGGGGAATAATTTGAGTTTAAATTTGTTAAAAAATTTTTATAACGGAAAATTGAAAATTGGGAACTTGCCTTTTTGAGTAGAAATTGCGTTGGGGACTTTTTCTGAAAAAAGTCCTGATTTGGGGAAAATTTCAGAAAGTTTGGGGAAATTTGCTTTCGACAATCTTGCAACACTGCAATTAGTTAACCCCTTCGAGACGAGAGTCTTTTACAGGATTTTTAATCTTATTTACCGGTTCGAAATATGATAAAACGAAATTTTTATCATATTGAATCGGGAACAGTGATGAACAGTAGAGCATCGTTGAGGTGCTTCCTAATTGAAAGCAACTTCAGTCTGTGGAATTGAGATATGTTGATAAAAGCCCCTGGGGAAAATATTAGATGTAAACAAACTGCTTAAAAGAAAACTAATAAATCCATTCAGAGAATTTAAAATATTACAATTGATGAAAAAATTAAACTATGGTTTAAAATTAAAACCTTTATTAATAAAATGTGGCGATTAAAAAAAGCAAAATTTACAATAAAATTTTACTGGTGAGAATAATTAAATATTCTGAACATTTTTATGCAACATGATTACCGATCGTTTGTCGCCATGGTGTTAACCCCTGGAAGGGCACCGGTATATAATATATACCACTTAATTTTAATTCGAAAATGCCACACTGACACCAGAATTTAGATATAAAATTTTGGTTTATAAAGTATACTAAAAAAAGGGTGTTACTTACTTTCATTTCAATTATTTTATAAATACTGGTGTCATTCAACCATTTTGATATTTTAGCAACAGAAGCACGCTGCCCCTCAAGGGGTTAACAGTTTTTTCTAGTTTCACCAAAACCATAAACGGAGACAAAGAGCATAACTTAAACTGCACTAAAATATATTTTTTTTATGTTTAAACGAGATACGCTAAATGTTGTCAAAGCGAGTGCAAATTATTTTTGTTTTTAAAAAAAATTGGAATGATATAGAATTCAAAAATAGTCACCTATGGCAATCGTTGCTGGACAGAATTAGTTTGTGATTTTCACAATATGACTGGAAAGTCCTGGCTACCGCCAAAATAAACTGCTGCCGGTAAAAAAATAATCTGTTTTGGGCCATAATTTTAAATGAAATTCTACATTATTGAGAAGTTTAAATAAGGAGAAAGTACCTATTGAACTTCACTGGTAGAAGATCGCCTAGGCACTAAATGAGTCACAACGAAAATAGATATAGTTGCAGTTTCTGCATTTAGAAAATATCTCATTTCCTTTTTTTTTAATATATACATATATTTATATACAATTCCTTGTTCAAAATAATCATACAATTCTTAATTATGGCGTTTATAAAGAAAATTTTCATGGTTGTTTATATTTAAAAATCTATAGAATTGTAACTATTTTGGAAACATACAGAACAGATATTTTACAAAACCAAAAAGAAGTACATTATTGCTCTTATGTAAATTTTACATATTGTATACTTTCATTTAAAAGGTGAATTTTATTCCTTACACACAATTTACAATATATTAAATAATTTCTGCTGAAATTCATCAATCAAGATGTTCTTTCGGAAAATTGTACAGTAAATACTTATTTGAGACTTAGACTCTTTTATGCATGCTAATTATTAAATTTCAAATAAATCTAAAATCTACATTTAACGTTTTCAAAGGAGTTGGTTCATTTTCGGACTATCTAACTTTTATGTCTAAATGTTACATACGCATCAGAATAATGGAATGAAAATTTTTCCATCATTAAATCTGAAAATAAATGCTTTTGCTTATTTTGCTATAAATTTGTTTTTAAATTCTGGAATCAATAACTCATTTCTGCATTGTATGAATAAATGTACCTTACCCCAGAAAGAGTTAAATAAAGATTTTTAAAAAAGTAAATCATAAAAAGACAAATATATTAAACTCTTCAAAATAAAAAGTTTGTCGTATTTTTTATTTATTTATTGAAAATGCATTTTTCCATCGTGAAGAATAAACTGTGAGTAACACTAATTTTGTAAAAGACATAAAAATGCATAAATAAGTGGATCATAAAGGTTTATTACTTTTGATGGTGATAATAAAAGCGACTAACATGTGCTATAAAATGATCTGATGCTCTGTCAAATAACTTACCTGACGGAAGTATGAATAACTATCTTAACTACTGAAGAATTTAGTTTAGGAAGACGTAATTTCAACATGATTGTTTTAAAATATTTTAGAAAAAAGGTGAAGTGTAGTATTAAAGGTATAACGTGTAATTTCGTTTGCATTTATAAATAATATAGTATGGCATATCAATCAAAATACTTTACCCATTCAACGACTTTTAACCACTAAATATTTTTGTTTGTTTTTTAAACAATAAAGTAAAAATCGGAGCTACACACAATTTTTTTTCAGTACTAAAATATTTGCTTAACGTAATCCAAAAATGTTTACTGTTGAACTTCTGGAATATCAAAGTTTAAAAATAATGGTTACCCACTGCTTTTAGTCAAGATGCAAACAAACTCATCTTACACGTCATGGAACTGTTAAGAAAAGGGAATCAACATGTCCTTTAATTAGATAAAATAGTCCCCTCCATTTGAAAAATAGAATACGGATGAGATTTCCGCATTTTAGGAACCAGTATATTTTTTAACCCTTTGCGGCGCAGTGGTTTCATAGATATACCACTTAATTTTAATTCTCAAACGCCACATTGGCACCGGAATTTTGTTAAAAAAATTACTGCTTATTAAATGCTTGAAATATAGCGTTTTCTTATTTACAAATAAAGTTGTTTTCTAATTCCGGTGTCAGTCATTAATTTCAACACTTAAGCAATGAATTTGCCCTGCGCCGCAAAGGGTTAAAAGCATTTTCCCCGATTTATAAAGTTGGAGTTTTCTCGTACTGGTATTTTTAAGTTATACAAAAAATTAACCAGATATGCATTTCTCTATTGTATCATGCTAAAATAAAAATAACATATTTTATTGTTTATTTATTTACATATATATTTACTTATTTATTTTTTTGCACTTGAAAATCTTGAAAAATATTTTCGAAATTTTAAATTATTTTATTTTTATTTACTTATTATTTATTTATTTATTGTTATTATTATTATTATTATGCTAAAGTTAATTTTTAATATGAACTTTTTTTATTATAGCATAGCACGGTAGTGCTATGCTATATTTATTTCCAATGCGACTCCGTAATGTTATTTTAATAGGGAATTTAACATTGAACGAGTTATTTACTAGACATTTTCCCACCTTTTGTACGCACTGCCACAGATTTTCTTCGAAGCACCTAATTGAGTTAAAAAAAATTCCTCCAATAAAAAAAAAAAAAGAAAGAAAGAAAATGAAAATCTTAGTGATCAATGGACATATTTCCTGTAGCATTTAATAATTTTTACGTGATTTAAAAAGAAATTTTTTTTTGTAAGAACTAGGGGGGCCCCGCCCCCTGCTCGCTATGCTCGCCACCCCCCCGCGTAATCGCTTTGCGATTCCAAATTATTGGCTACCCCTGCTTGCTGCGCTCGCCACTACCCCATGGTATGAATAAGCAGTTGCAGACCTTTCAAATGATGTGTCACACGACTGGTGTTGTAAAGAAATTAAAAACGTGCCCCCCTGGGGGGCAGAGTGGGAGGCGACACACAAGACATCCATAAAATGAATAAACAGTTGCAGACCTTTCAAATGATGTGTCACACAATTTGTGTTGTAAAGAAATTACAAAATGCGCCCCCTCTGAGGGAAGAGGGGGGGGGGGGTTACACACAAGATATCCATAATATGAATAAGAAGTTGCAGACCTCTCAAATGATGTGTCACACAATTGGTGTTGTAAAGAAATTAAAAATGTGTCCCCCCTGGGGAGCAGAATGGGGGATAACACACAAGACATCCATTATATGAATAAGCAGTTGCAAACCTTTCAAATCTTGTGTAACACGACTGGTGTTGTAAAGAAATTAAAAATGTGTCCCCCCTGGGGAGCAGAATGGGGGATAACACACAAGACATCCATTATATGAATAAGCAGTTGCAAACCTCTCAAATGATGTATCAAACGACTGGTGTTGTAAAGAAATTAAAAATTTGGCGAAATATTACAGTTATCGCCAAGTTGGCGTCACTTTTGACAACTAATTTTGGTCGCCAAATTTGGCGATATATCGCCAAATTGGCGACAAACTTGGCGATTGTTGGCGATGGTAACCTTTCCTCTCTTTATGGTAACCCATACGGCGATGCATAGACGGAGTCCTTTCCTGATTGGTCTATTCGACTCATGGAAGGAGTGGACAACCCGGATTCGTTAGTTCCGGAAATCTTCCACATCAACATCATTTCAGGAGTCATTCCTTTTAAGGCTAGTTTTTTTTTACTATAGAAGGATTAAAAACGGCATATTTAAGACTTCACATTGGAAGTGAAACGGAGATTTTTAAACATTTGGTACCAGGAAAAAGAATCATTTTCAGAAAATAATAAATATGAAGCATGATTTTTGTAATAAAGAGATATTTTCTAATATTAATTGATGGATCAAGGCGTTTTTTAATTGAAGAAATATAGAAAATTAGTAAATTAAGCTTTTTTCTATTTATTGTTTTTCAAAATAATAGAAAATAACTTAAAAATATATATGTAAATAATGGTATTTGAAAGTGGGGTTTCTGACACATTGGCATCTGAAAAAAAATCTCGCCAAAGCCAGTATATGATATTTGTGCCGGAATTTTGTACTATACCACAATTTTTATAATGTCTTTGCCTTATACGTTCGAAGAAAATCAAAATAAATTAAGGTAAATAAAAGTCTCCAAAAATAATAGTATTAAAAAATAATAGTATATCATCCTTGGTACGTAATGAAATTAGTAAATCTGCAGAACTAGGCCTTCAAACTCAATTCCTGGCAATTTTTTTAAGGCTAAACCGCAGAATTAACGACTAATTGGCGTAAGACTTTTCGGCACTGCAATAAATTAGCCAATTCTATCAACCTAATCATTCAAATATTTTTTTTAATTTCCAATTTGGCGATTTTTTAAAATCGCTCCTCAACTTGTAACATTACAAATAATTAATCATTGAATAAAATTTAATTTTGAATTAATTTGTATTAAATTTATTATTCCTATGATTGTTAAAATGATAAGAAACTTACACGATTTAATTTTTAAAACATCACAAAGAGTTTCTGTTGAAAAGTAGCTGTTTTTTTTTTTATATTTCAAGTTAATATTTTTATAAAACTCTTTTGATGCATTATTTGTATGAAATTATAAAATGTAAACTCATTTGAAATATTCATAACGCTCTGTCCTTTGGCACAGATGTCTAATACTTATCACGTTGGCGCAATTTTTGCGAAAATTGATGGTGAAAATTTCGTTTTCAATAGAACAAAACAATTTATATCATTTAAGGTATTTCTAGGTTATCCCGTCTGTTCCGTTTTGGAATATCGAATCAGAAGTAATTAACTCAATGTTTGCGTAGTTATTATTTCAATGCAAAACCACTTCTCATATTTACACTTTTGGTTTTTTATTCTCAAATAGCTCAGAAATATATGTATGGCGTAATTATTAATATTTCAAAATACACAACGCAACTCCAAAGCCATCATTTTTCCATCCGAGACAAAATATAAAAAACATTAGAATATGAAAAAACTGTTGCCATTAGGAACTAACAAATACATAAAAAACAGAGATAATAAGATAGGTAGAGAGTTAACTTGACATCCTCCCACCTAAGTTAACTTTTATTTTAAAATTTAACTTACTTATATAATAACTATAACAATAATAAGATTATATAAAAAGTTCACAAGTTCAGTTTATGACTAGCCCTTCAATGACAAACTCCCTCTCTATGAGAAAGGATCATTCCGTTTTTTAGCAGGTGGGGAAAGGTAGGAGGGAGTGATGTACTAAAAGTACATTCAGTAGTACGATTTCTTTTGATTTGGCTCCATTTGATAATTTGATTAAGCCTGCGCTATGTCTAATGATTTTACAACCAAAAGGCCTTTTTCAAGGCCAACTTCGATTAATTTTGATGACGACTCTGAACAGAATTTGGCTAACGAATAAAATATTGACCTCAGAAAAAGATGTTGACGATTTGGAACGGACTTCGGCTAAAGATTGCATGAATACGGATAATGTATTGACGCCAGTGGATAATATTGACCAGGACTCGTCACCTTTGGTTTAATTTCTTTTTTTTTTTTCTTTTGAATTTTTCCATAAATTAGTATTTTATGATTATTACTTAGGATGTATCTGCTTACAAAAAAAAAAAAAAAAAAAAAAAAATCAAAACAATTCGAAAGCTTGTAAATAAAGTTGGGCGATTATTAATTTATTTACTTTTTTTGAGAGGGGAGGGGAGGCACAAATGACACAATTTTAAGATATAAAGAATTATGAAATCTAATACAAAAAAATTTCAGTAATGGTTTTAGATATGTTACTTACTTTTATTTTTCGCCAATTTTAAGATTGTTTAAAGTTAAAGAATTATGAAACCTAATAAGAAAAAATTTTAATAATCTGCGTTACGTTACTTTTACGATACGTTATTTTTATTTTTCGCAAAAAAAAAAAAAAAAAAAAAAAAAAAAGCAATTTTGCTCTAATTTTATTTTTTTAATTTTAATAAGGAGAAGGAGCACTGCACTTAAACTAGAAAAAATTAGTGATATTTCAATTTTAAAAATCCGATTTCAATTTAAAAAAATTATTTTATTTTAATAACCAAATAATTAATTAAACATAAAACAAAAATGACATCTTCAGTGTTCCGCTAATGTATTTTAATTTCAAGTTGATAGACGAAGCCACTATTTCAATTAACTGCCCTACCTTTCTGTACCGATCACTCCCTCCTACCTTTCCCCACCTGCTAAAAAACGGAATGATCCTTCTTCATAGAGAGGGAGTTTGTCATTGAAGGGCTAGTCAGTTTATGAGGTATTTTAATGATGCGACCACTTCTGGTTTTCCTCTCTTCCTCAGAAGGTTCACTATTGCATTCAACTGCTTGGCTGGTAGTTGATTGCTCCTGTAGCTTTGCACTTGGTAACTTTTCTTTAATTAGAACTGACTCTGCTGCGGACACTTCTAAAGGATACAGGCGTTGTATCGGTCGAAGCAATTCACCTTTTGCAGTTTTCAGTCTTACAAGCCTGGTAACACCATCTTTTCCTGGTATTAACTTGATTATTTTACCAAGTGGCCAATCGACACGCTTCATGTCGTCGTTTTTATCTTTGAATGCTCCCAGAGTTTTTAACTTTTCATCTCGTTCATTCACAAAGCTTTCCACCTGTATTATTCTGATAACTGCACATTCAGCTACAGAAATTTCTTCAGAATCAAGGACACCATATTTTCTATCATTTCTTGAAATACGACCGTTATTGATAAATCTAAGTATCCAGGCGACGACTCTTATAATTTTGATATAATTAGAAAACTTGTAGAGGAAGGAATAGTCCACTTTTTGAAGATTAACCATTGACGATACTATTTCCTTTCGCTTTTCTTTCATTACTTCTTCTGAGTTTACAGAGAATTCAGATTTGGGCCATGTATTAGATGGGTAATAGAGCCAAGGAGGACCATTCCACCACTCTGTCTCCATAAGTTGACGCACTGAACAACCTCTGGAGGGTGAATCTGCTGGATTAATCGATCCAGGTACATAGTTCCATTTTTCAGGCTTACTCAATGATCTGATTTCTCGTACCCTATTATATACAAAAGGTGTCCAGTTTTCATTACCTTTTATCCAACACAAGGCGTTACTGGAGTCAGTCCAAAAGAAGATTGGAACGTTTTCTAGTTTCAAATCTGCTACAATTCTTTGTGCCAATCTGGCACCAATAGAGCATGCTAGCAACTCTAGCCTAGGAATCGTGATGGACTTCAGCGGAGCTACCTTACTCCTTGCTTGAATCAATTGACATGATGTTAAGTTCTTATACTCCTTTCTTAAATATGCACAGGTAGCGTAAGCCGTTTTGCTGGCATCACAAAAAACGTGTATACTTAAATCGCTGGTATTCTCAGGATCTTGTAGTAAACACCTAAGGATGGTAATCTCTTTAAGTTGATTCAACTGATTTCTCCACTTTTTGAGCTTTTTACAAATTGCTGGTGGCAATTCCGAATCCCAAGTTGTCTTCATTTTCCACAGTTCTTGTAATATTAATTTCGGATATAAGGTCATTGGACAGGTATACCCAATAGGATCGAAAATTTTGTGAACTTCTGACAATATTTTTCTTTTAGTAACAGGTCCATGATCTTCACAAACTTCTTTTAAATTTAAAGAA
The DNA here is from genome assembly GCA_964019185.1 of Maratus speculifer. Taxonomy (NCBI): domain Eukaryota; kingdom Metazoa; phylum Arthropoda; class Arachnida; order Araneae; family Salticidae; genus Maratus; species Maratus speculifer. The sequence continues at coordinate 202,579,803 of OZ025303.1, forward strand.
AGTGTATCTGAGTTTAAATCCCATTGCAGGCCCAATACCGGCACAATTTTATTTGTTTTACAAGAAATACCCTCTGTTGAGGAGTTGGAAAAATTGTGCTCCCACTCTCTTAGGTCAAACTTTCTTTCCTGCATAATATCTTTAGCTACTTGAATGAACTCATGTAACGCAGTCTCATTTTTTACACTAGTTAGGCAATTGTCCACATAGAAACTGTTTTTAAGCTTCTGCACAACATCAACTGGATATTTTGATCTTCCCATCTGTGCTTCTTCCAAAATCGTTTCTAGATGATACTGGATTACTGCATTAAGTAAGAAAGGACTACTGCAAATACCGAAAACGACACGACAATGTCTAAAGTATTTCAATTCATTGTTTTCATTGTACCAAAGAAATCTCAAAAAATCTTTGTCCTTTTCTTGTAGGCAAATTTGTAAAAATGCTTTCCGGATGTCTGCTGTGACGCCAAACTTGTTCATCCGAAACCGTGTTAATACAGTAGGAATTAATTCCACAAGGTTTATTCCTTTCTCCAGGCAATCATTCAAACTTGGGGAATTTTTTACTTTCGCTGAAGCATCGAACACAGGTGTGATTCTAGTCGTGCTATTTTCTTTTATGACATGCCTGTGAGGTAAATAATGAGCAGGTAATTGAATCTCATGTTTAGGAACTTCTTCAATTATTCCTTCTCTTATCCATTCTTCAAATACTTCATTATTATCTTCATACAATTTTTCTTCTTTCAATTTCCGTACCGTACTGTCCAGCCTCTTCAAAGCCAAGTTAAAACTGTCAGGCAGTGGAGGATGATCGATAAGCCAAGGTAAATGTACCACAAAACGATTGTCGTTGTCAACCTGAACTGTTTTAATAAAATGCTCTTTAGCGGATTCATGTAGGTCTTCTTTCGTTTTCTTCTCAGATGGATCAGTAATCCCTAAGGTGTCAAGAGTCCACAATTCTGAAATTGTTCTAGTCGTAGAAAGCATAGAATTAGCAACTGAGATTTCGTTTCCGTCAGAAGAAATCTGTGGTATTCGTCCCATAATGGTCCACCCTAAACGTGTTTCCATAGCTGTTAAACCACAAGGTAAAGATTTGCAGCCACCCATAATGAGTTTTCCAGCTACATCGGCTCCTATTAAAATTTCGATAGGACCATTATAATCATCGTTCACATGAATACTATAGTCAGTAAGCTCCTTTAAATAAATTGCAGGTATTGTCGGTGGAACACTTTCACATATAACAGGCTGACTCAGTACTTTGAAATGACAGTTATAAGATCCATCACAACTTGTCAAATACAATGTAAACACATCGTGCTTGCATACTCCTGTATTTTCTCCACCAAATAGAGAATGTTGAAGATATTCCCAGCTTTCTCTTTTGTATTTCATCTCCTTAGCAGTATCTTTTAAAATGTAGGAGCGCTGTGAAGCAGTGTCTATGATGGCTCTTGCTTTCCTTTTTCTACCATTACCTCGTATTAAAACAGTTAATGTTAATAACATAACACTAGGACTTTTGGACACATTGGCAAGTGCTTGATCCCCATTCGAAGCATTCTCTATTTCTGCTGTTTCTTTTCCGGCAGATGAAACTCCTTGTTGTTTTATATTATGGCAGAGTAAAATATGATGTCTTTTCCCACAACCTAAACAAGATGCTTTTGAATAACATTTACGAACTTGATGGCCCGGTTTCAGGCACAGAAAACAGCACCCTGATTTCTCTATGAGATTCTGCCTATCTTTCATCGACATTTTCCGTACTTTCAAACAGTCAGTGGAACTATGTAAATTGTGGCAAAATATACATTGCCTCTGTTCCTTCGATGAAGTTAAAAGATCAGATGCACTAGCTATTTGAAAAGTGTCCCCATATTTGTGTTTAATATTTCCAGGCTTCTTCTCCTTGAACAATTTATAATTAGGCTTGGTTTCAACTCCAAAGTTTTGTGAGGCCAAAATTATGCGTTCCTCTGCCTGTACTTCATCTTGAAGAAAATCAAGTATTGAATCGAGATCTGTTTTTATTTTACTATTTTGATTATCTTCATCATGTGATCTACGACTTGTGGATCTATACCGTTCCCATGCTAGAAGCGTTTCCGCAGGCAAAGCAGACTCAACAAGTGGAAAAAGCATCGCCGCATATTTATCTCTAGTTACTCCTAATATCTCAAGCGCACGGAGTTTTGTTTCTAATAAATCATAAAGATTTCTCAAAGATTTTTTCGGCATGTTCTGCTTTTGGAGAACTAATGATAGAAGATCCCTAACATACACTTGTATAAGTAATTCATCTCGGCCAAAACGCAGTTTCAATTGTTCAATAGCTTTCTCATAGCTATTTCCTCCGGGTGGAAAACTTTTTATTAATTCCTCAGCAACACTGCCCTTTTCCATACATTGGGATAGGTATGTAAACTTATCATGTGTATCTAAATTATGATCTTTATCGATTTTCTCAAACTGACCCCAAAATCTAACCCAGTTTCTTAAATCTCCATTAAATGTAGGTAATTGTATTTTAGGATAACGTAATAAAGTATTCGGCTGAGAAACATCACAATTTGAAGAAACATCAACTCTTTCCGAAAGCGAAAGTTGTTGCAATTTAAGCTGTAAAAACCGCCAACGGTCTATATAACTTTCAGATTCATCAATCTCTTTCTCCATTACAGCATCTGCAACATTTTCTGAAAAAAGAAACTGTTTAACATTTTCTTCAGAATTTATCATTAACGTAGCTTTTTCCTCAATAATTTTTAATTTAGTTATTTTATCAGACGTTTCTAAGCTTGCTTCTTCAGCATCGAATTCATTACATGCTTTCGAAAACAATCTCCTCTGCTGAGCTCTATTTTTCTTTGCTACTTCCATTTCAACTCAGAAAATAAGAATAATAAAATATAACTCACTCAACTATCAGCAGCCGAATCCTGTATGCGGACGCCAGATGTTCCGTTTTGGAATATCGAATCAGAAGTAATTAACTCAATGTTTGCGTAGTTATTATTTCAATGCAAAACCACTTCTCATATTTACACTTTTGGTTTTTTATTCTCAAATAGCTCAGAAATATATGTATGGCGTAATTATTAATATTTCAAAATACACAACGCAACTCCAAAGCCATCATTTTTCCATCCGAGACAAAATATAAAAAACATTAGAATATGAAAAAACTGTTGCCATTAGGAACTAACAAATACATAAAAAACAGAGATAATAAGATAGGTAGAGAGTTAACTTGACACCGTCGACCAATTTCGCCAAATTATACAAATCGCCAAACTAATAGCCAAATTATACATGTTGACATAATTTTTATTTTAAATAACGAAAAAATAAATAATTAATAGAATATTAATAAAAATATTAATAAAAAGTCGAAATAAAAATTACTTAATGCCATTTTAAACACGTGAATCGCATTAATGTCATTGAATGTGACATTCACGATCATCCATTATTGGCATTTAATCTTATAGTTTGGCGATAATTTTTTGGTCGACGGGATAACCTAGAAGTACCCATTTTAAAAAAGAAAGTACAAGAAAATAATTTATTAATAAGTATACAATGATAGCCGGGTTAGCATATGAGACACATAATCGCCATTTTGTTCCAATCGTGCCAACGTGTTGCATGCACAGTGTATGCCGAATGTACAAATGAATTAAAGTGCATTTTTATGTGTATCGACACTGTCTTAAGATTCAGATTCATTTATCGAATTAAAAATGGGAATTTTTAAGATTTTCTTCTGACAGAATTCCTCGAAATCAAAGTGGTAATATGCGGGGATATTTGGTAGGTTAATACGAGTCTAGAGAAAAGAAAATGGCGAAATGTTTTCTATGAGCTTGACATTAAAGTGAATCTAATTAACTTCTTGAACTCGTATAATAGTACTCGTTCAGTATCGTCAAGTTTTGGAATAGAAAATTTCCACATTTTGTGTAGTTTGGAAAACCTTGTCTGTCAAATCACAGTCTGAACATACACTGTAAAAAATTTGGAACTTTTACTGCATCGTCACTCCACCTTTTTTATAAAAAAAACAATTAATTTACTGTATTATGGATCATTCTCATTTGTCAAAATAGATATATTTTATAAATCTATGGAGTGACGATACAGCAAAAGTTTTAATTTTTTAACAGTATAGAATGTTGTCACTCTCATATGGAGACAGAAAAGTTCCTGTTATCAGATTCGAAAACAATATACACACTTTTAAAAAATTGACCATTTGCTGCATCGTCACTCCACCGCTTTTATAGAAAACGATTACTTCCCCCCAATTATGGAGCATTCTCATGGGTCAAAAGAGAGATATTCTCTAAAAGCGGGGGAGCGACGATGCAGCAAAAGGGTCAAATTGTTTACAGTGCAAGTAGCAGTGCTCATTTCCGATGTCGCTATTGATTAATTAGATGACTGCAGATTATTAGGATGAGCGAAGCGAATCCTCTACTAGGCCACTCAAATTACACTTTGTCGTACACTTTACTATTCAATATTTTAACTTCAAATTAAACACAAAAATAAATTATGATCTGTAGATTTGCAGAATGTAATTTTTTTACAGTAAAACGTTAAAAAATTTATTATTTTAATCAAGGCCCCCTTATCATAATATCAAGGCCTCGCATTCAGGAGCAAATCTATTGTTGAAATTGTCCCTATAATTGCCAACTTATTATATGACTTTGTCTCGTATGTAACGCCCCCTGGTGCATACTACTGCTAATAATCCCATAGGAAATAATGGAAAACATTTCAGTTTCTAACATTAGATGGCGCTACCAACGTGAAAATCATGTAGTTCAGCGCCCCCTGTACTGCGGTCAAAGGAAACTTGGTGAATGACAAGCCTTTATATTATGATAAGTTAGCCTTGATTTTAATTAATTTATTTTACATGCATTTCCAATACGGACGCATCGCATTTTAGCAAATAAATAAAAAATGAAACGCGTATATTTTCAGAAAAAAATATAAATCATGGGGTAAGTAATAATAGATAGAATCATGATTAATTTAATAAATAAAATATATTTTCATTATTCAGCAAAATCGTTTGCACAGATGACACTTAAACATTTAAAAAAAATTGTATTGTGGATTTTTTTTTTTTTTTTTTTTTTTTTTTTGTAAAGTGGCAACAAAAGAATTGTAAACAAATAAAATTAATTGTTAAATTTGTTATATAAATGAAAAATTAAAAGAATTGAAGCGTGAAGTTGTTGCCTCGATTCAAGCTCTTTATAAATGTACTAAAGCAAAGTTGGCCGATTCAGAAACGACAAATTGACTTTAACCCAGGGGTGCAAAAATCTAGGCGCCAGAGGGTAATCTCTCACCACTAAAATTATAAAGTTCTTTTCGCTCAAAATTTAATAGCATTCTGACCGAAATTTTGCACGAAATATTAGATGAAGAAAAACGAAATAAATTTTGTGGTGAGAAACTGCCTGCTGGCGCCTAGATTTTTGCACCCCTGCTTTAACCATTTCTTACTTTATCATTTCGATCTAAAGTAATGTTACGTTCTTATTTGTGGACCGAAAAAGATTTAGTGAACGGAACTTTAGACTTTGTTGCACATAATAAAGAAAATCACAAGCCACCAGACCAGATATCACGAATAATCATGGATAAATTTGAATACTACAATAATTTAATTTATAAGAATAGGTGCGTACCCATTCCCCCAATAATTAAATTCTAGAAAAATGGAATCATAAATTGCTCAAGGAAAGAATTTCTTCTGCAGTTAGCTTTTGCTGTTACAATTCATAAATCCCAAGGTTTAACATTAGATGAAGCAGTTATAGATATTCAGGATATATAGACACCAGTTGGCTTAAAAACGTACGTAACGTTGTCGAGAGTGAAAATCCTTCAAAATTAAGCATTCAATAGGAAATTTTCCTTACGAAAAATTCTACAATATCAAAAATTCTGATACGCTAACATGCATAAAAACGAAGAAATCAGAAAAAAAAAGTTTTACAGTTAAAAATTCATAGTATCAACGAGAGCAGAAAATAGGATTTTGACGAAGTTACTTTCTTCAAGCTCTCTTCAAATATATTATTCTAAAATAGCTATCAAAGATTATTTGATGTTAATTACAAAGATTGGAAACATACATATTTCAAACAACTTTAAAAAACACCAGTGGTTACTGGAAATTGTAAAAACATCGTTAAAAGAGCTTTTAGTTGAAAATTTAAAAATATTTTGTAAAAGTTTGCTTCGAAAATATTTTATTATGCCAGTCTTACATCATAAATAAAAAATTAAAATGCGCCAAAAGATAAAATAACGTTTTTGTTTAATAAAGATGCAAAAATAATATTAAAAAATATTTTTACTTTCAAATATCTGTTTTATAAAATAATGCTTCGCGAATCCAAACAAAGCATGGCTTTTGCTAGTTTATTAAATCATACTGCGTTTTTGATAACATCTTAATTTTTCGTTTTTATGACTGAAAGGAGAGTATTTTAATATGTACTAACATATGGAAATACTTTGCTCTGGATTAACTCATAGAAGCACTTTGACGCGTTCTGACATTCATCAATTCATTAGCACTAGAAAGACGGAAATTTTTATTTCAATTTTTTAAAAATGTATTAAACACCAGAATTTTTATTTAAACCTATTTAAGTTATTAAACTATTTAAGTCATTTGAATTTCTGGTTCGAACCAAAATATCTTCATATGGCAAAGTCCAAAATGATCTCTTACTGTCATTCTAGAGTTAATGAATCAAGTAGCATCTAAAGGAAAGTTATGATATATGAACACTGTTAAAAATTTGACCTATATACTGCAGCGTCACAGTTGCGTGAGAAGTCCTTCTCTGTATCAGGTTCATGTCCAGCATTTAACATGGACTCAAGAGTTAACCCGCGTTATTGAATATGAGTGTAGTGAAGCTATTTCTCTGCCACCAGAATATATCATTTTAACTTGCCTTAACTCCGTGCTTGTTTCTGGCACATGCTGTCAACTGCAATTTGAATTATCTAATCGCCTGTGATTTTCTGTTTATTTGTATTACTGAAGAGAAGCTTCAAGTTCAAAATTTTTAAGGTTTTGTTTTTAAACGATTTTTATGTGCTTTTAACTATTTAGATAAACTGTCTGTATTTTTTGTAATCATTTTTAAGAAGCGTGTAAATGAAGAAATGCAGAAAGTAAGTACATATATACATGAAATGAAAAAAAATAATTACATTTTATTGGTACAGTAGTGACTATAAGTGAATGTCTAGAACTATACATCTAAGCACTGTAACTTAAACATGGTGAAAAAATGCAAATTTTCTGGTTGCAAGAGTGGTGAACGCTACCATTATAAAGACTTTATGCAGGGGGTTTTATTTTTTCCTTTTCCCAAACCTCAAAAAGACTTGCGGAAATGTAATGAATGGCTCTCTGCTTGTGGTAGAATCAATACAAAAACGGTGACTAGAGACAGGCATGTCTGCTCTCGGCATTTTGTTGACTTAAATAGCCCAACTGAAGAACATCCTAACCCGATACGAAGAGTATTTATTTCTGAACCATTAAACGATAAATCTAATAAATATTCACGATATTATCGTCGAAACCGGGAAATTATCAAAAATAAAATAATAACATATTATAAAAAAATATGTAAAAGTCAATTACAGAAGCGTAACGCTTCATATTATTTGGAAAATAAATCAAAGATTAATAAACATAAGCTAAAGTACTGGAACACAAAAAAATACTCAAATCATAGTAAGGTGCGCACTTCTAAAAAATCTAATCCTTCAAGATATCGACAGCTTGCCTTAGTGAAAAATCTGCTAAAGTGTCATGAGTCAAACAAAACAAAGCAAAGCAGAAGAAAAAATATTGAATTTGTAAGAACTCAAATAAAAGCTCAATTGTTTGCTCGTAAAGCTATTCATTATCTTTTACGCTTTTATTAAAGATTTATTATATTCAATTTAGAAGATATTTTCGACAATTCAACAACCTGCATTAGTGCACTAATAAAACAATTTAGATTAATCATTGAAAAATTCAGGGCCATAGCAAAGGAGGTGCTACGGGCGACTCAGATCTACCGCCCCCCCCCCCCCTAAAACAGTTTGAACCTCCTGGAAAAGATTCCAATGTCACTAAATGAATTTCTGTTCCGAAAATTCAAAGGAAATTTAGTTCAAAAATCTAATTTAATTTGGAGGTCCTTCCACAGTTTTGCAGAATTACTAAATTGTAACTAAAGTATGTGTTTCAACACTCGCTCATCTTACTTACACATATGAAGCTAACATTATGTTTAATATTGCACTAGATATGCACTCAAATTTTTCATCATCATATCCTTTTCTTAGCATAAAATGGAGCTATTACAATAGCTTGATAAAAAACATAGTACTTACGATGTGAATATGTACTAATTTATCTTTTCTGCGTAAGACAGAAAAAAAATATAAGCCCCTTAGGCATTCTCTTGAGCTCACCCAGCCCTCCACCCCCTTAGTTCACTTCTAGCTATGGCCCTGGGTGAATTACATCAGTAATTGTGACACGATACCGCATAAAGAAGTCCTGAAGATGGTACCCTCAGTTAATTTTGAAATGAGTTCACCTAAATGCAATAGTTATTAAAAAACTTGAGATATTAAACAAAAACATAATTTGCAGAACAAATTAAAAAAAACCAAGATTTATTTCCTACACTCTTTAAGCCCGAGAAGGGACAGATATTAAGATAATTGATTTATTCATTTCGACATTTAATATTAAATTTTGATAACGAATAAGTTAAACCAAGTGGACATGAAAAAATAAAAATGCAATTCAAACAATATGATACTTAACCACCCTAAATCTTAGATTCCGTTCAAATGAAATCGAAATAAATCTAAGACTTTTTTCCAAACTCAACTTGCAAATTTGTATTGCAGATTTTGTATTATGTTTACGGTAAGTGTAAACAAAATGAATAGGCAATCAAAAAAGCAAATGTTCAGAAAAAGTCTTAGATTTATTTCGATTTCATTTGAACGGATTCTAAGATTTAGGGTGGTTAAGTATCATATTGTTTGAATTGCATTTTTATTTTTTCATGTTCACTTGGTTTAACTTATTTGTTATCAAAATTTAATATTAAATGACGAAATGAATAAATCAATTATCTTAATATCTGTCCCTTCTCGGGCTTAAAGAGTGTAGGAAATAAATCTTGGTTTTTTTAATTTGTTCTGCAAATTATGTTTTTGTTTATATATTGTGCTTTTAATTTAGAAGCACGTGTGTTATGATTCTAGCTTGTTCAAAAATTGTTTTCAATGTACATAATATCGAGTTATATTACGATCGCAGCGCTTAGTGATTTTAATTCACTCAATAACGGAGTAATTTCTTTTAAATTTAAAATTTAAATATTAATTTTATATTAATAACTTTACTTTTTCTGCATAGATACGTATTTAATTTTGGTATAAAGGATGAATAAAGATTTTAACACTATAACTACCGGAAATTTGAAACGAGTTTTATAAAAATATTTCACACCAGGAATTTCATTTAAAATAGTTAAGTTTGTTATTTAATGTTTTTTATTATTTGTACCCTTTTGACCTTATTTTATAATCAAATTTCTTGTTTTAACCGAAACGTACGATATCCGTCAAAATGACGGCTTATGATAGTTCTAGTGTTAATTGTAAATTATTTGTGTTTTGGTACTTTGAAAAATGCATTGTTTTTTCATCGATTTGGCAAACTTAAAGGTTCTGTAATGCGATTTTCTAGTGGGCTACTTTTTAAAAAATAATTTTTCTTGATCAGCGCTACTTGTTTTAAGTTGTAAAATTTCACGTTTCTTAGAGCTTATTTAATAACTATATTAATTAAGAGGAAAAGTAGGAAAATAATATTTCGAAAAATTAGTGCCAATTGAGAAATCGGTGTTTTAACCCCTTAACAGTCGATTAAATTGCATCTTAAAAATTCAAATTCATTATTGGCACCATTTTTTTGAAAAAAATAGTCATCTTATTTAATGACAAGTAAGATGATGCTAGAATAAAACCAATTACACTATTTTATAAAACTGGTGGGAATCAAACAATTCTGAATAAAAGCCGTGAAGCTTGCAGCCCGTGAATGTCTCGGGGGCGACGATTAAGTGGTTAAAATGTAGTTCAGTGGCAACAGTGCTGTACTCCCTTAAATAGTTAGTACAAACATTTTTTAATATGTATATATATACAGGGTGAGCAAAAAGTCCGTAAAAACTTTAAAAATTCATAAAAACCGAAAAAATAACCGAAATGAAAAACGGTTTGCAGGGTTAGTATCTATAGGTCACGGGGATTTTTTTAAGACATGAAAAAAAAAATAATTCAAAAAACAGCCAATAGGTGGCTCTGACGTACCCAAATCAAAGAAAAGATACCCAAATAAAGAACAGAATGTTTCCTCAAATCGCGAACAAGCTTTATGAGGCCTGCCGCTGTTAAAGGCCCCTTTCCCGTCCTCAAATCCTTTTGAAATCGGAATTTACGCAAAGCAATAGTCGCTGATTCCTTGTTCATGTAAAATAACTTCACCAACAAAGCTTTGTCCTTCGCAGTGAGCATCCTTGATCAAGTTCACGGCTCACAACGGTGAACTAGTTGTGGATTAGGAGCACAAGCTCTTATAACCGGTTCATTTGCATATTTCCTCGGAAATCGCAAGTACCAGCGCCATCTGTCGGCTGTGTTTTTAATTATTTTTTATATCTGTCTTAAAAAAATCCCTGTGACCTATGGATGCTAACCTTGCAAACCGTTTTTCATTTCGGTTATTTTTTCGGTTTTTATGAATTTTTAAAGTTTTTACGGACTTTTTGCTCTCCCTGTATATATATATCTATGTAAATAAACCTGCATTATTATACAACCTATTATGGATCAAGGTCTACAATACTTAGCCAAAACCTTCTTCTTGTTTTCTAAACCATGGGCTGTGACGTTCATGTCCCGGTTAATTTTTAAACCTAACGTGTATCTTCGATGTTTAATTTCATAAAATCTTGCTACTCTTTTCATCGACAACAAAGTCGGGAGGAGGGGGATGAGTGATCTTTAAAATGCTTTTACACATAAAAATTACAAGCGACTAAAATCTCCTTCGACTTGTCATTTTCCCACATCTATAATGCCAATTTTCTCGTTTTTCAAGTATGTCGTTGGTTATTCTGAAAAAGTCTTTTCTATCGTTGTTTTTTCAGACATTTGATTCGCCGTTACCGGCAACTCGTTTCGTAAGTCAAAGACGCGCCTAGAGAGTGTAGTTGCTTGCTTTCGAAGCGACTCCTCTGGAGCCATATCATAACATGGAGATCCATGTAATTTGAAACAACTTTGACTCCTCTTGTAATAGACTCTTGACCGCCTTCGCGCGTAAGCCTTTTACGAAATTTTTAATGTTTTGTCACCGGTTTTTAAAAACAAAAATTTGTGCCGTATTATATCGAGAAAATGTTTCTATTAAGTAAGCCAGTTTTACTGTAAAATTTTATTGGTGAGGATAAACAAGGTCTCTTAAGACATTTTGCGGCACGTATACATGTCGTTCGTTCCCAAGGGGTTAACTGAGAGCAGGTGAGGAATTTAATTTGTGGAGGTGTAGCGTAAAAGAAAAAAAGCGATGACCACTACGTTATTGGATTCAATGCTTAATCTTTTGATTATGGGAACTGAGTGGCAACTTTTTAGGTGTGTTCGTAATTAGTGTAAATACGTAGCACCTATAGTGGTCGTTCAGTCCGTCCGTCTGTCCTTCTGTCCGTCTGTATGTCCGCATATATCAACGCAAAAACTATCCAACCGAAAAGTTTGAAATTTAAAATACATAATTATTACATAATTTTGTCGAGTCATTTCAAATTTTATGAAAATCGGATGTATAGATCAATTACAGGGGCTATCAAAAGTATTCCATTACATTACGGTCAATAGGGAAAAAAGTTTCAAATGCATTTTAATTGTTTGAAATTTAAAATACATAATTATTGCATAATTTTGTCGACTTATTTCAAATTTTTTGATAATCGGGTGCATAGATCAATTACAGGGGCAATCAAAAGTATTCAATTACATTATGGTCAATGGGGGAAAAAGTTTCAAATGCATTTTGTACGTTTGAAATTTAAAATACATAATTATTACATAATTATGTCGAGTTATTTCAAATTTTATCAAAATCGGATGAATAGTTCAGTTACAGGGACAATCAAAAGTATTACGTTACACTACGGTTAATGGAGAAAAATGTTTCAAATGCATTTTAATGGTGTTACACTCATTCGAACGAAATAAAATTGATATGCATCTATAAAATACATATTATGATATACATTTTGTATAATCTGTTTTGCAAAGAATATTTGTTATTGATTTACAAGGCCACACAAAATTATTCCATTGCATAATGGTATAGGGAGAACAATGTTTGATGAGCGTTTTAATTGTAACTATTTACAGTTTTAGGAGATTGCTATATGAGAGTGACATTTTTAAAACTATGTTATCGTACGAACGCACCTCATTTGCTACGCTTCACGTGCAATTTCCAACTTGTTTTATATTGGGTTGGGGAAAAAGTAATTTCGTTTTTTCTAATAGATGGCTTTAAATTTGCATATCTCGAGTAACACATATTCAGTTAAACCATACTATACAGCGTTTGAAAGGTAATAGTCTCGTCTCTAGCAAATTCTAGATATAAAGGTAGCGTCATTTGTTAATCAGTCTAAAGTTATAGCGTTTTAAAAATGGAGATTCCAGAAGATCATTTTTGTCAGATTTTGTTTTTTTACTTTCGAAAAGTATAAGTTGCGCAGCAGGATCATCGAAAATTGTGTGGTGTGTATGGTGATCAGTGTTTAAGTAAATGCCAGTGTTAGAATTGGTTTGCTTGTTTTCGTTCCGGAAATTTGGATGTTAAAGATGAACCTGGCCCTGGTCTGCCAACCGTTGAAAAAATGATGAAATTTAAAAAAACAATCGAGGTAGACCAACATATTTTTTTCCTCGACATTGCTACAGAACTAAACATCGACCATAAAACAGTTTTGAACCATTTACGTAAGATTGGATAGCAAAAGAAACTCGATACTTGAGTTCCCCATGAACTTACTGTGAAACATTTAATGGACAGAGTTTCCATTTGTGAATCGCTACTGAAACGGAATGAAATCCAGCCATTTTTTAAACGAATGATTAAGGGTGATGAAAAGTGGATCCCGTACGAAAACAATATACGAAAAAGATCGTGAGAAGCTTCACAAACAATGGCGAAGCCCGGATTGATGCCAAGGAAGGTGATGCTGAGTGAATTGTCCATCATGAGCTGGCCAAACCATTAATTCAACTATCTACTGTGAACAACTAATGCGATTAAAGCAGGAGATTAAAAAATCACGACCAGAATTGATCAAAAGGAAAGGCGTTGTCTTTCATTACGACAACGCTAAACCACACACATCTTTAGTCACTCGGCAAAAACTGCACTCACCTTATAGTACGAACCAGGCCTGTTCCGAATACCATTTGTATCGCTCTCTTTAGAACTCTCTTAATGGTTTTAAGCTGGTTTTAAAAGAAGCTTGTGAAAATCACCTTGTTCAGTTTTTCGCCCAGATATCTGAGAAGTTCTACAGTGTCGGAATTATGGTTTCACCAGAAAAACGGAAAAAGGTCCTTGAACAAAACGACACATACATTGTGGATTAGTTTTTTAATTTATATAAATAAATTCACTTTGAAAAATACGAAGAAAAGCGAAATTACTTTTTCCCCAACCCAATATTTCCTCACAGCTTAACTTACAAAGAAAAAAAAATAATGTTTGCGGTTGATTTCTATTCAAAGCATCATAGAATATTTGTGTGGAAGAAATTATTATTCGAAAATTGGTGCGAATAAAATAGATATAATCGGTGGGACAACGCATGTCACAATCCCGTAATCAAAGGGATAATAAAAGTAGGATATAATATATGGCAATGATATTTTTATATATCAAATAATATATTTTTTGAACATTTTTATGTGCTATTAGAAAGTTTTATGTTGCTAAAATTATTATCCTTAACATACGTTCTTTATGCAGCTAAATTTTATAACTATAAATGCCATCATCAAAATCATCAAGTACGGTGGATAAAAAGAAAAGCTATTTATTATACATGCAACTGATTAAATATTTTATTAAAGAATATAGTGTTCTGAATGGAAAATGGTAATATATATATATATATATATATATAGATAGATAGATAGATAGATAGATAGATATAATAATTTTAATTTTTGTCGAAAAGAAACTTTCATAATAAAGTAGCAAAACAACAAAAACACTAAAATCTTACTAAGAACATAAAAATAAAATTATGTACCGGCCATAAAAATTTATTACATTCACAAATGATAATAAACGTGCGCAATAAAATATTACGATGCTTAATAAAATAATGTATATGATGTCCGTTAAATTAACTATTTTTTCTGGGATATAAATGTTTTTTTTTTCTTTTAATAAGAGAAAAATAAAAATAAAAAATTTTAGATAAAATTTGAAAATTATTATCCACTATGAAATGTAAAATACTTTTGAAGAACAATTTCCGAATATTTCATTTTTTATTTTGAAAATTTAAGAAAATTTACAGCGCAATTTTTTTTTATTCTGTTATAGTAGACTAACAAAAAAAAGTCAAACAAACAAAGAATTTAAAAAAAAATCGCACAGAAGGAGAGAGAATGAGAAAAGAAAATATGGTGCGATTCAGTTACTCTTATTTGACATGTGGGATCAAATGATTAGCGTTGTTTTAGAAGTGAAATACCTGAATCTTTTTAGGTGCGTTCGTAATTATGTAAATATGTAGCACCTATTGTTGTCGTTCAGTCCGTCCGTCTGTCTGTCCGTCCGCATATAACAACGCAAAAACTACCCATCCGAATCGTTTGAAATTTAAAATATATTATTATTACATAATTTTGTCGAGTCATTTCAAATTTTAAGAAAATCGGATGCATAGATCAATTACAGGAACAATAAAAAGATTCCGTTACGATCAATGGGGAAAAAAGTTTCAAATGCATTTTAATCGTTTGAAATTTTTAATACATAATTATTACATAATATTGTCAAGTTACTTCAAATTTTATCAAAATCGGATGCATAGTTCAATTACAGGGACAATTAAAAGTATTTATGGGGGAAAATGTTTCAAATGAATTTCAATGGTGTTACACGCATTCGAACGTAATAAAATTGATATGCATCTATAAAGTAGATATTATAATATGCATTTTGTATAATCTGTGGTGCAAAGAATATTTGTTATTGATTTACAAGGCCACACAAAAGTATTCCATTGCATAATGGTATAGGGAGAACATTGTTTGGTGCGCATTTTAATTGTAATTATTTACAGCTTTATGAGATTGATATATGAGAGTGATATTTTTAAAACTTCGTTATCGTACGAACGCACTTCATTTGCTACGCTTCACGTGCAATTTCCATCTATTTATTTTAAAAGATCTAGTTAAGTCACACAAAATTTTATTTTGTTTCACCCTTTCCGGCACAGACAAATTCTGTTCCTAAAATGACAAATTATTCACTGACACTGGAGTTTACCAACGACATATTTCAGAAAGAAACTTCTTCCCTATGAGAACATTTAGCCTAATTTTTAACTTTTGATCACAGGTTTTTCTAAACAGAAAATTTTATATAACTGAATCGCGAAAATCGCTTGATTAAATTAACTTTACAATAAAAAATAACTGGGAAAATTTATGAAGGTTTCTATGCACCTGAAGCTACATATATACCGGTCACTTGTCCTTAAGTGTTTAAGAATTATTTAGTTTAAGCTTTCATGGAAAAAGCAAAATTTTATTAAAATATTCATGGTGCAATTTTCCAGTTTGTAATTAAATTTAGGCATGCCCGGAGCAGGAACAATATATCGGAAAGTGTTAACTCTTTCGGAACCATACGTACATATATGTATCCTTAAAAGATGCTTAACCCTTTGCGGGGCAGGGCAAATTCATTGCTTAAGTATTGAAATAAATGACTGACACCGGAATTTGAAAACAACTTTATTTATAAATAAGAAAACGCTATGTTTCACGCATTCAATAAACCATAGTTTTCTTTAACAAAATTCCGGTGCTAATGTAACGTTTGGGCATTAAAATTAAGTAGTATTTCTAAGAAACCAGTGCCCCGCAAAGGGTTAAAGCACTTGTTTTTGAAACCGCTAACAAAGGAAAAGCAAGATCTGTTTTATTTAAATAATACATTTACTTGATTTTTAAGCTAAATTTAATTATTTGATAAAAAGTTGTCTCAAGAGAGAAATTTTATCTAAAAGATGCTGGTCCCAAACGAGTTAATGAGAGATTTTGTTTAAGAAATTATTTTTAACATACAATTTTCAGGTCTTCAAACATAATTCATCCATGTAATAAAGGAGAAATCTTGTTAAAATGAAACAAAAATTTTCTGTTTTGCAGAAATTCTAATCTTAATAAATAAATAGAGGCATGAAATATATTTTTCTAAAATACAAAACAAGAATTCTGATAATATGGAAGTATGAAATATGATGAAAAGGCAGTTGAATTATGTGCTAAAGGGATTAGTTCAAAGTAGCAAAGAGAGATCAGTATGGTAAAATAAGTGTCATATTTTTTTTTTCAGTTGAAATAAATACAATCTGAATAAAGCAGGGAACTAGCCCTTTTAGGGGCAAGTCGTATTTGCTCCAAAAATATTCAAGTAATTGATTCACACTGAAATTTACCGTATAATTTATTTGAAAATATTCAAAATCCTTTTTTCTCGTATAAAATCAAATTAAAATTTTGCAGTTTTTTTTTTTTTTTTTTTTTTTTTTTTTTTTTTTTTTTTTAAGTCGTGAAAGTAAAATCCTATAACGAAAACGAAAGAAGCACAGATCCAAATGACATAAAATTTCACCAATATAGTGCCAAAGGAATAATATATTTTTAGGCGTATCCCCCCTTGAAAAAATAATTCTTGCAGGGACTATGCTATTGACGCTGAAAACGGTAGACACATTTAAAATCTCTTGTCTTGGTCGCACAGTTCTTTACAGATACTTTACACTAGCGATGCACAACCTTTTTGCCAGAAAATCGTTTGACACCAGAATATTTCAAGAGTGCCGTTTGTTTTCTTTCATAGCAAAGTTTCTGTCATTATTATAAGGAAAATTATTCTGCATAAAATTACTGGTATCAGTTTGGCCCGCGGGCCACAGGTTGTACACCCTACTTTACACCATACTTTTACATCATTCTGTTTCTGCGAAAATTTTCACAGTCCGTTTTCCCAATTACTGTATTCTGTATTTTTTTACATGCGTAATTAAGTTTTTTTCTCAAACTTCCGCTCATTGTTTTCCAAAATTGAGTAATTGGAGCTTTTTTTAACGCCTACGTGACGGGAGACTTTTACGAAATTTTTAATGTTTTGTCACTGGTTTTTAAAAACAGAAATTTGTACCTTATCAAATCGAGAAAAAAGATCCGATTGAAAAAGCCAAATTTTACAGTAAAATTTTACTGTTGGGGATAAACAAGGATTCTTAAGCCTTTTTTGCGGTACGTATACTTGTCGCTCGTTCCCAAAGGGTTAACCATGCCTAAAACAATCCCCTTGCTTTGGCATAATTAAGCCTTTAACCCTTTAACGATCATAGCATTTTCATTGCTAAGATGTCGAAATAAATAAGTGACACCGGTAATTTCTAAATATGAAAACTTGATTTTTCACATACAAAATAAAAGGGATATTTTTAGATAAAATCACCGGTGTCAGTGTTGCGTATCGGAATTAAAATTTTGTGGTTTCGTGGCGAAACCAACGAACGTTAAAAGGTTAAGCATGTTAAGGATCAGCATTTTAGCATTTTAATTCACACCGCATCGTATTTATTTGAAAATAATCAAAAGCATTTTCTCTCTTATACAATCATATCGAAATTGTACAGGATGTTTTTTTTTCCTAATGTCGTGAAAGTAAAAGCCTAAAACGGAACAACCTCAGATCCAAATGACCTGGAATTTCACCAATATGCTGATAAAACAATAAAATATTTCTAGGTATGTCTTTTTTTTTCCCTTGAAAAAAGAAATCCTCGAAGTAACAATGCTATTGATAAACATTTGAATTAACAATTTTATTTAACTTGAGAGAGGTGTAAAGAAAAATTAAAAACAAATATTATTGACATGTTTCGATTTTAATCTTATACGAACAATGATCATAATAAAATAACAACACAAATCGTTTTACTGTCAATACAAGCGGCACGCGACAATGAGAAGCAATAATATCTGTTTTTAATTTTTCGTTACACCTCTCAAGTAAAATAACATTGTTTATTCAAATGTTTATTTAAAAAAGGGGAATTTCTTAAAATCTTATAATTTAAAAATTTAAAAGATTTAATACCTTTTCCACAGTGCTATTAATCTTGAACACACATCTTGTGGACAGGACACTTGAAAATCTGTCGCGTTTGTTGCGCAGTTCCTTACGAATGTTTTACTCCATATTGTTATCTTCTTCTGTTTCTGGAAGATGTTTGCTGTTCGTTTTCTCATTTACTAAATTCTGTATGTTTTTGATATGCGTAATAAAGTTTTTTTTTTCTCAAAGTTCCGTCCATTGTTTTCCAGCAATTGGGATTTAAAGAAAAAATAAATAAAATCCATCCCATTGAAAAAAAAAATTGTAATTCAACAAATTACAATGACCTTTTTGAAAAATACTATTTTCAAAGAATATAATTTTAAACTCATAAATGTTTTTTATAGTTTAAAAAACAATAACATCATTTTTATGATTATCACAACACAGCTTACGTAATAAGAGAGTCATATTAATATGCCTGGATATTTAGAGTCACGTTAATATTTCTGGTCCAGTTATAAACAATATTAAATGAAATTACAGTTTAACAATTTTTGGTAAAGTAAATTTTTAAATATCTAAACATTGCGCTTATTTCATTTTTACACCGACATTTACTGAAAAAAAATTTTCTTTTAAATGCAGTTTGTTTGAAACTTGTATCTAAATTTGTCATTGAGTTATTAATTTTTTTGTAGTTTTAAATACTTTTTTGTCATCGTGGCAACAGAAGTATTTCATTTCTAGAAATTAAGCATGGACCAATCAGAAAACGAATAATAATAAAAAAAACAGTTGTATCCTATTTTTGGACATTAAACATAGACCAATTTGAAAACGAATAAAATGAAATAAATCTCGGAATTCAACCAATGAAAACATTCAGATATACTTCAGATTTCCAAATTTTCTACCGAGAAGAAAACTATTTTTTAAATAGTAAAAAACATGTTTAAAAATTAACCATTATTTGGCAGCTTATTAGTGAAATTTCAGGACATTTGGATCAATGGTACTTGTACTATAGGTTTTTACTTTTACGACTTAAAAATAGCAACATGTATTAAAAATATACTGGTCAATTTCGCTATTTGGGCACTAATATTAGATGTTTTCTGACAGCAAGTGGTGCCCCTGCGAGGTTTAACATTAGAATCGCCATAAGAGGGGCCATTATGTTCTTGCCAAACTGATAACAGTCTTTCCAACGCTCGCCGTTCTCACCTCGGTGCAGTGAAAGATTCAACGGCTATGATTCCCGACATGTACACTAATGTCGCCTAGTGCATATAAAATCCGTCGTGGGTGCAAAGTCCTCCAAGTTACCTGTGAATTATACTTCTGGTGGTGTCTTGCCAGGTGAGGGTCTCTCTGATCAAGGTTCTGAATTACGAGACCAACTTTAGTAGCCATTTGCAGAATATAACGTTAAGCAATCGGCAAAACAAAGTATGCTCAAACGAGAAGCAAGTACTGCAGATATGATGACGTGCGAAGCAAAGGATTCAGGTTTTATGCCCCTAAGCGGTAATTAGACAGTCATCCGCCCCGATACCTGGTATCTAAGCCGTTCGGCTGCGGTAATTCGACAGGTAGGTTCCTTTGTTATCGGTTAGAAAGAAAGAAAGAGCAAGGACTATGACAACACCGTTGCTAATAAAGAACCCTTTTTATTAATTTTGTTTCATTTGATAATCAAGAAATCTGAATTTTTTTTTAAGAAACACCCGAGTAATTCTATGCTAAGAGTTAATCTATATTAACATTTGGGTTCAAAAAATAAAAATCAATTATTCTAATTGATGAATAGAGGCAAAACAGGGCCTGAAAGATTTTCACTCTAGAAAATCATTTTCATTTCAGAAAGATGGAAAATCAAAATATATAATAACATTTATGAGGAAACATTTTATTGAACAGTATTCCATAAAATAATTTCTGGACAATATTTCAGCCTGGAACATTTGGCTTAACCCCTTTACGATGGGGGCCTTTAACGAAATTTTCAATGTTTTGTAACCGTTTTTTTTTAAACAGAAAATTGTGCTTTATTAAATAGAGAAAATGCGCCAATAAAATAAGACAAAATTTACGGTAAAATTTTACTAATGAGTATAAACTCGGACTCTTTAGCCTTTTTGAGGCACGTATACGTGTCGCTCGTCCCCAAGGGGTAAATCTGCCGATGCTTTGCCTGAGCATCGACAGCTTAACTGTTTGAGTTCCAGTAGTCAAATAGCACAGTCGAAAAACCCCAAGCAGAGCGATACCGCTTCTTTTATTTTATGCGAAAAGACCAGGGTTCGCACAGTTCTACCACTAAATTTTAAGAATACTTTCGAAGTGTTTCACTGCAGAAAAACATCGTAAAATCTGTAATTGAAGGTGGGGGTTAAGAATGTTCTGGTTTAAAAATTAAATGTAAATTTTCTTACTTTTAATAGTGGTGCCTGAGTCCTGGGAAATTACAAGGAGAGTGCGAACCTTGAAAAACACCCTAGTTCTGTAAAAGCGCTTCTTTTATTTTATGCCGAAAGACCATCGTGCTGCTTGGAACTCAAACAGTTAGGGAAATGTCTCTAAGTTTTTGGCACTGGCATACTTTTATTTAATTCACATCTCTTCTTCGGCACCATATTTTTTTAATTTTAAAATTTGCCAAATTTAATGTCATAATAATTAAATCAAAAGCAAGGAGAATTTTAGTATTGGAAAAAAGTTTTGTCAATCAAGAAATTTTAATTTAAAATTTACTCCACTGGCTACACCAATTTCTGATTTAAAATAAGGTTTTAAAATGTTTTCACCTAGTTGGAAATTTACAACAAATTTAACAATTATTACAAAACATTTCATTTAACAATACCCCATAAATAATTCCATAACTCCAAAGAAGAAAAATTTTAAATCCATAAATCATAATACAATAGATAAAAAAATCTCATTACCATAAGAAAACCTATTTTCGAAGAAATAATTTCCTTCGTTTAAAATGCAAGTAAAATGTTTTGATAGAAACAAGATATGATGCAGATTTTACTACGGAATGGTTACCATGGCGACTGCATCAAGGCTATTAAGAAATCGATCTTTTTCCTTATACTTCCCCTTTTCTTATTTTGGGCAATATCCGCGATAGAGATCCGTTGTCAGCAGAGGTTGTATTTTTGTTTACAGTAAGTTTGGGAAAGAAAGCATTATTTCCTTTCTTTAAAAAAAATATCAAAAGTAATGTTTATGTTTCCGTTAAAGGCGTTTTTGTGTGTATATCAGATGATAAAAAGTAGACCGTAAAGCTCATTCGAAATGTATTTCAAAAAATAGCTTTTTTAACCGAAACATGTAAGTTTTAATAACGGTTGCAAGATTTGTTATGAGATCAAGTTTTCCTTTAGATAATTGTTGTTTTAAACAATAATGGAGATGTGGATCATAGGGATCAGAGGAAGTTATATTTTTATTTATGGGCAATTTTCTAAATAGTTTTTTTTTCCCGTTATTAATTTAAAAAAATCTCGAAATTAGTGTTTATCTTTCCGTTTGTTCGTGAGAGTAAAAAATGGATTTAATGAAGAGGGTGAGACATGTAGTGTAATGTCGATATGAACGCTGCAATTGAGAAAGTAATCACATTACGGCGATTGTTTTTTTATTTAAATTTAAATTTTCTTTTATGTTACTCCGGACCTATAATTTTTTATAACAGCAGGAGAAAACTCTCACCAGTAAATGTGAATATAACTGTTTATATCATTTAAGCATTTTATCATGGTAAATTTCTCTTACAAATACGGTAAAAATTTCTATTTGTTTACATTGATGGAAATAAGACCCAGTGTTGTACTACTTTTCACTGATACTGACAGGAAATTTTCTAGGTTGTCACAATATGGCGAACACGTTGCGTCTGACTACCGCTGAGGTATCTTCCTGCCGTAAAAAAATAATACAGTCGACTCTCGTTAATTCGAAATCGGATAATTCGAATCTTCGCTTAATTCGAACTAAACATGAAGTCCCGAAAATTTCAATGGCAGAATAACGTTAAAAATTTTCATTAATTCGAACTAATATTCTCTCGATTTCGGTTAATTCGAACTAACGAGAATTCCGATTTTTCATTTTTCGCTTCTTTCTCACGGATTGCAGATCATTTGAATAACTTTCTTTCTTTGATTTTTGTGAAAATTGTTCCGAACAAGTATACATCTAATCCAATGCATTAGATATCCACTTTCTTAGAGCCCCTTCTCTCCATTAGTGACGCTTTAAATTTTTCTTCCATTGTGCTTGTTTCTAATATTTTAATTAGTTTATGTATTTTTACATTCTAATTTAATATTAAGTCATATTATAATGATAACAGACAAAATGAATAAAAATAAAACACTTAACATTATTTCCTTTGTAATAGTACCGTATTAAGCATGTTTTCCATAATTCGAACTTCGGATAATTCGAACATTTCTTGTGGTCACGACGAGTTCGAATTAACGAGAGTCGACTGTTACTCTTTTCTGTCATAACTATGAGTGAATTTCTGAAATGAATAATATTATGAACTGCATGAATAAATTTACTGGGTGATGGAAGTTTGCTACGGCGATAATCAACTCTTGCGAAACATGTTAGAGAGGAAGCTTCATCATTTTAAGGATATGCCCATTCCTCTTTATTAATAATTCGATGGTATAAAAGCTTAAGGACAAACGTATAAAGTGTGTTCCAAATGTAATTTTAAAATATATTTTTTTACACCGAAACAATTCAGTTTAAATTCATTTATACTAAATATATTACAAGATCCAATTTCCTGTAGATAAATCTGATTACCAATGATATTGACGATAGATAACCTATTTTAGAGGAGGTTTTACTATTGTTTATATGCAATTAAGGAGTGTTATATTAATTCTTATAAAAATATCTCAAAAGAAAGATTTATATTTCCATTAAAAACTTTTTCAGTGTATAAGGTAGTATTCGAATATAAGAACATGCCGATAAATCCCTTTCTAAATCTTAATTTTAAGGAATATTTTTTTTTAATCTGAAATATTTAAGGTTTAATTAAGATTTGCCAAATTTATTGTGTAACCAAAATTTTTCTTTAGGGAATTGTTATTTTCAACAAGACTGAATATATGAATCCGATTACAGCGGTGATGGTGCTTTTATTTGCACAAAAGTTCAATTGAGTTTCTTAAAAAAAATCTTCTTAACACTAGAATTACGGCGAGGGTTTATTTTGACGTTCTGCCTAATGAACATATTTTGGTTCAAACCAGAAAATCCTTTATGAAATAAGTTTACATTTCATAAAAAAAGACCTAAATAAATAAACTAAACAGTCTGAAATACAAATTATGGGGAGAAATATTCTAATAAAACTTGAGTTAAATTTCGCTTCTTTCTAGCGTTAAAATGCAATGGTCGTTTTTTCTTAAAATTGTCTTTTCTTTGTACGTGATAATAAAAAACCAAATAAGCTGTTTTGCAAACCATGTTAAACAATTTATTTTTAATTTTATATGAATCCTTTCAATTTATTTAAAGAAACTAAAACCTTTTAAGGCACAAATATTTTTTTCATACATTTAGCTTTTTTCTTAATACTGAATAAAGGAATTAAATGGCATCAGTGTTTGTTATGTAGTTTGAGAAGAAGCAATGCAGAAGTAAATACATATGTATATAATATGTTGCTTTAAATCATCTACAAGTAAAAACCTTTAGATCATCTACTCTTAAAACGTAAAATGCTGTCGCCTATCAGCAAACGTGTGGCATACGGTGTCAAGGAAAAGAATGATTTTCCTTGGAGATTTCCCACTTAAATCAGATATAGACGAAGACATAATACATCAGACAGAGACAGCCAAAGAAATCTTTTTTTATAAAACACTTTTATTCGTAATTACAGCAATGTAAACAATTCCACCAATTTTTCAATTTAAACATCGTTCCACAGTAAGATTTCTTGATAATAAAACAGGACAATGTAATCTCACGAGAAGCACACTCATTAAAGATATTTACCCACCACGTGACAAGATTGTGCTTACACAAGAAAAATGTAAAACTCTTGCTTTCGAGTCAAAGTAATCTCATTATACTAACAGGAATTTACGGCTACATTCTAAGTTGCCAATTAATTTATTAGAAAGTTCGTCTTTGACCAATGTGAAATTTTTAAATCGGCAAAAAGAAATAAGTTCTGACAGTCCGTCGGAGGAATAAAATTATGCTAGCCGTCGCTTGCGTCGCTCAATGGAAGTTGTGGGCAATCGAATGATTTTTTAGAACGTAAATAGAAGAGATATTATGAAACAAATAAAAGAGTAAAAATAAATAATAGGTTTTTAAGGAATGTATTGCTTTAACCCTTTCATTAGCATGATATAATACGTTCTGGAAATTCAGTAACTCTCAGAATCTGAATTTACACCAGAAAATCTCAATGATAAATTTCGCTTTCTTTAAATATGGAATGTCTGTTATTAAATAAAACAAGTATTGCTATTTTAATTTTCTGGTGTGAGTTTGAAACTTCCTAATTAAATATAGAGAAAAAAAATAAGAAATGTCATGATGCCATTTGGACTCACTGGGAATGAAAGGGTTAACAGATTGTCTTTTTGAAGTATAATAAAATTAAGAAAGCGTTCATTAAAGAAATGGGATTAAAATATAACAAAAATATTAAGATATTATTAAAAAACAGGGAAATTTTAAAATTTATAAGAATTTTTAAATAATTAATGTCGAATTATTTTTATTATACACACATTTATATATATATATGTACGAGATGTAGTTACTTTGTATAACTTTTATGGCATCTGTCCGGCCTAAATAATAACTGGGATAATTTCAACCAGTAAAATAAAAAAAGGAAAACATATTCTTTGCAGCAATTTTGCTCGAATATACTATTTAAATCAGATGCAAATTTCTAGTAAAATTTACTAGTGTAAGTTTCCCCGTTGGTAATCATGCCCTAGTGTCTACCATTTGTGTTGAATTCAGGCTGTTTTTTGGAAACCGAATGTGAACGATTTAAAATCTGAGTCCCCCTACCCGACCTCCGACCCCCGATCACAAAGCCAATATATTTTGTACATTTGACGTTTTTCCAAATAACTCCATTTTGACGTCACAGGCAAAAAAATTTTCAATATTTAAAAACCTTAATAACATATAATAATTTCATGACAATCTGCTCACATTTACGCGACGTAGAACATGGACAGACATATGGACAGACACACCAAATACGTAAACCCTTTCCAACTATGTTATAAAATGTAAAAAAAGCAGCATTTAACTTAAATATTTTATTTTGATGCGTAAAGTGTAAATGTAATAAAGTTTAAGAAAAGTTCATTATCAATTTAAAAAGAAATATTTATGTATTTTTTAATAAAATCAAAAACTTTGTACATTTTTTAAAATATTTAACTTTTGCAATATTTTTAAGTTTTTTTCTTTTCCTAAAAAAACAGTTAAATTTTTAAAAGAAAAATTATCGTAAAAATATAGCGACATTAATCTTTTCAGTATTAAATCTCTATTTCGAAAAATATTTATACAATTAGTTTTTTTTCTTGTTGAATTTATTAGTATAAAAACCAAAAGAATGCGTTTTTTAATAACCAAAGTAATATGAATCTCCAGCAAATCTATTAATTAAAAGTTTCAATAGTTTTTCAGCAGCAGTTATTATTATTTTTATGAATTCTGCTTAAAGAAAAATAATTTAGAATTTAATTATTTTTTCCAATTATAGTTTACTTCTTTTGCTTTATTAAAAAAAAGAAAATTAATCCTTATTCCATTTTTTAAAAGTTTTCGTTCCTTTTTTTAAAGATATCTGCAGCATATAGTTTAAAAAAATTGTATTCTACTTTAATTGGAAGCATAATTTCCTATTAGGTAAATGAAAGTAGAGAATTTTTTTTGTTTGTTTATTTCAAATTATCAGTCCATGCATAAGAAAAGTTTTAAAATTATTTTTCAGGAATCTATTTCAAAGTCTTAATTTCTGTTATTTTCTTTGACATTTTTATTTTATTTTCTGTATAGACATGAAGTTACCGTAATTTTAAATAATAATAATACAAATTTATAACGATTCTCGTTTAAATTTAGACGATTTTAACTTTAACCTCATGCTGCGCGGGAATAAGGCAAAGAATTACTCATTAAAATTTGTTGTATCTAACCCTAAATTTTATTATGAAAACCTATTTTCAAAACATCGTGCACCGTTACAGTGCAAGGGTAAAATTTGTATCAATGTTCGCTGTACCAGAAACCACATTTAGTATTGGATACAATGGAAGATTTTACTTTCCGAATTAATCTTTCGGGCATGTGCAAAAATATATTTTTGAACCATAGGATTTTTTTTAATCAGTTACTACCTGAAATTTAGCGAAAAAAAAGAGAAAATAACAACAATATTATAGCTGCCAATCTTCGCAATTTTTGTTGTCTATTCTCTTTAGAAAGTTTGAAAATGAAATAAAAAATAAAATTTCTTCAGACCTGGATCATTTATATCTTCTTTTACTTTTATGTTGATCATAGTATTCAATTTACTCTCGAAGGCGAAAAGAACAACTATCTTTTTTTGCTTGATGTCTTGGCTTTAAAATACCCAGATCAATTCTCTATTATTTTTTATAGAAAACGTTTTGCTGTATCTCTTCTTTCACATGCTTTTTGCCATGGAACTATTAAAAGATGAACTGACTCATCCTTAACTCCTTGAGGGGTGGTGAGATATATTTTTTCCCATCTAATTTAATCGAAATTCTAACCAGAAACTTTTAACGAAATTTTGTAAATTTAACTTTGACGGCAAAATCTTGAAAAAAAATTGCCTTTTCTTATTTGAAAATTTTTTTTTTTCAAATTTTCGGGTGAGAATTCAATATTGCACAGACATTATTGCTTGCTGCTTAAGGGGTTAAATAGTAAACCTTCAACTGTAACCGCTTTCGGAGAGAGTTCATCGGAGAGGTACGGTAGCCAACTCCCACCAGTAAATTTAAGCACAAAAGTTTTCTTTATTTAAACGTCTCATTAGTGGAAAATTCTAGTCAAAAATAATGTCAAAAATCGTTATTCATTTCTACTGGTGTTTTTTAGGCGGTAATACACTACTGGCCATTAAAATTTCTACACCAGGGAGAAATGCAGACAACAAAATGATATTCATTGAACAAATATATTATGATAGAAACAACAAGTGATTTAATTTTCCAGAAATTTGGGTGCATAGATCATGAGAAATCAGCACCCAGAACAACCACCTCGGGCATTAATAAAAGCACTTATACGCCTGGCCATTGAGTCAAACAGAGATTGGATGGCATGTTCAGGTACAGATGTCTATGAAGCATCAACACGATGCCACAGTTTATCAACCGAAGTAACTGGCACATGGTTATGAGCCAGTCGCTCGGTGACCATTGACCAGACATTTTCTATCGGTGAAAAATCTGGGAAACGTGCTGGCCAGGACAACAGAAGAACATTTTTCGTATCAAGGAAGGTCCGTAAAATTATGGAAACATGCAGTCGGGCATTATCCTGATGAAACGTAGGTTTTTGCAGTGGTCGAATAAAGGGTAGAGCCACGGGTTGTAAAATATCAGAAAAGTAACTTGCATTGTTCAAAGTGATGTCAATGCGAAGAAAAGATGACCGAGAGGTGTATTCAATGGCACCCCATATCATCACGACAGGTGATGGGCCAGTAAGACAATGACGAATACACGCTGCCGATGTTTGTTCACCACAATGCCACCAAACACGAATGCGACCATCATGATGTTGTAAATAGAAGCTGATTCATTTGAAAATATGAATTCTCGCCATTTGTGCACCTAGGTTCGTCCTTCATCACACCATTGGAGGCGCTTCTGTCTATGACGCAGCGTCAAGGGAAGTCGCAGCCATGGTCTCCGAGCTGATAGTCCATGTTACTGCAAACGTTGTCGAACTGTTCGTACAGACACATTTTGTCTTGTAAATGACTCCAATTCTTGACTCAGGGCTCGTAACATAGTTGCACGATTCATTACGGCCATACGGACAACAAGCCTGCCTTCTCAGCTGCTAGTGATAGGAGGCCGTTGAGATTCCGTTCGGCCTTCCGTATTACCATCCTGAATTCATTGATTCCATATCCGGCGAACAGTCATTGCATGTCGACCAACGCGAGCAGCAATACTGCGATACGATGAACCCCAATCCCGGTAGGCTACAATTCGACCTTTACCAAGGTCAGAAACATGCTGGTACGCATTTGTCCTTCTTACACAAGGCATCACAACAATTTTCCACCAGGCAACAATGCTCAAATGCAATTTCTGCGTGAGAATTCGGCTGAACAATCTCCTCAATTAAACACATTATGTGTGTCTCTACCGGCACCTGCTTTGTCAGAATGCGCTGAAAAGCTAATCATTTCCATATCACAGCATCTTCTTTCTGTCTTTTAAATTTCATGTCTGTAACATGTCGTCTTCATGGAGTACCAATTTTAATGGCAAGTAGTGTAGTTCGGCAGATTGTGACAACCAAGAGAACCTCTTGTCAGTGTTACTAAAAATTTAATAATACCGAGGCAAACTGATACAAATAAAAATAGATAGAAATTCTTTATCATATTTATGAGAGAAATTTCCTTTTCAGTAATACGCTAAAATAAGACGAAATTTTCTATTTTAGCTTTCTGGTGGAAGTTATCATATGCGTTAATTAGAAACTTTCTATCCCAATAAATAAATGTAAAAAAATAGCCATTTTATGACAACCTTCTCAGTTTCTTCACTTGCAACTGATAGATAATGCCCTATAAGTCTCAACCTTTTTATTCATAACCCCATTGCTTTAGCAAATCGCCCTTGTTAACAAAAAAGAGCGCTCTTTAATATTTTTGTTTTTATTGCGTTACGCATTTGTTCTGATTCTTCTATTCTGAATGAAGAAATGATATATCTAAGATCTCAGAAAAATATTTTTGTGCTTACGATCTCTCTTCGATTGATAAATCTCTAAATAAATTTAACAGCCCTACGAATCCATCTGTCATCATCTACTATTATCTCTTTTACATGGAAATTACTTTTGTAATTCTTTTCACTCATTTATCGTCTCTTTTCTTTTTTATTGTTAAATAAAACTTTATTTTGTCTTTTCTTTATCTCTCTTTTATATTTTTATGTATTTTTGAATTTACTTCTTAATATTAATTAACTTCTATATATTCATCATTTCTTTTATTTCCTTTCTTTTTATTTTTTGTAATTTTTTATACCATCTGTTACTACTTTTCAATTCTACATGTGCTTATCTTTGGTATTAATTTTTCCACTAGCGCCACCTGTCACAATCTTTATAATCTCTTCTTTTTATTGCTTTCTGTTCATTTGTGACCTTTGTTTCTTAAACCCCTTAACTGGCACTTTCTTTTCCGTTCAATAAATTGAAAATAACGGATTCTCACCAAAATTTTTTAAATAAAATATTCGTAACATTTAGTCTAAACATTTCCTCCTTTAAATAGTATGAAATTATTTAAAAAAAATTGTGGTGTCAAAAGGCTTTAAATGATGAATTAAGCATATTCGTCTTGCCCGAACGGCATACGGGCAAATCAGTTAAGGGGGTTAAGGATACATGTATATAGTAGCTGTTGACGAGCTGTGGATTTCTTTGCCCAAAAGGCGTCCTGTGAGTGTTTATATTTTTTGATAAATTATACAAAGATTTATTATTTAATTCCATTATAACTCTATTTATTAATATAATTTGGCTGTGTTTTGCAGTGCTACCATAGGCTACTATTTTTATATTCTGTCGCACCAGTATTTTTCTAATATAAATTTTGAAATATATTTCTTTTCCAAATATTGCCAAAATATATGTTAAATATTTCTACTTAGAGAAAGTAGTGACAGGTAGAATTAAAAAAAATAGTATCGTTTGGCAACCATGCTTTAAGAATTCAAACACTAAAAAGCATGCAAGTAATGCATAAGAAAGTAATTATTTCTTAAAAATTGTATTACATTTTGAAATAATTAAAAACAATTATGTATGAGTACACTTTTTTGAGAACCTAAATTTTTAAAATAATTCCTTTTTAATACACGTATTAAACTTTATAATCAAAAGTCAATTAGTTACAGAATTACAGCAATTTTAGTAAAAGTCAATTTTTCGCCTGTTGTTAAGTGTACATTCCCCTCTAAACATATTTTTAACCCATTCGTGCGCAGCATCTTTTGCATAAATTTTATTTGGCTGGCACCACTATTTTTAGAAGATTTAAGTTTAGTTCATTAATCACGAAAATGCATCATTTAAATAAAATAATTATTGCTTTTCTTTTTTACCGGTGTCAAAAACAGTGCTGAATGCGACTTTTGAAACGTCCCTGAAAAGGGACGCTAGGCACTAATGAGTTAAGGCAACACTTTCTGAAATAACATTCATCTGTAAATTCACAATTTGTTATTAAATCTTGGCAACATAAAATTTACATATCAGAAAAAAGCATAGTTATTCGAGTTAAATACAGCAGTCAGTCTCATTCGGAATATACAACACTGTTCTACGAAAATTATTAATTCACATGGTAATCCACGCTGATTTAAATCGATTTTTCTTTTAAATTCTATTTAATTTATTGTCATTCCTGAATAAGTGAGTCCCTGACTTTAAGGAAATTAAAATTAAAAACACATATTTCAAATTCTTTGGAATCGTAATTAAATGTTAATATATCTCGCTTAGCGAAAACAAAGAAAGAGGCAAAATAAATGAATTAAAGAATGCACTTCAATAAATCGCATCATTATTTATCTTTGGTTTTTGAATAGTATGTCTTTATGTGTAATATTATGTTTAGTTAAGCTTTAAATTAAATTTCTAATTTTTTTCTAAATCAAACAAAATTAACTATTAGGGTAAGTATTTTCATTTTAAAAAAAGATGTCACATTTCAGATCTAAAGTAGATTCCTGTAATTTAAGGTATATTAAAGAAAAAAAATTACAATTTTAAGCTAAACTTATATTATTTTAGAGTCGGCTACTGTCAATTTATTACGTTTTTCCTTTTTGTTTTTCAATGTCTGAAAAGATCAGCATAGCTGCAAACATTGTAGTTTTAATATCAAATAAATTTTGCTAGAATTTTACTGAAGAAACTAAAAACGCGCTTTGTGTGTTTTTATATTTGAAGGGTAATTTGTAAAAATCTTTGTTGTTTAATTACATTACATCTCTATTCACTAAAATAATTTTTTCTGACTTAAGCAAGGTTTCCACAGACGACTGTTTTTTTTTTTTTTTTTTTTTTTTTTTTTTTTTTTTTTGTAATATACATTTTTAAATGTAGTTCTCTTATAAATATTGCCAAAATATGCATTAAAGATTTCTATTTAGAGAAAGTGTTTCCAGTTAGAAAATAAAAAATAGTTTCCTGTGGCAAAAAAAGCTCTTTCTTAAAAAATATTTTATATTTTAAAATAATGCAAACAGTTTTTATGTGCGTATGCGTTTTGGGAACTTTTATTGCTAAAATAACTCCCTCTTAACGCGTGTGTAAAACTTTATAATCAAAAGTGAAATAGTTATAGAATTACAGCAATTCTTGTAAAAGTCAATTTTTTCTAATTTTTTTTTAAATGTACTTGTTCCCTTAAACATGGCAATTCTTTCTAAAACAGTTTTTATCTGTACAATCGCATTTTTTAAAAATCTTAGCAGCATAAAATTAACATATCAGAAAAAAAAAGATAATGAATCGTATTTCATATAGCAATCAGTCTCATAGCGACAATTATTAATTCACCATGGTATTCCACTGTGTTTTAAATCGATTTTTTTTTTTCAAATTCAAATTAATTTATTGCCATTCTTGAATAGGTGAG
The DNA here is from genome assembly GCA_964019185.1 of Maratus speculifer. NCBI lineage: Eukaryota > Metazoa > Arthropoda > Arachnida > Araneae > Salticidae > Maratus > Maratus speculifer. The sequence continues at coordinate 202,612,291 of OZ025303.1, forward strand.
TCCCTGACTTTAAGGAAATTAATGATAAAAACATATATGCCAAATTCTTTCTAATCGTAATTAAATATTCGTATTTTTCGCTTAGTAAAAACAAAGAACGAGGCAAAATAAACGATTTAAAGAATGTAGCTCATTAAATCGCATCGTTATTTAACTTTCGTTTTAGAATTGTGTGTCTTTCTGTGGAGTATTATGTTTAATTAAACATTAAATTAAATTTCCAATATTTTCTAAATTAAACAAAACTAACTATTTTGGAGCTGATTATCATTTTAATAGAAGATTTTACATTTGAGATCTAAACTAGATTCCTTAAATTTAAGGTATATGAAAGAAAAAAAAATCGCAATTCTCAGCTTAACTTACATTATTTTAGTATCTTCTACAGTAAATTTATTTTGTCTTTCATTTTGTTTCTTATGTCTACAAAGATTAGCATAGTTTCAACTTTCCGGTTTTAAAAGGAAATAAATTGTGCCTGAATCTTTCTTAAGAAACGAAATTAAATAAATTCTATTTAGAACAAAACACAGTATTAAAAATTTATATTAATTCCACTAGAAGAAGTTATGCATTTCAGTTCTAAAATAGATTCTTTAAATTAAAATGCATTAAAAAATGCAGTCGAAATTAGAGTCGACTACAGTCAACTTATTCCGTTTTCTATTTTGTTATCTAATGCCTAGAAAGATTAGTATAGCTTCCAACCTTCCGGTTATAATATCAAATAAATGGTTTCAGAATTTTTCTTATGAAACTAAATTAAATAAATTCTACTTGGATCAAGATGCATTATTGAAAATTTACATTAAATGCATTGTTGGGCTCCAAAAAACATTTTTGCCCCAAAAACTCTCATAGCATGCATGGTCACAGTGACGTCCCAATTACGTCACTGTGAGTCATTTTGGTCACATCCCATCTGTGACGAAAATGCCACCACTCAGTGACGTCACATTGTGACTCAGATGCGATTTTCTTAAACTTTTTTAGAAAATTACAAATATTCTTCAAAGCATGTTATTTACTTTAAAAAACATGTTTCTGGCAATTTAAATATCGTTGCTTTTGTCACAGTTTCGTCAAAATGTTAATGTCAAAATAGTCACAAATGACACACTTTTCACAAATTGGTTACATTGTGACGTCACAAAGTGGTCACAAGGTGACGTCACAAAAAAAGGCCATAACGACTTCACATTTTAGTCACTGTGACTTCACATTGACGTCACGTGACGTCACATCGACAATCGATGGTCACAAAGTCACAATGTGACTTCACAACGACGTTGCAGTGACGTCACCATGTCTTACGGGAAGAGATTGGTTTTCAGGTATGGGCGAATATTGCCTGAAAGAAATACCATAATCCCTTCAGGACGACTGTCTTTTACAATATTTTTTATCTTCTAATATCAGTTTTAAAAAACAGAAATTCCTATCTTTTTTGTGCCAGTAAAACGCTGCGATTAAATAAGGCAAAAATTACAGAAAAAATTTACTGGTGAGATTAATCAAGGATTTTGAGCATCTTATACGGCAAGTATACAGGTCGCTTGTCCCCAAAGGATTAACTAACAGTTATAAATAAAGAGGAAGAGGAAACTTTTTTGAGAACTTTAATTGTTAAAATAATTCCTGCTTTATACATGCATTAAACTTTATAATCAAAAATCAATTAGTTACAGAGTTACAACAATTCTAGTAAAAGCCAATTTTTCGTCTATATGGCTAAGCGTGCCTATCCTCTTAAACATATTTTCAGAGCAGTCTTTCTAGTACACAAAGTTAACTTATATTAAACAGTTTATTAATTTATTTATAACATAATTATTTCTATTACAGATTGCAACCAGTCTCATTGCGGCAATTATTAATTCACAGAGATATTCCACTTTTATTTAAATCGATACATTTTTTAAATTCGTTTTAATTTATTGTCATTCCTGAATTAACGAGTCCCTGACTTTGAGGAAATTAAAATAAATAAAAAGAATATCGCCCAGTTAAACTGATGGCATTGAGCTCACAGGCTACGCATACTAATTGTACATTACAGCCTTTTATTTTCAAGGGTTAATTCCGTTCGGAAAATAAAATTAAGAAGGGGAACAGCCTCCCCTTTCTCCTTTTTTATACTTATCATTTAACCTCCTAAACTATCAAGGACATGATTTATCATATAAAAAAATCTATATCCAAAATTCAGAGCAAATTGGATAATTCTTAATAAAAACCCATTTAGCATTTATATAATTTAAGAGGAGTTATTCCCCTCTTTTATACTTAACCATTAAACTTCCAAAACTATTCAGAGATTTGAACGAAATCTGACAATTCTGATGGAAAAATCCATTTATGCAAGTTAAGGGAAGGGGCATTAGAACCTCCGTTCCCCCTGTTTATACTTATTCAATGAACACCTAATAACAGCCACGGACTCGCCTCACCAGAATGATCCTATATCTAAATTTTGAATGAAAACTGTTAATTTCGCATGGAAATCCCGTTTATATCAATTAAGAGGGGGGGGGGCATGAGCCCCCCGTTCCCTCTGTTTACACTTATTCAATGGACACATAATAACAGTCACGGAATCGCCTCATCAGAATGATCCTATATCTAAATTTTGGACAAAAACTGTTAATTCTGCATGAAAATCCCGTTTATATCAATTAAGGGGAGGGGCATGAGCCCCCCGTTCCCCCTCTTATACATATCGAATGAACTCCAAAAACTAATCAGGGAAGCGCCTTCTCAGGATATACCTATATACAAAATTTCAAGTGGATCCGATATTTTTATCATGAGTTATCGCGTTACGCACGAACGTACGTACGAACGTACGAACATACATAGAGAACGGACGGGCACATAAGCTCTCAGGCTATGATAGCCTGTGAGCTAAAAACACATATGTCAAATGATTTGGAATCGTAATTAAATATTACTATTTTTCGCTTAGTAAAAACAAAGAACGAGGCAAAATAAATGAATCAAAGAATGTACTTCATTAAATTGCACCATCATTTATCTTTGGTTTTAGAATAGTTTGTCTTTCTGCGGAATATAATGTTTAATTAAGCATCAATTTAAATTTCGAATATTTTCTAAATAATAAAAAATTATCTATTATGGAGGATATTATCATTTCAAAAGAAAATGTTACATTTCAGATCTAAAGTAGATTGTTTAAATTTAAGCTATATTAAAAAAATCATAGTTATCAGCTTAATTTACATTATTATAGAGTCGGCTACAATCAATTTAAGCTCTTTTTAGCTCTCAATGGTGATTATGTAAATAAGTAGCATCTACAGTCGTCGTTCAATCTGTCCGTCCGTCTGCCAGCATATATCAAAGCAAAAACTATCCAACCAAATCGTTTGACATTTAAAATATAAAATTGATACATAATTTTGTCGGAACATTTTAAATTTCATGAAAATCGGTTAAATAGTTTAATTACAGGGACAATCAAAATTATTCGATTACATTACGGCAGATGGGAAAAATAGTTTCAGATGCACTTTTATTGGAGTTATACTCCTTCGAAAATAATAAAACTGATATGCATAAGTGAAGTATATACTAAAATAGATGTTTTGTACAATGTGTGGTGCAAAGAATATTTGTTATGAATTTACAAGGCCGTACAAAAGTATTCCATTATATAAAGGTGTAGGAGGAAACACTGTCTGGGGCGTGTTTTAATAATATTAAACTGTTTCATATTTTATGAAATTAATATACTGAGATTTACTACAAGCTACTTCCGCATAATAGAAAGCAGATAGTATTTACAGGGACACACAAAATATTTCTGATACTCTACTGTATCCGAAGTATTTTATACTATTATATCAACATCCGAATATTTTTTAAACTCCCTTATAGTTCCAACGCACCACATTTGCTATGATTGACGTGCAATTTTCAACTTCGTCATTCTGTTTCTAATGTCTAGAAATATTTGTATAGCTTTCAGCCTTCCTGTTTTAATATGAAATAGTAGATATTCGCCAGATATTTTTATTAATAAACGAGCCAGAATTTTATTTAATAAACGAAATTAAATAAATTCTACTTAGAAAAAGAGGCATTATTAAAAAATTACATTAAATACATTTTCGGGTTCAAAGTACAATTTTTTTGTCGTTTAAAAACGAAAAAAATATATGGACGATTTTCAACTATGGGCGAACAAATTCTGAAAGAAATACTTTAATTCCTTCGAGACGAGCATCCTTTCCAAAAATTTTAATCTTTTATCACCAGCTTATATAAACAGAAATTTTTACACTCTCGAATCAGGAAAATGCTCGGGTATAAAGGAAAATATACTGGTTAGATTAATCAATGATTATCAGCACCTTACTCGGCACGTAAACCGATCGCTCGTCCCCAAGGTGTTCAGTAAAATAGTTATGAGTAATGAAGAGAATACATATAGCGTAGGGCATTTCCATGCGAAATTGTGTGTCTGTTACATACTGCGATTTTTGGCTACCGGCATTTTAAAGCGAGAAAATGTGACTTAGTTTATCGAAGATATATAATCAATTGAATAAGGCGAAGCAAACTTTTCGAAAATAACGGTGTCCAACAAGCATAACGATTTTCGGTTCTGTAACAGACTAACAAATTCGCATGGAAATGCCCTGTAGTGTCTACCAAATGCGAGTGAAGTGATCGTAGGAAGTAGATACCACAGAATACGGACAGAGCCTCAACTCGGCTTGAAAAGAACGCCCTCAGTGGATCACTTAAAAACTAAACCATCGCGTTGGCGATTTTTATCCTCGTGATTTCTGTTTAACTGTAACCATATTCTGGCTTGGCACTTCTTGCTGAATGCTGATTTGATTATATTTGCACACGTGCTTATGCTATTTGATCTTAGATTTCCGCGCTTATATTGATTCGTAATTATTACTGTTATTGTTCTTGAATTTTCAAGTTTAAATTATTAGGTCGTTATGTTAAGAAGAGACACATGTATTGTTTGCAAGACGAATACGTCAAAGTTATTTCATATTAAAATAATTCTTTCATAAATTTCAAAACAAGAAGCAGCAAGCCGTCGCTGTATTTTTTTTTTCTTTTTTCCCTTATCATTTGTCGCCAAGGAAGCGATGTTTCGCCGAATTAGCAACCTCTCTTATGTTATGATCGTAGTTCCAGAGTCATCCGCTCGTATCGCTACTGTCTATGCGTAATCCCATGTTAAACAAGTTGCCATTACAGTGTATGAAAGTTGATTCTCTGTTCCGTACTCTGTGGGAGATACAAGATGGAGAACATTTTTTTATATCGGACTCACAATTTCTCATTACCATCAAACTCCCACTAGTAAATTTTAAATAAAAAATATACTTCCTTTAAGACGCCACACGACTGACTGAAAAAGACCTGGGTGGTTATATAAAGTCTATGGGGACGTTCTTTTCAAATATCTCGCTCAAATTTTAATATTTTGACGTAAATTTATTTGCATAGGACAGCTGAGGACGATCTACAACCGGGATAGTTTTTACTCTTTCGATTTTATAAATAGTTTCAGATTAAAAAAAATACTTTAACTTTCAGAACCAGTTTGAACCGGTTATGAAACTGAAACTATCCTAATATAAAAAGAATATAAGCAAAATCGAAAAAGTAAAAACTAGCCCGGTTGTTGATCGTCCTCAGCTATCCTATGTAAAAAAAGCACGTCAAATATGAAAATTTGAGCGAGATATTTGAGAAGAACGCCCCCATAGACTTTACATTATTATCCGGGTCTTTTTCAGTGAGTAGTGTGGGCTCCTGACCCCTTGTGGGACAAGCAATAATATATCTGTAAAATTGAATTATCACCGGAAAAATCGAAAAATATTACTTTGAAATAAGAAAAAAGCACTTCCTGAATATTATGACGCCAAATTTAAAAGTAAAATTTCGTTAAAAGTTTCTGGTGAGAATATTGCTTATATAAGATAGAATGAACTATATCATACCGACCCTCAGGGGTTAACCCTTTCAAGCACGGGCAAAATCTGTACTAAAATGAGAAATTATCGACTGACACCGGAATTCACAAACGAATTTTTTAAGTATCTTGATTTCCTTAATTTAACCCTTTCCGGTGTACTACTGTTTAAAGTTGGAATTTAAAGAAAAAAAATTTAAGCACTCTATTTAGGCCTAGAGGAGAACACAGGTATAATTTTGTAAAGTTTGCACAAACCATTCTAATTATACAGGTGTTGCCGATGTGCAAGTACAGCATTGAAAAGCGCAGACAGCATTGATAAGAGCATTGCTGTGAAGCGCGAATTAGATTAAAATATTTTACTTATTATTTAAAAACAATAAAATTTGATCTCTGTGGTGCTGCCATCTAGAATTCATAAGAAAGATTTAAAGTACCCATTAGAGAAGTTTTTGAAATATTCACGGAGTTTTTTGTCTCTAAACAGAAGGAAACTTTAGGTGTTGCCGACCCGACAACACTGCGCCGAAAAGGGTTAAGCTTTTATCAGACATGCCAATCTTCGGCTTTTTAAAAATCAAACAATTATACTTCTAACCAGAAATGTATTGAGTTAACGACATTAAGTAAATTTCAAATGACCTTCTGAGTTAATACTAGACATTTCTAATTAAATAAATTTTCTCGTTCAAAGAATTATGTTTTCATGAATTAACAAAAGCCGGAGATTGACAACTCTGTTTTATTGTAAAAGCAAAATTTTACTAAAATTTTATTGGTGCCGTTTGCAAGTTTGGAATTAAAATTAGGTATCCTAGACCTAGACCTAGAAAGGGTCAACCCTTTCCGGCACGGACAAAATCTTTTAGTAAAATGAGAAATTATCGACGACATCGGAATTCACAAAAGAATTTTTCAGATATTTTGAATTCCAATTTAAGCTTTTATTGTAAAAGCAAAATTTTACTAAAATATTACTGGTTTCGTTTTCAAGTTTGGAATTAAAATTATGCATCTCAGACGGGGCACAGTATGCCGGAAAGGGTTAAAAGCCTCTTTCGTGAAATATTGTATTCGCAATCTGATAAAAATTTCTATTTGTTTTTACTTCTGGAAGTTAGATGTGATGTTATAATCTCATTCAACAACTCTCTTATGAGCCCTTGTTAATACTTTTACTAAGCTTCAGGTTTCACTGTAGTATAATATAAATTTAAAGTAATATAGTTCTATTGATTTAATGGATTTTTTACATTGAACAATAGTTAATAGTCTCAAGAATTACATTCATTTTAGGTGCGTTCGTAATTATATAATACGTAGCACCTATAGTGGTCGTTCAGTCCGTCCGTCTGTCCGTCCGCATATAACAACGCAAAAACTACCCAACCGAATCGTTTGAAATTTAAAATACGTATTTATTACATAATTTTGTCGAGTCATTTCAAATTTTATGAAAATCGGATGCATAGATCAATTACAGGGGCAATCAAAAGCATTCCATTACATTACGGTTAATGGGGAAAAAGTTTCAAATGCATTTTAATCATTTGAAATTTAAAATACGCAATTATTACATAATTCTGTCGAGTTATTTCAAATTTTTTGATAATCGTGTGCATAGATCAATTACAGGGGCAATCAAAAGTATTCAATTACATTATGGTCAATGGGGAAAAAGTTTCAAATATATTCTATACGTTTGAAATTTAAAATACATAATTATTACATAATTTTGTAGAGTTATTTCAAATTTTATAAAAATCGGATGCATAGATCAATTATAGGGACAATCAAAAGTATTCCGTTACATTACGGTCAATAGGAAAAAAATGTTTCAAATGCATTTTAATCGTGTTACACTCATGCGAACTTAATAAAATTTATATGCAACTATAAAGTACATATTATAATATACATCTTACATAATTTGTGGTGCAAAGAACATTTGTTATTGATTTACAAGGCCACACAAAAGTATTCCATTACATAATGGTATAGGGAGAACATTGTTTGATGAGCGTTTTAATTGTAATTCATTATTTACAATTTTATGAGATTGATACATGAAAGTAATATTTTTAAAACTTCGTTATCGTACGAACGCACCTAATTTGCTACGCTTCACGTGCAATTTCCAACTTGTTATAATTTTCTGTTGTTGAAGTTGAAAGAAACATCTTATTTTATCATTTAAAACAAAACTCAGAAAAAACAACATTACAATTTTATCCATTAGCAAGACTGTCAAAGGGTAAAACAACATAGAAACAACATAGAGTCACTTTTAACGAATAAACTTTGGTATAAGTATAGAGATCCTTTCTTCTGACGTCATTAAGGATCATTGCAACTTTTTCAATGTTCCAGACATCATGAAAACTAAGCTACATGCTGAAACCAAACAGCTGTTTTTGTATGCAGAATATTTTCAACGTTTGTGAGATGCCTTAAATTTAAAGGTATTAAAAATTTTATAGATATTCGATATTTCGATATTTTCTAAGAATTATTTCTAATCCAATTTTCTCTAAAATATCAAAGAAAACTTTTACAGGGCTGCCAGCAGGCGACTGTAAGCCTCCGATGCTATTTCTTTCAGACAAGCTAAAAAGTGTCGTGTCAAAATTTGTGGCCCACTTTTACTTACCTATCATACGTAGTATAGGGTAAGTCTTGCAATCGTTTTGAAAATCGAAAAAAAAATTGACGGATTTACACGTTTCAGATACTGGAGATTCCGAAAAACATATTTTTAGAAAAAAAAAATTTCCGTCCGTCTGTCTGTAAATGCTCTATCTCACGAACAAATGGAGATAGACACTTAAAATTTTGTATGCACTTCATAAGTAAGAATAGGACGAAGCCTATTTAATATCACTAACCTTGATTATCCGGAACTATTTTTTCGGACTCTCAAAAAATGCGTTCTGATGAAATGTAGATAAAAATTTTCGATTTTTTTTATTTTATGAAAAGGAAGTAAAAGGCAATAAAATAACACAAATTTTGCATCAAGAACAAAGTCATTCGGATTAACAGTTGCCGAGATATTTGTAATCCTGTTTTCCACATTCTTCGATTTTTGATGACCCTGTATTTTCTTCAAATTTCAATTCAAAGATATGTTTCAATTGAAAATTAGACGCTTAATCTGACGCAGTAAACTGTTAGTTAATATGATTATTGTTTTTGGGGTTATAAGGATGTTTCTTTTACGCAATCTGGTACTACTTGATTAGATTGGTATTTTACTTAATTTGTCGAAATGTGTTTATCACCAATTCATTAATGGAGCATTATTATGTATATTAAGAATATTTAAATATACGTTTAAATTTTGTTTTTAAATTGCAATGCATTTTATAAATAGTTTTCACATATTTTATTTTCACATGTTATATAATGCATATCCATGATGGGTAAGTATTACGGTGGTCCTCAACGACTAGTTTCGTAATCTGGCCGTTAAAACACGACATTCATACAATTTTATTGTTAAAATGCATTTCCTTTTTCTCAGAGTCTATAAAAAAGCGTTTAAACTAAAGAAAAAATCCATTTTCGATGAATCTAGTCAATGAAGAAGTAGCACGTCAAATTGTATCTCTTTATTATTCCGCAATTCCAACGTCTCAGAAAGAAATTGCTAATCAATTGGGTATTTCACGCCGTTCTATTTGCTATTATATTGATAAACACAAGACAAATGAAGTTAGTTCATTGCATTCTAAACGGGGTCGCCCTTCTAAAAGACATCTATCGATATTTTTTTTTAATTAGAGGAGAAACTGAATTCTGCAATGGCAGAATCTACACGCAACTTGTTTTTTAAATCATACTGGCACCAGTTTCTCTGAACAGAAATCTTTAATACGCGCTTTGACATTTCCAAGAAAAATATATTTCAAAGTTTTTATTTTAAAAATATTGGTGCGAACAGAATATAAAAATAGTTTCATGTGGCAACTCTGTTTTAGAAAACACCGGTCCCTAAATTCAGAATTTTGTACAAAAGCTTAACCCCTTGAAGGGCGGTGATGCCGCCACGGCATCACCTAATTTTAATTTCTAAATGTCACTTTGGCACCCGAATTTTTTAAAGAAAATTTCACTTTTATTAAATACGCGAAAATAAACTTTTACTTATTTAGAAGTAAATTTCCTTGTAAATACTGGTGACAATCAATTACTTCAATATTTAATGAATACAAGTACCTTGCCCCTGAAAGGGTTAACCCATTAGTGCCTAGTGTCCCATTTTTGGGACAGTTTTAAAATATTCAATTAAGCGCATTTCACACCAGTAAAAAAGGGGGATAAATAAATACTTACTTTCTGGAGACAAAGTCCTTGATAAATTAACCCATTAACGCCCGAATTATTTTCTTCGCTAAAATTTAAATTTTGTATTTCCCACCACTTTTAAAATCAAATTAACTTTTATCTAAATATATCGAGGATTCTGTCTCGTGAAAGAAGATATATATTTATCTTCCTCTTTACTGGTGGGAAAACCGCTTCCTTGCTTTTTTTGTAACCGTCCTCAAATGAGGACGCTGGGCGTTAATGGGTTAAGATAAAAGTTATTTTTACTTTAAAAGTGGTGGGAAAATGCAAAATTTGAATTTTAACGAAGAAAATAATTCAGGCATTAATGGGTTAAAAAGCTTTGTCAGCTACAACTACCACAGTTTTTTTTTTTTGTGTGTGTGTGTGTGTGTGTGTGTGTCAGTAGGTAGATATAGCGCTGTCGGTGGGTAGGCCTAAACAGAGGAGATATCTGCAAGGTGGCGCATATCTGAATTTTTAATCTGTATTAATATTGATTGAAGTCACTTATTCTCTAGTCACCTTTGTATATGCTTGTATGTAATCTGAACATATTTCATATATCTATATACAAGTTTATTTTAATTTAAGCTGTTTCATAATGCAATTACTATATTTCAGAAGTAGAACACATATTATTATTAGGAACATGCATATGTGACATTGTAACTCAGAGTCTTAATTATAAACTTTTATTTTCTGAGCAGGGAATACTAATAATAATAGTAAAAAATAATACTAAATAAGGTAGATATAACTGAATATCGTAATAGAAAACCCTTCATTAATTTCCTTATTTATCTTCGCTTTTACAAAAGACTGTCTTTCTGCAGGGCATAGTAAAATAAATGTACATCAGTCTTTTCTTAATGAAACCAAATTCGCTGCTCTTAAATAAATTCTTATTTCACTACCGGGAATTACATTCATTCTTTAAAGTAAGTGTTTTAAAGAGAATATTTATCCTGTTGCCCTAATAACTAGAGAAATAACATTAAATAACGAGATTTTCTGAGTTTAAAGAAAAAAAAGATGTTACGGATGTTTTAATTGTTAACCTTTTGATGTCGCAGTTTTGCTACCAGGGATGGGCATCACTTACACGAAATCATGCAACCGATACTTTTTTCTTCTTTTTTTAAGAGTACTTTTTTTCTTGTATGATGATTTCATGTGCAAGAGGAAAATTACTACAAAATGACCTTTAAAAATATAGTAATGCAAATAGAACATAAAAATAAACTTACATATATAAAGCTTGAGTTATTTGCCTACATTCGACAACAAAAGCTTAAAAAAGCTTAAGATACGTTGCTGATGTTTGTGAATAAAATTAAAAATTTACTGTTGAATTTTTGAAAACACACTAAATAAATAAAAATTCCAGTTGAGAAATATTTTAACCCCTTGGGGACAACTGAAACGTACGTGCCTCATAAGGTACACAAAATCCTTCATTATTCTCACCAATAAAATTCTATTGTAATTTTTGCCTTTTTTATTCAAAGCGTTTTCGCGATTCAACTAGCCAAAAATTTCTGTTTAAAAAAAACTAGTGATAAAAGATTAAAAATTTTGTAAAAGATGCTCATTCCGAACAGTTTAATCTCTTGTGGGGCAATGGGATATATTTTATACCACCTGCTGTAACACTTTCCGGGTACGCATAGTTTTAATTCCAAACTTGCAAATGGCACCAAGAATATTTTAATAAAATTTTGCTTTTACAATGAAAGCTTAAATTAAGGCCATTTTTAATTTATATAAAAGTCTTTTCTAAATCCCGTTGTCAGTCAATAATTTTTCATTTTACAAATAGAATTTGCTCATGCTCGAAAGTGTCAAACAAGATTCTCACCAGAAAGTTTTAACGACATTTTATAATTTTAACTTTGGCTGCAAAAGTTTCAGAAATTGATTGCTTTTTCTTATTTTAAAACAAAATTTTTCGGTTTTTTTCCGGTGAGAATACAATATTACGGAGATATTATTGCTTGCCCCTGAAGGGATTAACCCTTTCCGGCGCAGACATATTCTGTTCGTAAAATGAGAAAATGTTGACTTACACCGGAATTTACAGAAGACTTTTTCAGAAATTAAGAATTCCCTGATTTAAGCTGTCATTGTAAAGGTAAAATTTTACTAAAATATTATTGGTGCCGTTTGTTAGTTTGGAATTAAAATTAGGTGTTGCCGGAGTGGTAAAACTGCGCCGGAAAGAGTTAAAAGGTTAATAAATTATTAAATAAAATTACCTGCAGTATACATGCAGCAGTCCGTAATCAGTGCAGTTAAAAAAAGTACAAGTAATAAAAGTGTCTTGATGGCTTTCATGACTAGTATATTTGAATTGAAAATAAAATTGAAAGATTATGAAGACAAATTTATTCCAATTATGAACGACCTAATGAAAAGTTGTCAACCGCTGGATTTTCCTGTAAAAAGTTGTCTCTAAAATTCAATAGGGGTATTTTACTTAATTTATCGCCGAAATCCTCGATCAAATAATTCGGAAAATGCTATTAAATTTTAGATGTACTTTAAAAGCGTAAACGTAAACAGCTATTATTATCTTTAACTATATATCTATATATTTACCAATATCCCAGGTATTATATCAGTTTTAACCCATTAGTGCCTGAATTATTTTCTTCGTTAAAATTCGACTTTTGCATTTTCCCACCACTTTTAAAGAAAGAATAACTTTTATCTTAATTTATCGAGGAATTTGTCTCGAGAAAGAAAGTATTTATTTATCATCCTTTTTACTGGTGTGGAATGCGCTTACTTGAATTTTTTTAAACTGTCCCAAAAATGGGACGCTAGGTACTAATGGGTTAAAATGGGATAATTTATACGTGCTTTCTTCAAAATATCCTTAAAAACATATTTCGTATGATTACATGTATGCCATATTTTTTATGGTTATTTTTAAATACTCGAAATGTAGATAGATTGTGCGTTGATAGTTTAAGTTTTTAGATAATTTCATTGTCATAAATTTCTTTCCCATGTGATTTTCTTAACCCGTTGACGCCCAACTTTTTTTTTTTTTTGAATTCTTTTAAATCTTCGTCCCCAAATTTTTCTATGTAGTAATTTTGAGTTATTTAATCGCTCAAAAATTGACATAAAATAATAAAAATTTCCGTACTTTTATACTGCTGTTGAAATTTAAAAGTGTTCCTCGGTTGTAGGCGATCTATACATAGATCGCTAGATGATAACGGGTTACCTTCCAGGAATTGATGTTTCTAACAAAAATTTTATTAATTTGGCACCACTTTTTTACGAAAAAGTTTATTTTAATTACATAATTTCGGAAATGCTCTAATTATATGAGAAAAATATTACTTTTGCTTATCACTGGTTCCAAAAACAATTTTTGCAAAGAAATATGATGTCGAGTCAGTATCAACGATTGATCCCAAAGGGTTAAAAATTTTACAATCCATAATAATAATGATAAAGACTTTGAGCCTGAAATTTTTACTAAGCGTGCTGATAATAAATCTTGCCAACAAAGAAAAATCTGATGTAAACAACATTTTTTTTCAAACGGCGAAAAATCGTTTTTTTATTAAAGAAATCAAATGTCATAACTTCTAATTAAAAAAAGTATGCATATTAAAATCTGATACTAATTTTTCAGACATAGAAATTTTACCTATTCCATTTTACAGCAGTAAATTTTAAAATATAGAATAATGGATTTAAATTATTTGAGATGTTATTTCTTATTTCAATCAAGTAATTTAGATATTTGTTGCGAAAACTAAATAGGAAATAACATAATAGGAATTATAGATAATATACATAATAGGAAATATACATAATAGAAAAAGCCAAATTTTGCTTACAAAGAATAAAATTCTTAACTGCAAGTATTATTAATTCCTTAATTTGTGTCTTCATACAATTTAGCAGAACTGCATGTTGTTCTTCTTTAATTCAATGATTCGTAAATAGGATAACGCCTGATTTATCCTGACGCATGACAAACACAATTGACGCATTGCAAAAGGTCTCATTTTGAAACTAAATTTGGTAAAAAGAAAAAAAATATCCCAAAATTCTAGACAGACGTTCATGAAAGATATCATAAAACTAATATGCACTGGTCATTCAGTTAGTCAGGGAAATTTTATTCTGTGTTTAACCCTTTAACGTTCATTGGTTTTGCCCCGAAACCACAAAATTTTAATTAGATATGCAACACTGACACCAGTATTTTTATCTAAAAATATCCCTTTTATTGTGTATGTGATAAATCACGTTTTCATATTTACAAATATATTTGTTCTTATTTACCGGTGTCATTCATTTATTTCTACATCTTAGCAATGAAAATGCTTTGATCGTTAAAGGGTTAAACAATGTATACCACCGACGCGATGCAGGAAGAGCTAATAGAATGTTTAGAATTTACCCCTATTTCCGAATAAACATATTTTTATTCAAGTATTTCAGGGGCAAGTTCTTATGTTTCTGCAATGCTGAAATCACACCAGAATTTTCGAACAATTTTGCTTGAAAGTTAAATTCTCGAATTCCAGAGCCCATTTTTTCCTTTCAATCGCATTATAAATTTTAATTTTATTAGCAGATTCTAGGGGAAGATTTGATTATAATTAAATAATATGCAATACATCGCAATCGACATTCAATAGTTTAACCACTTAATCGTCGCGCCCAAGACGTTCACGGGCTGCAAGTATCACGGTTTTTATTGCAAATTGTTGGATTCCGACCAGTTTTATAAAATCGTGTAATTGGTTTTATTATGGTATCATTTTACTTGTTATTAAATGAGATGAATATATTTTTTTAAGTGGTGGCAATAATGAAATTTGAATTTTTAAACCGTAATTTAATGCGACCGCTAAGGGGTTAAATACAAAATATTTTCATTACCATAATTCCCGTCGTATGATCCGCGGATCAAATAATTCTTTATGGACCCAGAAATCTTATTTAGTGTTTGGAGACAAAGATTTACGGCAATCTAAGAAGTTACATTTCTTTATACAAAATTTCTATGTCCAAAAATGATTGTTTGAACCGCGGATTATAAGCAGGAAATTACGGTAATAACACAAATATGGAGTTTTGGCTGTTTTATATTGCAATAATTCTTAAAAGTATACACGAAATTCGTATTTATAATGTTACTGGACCATACAAGTGTGCATTTCCAATCAATATCAATATTAGATAAATGTTTCCAGTTCCCAGACTTTTTCCTCATATTATTTGATTTCAACCAATTTTATGCCATTTCAGGAAACTTTTAACAATCACGCAAGCTTAATTCTTTCTGGTGCGGGCAAATTCTGTTAATAAAATGAGAAATAATCGATTGACAGCATAACTTATGATCGACTTTTTTAGAAATTAACAGCCCCTCAATTTAAGCCCCCAAAAAAAGCAAAGTTTTATTAAAATATTATTGGAGCTGTTTTCAAATTTGGAATTAAAATTAGGTGTTCTCGAATTGGATACACTGTGCAGGAAAGGATTAATAAAAAGAAGAATGAATTTGTAACACCGTATTAGATATACGCATTTGTAATATAACTACGAATGCTTTTTTTTCTCAAGCGGTTTTACATTAACCCATTCGTGCCCAGCATCTTTTGCGTAAATTTTATTTGGTTGGCACCACTATTTTTAGAAGATTTAAGTTTAGTTCATTAATCACGACAATGCATCATTATAATAAAATAATTATTGCTTTTCTTTTTTACCGGTGTTTAAACAGTGCTGAATGCACCTTTTGAAGCGTTCCTAAAAAGGGACGCTAGGTACTAATGGGTTAAAGTATACTGCCTTGAAAAAGGGTACCCTGCTCAAACTATCAAATCATCCGTTCATAAGCAACACCGAAAGGCGAAAATGCATATTTAAAAATTATTCAGCTGTTTTTCACAACAGCTGTTTCGAGATTAATTCTGATTCTGAGAAACCACGTACGTAATTGCCAAATGCTAGAAAATACGAAATACAATTACTCTGAAATATTTCTGCTGTGAATTAAATATTAAAATATTGTCATTAAATAATTTAAATAAAAAGTCTTAAAGCTATCACAACTCTGCGTCATCACCAATTTATTATGACATTTACATGTTTGCAGTACTTTTACAGCTAATACAATCCCCTCATAACTTTAAGTTTTAATATAAATAAAAGAGGATTCCTCTCATTGCATAGCGTATATCCACGATAGGAAAACTGAGCAATATAAAGGAGGGTGTTTCAAAATTGATAGAGACACTAGAAAAACAAGGAAAACGACTTATGATTGTCGCCTAAAATATTTTACCATTCATGTAGGATACTTTTTTCTTTGCAAAATATTAATTAATGTTTACACTTCTTCTAATCGATATACAGGGTTAAGAAGAAATCTGATGCCATCTTACAGACAGAGCTCAAAAATGTGATCAATTGATCCAAGTGAGATAACAGTTGAACTACAGATTATTCAAATGATGCGTATGACATTTATTAAAAAAATTACAACAATTTAAAATAGAAAGATTCGCCGATAGGGGTGATGCATTCCTCATACAGATTTAATTATCTTTATAAATATGTTTAAAAAAAATAAAACTTGAAAATAAAAATGAAAAATCCACCATGAGATTTTTCGTACAGGGGGAATACATTATATCCAATACTCGGAAAACAAAAGGCAAGAACACACTGCCATCCGAAAAAAAAAATCCTATTTCAGATTACTCTAGGATCTGTTCTAATGGTCCTAATGTAATCAAATTTGAAAGAGAAATAATTCAAAGCGCTTCACATTTCTTACATAAATAAAATATTATGTCATTTAAACAATAGATGGCGCTGAAACACAAATGGTATTTATTTGCATATATTGAAAATGTGAAGCATCATTTGCGTTACAGCGCATGTCTATTGCAATTATTCTTTAGTTTAAAAGAAAGCGTATTCTGAAGGAGCATAAGATATTTCTTTGCGAATCATACCTGCACTGTAATAAAAAGAGCTTTTGGTAAAATCGTTCTATCAGAAACAACTGAACTCTTTGTAGCTTTACAAGAATTCCGTCGTATGAAGCAGATACGAAGAGCTGGAGGTCCAATGTCTCCATCTGCCTTACGCAAGATGAAAAAGAAATATTAAATAACTGAATAATTTAGCATTCTTTAAGAGGTAGAGAAAGAAAGTAATCCATTGCTCTAGCATCGAAAATGTGGCAATCGCGATTCATGAATCCAGTAATACTCTTTAGATGGTAGTGTGTGTGTGCCATAGGGGAATTGTACGAACCATTTTATGCCATATTTTGCATTTTTATTGACCAGTTTATACATTTTTGATATTATTTATAAATGATTTAAATGTGTTATGAGACCTACATATCCGCCTCATTTTCCCCCTGTATGGGCATCCTTAACTATTTGTAATTCAAATTTTAGTCCTGTTTCGACCAATAGAATGGATTCTTACAGGCGTCTGAAGTGGGCAACTCATTTCTTGCTAACCCTGTATATATATATATATATGTTAATTAAAATGTTGTGTTAAAATAGAACCAATTATTTTACAAGAGAATATTTAAAAAGAACTATGAGTTTGTATCAATCTGAGAAATGAAACAAAGATTGTTAGATTGGGTGATACTGTCTAACGACCCGAGCAAGGCGGATACGAAATATTTTAAACATATTCAGCTATGAATTTTTCAAACACATTCATTTAAAACTAGATTTGGTAAAAATTTGGAATTTGTCAGAATTTGCCTAAAATAGCATGAGAAAAAAATTTAGATTTACTATTCCAAAAACTAAGAGATATTCAAACTTAAGAGCACACACTAGTCACACGGTAAAAGCCGAGCGCTAATGTAAAGTCTAAGGGGGCGTTCTTTTCGAATATCTCGCTCAAAATTTAATATTTTTACATGATTTTTTCGCGCAAGATAGCTGAGGGCAATCCACAACCGGCCTAGTTTTTACTTTTTCGATTTTGCTTATATATTTTTTATATTACGATAGTTTCAATTTCAGAACCGGTTTAAACCGATTCCGAAAGTTTAAGTAATTGTTTAAAGAAAATCTGAAACGAAAACTGAAAAAGTAAAAACTAGGCCGGTTGTGGATAGTCCTCAGCTATCTTGTGCAAAAAAATCATGTAAAAATATTAAAATTTCAGCGAGATATTCGAAAAGAACGCCCCCATAGACTTTACATTAGCGCTCGGCTTTTACCGCGTGACTAGCGTGTGCTCTTAACTGACATAAACATAAGCAGTCTTCGATGCTTCACGTCCACCTCCAGTTTCCTTAATGCTTTCAGGAAAGAAAAATCCTATGTCAGAGCTGTCTCATGCTACTATTTTTTAATTCTAACTGGCACCACTTTCTTAAAACAGAAATCTTTAATAAACAGACTGAAAACAATTGCAAGAAAGATTTATTTAAAATTTTTTAAAAGAAAAATACCGGTACTAACGGAATATAAAAATAGTCGCCTGTGGCAGCCCTTTATTTGCAAAATGATAAAATGATTGATTGTCACTGAAATTTACAGATGACTTTTTTTTAGAAATTAAAAATTGGTACTTTAAACTTTATTTATAAAACGAAATTTTTATTAAAATATTCTTGGTGCTATTGTAAGTTTTGAATGAAAATTAGGTGGTCCCAATGCGGGAATATTGTGCGGGGAAGGGTTAATCCTCTAATGCCTATGGTACACATGTACACCCATTAGTTTTTCGACTTAAAAGGATTTTTTAATTCGGATATTCTTTACTCATACCAGAAATTTAAAATTAAAGTTTTTGCTATATCCAATAACAAACATTCTGTATTTAAATAAAGCAATACTTATTATTGAAAGTATTTGGTGTGAATTCAGTTTCTCTAAATTACGAAATTTCTTGAACGTATTTTACCTTGGGAATCAGGGGATTACACTATTGCACTTTTTTCAGCTAAGTTAAACATTAGTACATATTTTAATTCACTAATATGGATAAATCTGAATTGTCGAGAGAAATTTTATTAATTCAACGATAATGCAAAAAACTTATTACCTAAAGCCAAAGATGCTAAAAAGACATAAATTTACCACCCATGCTCGATACACCCACTATACATTCACGCAAGATATTAATCACTCCAAAAGCAGGACACGACCCAAATTTGAAGACACACACTGTCACTTCGGCTTATATACTCCATGAAATTATTAATAAAGAGGAAATAAGACATCTTTAAAACAGTGAAGCTTCAACTGTAACCCCTTTCACTGGGTTGATCACCACCATGGCAAACATCCATCAGTAAAATAAAATAGAAATTTTCTCCTTATTTAATCGATTAATTAATTCAAAGTTTCACTCTTAAATAATGACAATAGCAGATAAACATTTTTATAAGTTGGAGTTTACTTTGGCGCAGTTAGGCCCTGCGTATCTTTCATTTTGTGATAACCTAAACATCTGCTTCTCATGGTCAATAACTATTTTCACATACAAAATCTCTGATTAAATAAGACAAAAAAAAATCAATCTTTTGAACTATACTTATATTTCTAGAAAGAAATGCTGATATTTCACCTGGAAAATAAAGGTACCCGTAAGAATCGTGTATAAAAAAGGTGCTATATTACAATTATTGAAATTTTCATCTATTAAGGTTTTTACTGAATTATTTTTCTGCAGCTTAAATAAATTATTTCAGATTTTTCGATGATATTCGGTTTGAGAAAAATTAAGACTTTAATTTGAAAAGGGAAGAATCTTATTCCAATATTTTTAAGTGCTGCCATGATACAAAAGGCTTTTCTTTCCCCAAAAGATTTACTTTCAATTTGAAGTAACGAGATTTCCACTTATCTTAATTGATAGCGTCAATTACCAATCTTTTTTAAAATGCATTTTACTTTCGGCAATTTATTAAATATTTGGATAAAGTTTTTAATCTCAATCTGTGATTTTTTGGATACGAAATAATTGTTTCTTATCCATAATTTTGTTCTATTAAAAAACTGAAAAATGAAGTAACATATTGCATTAATTTTAGATTTTTTACGTAATCTTTTAACCCTTTAACGTTCATTGGTTTCGCCACGAAACCACAAAATTTTAATTCCGATACGCAACACTGACACCGGTATTTTTATCTAAAAATATCCCTTTTATTATGTATGTGAAAAATCACGTTTTCTTATTTAGAAATATATTTGTTCTTAATTACCGGTGTCAATGATTTATTTCGACATCTTAGCAATGAAAATGCTTCGATCGTTAAAGGGTTAACCCTTTGCAACGCGTTGGTTTCATAGATATACCACTTAATTTTAATTCCTAAACGCCGCATTGGCACCGGAATTTTGTTTAAAAAAATTACGGTTTATTGAATACGTGGAATATAGTGTTTTCATATTTACAAATAAAGCTGTTTTCAAATTCCGGTGTCAGTCATTAATTTCAACACTTAAGCAGTGAATTTGTCCTGCGCCGAAAAAGGTTAAATTTCTTTTAGTTTGTAAAGTGATATTTTATGGATTCGCTATTATTTATAACTGAATTCTGAACAAACTATGTAATAATTATAAAGTTATTAAATAATATTATTTTTATCTCAAGAAAACTGGTTGTATAAGACATTATACAAATCGATTTTTTACCTATTGAACGAAAAAATATACAAGTCGGGAGTCAAAGCCAAATGTTTTGACTTGACCACTTAACTGATCAATATTATCGGCAAAAACTTTCAAAAAAAATTTTTTCATGTCCTTTACAGAATTTTTAATCTTTTATCACCGATTTTTCAAATTAGAAATGTTTGTCTAATTGAATCAGAAAAACGCTCAGATTAAATAATACAAATTTTACAATAAAATTTTACTAACAAAAATGATGAATTATGATTGGAATATAGATGCCCGTACTTGGTACGGGCGAAACATGATTGGCAAAATCACGTTGCCCGTACTACGTAAAAGCAAAACAGGGAATGGTCGATCTTTTAATTCCGAGGGTAGAAAACATTCTAGAAATTTCGTAGTTCATAGAATCTGAATGTATACCAGACATTTTTAATGGTAAATTTCGCTTGTTTAAATGCGAAATACCTGTTACAGTAAAATCCCGATAATTCGGAATAACTGGGACCAGATTCAATCCGGATTATCGAAAATCCGAATTATCAGGAGAATTTAAAAAAATGAAATAAAATAAAACATACTTACAGAAAATCATTTTTATGTTGATTAGTTTATTGAATATTTACAGACAATAAAAATATTTACTTTGCTTAATTCTTCCGAAAAGATTTCAGAAAAAGTTTTTTTATTCAGAATACGACGATGAAACAAGTTAAAGTTACGAAAAATAGCCAATCGCTTCTCAAACTTGGAAAAAAAAAAAAATAGACCAAACAGATCCGGATTAACGGGGTCCGAATTTGCGGGATTCTACTGTATTAAATAAACCAAATGTTTCTATATTAATTTCCCGGCATGAATTTTGAATAACTGAATAAAAATATTTACTAAATTCGAATTACTGTCGTTTCCATATAAGCAAACATACGCATTACAGGGTTAGCTGACAACACTTACTTAATTTCCTGTACAGAAAACCTGCGGGAATATTTCGATCATGTAGTCTTTGTAAATAGCTCAGCAGAATTATATTGCTAGATGTGGTCCCTTAGTAATGAAATTTTAAATTTACGCGAGATATTTTTTGTAGTTTTATTTTTTTTTATTTACTGAAAGATCTTTTAAGATTATCTGAAATAAAAATTCTTCATTCAAAATTTTTTATGTATATTTGAAGATTTTAAATTGAAATTTGTTGAGTTTTAGATTCTGAAAGTTTTAGGAACGTTCATAATTATTTAAATACATAGCACATATAGTCCTCGTCTTTTCGGTCTGTCTATATGTCAGTCCGTTTGTCGACACATAACAGTCAAAACTACCAGCACAATTGTTTGAAATTTAATATTATAATGTCTGCAGAATTTTGTCGACTGATTCAAATTCTTTGAAAATTTAATCGAAACCTACAAAAGATATTAATAAAAAAATATTTTTTATTAAATCCTATCATACGTAATTTGTTTAAAAATATCCCATTATAGTCTACATAGTGACTGCTTTTTAATTCAGTTATACGTAATTCATTTAATGGAGTATCATGAGAGGTAATGATTTTATGTTGCCATGGTGTTTACATCATATTTAAGATGATGCCCTATTATTTTCATCTTACCGAATTTAACATATAGAAGTGCAATAGATTTTGTATTCATGGATTTTTCTTAAGAGTGCAACAGCTTTTACACCTAGATCTCAAAATTTATAAAACTAATTATAGTTTATGACACCTCATTTATGACTGTCAACGTTTAAGATTTTTTTATCATTAAATTTGAATAGTAAATTTTACCTTTTTTTAATCACCGTAGATTGCCGACTAAATGTAAGGGGTTAAAAAGTGTACTCCTCTTTCCTATTTAAATGCCCTTTTTCCGCAGCTAATCGCACAAAAAGGACCGTTTTAATATATATTTCAGAATGTAATTTTATGTACTACTTCTCAGAATGTTAACAAAAAATCTTTTTAAGCTTCATCACATTTTAAATTTCATTATCAATCCTACCTTCGATAATTAATAATCATTATCATAGAAACATTTCAAGAATCTTAAAATCGCTTAATTCATTATGTAATTTAAGAAAACTCGAGACTTTCCATAATAAGGAATTTCCATCAATTTTAAGAGCTTTTTTTAAACGCAATTTGTTCAATAGGAATTACGTCTTTAATTAAGACATGACTAATGTATGGAACTTATTACGATGTATAATTGTTCATTATAATTCAGACAAAGCAGACGTTCAGAAAAGCTAAAATTAATTCTGCTGGAGCATTTATAATGAATATTGTATTCGATAAAATTACAAAATTATCTGCACCACAGAATTTGTAAAATTTGAATACGTTTGCCAGTTAATGTCAACTACGTCCTTTTTAATATTTTAATTTTTTTTCTTCTATTCTTTTGAAGACTTTCATATAATTGAAAGAAGTTTTACAAAATTATTGGAAATTAATTTTTTATTGTGAAAATGTTAAAAACAAATTTTGTTTCTTCATACACATCGATATGAGAATCTTTGATGATAGAAATTGTGTTCAAAAATAAAAATAAACACCAATTTGACAATAAATTAATGAAATTAAAAGTGTTTATACATTTGTTTCTATTTTCAAATGTCGCAGTATCAAATCTACCGACTTTTAAGCATTTTTCCTATCACAAAATTTTTTTGGCAAATATTGCCTTATTTAATCTTCGAAATCTTATGATTAAACAAATGGAAAATTTATGTACAATTTTAGTGGTAGTAAAAATGCGTAAAAGTTGGCAGCTATGCATTATATATGTTTAATTTAACCCTTGCCGGCGCGAGGAAAATCTGCACTAAAATGAGACATTATCGACTGACACCGGAATTCACAAAAGAATTTTTTAAATATTTTGAATTCCTTAAACCCTTCGCGACGGGAACATTTTACGAAATTTTTAATGTTTTGTCACCGGTTTTAAAATACAAAAATTTATGACTTATGTCGTAAAGAAATGTCACGACATCGCTTAGAATAAAATAAAAGGAAAGAAAAAAAAATAAAGAGAGAGAAAGAATAATAATAAAAATAAATAAAATAAATAAACAAATAATCTAGAAAGAGATAGAAAATGAAATAATATTAATGTATATAAAAAGTATTAAAATAAATTTTTATGTTAGCTTTTGTAAACAAGAAATAATAACAATAATATGTGTTGTTTGTTCGGAAATTTTATTACACTATAAGCTCTTTTTAGTCAGAGCCTGGGAATGGCAAAATCACATGAACGAAGGGATTTTCTCACCATTAGTTTAAAAAGGAACAAATGTTTACGAGAAGCAATAAAACCTAGAGTCGCCATTTGTGACACTAACGTACACAAGCAACAATGAGAGATTTACAATCAAATTTATTACTCTCGTGTGTGGTCTACGTGGGGTCGCCGGCTCGGAATCGTAGCTCAGGCAATAAATAATGGATGAACAACGTCTGAAAATCCAACCCCGCATCTTTTACTTGACCAATGGACAGTGAAACATATTCAAAGCCAATTGGAGTCCAAATTTTATACCCAATGGGGTCAAAGGGGGCGTACAGGACCTGAAAAAGGAAACCCCACATCAGTCAGTGCATTTTTGGAATTGAAGGTGTAAAGGTGGAAAAAAGATTTTTCCTCTCTGCTCCGAGTCTCCCGCTAAGATGATAGGGAAAAGAAGAAATCAAAATAATCTGTGTCATCGGGAGATGCGACCTTATGCCTCCCGAACGAAGTGATGAAAATTGACTGATAATGCTCTGCGAATCGTCGACTGATGTCCAATTCAAAAGGAACACCTGAGTGCGCAAAGCTGACTAATTTTTCATCAGATGATTCATAAGGATTGCTGAGCTGACTATTTTTCATCAGATGATTCCTAAGTTTAGAAAAGTTGCTACTATTTGTGTTAATTAGAAAAAAACGACTGATAACTCGGCGCGAATCGTCGACTGATTTCCAATTCAAAAAGGAACACCTGAGTGCGCAAAGCTGACTATTTTTCATCAGATGATTCCTAAGTTTAGAAAAGTTGCTACTATTTGTGTTAATTAGAAAAAAATGACTGATAACTCGGCATTTGGATATAAGTGTGTTGGTGTACTAATGAACTGTACGGACAGCTATAAGCCAAGGGCGACCAATACCAGCAACATACTTGTAAGGTGAGAAAATTTCATTGTTCATGTGACTGGCCAATTTATTTTAGTGATATAATGTTGTGTTAAAATTTTGGTTTTAAAATTTGATTTTTTTAAAATTTGATCACTTAAAATTTGATTATTTTAAAATTTTTAAAATTATTATTATCTTTGAGACTCAAAATTATCAGAATTTAATGCTCAAACTTAATAGTAAAATGAATAAATAAATTAATTAATAATACCAGTAAGATAAGAGGAATAATAAGAAAGAAGGACTCGAGTTTATAAAATACGAAATTTTGGGGCTTTGCCTATAAGTTGTCTCGTGAACTCAAGCGTAATGAGCTGCGAGGATAAATGAAATAAAATATTTTGTATATTTCGCTATAACCATATTTCAGTAGTTATTGCCTTGCATATTATATTTTTATAGTGTTTGCATGATGCTAATTTATGTGTTTTAATAAAATTTTGTATATATGTACCTATTCTTGTCTTTATTCCAGTTTTCTCCCTTTATGTATTTTAAGGTAATTTCTAGATGCAGATTAGGGAATGTTAACATTTAAATTTGTAGATTAATGTCTCAAGTATTTTATTGACTCATCAATCCCAATTTTCACAAATTCATACGTTAAATAAGGCGATCCTAATGTTATTGCAAATGTTAATTTTATGTATGATCTTAAGGAATTATTTTAGTAATTAATAATATCCGATCTTCGTTCACAACGCCGAAGGGATCTTATTTTCATTTGTCTTCGTACTAACCACGTCAAGATTGCGTACCTAGTAGGAGGTGTTTATTTTCGTCACCACACTACTAAAAGTTTAATGGTGCTCATACCAGGTGTATGAATTTGTATTTGGGATTCAAAATTGAAAATTTTCTGCATTTAAATATAAATAAAGATAGCCAGTATTATGATTTTATTCTTAATTACCTATCTCCTCTATCTTCTCTTAGCTTTTTCTCCTTCTACTAACAAACATTATTTATCCATATTGTGTTTATAAATATTGTGTGTATATCTAAAAATTTACGAAATTGAAATATAATAGTTGAGAAGATGAAACAAAAATATATAGAAGAGTTGGTTTAGTTCACGACACATTAGCTTGTAAGATTGTAAAGAATTTCGTTACTATATATATCCGTATTTCGGAAAATTTACTTTGTCATTATATTTATGTGTATTTATAAAAATATTTAGGGCTATTTCATAATTTCTATTATATATTATTCTTGAATGAGTATAAATTATAATAATTCATTACAAAACTCATATCTTGAGAGTTTATGATAGCATAATTTGAGGTGTGAAAGAGTTAAAAAAAAAAAATAAATAAAAATAAAGGAAAAAGTATTAAACATCAGTCTGTGTGAGATTTTCCAAATAAGTAAATAAATATGACAGGTAGAAATAAGGCAAGGCAGTCTTCTCCTGAAAGGGACACATTTAAAATTGGAATAGACACTCTATTGAACTCTTTACAAAATTTTGAGGACAAACCAGACCAAAATATATCATATTTTTTCGAAGAGTTCGAAGAATTAGCCGCAGCGGCACAATTTCCTGATGATTTAAAATTGGTGTTGGCAAAGTCAAAATTTAAAGGCCAAGCGAGAGAGATTCTAAAAAACACAGCTGAATTGCATAAAGCACAAAACTATAACACATTCAAAGAAAATGCGATAACACAATTTAAAAAAGAAAGATCGTTTGCTGACGCTCAGGCGCAATTCATAAATGCAAAACAAACACCCAACCAAACTATTGAAGAATTTACTAAACAATTCAACATTGAGGCACAAAAATACCTTGTCTCGTCAGGACATGAACAAAAGAACGGAGCTAAAGAATTATTAGAAACGATTAAATTAACTAAATACCTTGAAGCACTAAGACCGGACATCTCTTTTGAATTAAAAAAATACCCACCCACAAAGTTTGATGAAGCAGTAAGAAAAGCTAAAAATATCGAAAGTGCTTTGAACAGTAAATGTGCAGGAGAAGTAAACAATTTAACTGAAAATAGCGAAAATAAATTATTCGAGGCACTTCTTAGCATGTCGCAAGAACAAAAATCGGAAATACACCAATTAAAAGAACAAATAAAAGATTTAAAAATTCAAAAAAATGAAAGCGAACATAACAACGCTGAAGTAAATCAGATAACACATAATTTTTGTCATATCTGTAATAAATCCAACCACCAGACACAAAATTGTTATTTCAATCAAAAAAGTGCGAATTTTTTTCAACCAAGGGGAGCGCAAAACAATGTTCGGCCACGATTTCAAAAAAATTATTATCAAAATAATAATTATAGAGGCTTTCAAAGATTTCCACAAAATTATGCACAACATTTTCAAGCGCCACAAACATTGGATTTTACAAGACCTTATTACAATCAAACTAGAGTTAATGATATGCAAATTCAAATGCCAAATTGGCAAAATTTGACCCAATCACAAATAGGACAGAATCAAATGTATCCTGGAAATTACAATATGCAAAATATGATTCCAACGCAAAACTTTGATCCAACACAAGGAAACAACACACAAATTGCATATACAGGGCAGCATCAGGGTTTCGCAAATATGCAAAATAGCCTAAATCCTTTGCCGCAAAATAATGAGGGAAATAGGGAACATCAGCCCACAATTACTTTTCCTAACGAAAACAGAGACAGGCGAGGCAGACACAATAATAATAATAGGAACAGGGGGCAAAGTCATTTAAACCGGTAAGCGGGCCTACAAAATTGCGAGGAATACAAGCCCGTAGGTCCCGTAACATTGAGAAAAAACAGGGTTATAATATAAAAAATAAATCAAACAAGGAATTAAAAATATTGAAACAAAAGCAAACGAAAAAGACAATGATAAAAAAAAATGAGGAAGAAAAAAAAGATATAACACAAAAATTGATCGCAAGTTGTAACTCGGAAAAAAACAATGAATTACCAATATGGGACTTAAAAATAAAGAAAGATTTAATTATACCCAGCCTTATTGACAGTGGGGCGAGTATAAGTTTAATATCTCCAGGGGTCTTTGAAAAAATAAAAGAGACGGATATAAAGATTAAATATTTAGCTAACGCTATAAAAATTACAACTCTATCAAACAAATCCATTCCTTTTAAACACTGTGTAAAATTTAAGTTTAGATTTAACAACACTTTCTTAAATGGCACATTTTATGTAACTAAAGATGAATTTGACCGTAATTACAAAATTATTTTAGGATATGATTTCTTAAAAAGTAATAAAATAATCATGGATTTTGAAAATAATACTTTTAAACTCAATAATTCAATTATACAATTAAACCCCAATGAAAATCAAATTACGGAGGTGAATAAAATTAAGCCCGTACAACAAAATGATGACTTTCAAACAATACCAAAACAAATCAAATCCTATCAACACAATAATATTCCGAAAATTAATACACGAGTATTTGTAAAGAAAACCATTACTTTGAGACCTAGAGAATCGAAATTAGTAAATTTAATTTTTGATGGGAAATTAACAAACAAGCAACAATTTTTTTTCCAACCAAAATATAACAACAGGAAATTAGTAATCCAAAATTCAGTTCATGAAAACAAGGAAACAGAAAATAATTCATTCACAATATTAGTACAAAATAAATCGAAAACGTATTTGAGACTTCATAAGGATCAGGAAATGGGAAAAATTACCACTGATTTTTTTATAAAAAAACAAAATAAACCAAATACTGATAATATTTACGAAGTAAATAACTTAAATATTACACAAATTAGAGAATTACGAAAAAAAGAACTTTCAGAGAAGGATTTTAAAATAGATCACTTAACACCGAAGGTACAAAAAGAAGTATTGAAAATTTTAATGAGACATGCTACCGCTTTCAGCAAATCATACAAAACTCTAGGAGAAACGGACGTAATAAAACCGAATTTTAAATTAATGCACGACTTTCCTATACAAACGAAACCATTCAAATTAGCGCATGATGTAAAAAAATTCGCGGAGAAAGAAATTCAAGATTTATTGGATGCAGGTATCATAGAGCCTACGAACTCAAGTTATGCTTTCCCAGTAATTTTCGTAAAAAAAAATTCTACGTCAAAAACCAGTGATCAAAACTTAATAAAACTTAGAATGGCTATAGATTTTAGAGCTCTTAACGATATATTAGAAAGCGATCCGTATCCAGTTCCTAACACAAAAAGTATTTTACAAAGCATCGCTGGAAAAAAAATATTTACAGTTCTAGATTTGCATTCTGCATTTTTTCAAATCAAATTACAAGAGCAGGACAAGCATAAACTAGCATTTATCACGGAGGATAACCATTTTCAAATAACACGAATGCCATTCGGAACTAAAATCTCAACAAATATATTTGCTCGTCTAATCGATATAGTTTTAGGTGATTTAAAAAAGAAATACAACATTCAATACTTTATTGATGACATTTTACTTGCTGCTGATAATATACAACAAATGCACACATTACTAGAAGAAGTACTAACACAATTAGAAAAATTTAATCTCACAATTGAACCAGCTAAAATAAAACTATACATGCAAGAAATAGACTTTCTGGGATATAAAATTAGTGAAAAAGGATATGCACCCTCAGAAAAAAATATAAAAAAAATAACAAGCTTTGCAGTCCCTACATCTCAGAAAACAGTGCGAGCATTCATTGGATTATGCACGTATTTTAAATCAACTATAAACAATTATGCAGAAATTATAGCGCCACTGACAGATCTCACTAAAGCGAATACAAAATTCAAATGGAATGACAAAGCACAGGAATCATTTGAAAAAATACAAAAAATTATCATGGAACAACCTACCATACATCCCCCAGATTTTAATAAAGATTTCTATATAATTACAGACGGATCAAAAATTGCAACATCAGGTATACTCGCGCAAAAACAAGGAGATAAAATGATACCAATTGAATTTACAGGCAGAAAATTAAAAGAATCGGAAAAGAGATATCCAAGCATGCAGATAGAGCTTTTGGCAATATATGAAACTATAACTTATTTTAGAAATATTTTATTAGGAAGAAAATTTTTTCTCCTAACAGATTCAAAAGCATTAACATACCACTTACACTTGGAAAAACAGCCGGAAATCGTAGCACGATGGTTACTTAAGCTACAGGATTATGATTTTGAAGTATCTCACATTGAAGGTATTCATAACCCAGCAGATTTCTGTAGTAGAGAAACAAATGCCTTAACTATAGCGGACGATTTAAACAAACATCTTTTTGCGGTAAATAAAAATTTGAATGCAGACAATATAAAAAAAGAACAATTAAAAGACCCTAAATTAAACGAAATTATTCAAGCTTTACAACAACAAAAAAAATCAAAAAAATATGAAAAATACAATTTAAATAAAGAAGGAATATTAATTCTAAGAAAATCACGAAATTCAAATAATGATGATTTATATATTGCGCCACAGAATTTAAAAGAAGATATTATAAAAAGCGCACATGTCCCACACTTCGCTTTTCTAAAAACCTATGGCATAATAAAAGAAAGATTTTTTTGGTATAGAATGTATCAAGATATAAAACAATTCTGTGCGAAATGTATAACATGCAATACATTTAAACAGCATAAAACGATAAAAATTCCACTGAAAACTATGGATAAAAATTATATACCTGGTCATAGATTAACTATTGACGTAGTAGGAAGTTTGGTTACATCTCTAAATAGGAATAAATTTGTTTTAACTATTGTCGATACAGCATCACGCTTCCTACAAGCATTTCCACTTAGATCGACAGATACTAAGGTTATAATCAACGCATTAAATGGTTATTTCAGTACTTTTGGATTAGCGAAATATATCTCTACAGACAACGGAGCTTATTTTAAATCGAAGGATTTCAAAGATTATATGAAAAATTTAAATATTGAACTAATACCTTCGTCGGTGTACCACCCGGAATCGCAATCTGTACTTGAACGAATACACCGGGATTTAAAAACTTCCATAGCCTCTATGTGTAATAAAACTTACGAATGGGATATAAAACTTCCATATTTCGTACTTATGCATAATTCAACTGTACATAGAATAACAAAATTTTCTCCAAGCATGTTATTTTTCGGTAGAGAGATAAAAACGCCATTCACGAATTTTGAAGCGCATAATATGGATTCTTACAGTACATATGTACAGAATAAGCTCAAACATATGCACGATATAAGATATGAAGTTATGAAGAATCAAGAAAAGGCGGATTTGGAACTGAATAAGAATTCGAAGTTAAAACACAAAGAATTAAAATTGGGTGACGAGGTCTACATGAAAATGCTCAGAAAACCTAAGGCCTTACATCAGAAATTTTCAGGCCCATATTATATTGAGAGAATTTTCAGAAATGATAACTACCTCATAAAGAACAAACATAGGCCAGACCTGAGACCTATTAGAATTCATATTTCTAAATTATTTGCGCCCAATGTGGCAAACAGAACAGAAAACAAATAATCATTCCTTAGAAAATATAAGTGTAAAAAAAAAAAAAAAAAAAAAAAAAAAAAAAAAAAAAAAATTTTAGACTTCAAGAATTTATTAAAATTGTTTTAAGCGTCTACTGAAACCGTCAAAATCTTTTAAATATACCGTATTTAACATATCAGCCAAACTTAAAAAAAAATTTTTTACACTTAAACACAGAAAATTCTAAAAAATGTTCGAATCTTGCAAATTACATACAAAATTAACGTAAAAAAAAAAAAAAAAAAAAAAAAATATAAAATAAAATAAAAAAAAAATAAAATA
The DNA here is from genome assembly GCA_964019185.1 of Maratus speculifer. NCBI lineage: Eukaryota > Metazoa > Arthropoda > Arachnida > Araneae > Salticidae > Maratus > Maratus speculifer. The sequence goes on from OZ025303.1 coordinate 202,644,242, forward strand.
AAATAAAACGGAGCTATATTATGGTCTCATACGAAATATGTTTCGTACTTCCCGGGATGTGAGTACTTATTGCTGGTCGATAACTTGCATGGTATGGAAAATATTTTTAGGAGACTATACATAGACAAAATATATGTAACAGAGACAAATAAATATTAAAAATAGGCATTACATGAATAGTCGTTATATATTACCTAATATAAAAAAAATAAACTAGATTCAAACAAAAAAAAATATATACATATATATAAAAATTATATTTACGAATTTTTCATAACACGGTATGTTATACAAAAAGGAAAATGAAGATAGAAAAGGTTTCAGAAAAATAATACAATAGGATCGTGAAATAATGTATGATAACAATAAAAACGGGAAGGAAAACGAAGTCATAAACAGTAGCATGAACAGTAGTGAATTCTAGTGAGTATGCGTCTCAGTAGGAAATTCGAGCGAATAATATAGGTATCGCGAAGGTGAATATGTTTATTATATTTGGTAGTTTTCAAAGGCCTACACATTGCAATGATCATTTTCTCACATTTAATGTATTTGTGTATGTTATTTCAATTTTTGTATTACTATGTCCATTTGTCATTACATGTATATATTTATAATAATGGTATGGTATTCTTGCACATCTTTTAATTTTAAGTGATTAGATTATAAATCTGTATATATATTATAGCTTATTTTTGGATAGAATAATTTTTTTTTCTTAAAGTAAGAGGGGATAAGCTTGTCGTAAAGAAATGTCACGACATCGCTTAGAATAAAATAAAAGGAAAGAAAAAAAAATAAAGAGAGAGAAAGAATAATAATAAAAATAAATAAAATAAATAAACAAATAATCTAGAAAGAGATAGAAAATGAAATAATATTAATGTATATAAAAAGTATTAAAATAAATTTTTATGTTAGCTTTTGTAAACAAGAAATAATAACAATAATATGTGTTGTTTGTTCGGAAATTTTATTACACTATAAGCTCTTTTTAGTCAGAGCCTGGGAATGGCAAAATCACATGAACGAAGGGATTTTCTCACCATTAGTTTAAAAAGGAACAAATGTTTACGAGAAGCAATAAAACCTAGAGTCGCCATTTGTGACACTAACGTACACAAGCAACAATGAGAGATTTACAATCAAATTTATTACTCTCGTGTGTGGTCTACGTGGGGTCGCCGGCTCGGAATCGTAGCTCAGGCAATAAATAATGGATGAACAACGTCTGAAAATCCAACCCCGCATCTTTTACTTGACCAATGGACAGTGAAACATATTCAAAGCCAATTGGAGTCCAAATTTTATACCCAATGGGGTCAAAGGGGGCGTACAGGACCTGAAAAAGGAAACCCCACATCAGTCAGTGCATTTTTGGAATTGAAGGTGTAAAGGTGGAAAAAAGATTTTTCCTCTCTGCTCCGAGTCTCCCGCTAAGATGATAGGGAAAAGAAGAAATCAAAATAATCTGTGTCATCGGGAGATGCGACCTTATGCCTCCCGAACGAAGTGATGAAAATTGACTGATAATGCTCTGCGAATCGTCGACTGATGTCCAATTCAAAAGGAACACCTGAGTGCGCAAAGCTGACTAATTTTTCATCAGATGATTCATAAGGATTGCTGAGCTGACTATTTTTCATCAGATGATTCCTAAGTTTAGAAAAGTTGCTACTATTTGTGTTAATTAGAAAAAAACGACTGATAACTCGGCGCGAATCGTCGACTGATTTCCAATTCAAAAAGGAACACCTGAGTGCGCAAAGCTGACTATTTTTCATCAGATGATTCCTAAGTTTAGAAAAGTTGCTACTATTTGTGTTAATTAGAAAAAAATGACTGATAACTCGGCATTTGGATATAAGTGTGTTGGTGTACTAATGAACTGTACGGACAGCTATAAGCCAAGGGCGACCAATACCAGCAACATACTTGTAAGGTGAGAAAATTTCATTGTTCATGTGACTGGCCAATTTATTTTAGTGATATAATGTTGTGTTAAAATTTTGGTTTTAAAATTTGATTTTTTTAAAATTTGATCACTTAAAATTTGATTATTTTAAAATTTTTAAAATTATTATTATCTTTGAGACTCAAAATTATCAGAATTTAATGCTCAAACTTAATAGTAAAATGAATAAATAAATTAATTAATAATACCAGTAAGATAAGAGGAATAATAAGAAAGAAGGACTCGAGTTTATAAAATACGAAATTTTGGGGCTTTGCCTATAAGTTGTCTCGTGAACTCAAGCGTAATGAGCTGCGAGGATAAATGAAATAAAATATTTTGTATATTTCGCTATAACCATATTTCAGTAGTTATTGCCTTGCATATTATATTTTTATAGTGTTTGCATGATGCTAATTTATGTGTTTTAATAAAATTTTGTATATATGTACCTATTCTTGTCTTTATTCCAGTTTTCTCCCTTTATGTATTTTAAGGTAATTTCTAGATGCAGATTAGGGAATGTTAACATTTAAATTTGTAGATTAATGTCTCAAGTATTTTATTGACTCATCAATCCCAATTTTCACAAATTCATACGTTAAATAAGGCGATCCTAATGTTATTGCAAATGTTAATTTTATGTATGATCTTAAGGAATTATTTTAGTAATTAATAATATCCGATCTTCGTTCACAACGCCGAAGGGATCTTATTTTCATTTGTCTTCGTACTAACCACGTCAAGATTGCGTACCTAGTAGGAGGTGTTTATTTTCGTCACCACAACTTATTAAATCGATAAAATGTTTCTATTAAATAAGGTAAAATTTACAATATAATTTTACTGGTGGCGATAAACATGGATTCTTAAACCTATTTGCGGCACGTATACGTGTCGCTCGTCCCCAAGGGGTTAATTTAAACTTTTATTGTAAAAGCAAAATTTTACTAAAATATTACTGGTGCCGTTTGCAAGTTTGGAATTAAAATTAGGTATCGCAGACAGGGCACAGTGTGCCGGAAAGTGTTAAGACTCCAAAGTCATAATTAATAATAAACTAATCACTAAAAAGTCCCATTGTGTGGAGCTGTCCGTTCATCAACCTGAAAATATGAAATATGCACGATTTTTGCTACGCATAGTGAATAAAATAATTAAAAATTAGATTCATATACTTGTTATTAAGTTTTTTTTTAGAATAAAAATATATTTGTTATACAATAATTATGAAAATTTGAGGAGATACTGTCAGTTGCATAAAGTAATGCCTAGGAGGAGTACGTTGATCACAATGGGTCAAATTTCAACTAGTTTGAAATTTAATAATAAAACACATTTATGTTTGATAATTGATACTGGTTACTCTAAAAACATTTCAAGAAACACAAAAACACTCAGTTCATCATGAAATTTAAGATATGAATTTAGTTGTAAATTTCTACCTTTAGTAGTGGAAAATTGTCGCAAAGGTACAGCCTCTTGACATCACTAAAGTTTAGAAGTAATTTTTGGCTTATTTAACGAGAAAATTTCAGTGTTTTTATTAAACTAAAGAATTCTATTTGAAAATTGTGGTGTCCATTAGGCTCCACCTCTGCCCTATTTTTCTACTACTGCTCCTTTAAAGAATTTAAAAAGATTTTTTTAAAAAAATCATTTCAAAGAAATAATGAAATTTGTTCCATTGAAGTTACACTACTATTATGTTTACTTCTCCTTAATTAAGAAAAGACAAATAAATGTATGGATCTTATTGTAATGCGCAATTAAATATTACAGCCCAAAGCGCAAGAGAAAAATGAAATTCGTGAGAGTTGAAAATAATGCTGTTGCAGCTTTTATAATGAATGTTTTGTTCGGTTAATTATAAAAATCTTTTTTACTGCCAGAGGTTAAAACTTTTAATAAAACTTTAGATAATGTGAAGTTTTTTTTATATCTTTTTTCTTTTCCGGTTTCTCGTTTGAAAGTTTTGGCGAAATAAAACTGAATTAAAAAAAAAGAAAATTAATTTTAGCATAGAATATTAGAAAAAAAAAATGTGTTTTTATTCCCACACATCGATATTAGAAGACAAGTTTGTAGAAATGGATTTTAAAATGTCGAATCGAATCTAATTTGAGCAATGAATTTTGAAAGAATGAGCGTTGTTAGGATGAGCGAAACGAATCCTCTACTAGGCCACTCAAATGACATTTTGTTGTACACTTTACAAAAAAACTATACAGTATTTTGACTTGAAATTAAACACAAATATAAATTATGATCTGTAGATTTGCAGAATATTTTTTTTTACAGAAATATTTTTTAAAAAGTCATTACTTTAATTAATTTATTTTATATGTTTTTCCATTACGAACGCATTTTTTCAAATAAAAAGTGAAACACGTACGTTTAAAAAAAAAAAAAAATTAAATCATGGGGTCAGTAATTATAGCTAGAATCATCATTAAATAAATAAATAAATAAAATATATTTTCATTATTCTGACAAAATATTTCAAACACTGCTTTCAGATTTTCAAACTATGCTCATTCCTTTTAACTATGTATAGTTTCATGATTTCTTTTATAAAATTTATAAAATACTTATTTTAGAAAAATTATAGCATATTTTTAATGAATTAAAATTTGTGAAAATTCTCTTATTAACATTCAATTATAAAAATATTTTTCTGTGTTAAAAATTCAAATACACAATTTATTCTTATTTTGTGAAATCATTTAAGCAGACGATATTTATGAATTTTAAAAGAATTACATTATGTTTTTGAGAAGTGGCAATAAAAGAATTGTAAACAAATAAAATTAATTAATATTTTGTATAATTCTACTTCGAAAATATTTTTATTTATACCAGTCTTATATCATAAATAAACAATCTGAGGAAATTCTTAGTAATTTGGTTGAAATACATTTTAAAATTAAACTGCGCCGAAACATAAAATAACGTTTTTGCTTAGTAAAGATGCAAAAGTAATTTTAAAAATGTATTATTACTTTCAAACATTTATCTTATAGCATAATACTTCGCGAATCCAAACAAAGCATGGCTTTTGCTAGTTTAATCAGACAACAATATTTAACCCTTTAATTCCCTGATATAACACGTTCTAGAAATTATGTAGTTCAGAAAATTTGGCTTTACACCAGAAATTTTCAGTGGCTTATTTTGGTTTATTTAATTCCGGAATGTCTGTTATGAACAAAATCCAATATTGCTATTTTAATTTTCTGGCGGGGATTAGGATATACGAATTAAAATATCTCAAAGTATCTCGGGTAGTCTTGGGCAGTTTGGGATCTAGAGGGTTAACAATGAACTATTAAGGCCCTACAATAGTCACAGAAAAAGTACTCAAAAAGATCCGGATGATAATGTAAAGTCTATGGGAGCGTTCTTTTCAAGTATCTCGCTCAAATTTTAATATTTTTACACGACTTTTTTTCACAAGATAGCTGAGGACGATCCACAACCGGCCTAGTGTTTACTTTTTCGATTTTGGTTATATATTTTTTATATTACGATAGTTTCAGTTTCAGAACCGGTTTAAACCGGTTTCGAAAGTTAATGTAATTTTTTAAAGAAAATCTGAAACCAACACTGAAAAAGTAAAACCTAGGCCTGTTGTGGATCGTCCTCGGCTATCTTGTGCAAAAAAATCATGCAAAAAAATTAAAATTTCAGAGAGATATTTGAAAAGATTGCTCCCATAGACTTATCTTTAGCGTTCGGCTTTTACCGCGTGACTAGTGTGTGTTTTTAACCGCTTCTCTGATTTGCCTGTACGTCATACGGACAACATGTTCTTGCCAATCGTGACTTGCCCATACCGCATACGGGCATCCATATTCCAATCATGATTTATTATTTTAACCAGTAAATTTTTATTGTAAATTTTGCATTATTTAATCCGAGTAATTTTTTTTTTTTTTTTTTTTTTTTTGTCTTTCAATTAATCAAATATTTCTGTTTTGAAAAACCGGTGATGAAAGATTAAAAATTCGGTAAAAGACATGAAAAAATCGGCATTATTTGACAGTCTTTTCAAAAATATTGATCAGTTATGTGATTAATAAAGAAGAACACATTAAAAGTTCTATTTAATGTTTACCAGCGAAAACAATAATGATAAGATGTAAAATATGAAGAACATACTGAAAAAGTAAATTCGTTTATATGTAGTTTTGTATACACTTTTTTATATTTAAATTAAGATCAAATGTTTAAGTTTATACACAAATTTTTATTTCTTCTTTAACATTTGAATCAAGAGCTTTGGATATAATCTGTATTTGACAATGGATTGACATTCTGATTTCCAATATCGCCAATAACACATTCTCCATGGAGTTTCATAAATAAAGTTTTTCCTTTTTATGATGAATAAATGGCGTTCAGTTTGTTTACAAAAGTCGGTAAAATAAAATACACACGCAAAGAAAAAAAAGTTAAGGAAAGTAGTTTGTTTACATTTGTGCGAAATCCACATAGACAATTGGTGTTCTTAGTTTTTTATTAAGTGTTGACATTTTTTTACTATTATATTTGCATATTCTGTAACGAAAGTAAATAATTCGGCCTCGATATAGCTGTTTCTGATATCTGGTTGTCAAATAACATGCAACTTAATAAAAAATATGAATTAGCGGTTTTTTCTTTTTTTTTCTTACCACTTAACTTTCTTTTCCGTTCAATATACTGAAAATAACGGATTCCCACCACAATTTTTTAAATGAAATATTCGTAACTTTCAGTCTAAACATTTCCGCCTTGAAATTGTTTGATGGTATTTTTTTAGCTCACAGGCTATCATAGCCTGAGAGCTTATGTGACCGCCCGTTCAGTATGTACGTGCGTAACGCGATGACTCATGATAAAAATATCTCTTCCACTTGAAATTTTGTATAGAGGTATATCCTGATAAGGCGCTTCCTTGATTAGTTTTTGGAGTTCATTCGATATGTATAAGAGGGGGAACGGGGATTCATGCCCCTCTCCTTAATTGATATAAATGAGGTTTTCATGCAGAAATATTAGTTTTTGTTCAAAATTTACATATAGGATCATTCTGATGAAGCGCTTCCGTGATTGGTATTAGATGTTCATTAGATAAATATAAACAGGGGAAATGGGGATTCTAATGCGCCTCCCCTTAATTTATATAAATGGGTTTTTCATGCAGAATTGTCAGATTTCGTTCAAATCTCTGAATAGTTTTGGAAGTTTAATGGTTAAGTATATAAAACAGGGAAATATCTCCTCTTAAATTATATAAATGGGTTTTTATTCAGAATTTTCCGATTTGCTCTGAATTTTGGATATGGATTTTTTATGATAAAGCATGTCAGTGATCAGTTTAGAGGGTTCAGTATAAAAAGGGGAAAGCTGTCCCCCTTTTTAATTTGTTTTTCGAACGGAATTAACCCTTGAAAATATAAGGCTGTAATGTACAATTAGTATGCGTAAGCCTGTGAGCTCAATGCCATCAGTTTAACTGGGCAATATTCTTTTTATTTTAAATTGTGGTGTAAAAAAGTATTAAATGATGAATTAAGCAAATTCGTTTAACCCGAACGGCGTACGGGCAAATCAGTTAAGGGGTTAAGCAGAATATAAAGATATTCAATGTGCTTATGTTCTTCTCAAAAGTATCAACGAGCCAAAAAATAAAAGTGTACAAGAAAAAAAAAGTAAACAACTTGAAATATTCTTCGAGATGTCGTTATATATATACATAAAGATGTTACAAATAAACTACTAAATAATTACTAAATTTATTTATAAGCTTACTATTCTCATATTACTATTAAATGCATCACCTGATCATTTGATAAAAAAAGTAATTCATTGGTCTTTCGATGCACTTTTTAATAAAATCTCTTTATCATAATTACCTTTTTTTTAAAAAAAATATTTAACTAAAGTATCTTTCTCCATCTTAAATAAACTCTTTTAGATACTTTAATGGAAGTTAGTTAGTTTCAGAATCAAGTTAGTGAATTCAATTTGAAAGGAAATTCTCATCGAATTCCAATTTTCTAAAGTACTCCCACACTACAAAATTCTTCTTATTTTGTAAAAAGCTAGTTTAAGTTTCAGAAGAACTACATTTTGTAATTTCTTCGAGTTTCATAAGAAAAAAATTGCAAGCCTGAGAAATGTCGACTTTCGGTTTATGTATATGTCATAGCAAGTTCTGAACGCGATTTGACTGAGTTTAGGAAATGTCTGACCGTGAGTTTGTCTGTGTGTCTGTATTCTATATGTCACACAAAATTTGTAAACGCTTTATCCGAAGAACTAACGCAGAGAATTATTCAAACATCAGATTCAGTTATATTTTGATATATTTGTTAACCCATTCGTGCCCAACATCTTTTGCGTAAATTTTATTTGGTTGGCACCACTATTTTTAGAAGAGTTAAGTTTAGTTCATTAATCATGAATATGCATCATTTAAATAAAATAATTATTGCTTTTCTTTTTTACCGGTGTCAAAAACAGTGCTGAATGCACCTTTTGAAGCGTCCCTAAAAAGGGACGCTAGGCACTAATGGGTTAATGCTGATTAGTTTTTGTTGTAAATTGATGAGCAGATGGCGCTGCTATGTTGCATTATCTACGATTTTCAAGCTAGCTATATCTTAAGGCCTATTGCAGAGAATTTCACAAGACTTCATATATCGTTAGACCATTGAATAAATAAATACTGTTTTGGTGAGAAATAGCGCAACTAGTCGCTCTGCAAATCTATATTTTTCAGAATTTAGACAAAAGTTTTATTTCAAAAACTAATAAACAAAATATTTCCATGTCAAATTCTGGTATATTTTGGCATATCTTGGTGTTATTTAAGTTTTAGTGCATATTGCTCATAAGCTATGGTGTAATTTACACGATTTAGCCGACAGCAATATCTCAAGAACTAATACATTAAATTTCATCAAATTTCATATTCTATTAGATATTAACGTAAATAGTCATTTGTTAAGTTTGAGTAAATCGTTCGTTGAGTAAATCGTACAAACGGTATTGCTTCTATTCGGTGTTTATCCGTATTTCCGCAATAGATATATCTTTTGATCTATCACATGATGATAGCACATTGAATCTCTAGTTTGATCAGACTTTATATTATGATAAATGTTAGCATGAATAGATCATTATAGGTTTTTGTGTACATCGCCCGAAAATTGTCGTCGTTATGGTGTGTTTTTCACAATGTTTGCGATATCTACATCGCACGAATGAATAGATTGCCATTTAATTTTGGTGGCAGACGATATAATTAACTCTTTGAGCTATGATGGTTGGATTTTCTACCACTTAATTTTAATTCCGAAACATCACAGTGACCCCGAAATATTCGACCAAATTCATTTGAAAAAGATTTAATGTATTTTTATCCGTGTTTATCCTAAACCGATTTTTTTTTAAACAAAACACTTGTGCCAATGTGAAATTTGGAATTTTCAAGAAATTTACCCACCAGAGCTTAAACAGAGAAGGTAGTTAAAAGAAGATAAAGAAGATAGTTATGTGATTCTCAGGATGTGCTTGTTTTCAACAGACATAGAAAAGTTCATGTTATATATATATATATATATATATATATGTGTGTGTGTGTGTGTGTGTGCGTGTGTGCTTGATGAAAGATGTGCTTGTTTTCAACTGACATAGAAAAGTTCATGTTTATATCTATATATTTCGATCAAATTTTCACTAGATATTTAATTTTTTTTTTATTATTATTAGCTAAGAATTACTAGGATACTTTGAGCAATGTGAGACAAATAGCTATTTACTTCTATGATTTCGTAAAAGTACATAAAGAAAAGGAGATGTGTTTTTAATTAGTTTGTTAGTTAATCAAGAGACTATAACCGCAGGCTTTTAATTCCTAAGGAAAGTAGATTTAAATACATGATTCGATTTTCACATTATATTTTCACCACTATATTTTAAAACCAAATCTTTTAGTAAATTTCTTTTCAACATGCAGTGGAAGTACAAGTAAAAGTGATCCATAAAAACTCATTCCAAACAAGTAAATTTGGTTAAAGGGATAAAATATCTACAATAACTACATGAAAATTGAGACCATTAATCAAAAATCTAATATTGCAGTGTAAAACTATAGTTGTCAAGTTACGCTGTGCTTAACCAGAGTAGCGAGTGGTCATTGAAAATCAAAGTAAAAAAAGGTGTACATTCCAGTATTTTGTTAACCCTTTGCGAATGGAATCTTTCATGAAATTTTTAATATTTTGTCACTAGACTTTAAAAATAGAAATATGATCTTTTTAAATCGAGAAAATGCTCCAATTAAACTAGGCAAATTTCACAGTAAATTTTTACTGGTGGGCATAAAAAAGATTCTTAAGCCTTTTTGCGACACGTATATGTGTCGCTCGTCCTCAAGGTGTTAAAGAGAAATTGGCCTTCTTCAATGCCTTTATATTATTTATTTTCTATAAAGAAAAAATTCTGGCAGTTTCCTCTTTTTTGACTGTGTTTTTCCCTGACCCCTCGTCATCTTGTTAAGATCTCACGGTAATCTAGTTTATCTATTTCTGTAATACAATTACATCTAGACATTAGACACAAAGAAATCATGACAGTCATTCAGGGTAACTTTAAACCATTGGGATTAACTTTGCATCAAGTCTTAATTTTCAAAATTTTTGACTCTAAAAGACTAAATAAACTCCAGAACTGCGATCTGTGGGCGAGGTTCTAAACTGGGATTTCTACTTTTTATTTTAGAAAATAAATTACTAACATTACGCGCAATTAATTGAATAATCCAACTATTTTTGTGAAGTGCTGTTTTCAAGTTAATTTTGAATGGTGTTTTGAAGTTCTTATAATGCAATTAAATTTTCATAGTAAATAAAATCTACTTATTTATCAGACAAATTATAATCGAAATGTTATAAATGTGTTACTGTTTTGTGTTTATTTATTTATGAATAGTTAACAAAATGCAAAATACGAAGGCACTACCGTTTTACCTACTTTTCAGGGTAACTTTGAGCCAGTTAAGTTACACTGATGTTTATTGATTATAGGTGCTACTGTCAAAAATTCTCCTTGTTTACACGTACATTTAATATAAATCCCGAAAGTGTGCATTAGATATAACATGTAATTGTTTTTACAAATATGTGTAAAGTACATAAAATTCATTAATCCCGTGTGGTTCGGTGGTATAGTTATAAACCCACTTAATTTTTATTCCCAAAATTCACATTGGCACCGGAATTTTGGTAAAAAAATTTACAATTTATTGTATGTGTGAAAAATAGCTTTTTCATATTTATAAATCTGTTTTTAAATTTCGGTGTCGGCCATTAATTTACACACTTATGCAATGATTTTGCCCTTCGCCGCAAAGGATTAAAGGCTTTACTCGAGGCGGAGATACCGTAATTTTCTGCGTATAATTCGCGGATCAAACAATCATTTTTCGACCCAGAAATTTTTTTAAATAAAATATAAAATTTTAAATCTCGGGAAATATTTGGCTACAATTACTAAGTAAAATTTCTGGGTCAAAAAAAACTATTCGATCGGCGGATTATATGCAGGAAATTACGGTACTTGAAAAGATTTGTTATCAGCAGTATCTTAGCAAGTTTGAAAATATCAGAATTTCTGATATTTTCGAAAATATCATGATATTTACGAAATCCGAATACTATGAAACTCGATACTGAACATACTATTTACAGATAGCAATTGAGTTATCTGTCTAAACGTTTAGTCATTTTCTTTCACACTGCACTGAAATAAAAGCATTGACTTATAATATCTAAAAAAGCTGGCTCTTAACATTTTAACTAAAATATTTTATTGCAGCTTAAATAAATTCTTCCAGATAGGTTAATGATTCTTAGCTTAAAAATCAATTAAAGGAATTGAATTTGAAAATGAAAACTAACCAAATCCCAAATATTTTAAGTGCTCCCTTGATGCAAAATACTTTTTTTTACGAAATATATATTTTTAATTTTAAAATAATTGGATTTATTTTTTAATTGAGATAGAAAGGCAATAATACATTCAAGTAATTATTTCACTGGAATGTATTAATTAATAAAATATGTTATCGAAGATTGTATTGAGACTGTATTTATAACTGTGTAATGAGTAACAGAAATTTTACAGATATGTATGATGAATAATTAAGAGTAGAGTATTTCATTTAAACATTAATGTCAACAATTTTGAAATTCTTTTTTATTTATATATTTTCTTAATGTATTCTGAAGTAATTAATAGACAGAAAATGTATTTTAAGATTTTGGCTATTTTAAATAACATTGCAATTGAACAAAACACTGTTGTCAAATATGAAACTAATTGTAATTTCATATTTTATTTTCCCAATTATAAATTATTATTCGAACTATAATTATAATTAATAAAAAATAATTATATTTAATTCATTCAGTACTCAGCTACCCCTAAAGCATGGTGACGTCACTACAACGTCGTTGTGAAGTCACATTGTGACTTTGTGACCATCGATTGTCGATGTGACGTCACGTGACGTCGATGTGAAGTCATAGTGACTAAAATGTGAAGTCGTTATGGCCGTTTTAGAGCTCTTTTGTGACGTTTCACAAAGTGGTCACAATGTGACAAATTTGTGAAAAATGTGTCATTTGTGACTAATTTGACATTAACATTGTGACGAAACTGCGACAAAAGCAACGATATTTAAATTGACAGAAACGGGTTTTTTAAAGTAAATAACATGTTTTGAAGGATGTTTATAAATTTCTAAAGATTTTTAAGAAAGTCACATCTCAGTTACAATGTGAAGTCACTGAGAGGTGACATTTTGGTCACAGATGTGATGTGACCAAAGTGACGTCACTGTGACCATGCATGCTATTAGGGTAGTAGTAATACATCGCAGAATGATTTAGAGACAGTTTACAATATTTTATTCTATAAGCAACATTGGTTAAAGAAAACAAAACGTATTTTTATCATCTTCCAAGAAAGTTGAAAAGTGTTTATGGTTTCAGTTTATCTCTCCGTCTGTCCACGCTCTAACTCCCTTAGGTATACTTGAATCTTCATGCAATTAATAAACTTTATTTATAGTATCCTAGGGATGTTTGTTATTGTGTATGAAGTATCTGTGGTTCATTACATTTTTACAGAAGCACCCGAAAAAAGTTTATTACATTATGGTCTACGGGGTAAAATTTTTTGTAGACTATTTTAATGACATTTCGCTATTGTAAATGTATTGAAACAGGTGTAAATCACTCAGTTTTACTTAGGTTATGTTAACTCTTTAACGTTTATTGGTTTCGCTACGAAACCACAAAATTTTAATTCCGATACGCAACTCTGACACCGGTATTTTTATCTAAAAATATCCCTTTTATTTTGAATGTGAAAAATCACGTTTTCTTATTTAGAAATATATTTGTTCTTAATTACCGGTGTCATTCATTTAATTCGACAACTTAGCAATGAAAATGCTATGAACGTTAAAGGGTTAAAACAGGATAATTATAGAATTTATCAATTATATGGATATTTATGGAATTTTTTTCATTCTATTTGCAGAATAATTTCAACGGTACACTATGATATTTTCAAGAAAAAAAAAAAGGAAACGCAAGGATATATTTGTGTAAATTGTAATACGATTTAAAATAAAAACTTTCGTTTTTCTTTTCTCGTAAACAAAAAATTAATATAACTAATAGAAACTCCTTTCCTAAACGTTTTAACAAAAATATGATCTTCAATTCCAGTTTTTTTATTTTCAAGTACGATAATTTCATTAAACATAGAATCAATTTAGTAAATTGAGTTTGAAAGAAAAAACTAATCTCTTTTCCATCTTTTAAGTGTAACTACAATATAAAACATTTATTACGCTAAGCTGGTACTTTCAGTTTCAATGCCAATAGATTCCACTTTTTAACCCTCTCGCGTCGTGTACTATTAATAGTACATGTCCTTTGATTCAGTAGTATTTTGTTTTAAAAATACTTTTGTTACTGTTTACATGAATAATGTTAGTATGTGTTTAAGCATTTATTATATGATTTCATTAACATCTTCGACACGAGCTCTTTTCACGGAATTTTTAATCTTGTGTCACCGATTTTAAAAATGAGAAATTTTTTCAAATTGAAAAAGAAAATTCTTTTATTTGCACTAACTTTTTATATTTATATGTATACGTATATAAAAAAATAATATATCTTTCTTCTATGGTTAGAGGGAGGAAAAAAAAAAGATTAAAATATATGGTCCGGAATTGTGTCTCTTTTGTTAAGGAAGTGGCTTTGCCACCTTTATTTAACATCTTTTAGTGCTTGCTTGGCGAGTGTCTTATGAACATGTGCTAAATTTTCTTTTTACTTAATTATTTTCTAGTAGTCCCATGACTACAGTTAGATCTTATTCTTTAATATATCATAAAATTTTTATCATAAGTTTAATTCTTAATTTTACTTATTTTTTCTTTTTATTAATTATTTTACTTAATATCATTATTTTTTCCTCCCCCTTAAGTAGTATTTACTACAGTTCTCTCTTTTAATGACTCATTACCAAAATATTAAGATACCATATTTTTTTCAAGAATGGGTGTAAAGTTGCTAACAACTAGGCAACCCCTTGATGCTGCTCTAGAGTTCAGCACTGTTTTTAGGTGCGTTCGTAATTGTGTAAATACGTAGCACCTACAGTTGTCGTTCAGTCCGTCCGTCTGTCCGTCCGCATATAACAATGCAAAAACTACCAAACCGAATCCTTTGAAATTTAAAATATATAATTGTTACATAATTTTGTCGAGTCATTTCAAATTTTATGAGAATCGGATGGATAGATCAATTACAGGGACGATCAAAAGTATTCCGTTACATTACGGTCAATGGGGAAAAATGTTTCAAATGCATTTTAATCGTTTGAAATTTAAATTACATACTTATTACATAATTTTGTCGAGTCATTTCAAATTTGTTGAAAATAGGATGCATATAGATCAAATACAGGGACAATCAAAAGTACTCCATTACATTACAGTCAATAGATAAAAAAAGTTTCAAATGCATTTTAATAATATTACACTCATTCGAACATAATAATATTGCTATGCAACATAAAGTACATATTATAATATAGATTTTGCATAATCTGTTGTGCAAAGAACATTTGTTATTGATTTACAAGGCCACACAAAAGTATTCCATTACATAATGAGTATAGAGAGAACATTGTTTGATGCGCATTTTAATTGTAATTTTTATGAGATTGATATATTAGAGTGATATTTTTAAAACTTCATTATCGTACGAACGCACCTCATTTGCTACGCTTCACGGACAATTTCCAATTTGTTTCGGATTAAAGTAGTCTAAATTAACACTAAAATTTTACCGGTACACATAGTTATGGATTCTGAGTATCTTACGCGGCATATATACCAGTCGCTCGTCCCCAGGGGGTAAACGTTTAGGCATTTAGTAATAATAACAATAATAAATGTTTGTTTATATGTGTTTGCACTGTTGGCGGTTCTTTTATTTTTAACATATATTTCACTCTTTAAATTTAAAATATATGTTACATTTCTGAAAGAATCATTGGCAATAAAGCACAAAAAGTTATTGAAACTTGTTAGATAATAGTTTCTAAGCATCTCCAAAAACTCTTCCTTACCCTATTGTCATATGACAAAAAAAAATTGAATAATAAGCAAAGCAATAATTTGTTATGTTTCAGACAATTAAATACTCGTTAAATTTTAATTAATCTATTTGGATTGCTAGTGTTAATATTATTATAATAAAAGTAATTTTTTCTAAAAAAAAGCGACCTGAAAGCGTTGTGTTAAGATTTTAAATAAATAGTTTTTCTTTTATCGCCCTTTTTTCAATATTTCTTTAGATATTTTGTACCTTTTCCAGTACAGGGAACTAAGCAAAATAAATGAATTTGGCGACATATTCTCTGGCAAACTGTACAATAATTTCAAACACACAAGCAATAATTTTCAACATTTATAGTATTTATTTATGACAGTTTAAAATAAAAAAGTCATTTACCTAATTTTACCTTGAAACATAAAAATATTGCATTACGGTTAATTATAATAATAACCAATAATGCATAGCTGCCAACAACTTCCGCTTTTTCGGCCCGGAAAAAATTTACAGTAAATTTTACTATTTCAAACCGCCGTATTCTAGTGATTAAATAAGGCAAAAATTTCTATTAAATTTTTCCGGGTCAAAAAAATCAGAAGAGTTGGCAGCTATGATAAAGCATCTGTTTTCATCAACTTCTGTCATCAACGAAGTACTTTTTGAGTCTATCTTCCCATTTATGTTATTAATTTTAATCTATTTTTATTATTTTATGAGTTATTAAACATCAAAATGGGTCCGGGACTTTATAAACACCCTGTATATGCATCTATTAGAGGGGGAAGGAGTGAATACTTCACAATGAAATGAAACATTCGGGAATGCGAAAAAAAAAAACATAGTTTTCACCCTTTGTATATATATATATATGTATATATATATATAATCTAATACTAACAGAAATTTAATTAAAAAAACATAACATAACAAATTGAAATAAAAGTTTGGAAAATGATTTTTTCAAAGACAGAAGTTTAAGACCTATCGATAAATTCTACATTAAAAATAATAATAATAATAAAAATGTGCTCCAAGCCACTTAAGCCCTCCCCCTCTTCTTCCTAATTGAGGAAAGGCAAAATGGATCACACCATAAGAATCTTTGCCCCAAATTTTTCCTAATAGGAAAGGCCACAAGAAAAATAAAGATCCCAAAAAAAATTTATATTTTGTGTGGAAGACCACTTTGAAAGGTCTTGTGAAAAACTAAAAGAAGTCACATTAAAGGATAAGACAATGAAGGTGAAACTAAAATGGGATACTATATGTTAATAATACAAAATAGGTATGATAGCTCGAAAGTAAGAACATAATAGTTAAAATTTGACATGTGTTAAATGCAGGGATGAGATTTCCGCTTTTTTGAACACCAGTAAAACTTTAGAGAAAATTCTATATTATTTAATCGGAACATTTTTGCGATTTAATAGATCAACATTTTCTCTAAGATTATACTGGTGTGCAAAAAAGCGTAAATCTCATCTTTATAAATGGTACATAGCGCCCACATCAAAGAAATCACAATGGGTTAAGTTAAATAAAATCTTTTTTAACAAATATTTATAAATAAATCTGATAAAAATAGAAGACACCAACTATTGCCTACAAAAACATGTGTCTTTGCTTTTATGCGATACTTAAAAATGCATCCTTCTTAGTCCATCCAAAAAATTGTACTTTGCTGCTTTGGAAAAACGAGTATGGAAACAAACAGCGTGTATGAAGTGACTTAAGGTTAAAATTATCAGTTTTAACTCTGATAGAGATGGTCCATCTGTAAACACAAGCGAAAAAAATTTCATTGACTATAAAGTTATATATTTTTTTTATAATAATTAAATGTATCTTAACAATCTTTGTAATTCGTGCGTTGTTTTCTTCTTGCACATATTGAATTTACCAATGCATGTTTTTGTCTATATTGCAGCCTTTGTATGGAAATTTGTTTTAATCCGTAGAATAGGCTTATACAAAAAATGGATATTGCAACAACTTCCATACTCATATACGTCCTTGTATTAGATGAGTCGCCATAAATATTTTTACGAATCTCGCGTGCCAATAAAAATTGGGGACACTGTCCTATACTTTTACACAAAGCATATTGTCATACATATCGAAAATTATATTTCTCAACGTTTTAATTAAACAGTTTCTAGATTTAAAAAAATCTGAAGTCCCTAATGATCATAGTTTAAGAATCCATTTAATAAAATGAGTTTTAAAAGGAAAAATCATATTATTCGGATATTTTTAAAACGATCCCGTGACAAAAAAGATCTTTTTCAAAATCGTTACATTTATTTTTAAAGTAACTACATTTCAATTCTCTTTCAAATTGGATGTTAAATTAGGAAATGAAAATTTTCAAATAGACTTTTTTTTCAGGCAAACATTAAACATTTGCCTGAAGATTGTTTTCAGAAAATTAGTCTGTATCAATTATGATACTCCTTAATGCATTTCACTCCGTAATTAAAGATTATTTCCCACTGCAAAGTATTGTATGTTGTAATTAAAATAAATATTGATCAGGATTTTGAAGTAAATTTAACCCGAAGACAATAACTAAATGTATTATCGAGAAGATGAGCAAATTGAGATTATATTTATGAAAGTAATTTTATGTTGTTTCCTGAAACGTAATGTAAACATTTCCTTGATGTTACATCAAAACTAATTTATTAACCCTTTAACATTCATTGGTTTCGCCCCGAAACCACAAAATTTTAATTCGATATGCAACACTGACACCGGTATTTTTATCTAAAAATATCCCTTTTATTGTGTATGTGAAAAATCACATTTTCATATTTACAAATATATTCGTTATTAATTACCGGTGTCATTCATTTATTTCGACATCTTAGCAATGAAAATGCTTTGATCATTAAAGGGTTAAGCTCATTTAACGTTCCTGAAACTAATCATGAGAGATGTATTTCCACACACGTAAAATCACTTAACCCTTTCATACGCAATGTACTTCTGTTGCTAAAATGTTGAGATGATAGATTGATGCAAAGGTTTACGCAAAAAAGTATTTCCTTATATGTATAACATTGCTTTTTCATTAACTTTGCAAGCACCAGTTTTAATCCCAAAATTTTTCCTACAGTGTGATATATTGTGAGTGAAATTAATTTCTTTGATACAAGTTAGTACGAATCTTGTTATATCAGGCTGTCTTTTTTTTTTTCAGAAATTCTATTTTCTCCCCAAAATTTTTAAATATTTATATTTGGCTAATCTAATAACATATAATTACTAAATAGAGTAAGTCATTTAATATTAGATAATAATTAAATGTAAAATACTAATAAAGATTTTTTGGTGTGAACTTGAAATTTCTGAATAAAGCACTAGCCACATATGCCTACACTGGACAGGAGCGGAGACTATTTTAATGTTAAAACTTTCCACAATTTACGAAATTTGTATATCGTAGACATCGCTATATAATATCCTAGTGTAAGTGTATGGCAGATTTTTTTTCAAAGAGTGGTACATATGCAACATTAAACGTATAGACTATGGGAGTTTTTATGTGTCAACCTGGTAAACGGAGCTTTGAGTTTATAGATACTACTATATAATATCCACTAGCTTCGTGATGACCAACCATGCACTTAAAGTCTAAAAGGCAAAAAAAAAAAAAAAAAAATATTTCTTTTAAATCCGTTCTAGAGATTTGTAGGTATATGTTACAGACAGTACATTTTTAACTACAATGTTATAAAGGTTTAGAAACATATATTTGAAAGAAACTAAATCTTACCATATGAAAAGTATTTATTATGTACGAAACTTGCTAACAGAAGACCTTTTCTTGATGTCGAATTTATTTTAAAGTTACTAACGTTGCAATAATTTTGAAACCCACAATACAAACAATGGAGTTATGAATAAAGAGGACGAGACTATAGTGTATTCTGTAGCAGTGGCGATAGAAGTAACTGAGGAGGTTGTCACAAGATGGCTGTTTCTTTTAATTTTTTCCCGGGATACCAAATTTTAATTCCAAACCGCACCAATAACCTTTTAATAAAATTTCCTTTTATAGTGAAAGCATACATAAGGGACTTCTAATTTTTCAAAATATGTTTTTAAATTTCAGGGTCAGTCGATAATTTCTCATTTTACTAATAGAATTTGCCCGTGCCGGAAAGGGTTAATCAATATTTTTTGATTACCGCTGGTGAAAAATTTCATGAGGTAACTTCAATAGGAAATTATCGTCTTTTGTAAAGGCATTATTAACGGGAAATTTCAATCAAAAATGTTGTTAAAAATTTCTATTTCTTTTTACTGGACAGTTTGGCTAGGTATCATAAAATTTCCACAGACACTGACAGGAGATTGTTTTGGTTGTCACAATGTGGTAGAACTACTACCGTCCGAATAAATTACAACCAGTAAAAATAATTAGCAGTTTTTGTCATTATTTTTTATGGGTATTTCCTGTTAGTAAAATGTTTAATTAAATTTATTAGTGGAAGTTTAAGATAGTAGTTTCGGACGACATGAGGAAGCGGTTACAGTTGAGGCTTCACTACCATAAGAGTATATCAGTTCTTTCTCTTAACAGTTCCACGGTGCTATAACAAGACAGTTACAAGTTTTATATCAGAGTGGATTTATTAAATTCTCGTATTTGTTTATCTATAAGCTTTTTTCTGTATAAAATGTACGGTTTGAATCATGTTTTTTTTTTTCTATGTCAATTGCACAAGATGCGATGGCTCGAATATTATCCCAAGACCCTATCTAGTTATGTGATGACACATTGTAAGACAGTAAAGAAAAAAAATAACTTTGCACGATTTCATTGCCTTTAACTCTTTCTAGGGCAAGGTGCTTGTATTCGTAAAATGTTGACACCAGTATTTATAAGAAAATGTATTGTAAACAAGCAAAAATATATTATCGCTTGCATGATTAAAATGAAATTTTCATTAAAAAGTTTGATGTTATTGTTGCAATTAGGGATTAAAATTGTGTGATGCCATAGTCACATCACCACAGTTCAAATTGTTACTAATTCATATTACAGAATTGAAGTGATTATTTCATAATCTATTGCGAATTTTATTTATTTATTTAAACATTCTTAAAACATGAATATTTTTCAGAACATAACTAAACAAAATTCCTTATAGAAAATTAGCCTTTATCGCAAAGATAACGAATAGCAATAAGAATATTAACTAGAATAACCCTGAGTCGTTAAACAAATCGGTATAATAAGGGACGTTCATTTCGAAGATCTTGGATAAGTTATGCTAATTTTTGAGAAAGAAATTTTATTCTACTCCCAGAAAAATAATTTAAAGTTTATTCTTAATTTTCAGCAAAATTAGTCTGTTATGATAATATTCTCTTCTTAGTATGTATTAAACTCATTATCATGAAAACGTGATAAGACACTTAAAATCACTTATGTAACTTACGATAAAAATAAAATAGTGCACATACTAACGTAATTAGTTCGAATGTCATTGTATCTTTTATAACATTTGTTCGTTTTCTTCCATTATTAATTGACAAATATGTAGAGTGCATTCCAAAGAATAATTTAATATTACAACTTTATGTAATAAACTGGTGACATGAGCAAAATAAAATAGGAATTTGTAGAGTATAAAATGAATTCAGGTATATATCTATATATATAAAATAAGAGATGTCTGTCTGCCTGATCGCGGATAACGCCGAAATTGTAACACTCAGATCTCTGAAATTTTTGTCATGAGTGGATGCGGCCACCAGAAAGTGCACCTCGCAGCCGAATTTTTAAATTTCAATCTAGAACTTTTTTTAAAAATTAAAACGTACTGGGCAAGAGGATATTTGCAGCTTTCCACTAACCCAACTCAACGAAGCAATCTGGTTTGAGGCTACTTGCTGCTCATCGCCAATACGCAGCAACGAAGAAGCCAGCCAATAAGAGCAAGCGGTAAATACAGGATTGAAGGGCTGCATTATCGCGGCGCGGCTGAATTGAATATTGAATCATTGAATGCTATCAACATCTGTATAAACACGCGTATTTATAAATATTGCTCCTTTTGATGATTTATTTTCTTAGTTTTATTAAATTCTTCATGTTTTTTAAAAAACTTAGTTTTTAACTACGTAAGTTTTTATTTCCAATTTTTTCTTTTTTCATGTTAAACGTATAATGTCAGGTACATAGCCGGCAAGTTTAGGCCTATTTCAGCGAAGAGAATTTTTCTTTTTTATGAAGAGTTTCATATCAAATTGAAACGGTAAATAGGTTATTAATAAAGTCTTTATTTCTTTTTCAAATTCGCATTGTATATGTATAAAAAAAACCTGGCTTGAAATCATATTGTCATTTTTTCGTTTGTTTGTTTTTAGGAGGGGAGCGGGAATTTTCGAATTGACTTCTGATAATCTGACACTTTCTTACAAAACTCATGTCAGAAAACAGTGTTCCCCCCCCCCTCATACTAAAAGTTTAATTAAAACATGCATCTTACACTTCATTGAATGTATTCATTTCTGAGCAAACGCATAATATTGAAGAAATATTTACATTGTTATCTGCATTTGGCCAGATAAACATTTTCCTAATTAAAGTTTCAAGTTCATATCTTTTAAAAGAAGGGAAAAAAACCTGGCTGGAAAAAGTATTGATTTTCGTATTTTTAAAAACTACTTTTTTTTGGGGAGAAAGCGATTGGACTTTTTTCCATTTTTTTGACTAAATAGGTATAAGCAGCTTTGCAAATCATTATATATTTAAAGTTTCAATTTTTCTTTATAAAACTCATTTTGTTGACTAAATAGGTATAAGCAGCTTTGCAAATCATTATATATTTAAAGTTTCAATTTTTCTTTATAAAACTCATATGTCATAAAATGATTTTTTCCCCCTCAAACTTAAATTATTTTGATTAAATCCTCCATCGGTACTTATGTATTAAAGCCACCCCAACGGAACTGAATCTATATCGCCCCATTAAGTGTTTTCAATTTTGAAAGTGTTTTGATTTTAAATAGTGTCTAATTTTATGATTTGTTGCAGAAATTTTAAGTGTAGATTAACGGTACATAAAAACCGCCAAATCTGCAGCTAAGGTGGCATTAATACGTAAGAACCCTTGCATCTTATACTTCATTGAGTGTTTTCATTTCTGACAAACTCATATTTTAAAAATATTTACAATTTTCCGCCCATGAAAGGAGAGTTGTTTATGAAATGAAAACACTCGGTAAATAAGTCTTTTATCCATTTTTACCCAGTTATAAACTGCTTTGTAAATCATGAATATTTATTTAATGTTTCACATTCTAGCATTGACCCTAAGCCATTTTAGAAGGATGCAAAATCCAGTAGCCCTTTTCATTTGTTTGTATGTTCGGCAGCTCCTTTTTAACATTCTCTATTTGCTCCATGACAATTTCAATTGATCTGGAAAGGAAACCAGTTCCTTTTTATAAAGTGTACCTTTTTATAATAGAATTTCCTTTAAGAAAAAATGCACCTCTTTTTTTTTTTTTTTTTTTTTTTTTTTTAGAATAGTGTTCTTTCTTTGAAAATTAAAAAAAAAAAATGCCCTTTTTTTAGAATACTGATCCTGTTTTGTAAAGGTTAAAATTGCCGGTCGCCACCGGCCAATGGGCGACTAAATGTAAAAAATTGGTGATTTTATGTTATGCATCTAATTGCCAAAATGACGATCAATCATTTCCGAAGATTAAAAAAATGGTCATAAATTCAAAAATTAGGACGTAAAATATATTGCAAATTTTGACAAATGGTCGCAAAAATATCCATTTTCGCTAACTGTTTGATGATAAATTGCTAATTTTACCAAAAGATTGCGGGAAAACGCAAATTAAATCTCATGATTTCGACAAATTTTGTAAAAAAATCGCAGAAATAAGCAAATTTCGCCAAAAAATGATAAAAATACGGCAAATTTCATCAAAATATTGCGAAAATATGACAAATTTTATGAATATATCGTGAAAAAAAGCCAAACTTTTTTAAAAGATCGCAAAAAAACAGCAAACTTCTCAAAAAAAAAAAAAAAAGGCAAACTTCCCCAAAAGATAACAAAAAAGGCAAACCTCCAAAAGTTTGCAAAAAAACTGCAGATTTAGTCTAAAAATCGCAAAAAACAGCAGATTTTGACAAAAAGCTGCAAATTCCATTAAAAAAGAAAAACGTGAAAAATGGCAAATTTTGCCAAAATATCACAAACAGCAAATTTCGTCAAAAAATCACTATTATACAGCAAATTTTGTAACAGTAAATGAACATTTTCATAATTGGTGATGGGGGAAAAATCATAGGTTTGAGCGAAGTTATGGTCCTCTGCAATTAGAGAAGTTTTCAGTTAATATTAATAAAAGAATCTATATTTTGACTGATTTCAAGGCACTGTGATCATTTAAAATAAAAAATATGTCAATGCAATATCCAATACAATGTAATTCACAAAATCTAAGCATAAATGTTGTGGAAAAGGTCAAATTTTTCCGTTACACAATATTTTTTTTTTTCAGTGGCATCCCTGATAGTAATTTGTGGCCACTAACTTGACAGTAGTGGCTACTAAACATTCAGCCTCCACTGGCTACTAATATAAATGTTGAATTTTAACTTTTACCGTTCTGAAAAATTCCTGACACGCAGCCTTTTTTTTTCTAGAGTCAACACAGATTTCTTATAAAATTCATAATGTGTCAGGAAATTATTCTTTTCTTTTTATCGATTGTGTTGACTAAATAGGTATAAACAGCTTTGCAAATCATTATATATTTAATGTTTCACTTTTTCTTTATAAAACTCATGTCAGAAAATTAATATTTTTTTCCCTCAAAGTTAAATAATTTTGATTAAAATCTGCATCGGTACTTATGTATTAATGCCACCACAGCTGAAATAAATCTATATATTGCCCCATTTTCCACCAAAATCCGATTTACTACTTCGTTTTTAAATAAAGTGTTTTCAATTTTGAAAGTGTTTTGATTTTAAATAGTGTCTAATTTTATGATTTGTTGCAAAAATTTTAAGTGCAGATGAGGGGGGGGGGGAACACTGTTTTCTGACATGAGTTTTGTAAGAAAGTGTCAGATTATCAGAAGTCAATTCGAAAATTCCCGCTCCCCTCCTAAAAACAAACAAACGAAAAAATGACAATATGATTTCAAGCCAGGTTTTTTTTATACATATACAATGTGAATTTGAAAAAGAAATAAAGACTTTATTCATAACCTATTTACCGTTTCAATTTGATATGAAACTCTTCATAAAAAAGAAAAATTCTCTTCGCTGAAATAGGCCTAAACTTGCCGGCTATGTACCTGACATTATACGTTTAACATGAAAAAAGAAAAAATTGGAAAAAAAAACTTACGTAGTTAAAAACTAAGTTTTTTAAAAAACATGAAGAATTTAATAAAACTAAGAAAATAAATCATCAAAAGGAGCAATATTTATAAATACGCGTGTTTATACAGATGTTGATAGCATTCAATGATTCAATATTCAATTCAGCCGCGCCGCGATAATGCAGCCCTTCAATCCTGTATTTACCGCTTGCTCTTATTGGCTGGCTTCTTCGTTGCTGCGTATTGGCGATGAGCAGCAAGTAGCCTCAAACCAGATTGCTTCGTTGAGTTGGGTTAGTGGAAAGCTGCAAATATCCTCTTGCCCAGTACGTTTTAATTTTTAAAAAAAGTTCTAGATTGAAATTTAAAAATTCGGCTGCGAGGTGCACTTTCTGGTGGCCGCATCCACTCATGACAAAAATTTCAGAGATCTGAGTGTTACAATTTCGGCGTTATCCGCGATCAGGCAGACAGACATCTCTTATTTTTTAAGAAATTTTTGAAGAAATATTTACATTGTTATCTGCATTTGGCCAGATAAACATTTTCCTAATTAAAGTTTCAAGTTCATATCTTTTAAAAGAAGGGAAAAAAACCTGGCTGGAAAAAGTATTGATTTTCGTATTTTTAAAAACTACTTTTTTTTTGGGGAGAAAGCGATTGGACTTTTTCCCATTTTTTTGACTAAATAGGTATAAGCAGCTTTGCAAATCATTATATATTTAAAGTTTCAATTTTTCTTTATAAAACTCATTTTGTTGACTAAATAGGTATAAGCAGCTTTGCAAATCATTATATATTTAAAGTTTCAATTTTTCTTTATAAAACTCATATGTCATAAAATGATTTTTTCCCCCTCAAACTTAAATTATTTTGATTAAAACCTCCATCGGTACTTATGTATTAAAGCCACCCCAACGGAACTGAATCTATATCGCCCCATTAAGTGTTTTCAATTTTGAAAGTGTTTTGATTTTAAATAGTGTCTAATTTTATGATTTGTTGCAGAAATTTTAAGTGTAGATTAACGGTACATAAAAACCGCCAAATCTGCAGCTAAGGTGGCATTAATACGTAAGTACCCTTGCATCTTATACTTCATTGAGTGTTTTCATTTCTGACAAACTCATATTTTAAAAATATTTACAATTTTCCGCCCATGAAAGGAGAGTTGTTTATGAAATGAAAACACTCGGTAAATAAGTCTTTTATCCATTTTTACCCAGTTATAAACTGCTTTGTAAATCATGAATATTTATTTAATGTTTCACTTTCTAGCATTGACCCTAAGCCATTTTAGAAGGATGCAAAATCCAGTAGCCCTTTTCATTTGTTTGTATGTTCGGCAGCTCCTTTTTAACATTCTCTATTTGCTCCATGACAATTTCAATTGATCTGGAAAGGAAACCAGTTCCTTTTTATAAAGTGTACCTTTTTATAATAGAATTTCCTTTAAGAAAAAATGCACCTCTTTTTTTTTTTTTTTTTTTTTAGAATAGTGTTCTTTCTTTGAAAATTAAAAAAAAAAAATGCCCTTTTTTTAGAATACTGATCCTGTTTTGTAAAGGTTAAAATTGCCGGTCGCCACCGGCCAATGGGCGACTAAATGTAAAAAATTGGTGATTTTATGTTATGCATCTAATTGCCAAAATGACGATCATTCATTTCCGAAGATTAAAAAAATGGTCATAAATTCAAAAATTAGGACGTAAAATATATTGCAAATTTTGACAAATGGTCGCAAAAATATCCATTTTCGCTAACTGTTTGATGATAAATTGCTAATTTTACCAAAAGATTGCGGGAAAACGCAAATTAAATCTCATGATTTCGACAAATTTTGTAAAAAAATCGCAGAAATAAGCAAATTTCGCCAAAAAATGATAAAAATACGGCAAATTTCATCAAAATATTGCGAAAATATGACAAATTTTATGAATATATCGTGAAAAAAAGTCAAACTTTTTTAAAAGATCGCAAAAAAACAGCAAACTTCTCAAAAAAAAAAAAAAAAAAAAAAAAGGCAAACTTCCCCAAAAGATAACAAAAAAGGCAAACCTCCAAAAGTTTGCAAAAAAACTGCAGATTTAGTCTAAAAATCGCAAAAAACAGCAGATTTTGACAAAAAGCTGCAAATTCCATTAAAAAAGAAAAACGTGAAAAATGGCAAATTTTGCCAAAATATCACAAACAGCAAATTTCGTCAAAAAATCACTATTATACAGCAAATTTTGTAACAGTAAATGAACATTTTCATAATTGGTGATGGGGGAAAAATCATAGGTTTGAGCGAAGTTATGGTCCTCTGCAATTAGAGAAGTTTTCAGTTAATATTAATAAAAGAATCTATATTTTGACTGATTTCAAGGCACTGTGATCATTTAAAATAAAAAATATGTCAATGCAATATCCAATACAATGTAATTCACAAAATCTAAGCATAAATGTTGTGGAAAAGGTCAAATTTTTCCGTTACACAATATTTTTTTTTTTTCAGTGGCATCCCTGATAGTAATTTGTGGCCACTAACTTGACAGTAGTGGCTACTAAACATTCAGCCTCCACTGGCTACTAATATAAATGTTGAATTTTAACTTTTACCGTTCTGAAAAATTCCTGACACGCAGCCTTTTTTTTTCTAGAGTCAACACAGATTTCTTATAAAATTCATAATGTGTCAGGAAATTATTCTTTTCTTTTTATCGATTGTGTTGACTAAATAGGTATAAACAGCTTTGCAAATCATTATATATTTAATGTTTCACTTTTTCTTTATAAAACTCATGTCAGAAAATTAATATTTTTTTCCCTCAAAGTTAAATAATTTTGATTAAAATCTGCATCGGTACTTATGTATTAATGCCACCACAGCTGAAATAAATCTATATATTGCCCCATTTTCCACCAAAATCCGATTTACTACTTCGTTTTTAAATAAAGTGTTTTCAATTTTGAAAGTGTTTTGATTTTAAATAGTGTCTAATTTTATGATTTGTTGCAAAAATTTTAAGTGCAGATGAGGGGGGGGGGGGAACACTGTTTTCTGACATGAGTTTTGTAAGAAAGTGTCAGATTATCAGAAGTCAATTCGAAAATTCCCGCTCCCCTCCTAAAAACAAACAAACGAAAAAATGACAATATGATTTCAAGCCAGGTTTTTTTTATACATATACAATGTGAATTTGAAAAAGAAATAAAGACTTTATTCATAACCTATTTACCGTTTCAATTTGATATGAAACTCTTCATAAAAAAGAAAAATTCTCTTCGCTGAAATAGGCCTAAACTTGCCGGCTATGTACCTGACATTATACGTTTAACATGAAAAAAGAAAAAATTGGAAAAAAAAACTTACGTAGTTAAAAACTAAGTTTTTTAAAAAACATGAAGAATTTAATAAAACTAAGAAAATAAATCATCAAAAGGAGCAATATTTATAAATACGCGTGTTTATACAGATGTTGATAGCATTCAATGATTCAATATTCAATTCAGCCGCGCCGCGATAATGCAGCCCTTCAATCCTGTATTTACCGCTTGCTCTTATTGGCTGGCTTCTTCGTTGCTGCGTATTGGCGATGAGCAGCAAGTAGCCTCAAACCAGATTGCTTCGTTGAGTTGGGTTAGTGGAAAGCTGCAAATATCCTCTTGCCCAGTACGTTTTAATTTTTAAAAAAAGTTCTAGATTGAAATTTAAAAATTCGGCTGCGAGGTGCACTTTCTGGTGGCCGCATCCACTCATGACAAAAATTTCAGAGATCTGAGTGTTACAATTTCGGCGTTATCCGCGATCAGGCAGACAGACATCTCTTATTTTTTAAGAAATTTTTGAAGAAATATTTACATTGTTATCTGCATTTGGCCAGATAAACATTTTCCTAATTAAAGTTTCAAGTTCATATCTTTTAAAAGAAGGGAAAAAAACCTGGCTGGAAAAAGTATTGATTTTCGTATTTTTAAAAACTACTTTTTTTTTGGGGAGAAAGCGATTGGACTTTTTCCCATTTTTTTGACTAAATAGGTATAAGCAGCTTTGCAAATCATTATATATTTAAAGTTTCAATTTTTCTTTATAAAACTCATTTTGTTGACTAAATAGGTATAAGCAGCTTTGCAAATCATTATATATTTAAAGTTTCAATTTTTCTTTATAAAACTCATATGTCATAAAATGATTTTTTCCCCCTCAAACTTAAATTATTTTGATTAAAACCTCCATCGGTACTTATGTATTAAAGCCACCCCAACGGAACTGAATCTATATCGCCCCATTAAGTGTTTTCAATTTTGAAAGTGTTTTGATTTTAAATAGTGTCTAATTTTATGATTTGTTGCAGAAATTTTAAGTGTAGATTAACGGTACATAAAAACCGCCAAATCTGCAGCTAAGGTGGCATTAATACGTAAGTACCCTTGCATCTTATACTTCATTGAGTGTTTTCATTTCTGACAAACTCATATTTTAAAAATATTTACAATTTTCCGCCCATGAAAGGAGAGTTGTTTATGAAATGAAAACACTCGGTAAATAAGTCTTTTATCCATTTTTACCCAGTTATAAACTGCTTTGTAAATCATGAATATTTATTTAATGTTTCACATTCTAGCATTGACCCTAAGCCATTTTAGAAGGATGCAAAATCCAGTAGCCCTTTTCATTTGTTTGTATGTTCGGCAGCTCCTTTTTAACATTCTCTATTTGCTCCATGACAATTTCAATTGATCTGGAAAGGAAACCAGTTCCTTTTTATAAAGTGTACCTTTTTATAATAGAATTTCCTTTAAGAAAAAATGCACCTCTTTTTTTTTTTTTTTTTTTTTAGAATAGTGTTCTTTCTTTGAAAATTAAAAAAAAAAAATGCCCTTTTTTTAGAATACTGATCCTGTTTTGTAAAGGTTAAAATTGCCGGTCGCCACCGGCCAATGGGCGACTAAATGTAAAAAATTGGTGATTTTATGTTATGCATCTAATTGCCAAAATGACGATCAATCATTTCCGAAGATTAAAAAAATGGTCATAAATTCAAAAATTAGGACGTAAAATATATTGCAAATTTTGACAAATGGTCGCAAAAATATCCATTTTCGCTAACTGTTTGATGATAAATTGCTAATTTTACCAAAAGATTGCGGGAAAACGCAAATTAAATCTCATGATTTCGACAAATTTTGTAAAAAAATCGCAGAAATAAGCAAATTTCGCCAAAAAATGATAAAAATACGGCAAATTTCATCAAAATATTGCGAAAATATGACAAATTTTATGAATATATCGTGAAAAAAAGCCAAACTTTTTTAAAAGATCGCAAAAAACAGCAAACTTCTCAAAAAAAAAAAAAAAAAAAAAGGCAAACTTCCCCAAAAGATAACAAAAAAGGCAAACCTCCAAAAGTTTGCAAAAAAACTGCAGATTTAGTCTAAAAATCGCAAAAAACAGCAGATTTTGACAAAAAGCTGCAAATTCCATTAAAAAAGAAAAACGTGAAAAATGGCAAATTTTGCCAAAATATCACAAACAGCAAATTTCGTCAAAAAATCACTATTATACAGCAAATTTTGTAACAGTAAATGAACATTTTCATAATTGGTGATGGGGGAAAAATCATAGGTTTGAGCGAAGTTATGGTCCTCTGCAATTAGAGAAGTTTTCAGTTAATATTAATAAAAGAATCTATATTTTGACTGATTTCAAGGCACTGTGATCATTTAAAATAAAAAATATGTCAATGCAATATCCAATACAATGTAATTCACAAAATCTAAGCATAAATGTTGTGGAAAAGGTCAAATTTTTCCGTTACACAATATTTTTTTTTTTTCAGTGGCATCCCTGATAGTAATTTGTGGCCACTAACTTGACAGTAGTGGCTACTAAACATTCAGCGGCTGAATTGAATATTGAATCATTGAATGCTATCAACATCTGTATAAACACGCGTATTTATAAATATTGCTCCTTTTGATGATTTATTTTCTTAGTTTTATTAAATTCTTCATGTTTTTTAAAAAACTTAGTTTTTAACTACGTAAGTTTTTTTTTCCAATTTTTTCTTTTTTCATGTTAAACGTATAATGTCAGGTACATAGCCGGCAAGTTTAGGCCTATTTCAGCGAAGAGAATTTTTCTTTTTTATGAAGAGTTTCATATCAAATTGAAACGGTAAATAGGTTATTAATAAAGTCTTTATTTCTTTTTCAAATTCACATTGTATATGTATAAAAAAAACCTGGCTTGAAATCATATTGTCATTTTTTCGTTTGTTTGTTTTTAGGAGGGGAGCGGGAATTTTCGAATTGACTTCTGATAATCTGACACTTTCTTACAAAACTCATGTCAGAAAACAGTGTTCCCCCCCCCCCTCATACTAAAAGTTTAATTAAAACATGCATCTTACACTTCATTGAATGTATTCATTTCTGAGCAAACGCATAATATTGAAGAAATATTTACATTGTTATCTGCATTTGGCCAGATAAACATTTTCCTAATTAAAGTTTCAAGTTCATATCTTTTAAAAGAAGGGAAAAAAACCTGGCTGGAAAAAGTATTGATTTTCGTATTTTTAAAAACTACTTTTTTTTGGGGAGAAAGCGATTGGACTTTTTTCCATTTTTTTGACTAAATAGGTATAAGCAGCTTTGCAAATCATTATATATTTAAAGTTTCAATTTTTCTTTATAAAACTCATTTTGTTGACTAAATAGGTATAAGCAGCTTTGCAAATCATTATATATTTAAAGTTTCAATTTTTCTTTATAAAACTCATATGTCATAAAATGATTTTTTCCCCCTCAAACTTAAATTATTTTGATTAAATCCTCCATCGGTACTTATGTATTAAAGCCACCCCAACGGAACTGAATCTATATCGCCCCATTAAGTGTTTTCAATTTTGAAAGTGTTTTGATTTTAAATAGTGTCTAATTTTATGATTTGTTGCAGAAATTTTAAGTGTAGATTAACGGTACATAAAAACCGCCAAATCTGCAGCTAAGGTGGCATTAATACGTAAGAACCCTTGCATCTTATACTTCATTGAGTGTTTTCATTTCTGACAAACTCATATTTTAAAAATATTTACAATTTTCCGCCCATGAAAGGAGAGTTGTTTATGAAATGAAAACACTCGGTAAATAAGTCTTTTATCCATTTTTACCCAGTTATAAACTGCTTTGTAAATCATGAATATTTATTTAATGTTTCACATTATAGCATTGACCCTAAGCCATTTTAGAAGGATGCAAAATCCAGTAGCCCTTTTCATTTGTTTGTATGTTCGGCAGCTCCTTTTTAACATTCTCTATTTGCTCCATGACAATTTCAATTGATCTGGAAAGGAAACCAGTTCCTTTTTATAAAGTGTACCTTTTTATAATAGAATTTCCTTTAAG
The DNA here is from genome assembly GCA_964019185.1 of Maratus speculifer. Lineage (NCBI taxonomy): Eukaryota > Metazoa > Arthropoda > Arachnida > Araneae > Salticidae > Maratus > Maratus speculifer. The sequence continues at coordinate 202,676,651 of OZ025303.1, forward strand.
AAAAAATGCACCTCTTTTTTTTTTTTTTTTTTTTTTTTTTTTTTTAGAATAGTGTTCTTTCTTTGAAAATTAAAAAAAAAAAATGCCCTTTTTTTAGAATACTGATCCTGTTTTGTAAAGGTTAAAATTGCCGGTCGCCACCGGCCAATGGGCGACTAAATGTAAAAAATTGGTGATTTTATGTTATGCATCTAATTGCCAAAATGACGATCAATCATTTCCGAAGATTAAAAAAATGGTCATAAATTCAAAAATTAGGACGTAAAATATATTGCAAATTTTGACAAATGGTCGCAAAAATATCCATTTTCGCTAACTGTTTGATGATAAATTGCTAATTTTACCAAAAGATTGCGGGAAAACGCAAATTAAATCTCATGATTTCGACAAATTTTGTAAAAAAATCGCAGAAATAAGCAAATTTCGCCAAAAAATGATAAAAATACGGCAAATTTCATCAAAATATTGCGAAAATATGACAAATTTTATGAATATATCGTGAAAAAAAGCCAAACTTTTTTAAAAGATCGCAAAAAAACAGCAAACTTCTCAAAAAAAAAAAAAAAGGCAAACTTCCCCAAAAGATAACAAAAAAGGCAAACCTCCAAAAGTTTGCAAAAAAACTGCAGATTTAGTCTAAAAATCGCAAAAAACAGCAGATTTTGACAAAAAGCTGCAAATTCCATTAAAAAAGAAAAACGTGAAAAATGGCAAATTTTGCCAAAATATCACAAACAGCAAATTTCGTCAAAAAATCACTATTATACAGCAAATTTTGTAACAGTAAATGAACATTTTCATAATTGGTGATGGGGGAAAAATCATAGGTTTGAGCGAAGTTATGGTCCTCTGCAATTAGAGAAGTTTTCAGTTAATATTAATAAAAGAATCTATATTTTGACTGATTTCAAGGCACTGTGATCATTTAAAATAAAAAATATGTCAATGCAATATCCAATACAATGTAATTCACAAAATCTAAGCATAAATGTTGTGGAAAAGGTCAAATTTTTCCGTTACACAATATTTTTTTTTTTCAGTGGCATCCCTGATAGTAATTTGTGGCCACTAACTTGACAGTAGTGGCTACTAAACATTCAGCCTCCACTGGCTACTAATATAAATGTTGAATTTTAACTTTTACCGTTCTGAAAAATTCCTGACACGCAGCCTTTTTTTTTCTAGAGTCAACACAGATTTCTTATAAAATTCATAATGTGTCAGGAAATTATTCTTTTCTTTTTATCGATTGTGTTGACTAAATAGGTATAAACAGCTTTGCAAATCATTATATATTTAATGTTTCACTTTTTCTTTATAAAACTCATGTCAGAAAATTAATATTTTTTTCCCTCAAAGTTAAATAATTTTGATTAAAATCTGCATCGGTACTTATGTATTAATGCCACCACAGCTGAAATAAATCTATATATTGCCCCATTTTCCACCAAAATCCGATTTACTACTTCGTTTTTAAATAAAGTGTTTTCAATTTTGAAAGTGTTTTGATTTTAAATAGTGTCTAATTTTATGATTTGTTGCAAAAATTTTAAGTGCAGATGAGGGGGGGGGGGAACACTGTTTTCTGACATGAGTTTTGTAAGAAAGTGTCAGATTATCAGAAGTCAATTCGAAAATTCCCGCTCCCCTCCTAAAAACAAACAAACGAAAAAATGACAATATGATTTCAAGCCAGGTTTTTTTTATACATATACAATGTGAATTTGAAAAAGAAATAAAGACTTTATTCATAACCTATTTACCGTTTCAATTTGATATGAAACTCTTCATAAAAAAGAAAAATTCTCTTCGCTGAAATAGGCCTAAACTTGCCGGCTATGTACCTGACATTATACGTTTAACATGAAAAAAGAAAAAATTGGAAAAAAAAACTTACGTAGTTAAAAACTAAGTTTTTTAAAAAACATGAAGAATTTAATAAAACTAAGAAAATAAATCATCAAAAGGAGCAATATTTATAAATACGCGTGTTTATACAGATGTTGATAGCATTCAATGATTCAATATTCAATTCAGCCGCGCCGCGATAATGCAGCCCTTCAATCCTGTATTTACCGCTTGCTCTTATTGGCTGGCTTCTTCGTTGCTGCGTATTGGCGATGAGCAGCAAGTAGCCTCAAACCAGATTGCTTCGTTGAGTTGGGTTAGTGGAAAGCTGCAAATATCCTCTTGCCCAGTACGTTTTAATTTTTAAAAAAAGTTCTAGATTGAAATTTAAAAATTCGGCTGCGAGGTGCACTTTCTGGTGGCCGCATCCACTCATGACAAAAATTTCAGAGATCTGAGTGTTACAATTTCGGCGTTATCCGCGATCAGGCAGACAGACATCTCTTATTTTTTAAGAAATTTTTGAAGAAATATTTACATTGTTATCTGCATTTGGCCAGATAAACATTTTCCTAATTAAAGTTTCAAGTTCATATCTTTTAAAAGAAGGGAAAAAAACCTGGCTGGAAAAAGTATTGATTTTCGTATTTTTAAAAACTACTTTTTTTTGGGGAGAAAGCGATTGGACTTTTTTCCATTTTTTTGACTAAATAGGTATAAGCAGCTTTGCAAATCATTATATATTTAAAGTTTCAATTTTTCTTTATAAAACTCATTTTGTTGACTAAATAGGTATAAGCAGCTTTGCAAATCATTATATATTTAAAGTTTCAATTTTTCTTTATAAAACTCATATGTCATAAAATGATTTTTTCCCCCTCAAACTTAAATTATTTTGATTAAATCCTCCATCGGTACTTATGTATTAAAGCCACCCCAACGGAACTGAATCTATATCGCCCCATTAAGTGTTTTCAATTTTGAAAGTGTTTTGATTTTAAATAGTGTCTAATTTTATGATTTGTTGCAGAAATTTTAAGTGTAGATTAACGGTACATAAAAACCGCCAAATCTGCAGCTAAGGTGGCATTAATACGTAAGAACCCTTGCATCTTATACTTCATTGAGTGTTTTCATTTCTGACAAACTCATATTTTAAAAATATTTACAATTTTCCGCCCATGAAAGGAGAGTTGTTTATGAAATGAAAACACTCGGTAAATAAGTCTTTTATCCATTTTTACCCAGTTATAAACTGCTTTGTAAATCATGAATATTTATTTAATGTTTCACATTATAGCATTGACCCTAAGCCATTTTAGAAGGATGCAAAATCCAGTAGCCCTTTTCATTTGTTTGTATGTTCGGCAGCTCCTTTTTAACATTCTCTATTTGCTCCATGACAATTTCAATTGATCTGGAAAGGAAACCAGTTCCTTTTTATAAAGTGTACCTTTTTATAATAGAATTTCCTTTAAGAAAAAATGCACCTCTTTTTTTTTTTTTTTTTTTTTTTTTTTTTTTTAGAATAGTGTTCTTTCTTTGAAAATTAAAAAAAAAAATGCCCTTTTTTTAGAATACTGATCCTGTTTTGTAAAGGTTAAAATTGCCGGTCGCCACCGGCCAATGGGCGACTAAATGTAAAAAATTGGTGATTTTATGTTATGCATCTAATTGCCAAAATGACGATCAATCATTTCCGAAGATTAAAAAAATGGTCATAAATTCAAAAATTAGGACGTAAAATATATTGCAAATTTTGACAAATGGTCGCAAAAATATCCATTTTCGCTAACTGTTTGATGATAAATTGCTAATTTTACCAAAAGATTGCGGGAAAACGCAAATTAAATCTCATGATTTCGACAAATTTTGTAAAAAAATCGCAGAAATAAGCAAATTTCGCCAAAAAATGATAAAAATACGGCAAATTTCATCAAAATATTGCGAAAATATGACAAATTTTATGAATATATCGTGAAAAAAAGCCAAACTTTTTTAAAAGATCGCAAAAAAACAGCAAACTTCTCAAAAAAAAAAAAAAGGCAAACTTCCCCAAAAGATAACAAAAAAGGCAAACCTCCAAAAGTTTGCAAAAAAACTGCAGATTTAGTCTAAAAATCGCAAAAAACAGCAGATTTTGACAAAAAGCTGCAAATTCCATTAAAAAAGAAAAACGTGAAAAATGGCAAATTTTGCCAAAATATCACAAACAGCAAATTTCGTCAAAAAATCACTATTATACAGCAAATTTTGTAACAGTAAATGAACATTTTCATAATTGGTGATGGGGGAAAAATCATAGGTTTGAGCGAAGTTATGGTCCTCTGCAATTAGAGAAGTTTTCAGTTAATATTAATAAAAGAATCTATATTTTGACTGATTTCAAGGCACTGTGATCATTTAAAATAAAAAATATGTCAATGCAATATCCAATACAATGTAATTCACAAAATCTAAGCATAAATGTTGTGGAAAAGGTCAAATTTTTCCGTTACACAATATTTTTTTTTTTTCAGTGGCATCCCTGATAGTAATTTGTGGCCACTAACTTGACAGTAGTGGCTACTAAACATTCAGCCTCCACTGGCTACTAATATAAATGTTGAATTTTAACTTTTACCGTTCTGAAAAATTCCTGACACGCAGCCTTTTTTTTTCTAGAGTCAACACAGATTTCTTATAAAATTCATAATGTGTCAGGAAATTATTCTTTTCTTTTTATCGATTGTGTTGACTAAATAGGTATAAACAGCTTTGCAAATCATTATATATTTAATGTTTCACTTTTTCTTTATAAAACTCATGTCAGAAAATTAATATTTTTTTCCCTCAAAGTTAAATAATTTTGATTAAAATCTGCATCGGTACTTATGTATTAATGCCACCACAGCTGAAATAAATCTATATATTGCCCCATTTTCCACCAAAATCCGATTTACTACTTCGTTTTTAAATAAAGTGTTTTCAATTTTGAAAGTGTTTTGATTTTAAATAGTGTCTAATTTTATGATTTGTTGCAAAAATTTTAAGTGCAGATGAGGGGGGGGGGGAACACTGTTTTCTGACATGAGTTTTGTAAGAAAGTGTCAGATTATCAGAAGTCAATTCGAAAATTCCCGCTCCCCTCCTAAAAACAAACAAACGAAAAAATGACAATATGATTTCAAGCCAGGTTTTTTTTATACATATACAATGTGAATTTGAAAAAGAAATAAAGACTTTATTCATAACCTATTTACCGTTTCAATTTGATATGAAACTCTTCATAAAAAAGAAAAATTCTCTTCGCTGAAATAGGCCTAAACTTGCCGGCTATGTACCTGACATTATACGTTTAACATGAAAAAAGAAAAAATTGGAAAAAAAAACTTACGTAGTTAAAAACTAAGTTTTTTAAAAAACATGAAGAATTTAATAAAACTAAGAAAATAAATCATCAAAAGGAGCAATATTTATAAATACGCGTGTTTATACAGATGTTGATAGCATTCAATGATTCAATATTCAATTCAGCCGCGCCGCGATAATGCAGCCCTTCAATCCTGTATTTACCGCTTGCTCTTATTGGCTGGCTTCTTCGTTGCTGCGTATTGGCGATGAGCAGCAAGTAGCCTCAAACCAGATTGCTTCGTTGAGTTGGGTTAGTGGAAAGCTGCAAATATCCTCTTGCCCAGTACGTTTTAATTTTTAAAAAAAGTTCTAGATTGAAATTTAAAAATTCGGCTGCGAGGTGCACTTTCTGGTGGCCGCATCCACTCATGACAAAAATTTCAGAGATCTGAGTGTTACAATTTCGGCGTTATCCGCGATCAGGCAGACAGACATCTCTTATTTTTTAAGAAATTTTTGAAGAAATATTTACATTGTTATCTGCATTTGGCCAGATAAACATTTTCCTAATTAAAGTTTCAAGTTCATATCTTTTAAAAGAAGGGAAAAAAACCTGGCTGGAAAAAGTATTGATTTTCGTATTTTTAAAAACTACTTTTTTTTGGGGAGAAAGCGATTGGACTTTTTTCCATTTTTTTGACTAAATAGGTATAAGCAGCTTTGCAAATCATTATATATTTAAAGTTTCAATTTTTCTTTATAAAACTCATTTTGTTGACTAAATAGGTATAAGCAGCTTTGCAAATCATTATATATTTAAAGTTTCAATTTTTCTTTATAAAACTCATATGTCATAAAATGATTTTTTCCCCCTCAAACTTAAATTATTTTGATTAAAACCTCCATCGGTACTTATGTATTAAAGCCACCCCAACGGAACTGAATCTATATCGCCCCATTAAGTGTTTTCAATTTTGAAAGTGTTTTGATTTTAAATAGTGTCTAATTTTATGATTTGTTGCAGAAATTTTAAGTGTAGATTAACGGTACATAAAAACCGCCAAATCTGCAGCTAAGGTGGCATTAATACGTAAGTACCCTTGCATCTTATACTTCATTGAGTGTTTTCATTTCTGACAAACTCATATTTTAAAAATATTTACAATTTTCCGCCCATGAAAGGAGAGTTGTTTATGAAATGAAAACACTCGGTAAATAAGTCTTTTATCCATTTTTACCCAGTTATAAACTGCTTTGTAAATCATGAATATTTATTTAATGTTTCACATTCTAGCATTGACCCTAAGCCATTTTAGAAGGATGCAAAATCCAGTAGCCCTTTTCATTTGTTTGTATGTTCGGCAGCTCCTTTTTAACATTCTCTATTTGCTCCATGACAATTTCAATTGATCTGGAAAGGAAACCAGTTCCTTTTTATAAAGTGTACCTTTTTATAATAGAATTTCCTTTAAGAAAAAATGCACCTCTTTTTTTTTTTTTTTTTTTTTTTTTTTTAGAATAGTGTTCTTTCTTTGAAAATAAAAAAAAAAAATGCCCTTTTTTTAGAATACTGATCCTGTTTTGTAAAGGTTAAAATTGCCGGTCGCCACCGGCCAATGGGCGACTAAATGTAAAAAATTGGTGATTTTATGTTATGCATCTAATTGCCAAAATGACGATCAATCATTTCCGAAGATTAAAAAAATGGTCATAAATTCAAAAATTAGGACGTAAAATATATTGCAAATTTTGACAAATGGTCGCAAAAATATCCATTTTCGCTAACTGTTTGATGATAAATTGCTAATTTTACCAAAGGATTGCGGGAAAACGCAAATTAAATCTCATGATTTCGACAAATTTTGTAAAAAAATCGCAGAAATAAGCAAATTTCGCCAAAAAATGATAAAAATACGGCAAATTTCATCAAAATATTGCGAAAATATGACAAATTTTATGAATATATCGTGAAAAAAAGCCAAACTTTTTTAAAAGATCGCAAAAAAACAGCAAACTTCTCAAAAAAAAAAAAAAAAGGCAAACTTCCCCAAAAGATAACAAAAAAGGCAAACCTCCAAAAGTTTGCAAAAAAACTGCAGATTTAGTCTAAAAATCGCAAAAAACAGCAGATTTTGACAAAAAGCTGCAAATTCCATTAAAAAAGAAAAACGTGAAAAATGGCAAATTTTGCCAAAATATCACAAACAGCAAATTTCGTCAAAAAATCACTATTATACAGCAAATTTTGTAACAGTAAATGAACATTTTCATAATTGGTGATGGGGGAAAAATCATAGGTTTGAGCGAAGTTATGGTCCTCTGCAATTAGAGAAGTTTTCAGTTAATATTAATAAAAGAATCTATATTTTGACTGATTTCAAGGCACTGTGATCATTTAAAATAAAAAATATGTCAATGCAATATCCAATACAATGTAATTCACAAAATCTAAGCATAAATGTTGTGGAAAAGGTCAAATTTTTCCGTTACACAATATTTTTTTTTTTCAGTGGCATCCCTGATAGTAATTTGTGGCCACTAACTTGACAGTAGTGGCTACTAAACATTCAGCCTCCACTGGCTACTAATATAGATGTTGAATTTTAACTTTTACCGTTCTGAAAAATTCCTGACACGCAGCCTTTTTTTTTCTAGAGTCAACACAGATTTCTTATAAAATTCATAATGTGTCAGGAAATTATTCTTTTCTTTTTATCGATTGTGTTGACTAAATAGGTATAAACAGCTTTGCAAATCATTATATATTTAATGTTTCACTTTTTCTTTATAAAACTCATGTCAGAAAATTAATATTTTTTTCCCTCAAAGTTAAATAATTTTGATTAAAATCTGCATCGGTACTTATGTATTAATGCCACCACAGCTGAAATAAATCTATATATTGCCCCATTTTCCACCAAAATCCGATTTACTACTTCGTTTTTAAATAAAGTGTTTTCAATTTTGAAAGTGTTTTGATTTTAAATAGTGTCTAATTTTATGATTTGTTGCAAAAATTTTAAGTGCAGATCAGCGGTACTTAAAAACTGCAAATCTGCAGCTGCGGGGGCGTTAATATGTAAGTACACCTGTATCTTACACTTCATTGAGTGTTTTCATTTCTGACAAAACTCATATTTTAAAAATATTTACATTACAATCTTTCACCCATGAAAGGAGTGTCACATATGAAATGAAAACACTTGGTAAATAAGTCTTTATTTCCATTTTTACCCAGTTATAAACTGCTTTGTAAATCATGAATATTTGTTTAAGGTTTCACTTTTTTAGCATTGACCCTAAGCCATTTTAGGACACAAAACCCAGTAGCCCTTTTCATTTGTAAGAAAAAAATGCACTTTTTTTTTTAGAATAGTGTTTTCTCTTTGAAAAAAAAAGTGTCCCTTTCTTAGAATACTGATCCCGATTTGAAAATTTACTGACGCACAGCCTTTTTTTTCTAGGGTCAACACCGATTTCTGATAAAATTCATAGTATGTCAGAAAACGGTTATTTTATTTCCTCCTCAAACTTGCATCTTACACATAATTGAATGTTTTCATTTCTGGTAAACTTATATTATTTAAGAAATATGTACATTGTATTGTTTTGGCCCAAAAATTGTAAGTTGTATTTGAAATGAAAACATTCAATAAATAAAGGCCTGATTTCCATTTTTGAGATAACTTTCTAAATCATTAATATTTATTTTTGATCATATTTATAAAAAGGAAATGTTTCAAATACATTATTTTTGCCCAAGAATGGAGAATTGCACATGAAATGAAAACATTCAATAAATAATAGTCATTTACTTTTATGCCCAGTTATAAACAGCTTTGAAAAACATTATTTATTCAATGTTTCACTTTCTTAATGTTGACTCTTAGCCATTTTAGAAGGGTGCAAAGCCCAAGTAGCCCTTTTTATTTCTCTTATGTGTCCGATGGCAGTTCAGTTGATCTGAGGAAATTAAAAAAAAAAAAAAAAAAAATGCAGTTCAAAATAATTTTTGTCAACAAAATATAAATGTGCCCCTTACAAAAAATTCTGGCCCTTTTTTTTTACTAGAGTCAACACTACTTTTTTATAAAAGTCATATGTCAGGAAATAGATATTCTCGCTACCCCCCCCCCTCCTCCTCCCACTCAAACTTCAGTTGTGTTCATTGAAACATGCATCTTACACTTCATTGAATGTTTTCATTTCTGTGCAAATTCATAATATTTAAGAAATATTTACATTTGTTTTCGACAGCAATTGCATTAGTTTTATTTTAAAAGTTCATTTCTGGGCAAACTCATAATATTGAAGAAATATTTACATTGTTATCTGGATTTGGCGAGATAAACATTTTTCTAATTAAAGTATCAAGCTCATATCTATTAAAGGGGGGAAAAAAACCTGGCTGGAAAAAGAATTGATTTTTGTATTTTTAAAAACTTTTTTGAGGAAGCGATGGGATTTTTTATCGATTTTATTGACCAAATAGGTGTAAACACCTTGACATATCATTATATATTTAATGTATCACTTTTTTTTTTTATTAAACTCATATGTCAGAAAATGATTCCTCCCCTCCCCTCAAACTTAAATTATTTTTATTAAAACTTGCATCGGCACTTATGTATTAACATGACCACAGCGGAAGTGAATCTATATCGCCCCATTTTCCACTGAAATCCGATTTACTTCTTCATTTTTAAATAAAGTGTTTTAATTTTAAATAAAGTGTAATTAAATTTTATGATTTGTTGCAAAAATCTTAAGTGTAGATTGGCAGTACTTAAAAACCACCAAATCTGCAGCTGCGGTGGCATTAATACGTAAATACCCCTGCATCTTACACTTCATTGAGTGTTTTTATTTATGACAAAACTCATATTTAAAAAATATTTACATTACAATTTTTTGCCCATGAAAGGGAGAGTTGTATATGAAATGAAAACACTCTGTAAATAATAGTCTATTTCCAGTTTTGGCTGGATAAAAATTTTCCTAATTGAAGTATTGAACTAATATCTAAAAAATACTTGGCTGGAAATCACACTGATTTTTGTATTTTTTAAGACTAATACTTATTCTTTGCATTTATTTATTTTTTTTTGGGGGGGGGGGGGTGTTTTTAATTGATTTTATTGACTAAATAGACATTAACAGCTTCACAAATCATTATTATTTACTTAATGTTTCTTTTCTTATAAAATATGTCAGAAAGCAGATTTTTTTTTTCCCTTAAATTGTTTTTATTGAAACTTGCATTTTACACTTCATTGAACATCTTAATTTCTGACAAAACTCTTAATGTTTAAGAAATATTTATATTACATTGTTTACTATAACAGTTGCATTAGTTTGATTTTAAAATTTAATATTTTAATTTCAGTAAATTCTTAACACCTGTCTCACTCCTTATTATATGGCACCACCACGGAAGAAAAAATGTTTACGTAACATTAAGAAACAACGAAGAAACAGAAGGGCGAATGAATCTGACGAACAACGTGAAAGAAGACTTGCTGCTGATGCTTCTAGAAGAGCCAGCCAATCGAAAGAGCAACATAAAGCAAGACTTGCTGCTGATGTTGTTAGGAGAGCCAGCCAATCTGAGGAAAAACGTAAAGCAAGAGTTGCTGCTGATGCTATTAGACGATCAAAAGCCAGAGGCAGGGAATGTGAAGAAAGCCGCCAGCGAAGAATACTTGGTGATTGGGTCTGTAAAGAAAATTCAGCATTTGCATATGATGAAATCATCCATTATAGTGAAGATCCACTAATCAATATTGGAAGAATGACAGTGACCTGTAATTTCTGCCAAGCACTTAAATGGAAAGGTGAAACACCTGGGATGTGCTGCAGCAATGGGAAAGTTCAGTTGCCCCCGTTGATTGATCCCCCAGAGCCACTGATGACATTACTTACAGCTAACTCAACAGAAGGAAGACACTTTCAAAGCAATGTAAGAAAATATAATTCATGCTTCCAGATGACTTCATTCGGATCTACAAAGCAAATCAAAGAAAGAGGTTTCATGCCCACCTTCAAAATCCAAGGACAAGTATACCACCAAATTGGTAGTTTACAGCCACTTCCAGATGAAGAGCCAAAATTTCTCCAAATATATTTTGTTGCCAACAAGGAATACCAAACAGAGCAGCGTTGTAGAAAGGTTTTAAATGTAGATCCACAGATAGTCAAACAGTTGCAGGAAATGTTTCACGAAGTGAACAGCTATGTCCGAAGCTTTAAATGTGCAATGGAGAAGATGACTCCCGAAATGAAGATTGTCATACATGCGGACAAGATACCTGTAGGAGAGCATGAAAGGCGTTTTAATGCACCCATTTCATCTGAAGTAGCAGTTGTACTTGCTGGAGAACAAACAGGCAACAGAGACATATCTTTGGAGATGAGGAGCAATATTGTTAAGAAAATTGCAGATAGCCATCGATCTTATGATGCTCTGCAATATCCTTTGATTTTCTGGCAAGGAGAAGATGGTTACAATTTTAATATAAAACAGATTAATCCAAAAACTAGACTTCCAACTACAAAGAAAATTTCTGCTATGAACTTTTATTCATACAGGATGATGTTCAGAGCATCCAATTTCAACATTATTCTAAGATTTAAAGAGCTTTTTCAACAATTTGCAGTGGATATGTATGCCAAAATTGAATCTGAGCGCCTAAGGTACATTCGGTTCAACCAGAAACAGCTCAGAGCTGAAGAATATATACATTTGAAAGATGCAATTAATAATGACGCAAATGTATCAGACCTTGGACAATTAATTATCTTGCCTTCCAGTTTCACAGGCGGACCACGTTATATGCATGAGTGCACACAAGATGCACTCACATACGTAAAGAACTTTGGAAAGCCTGATCTCTTCATTACCTTCACATGCAATCCGAAATGGGAAGAAATCAACGTGGAATTATTACAGGGACAGAAATCACATGATCGACATGACATAGTAGCTAGAGTTTTCAGACAAAAATTGAAGATGCTTCTTGATCTCATTAACAAAGGAAAAATTTTTGGTGCTGTTGGATGTTATATGTATACTGTTGAGTGGCAGAAGAGAGGTCTGCCACATGTGCACATCTTGGTCTGGCTGAAAGAGAAAATTCATGTAGATAGAGTAGATCATTTAATTAGAGCAGAAATACCAAATGCAGAGACGGATCCACATTTGCATGATATTATCACAAAGCAGATGATCCATGGCCCCTGTGGAAGTATCAACCCTCTATCTTCATGCATGAAGAATGGAAAATGCACCAAAAGATATCCAAGACAGCTTTTGCAAGAGACACGCACAGACACTGATGGGTATCCACTTTACCGCCGAAGAAGTCCAGATAATGGTGGATACACAACAATCATCAAGGTTAAGGGTATGGATGTACAGGTTGATAACAGATGGGTTGTACCTTATTGTCCTTTGTTATCAAAAGCTTTTAATGCCCATATCAATCTCGAATTTTGCAGTAGCGTTAAGAGCATCAAATATATATGTAAATATGTCAACAAAGGTTCTGACATGGCCATGTTCACTATTGAAACAGACCAAAATGAACTTGATGAGGTGCAAAAATATGAAATTGGACGCTACATAAGTTCCAATGAAGCCATTTGGAGAATTTTCAGTTTTCCTATTCATGAACGTCACCCAACTGTTGTACATTTAAATGTTCACTTAGAAAATGGTCAGAGAGTATACTTTACAACAGAGAATGCTGTTCAGCGTGCTATTGCTCCACAAAACACAACACTTACTGCCTTTTTTGATCTCTGCAGAAATGACGAATTCGCTCGCAGATTACTTTATGACCAATTACCGAAATTTTATACCTGGGATGCCAGTAGAAAAAAATGGAATCGACGCATAAAAGGTCAGATTGTTCCCGAGTTTCCAGGTATTAGATCAACAGATGCCCTTGGTCGTATTTACACAGTGCATCCAAATAACTCAGAGTGTTTTCACCTTAGAATGCTGCTCCATGAGGTGATAGGGCCAACTTCATTTGACGCTTTGAAAACTGTTGATGGAGTTGTTGCTGAAACTTTCAAACAGGCTTGCCAACTCAGGGGACTTCTTGAAGATGATGCTCAGTGGCACAGAACATTAAAAGAGGCAGCTACGACCAGATCACCAGGAATGTTGAGATGTCTTTTTGCAGTTATGTTGCAGACATGTGCCATGTCCAATCCACTGGAGTTGTGGTTTGCATATAGAGAGTTTATGGCAGAGGACCTTTTATACAGAGCTAGAATTGTATCTGGTAACATAGATTTAAGCTATGATGATGACATTTTCAATACAGCTCTGATATTGATTGAGGATAAGGTTAGGGTTTTGGGGGGATCTGAACTAAAAGTATTTGGACTTCCTCAGACTACACGAGAAAGTGTTAGCCTGAACTATGACCTAATGAGGGAGACGAGCTATAATGTATGTGAGCTTACTTCATTCATTGAATCAAATGAACCAAATCTGGTAGCAGACCAACAGGTTGCATACAGGAAAATTACATCTTGCGTTTTTGATGATACTGGTGGTATTTTCTTCATTGATGCTCCAGGTGGTACAGGCAAGACATTCCTGATTAATCTCCTTCTTGCTAAAGTGAGACAGAGAAAATTAGTTGCTCTTGCTGTTGCATCTTCTGGTATTGCTGCTACTCTCTTGACAGGTGGTAGGACAGCACACTCTGTTTTCAAACTTCCTCTGAATCTTGCGAATATAGAATCTCCCACGTGCAATATTTCTAGAGATTCTCTAAAAGCTAAAGTCATGCAGGAATGCAAGCTGATAGTCTGGGATGAGTGCACAATGTCACACAAGGCTGCATTTGAAGCGCTTGATGTCACGATGCAGGATCTTCGGCATAATAATAGGATAATGGGGGGAGCAGTTCTGGTTCTTTCTGGTGATTTCAGACAAACTCTTCCAGTCATTACACGTGGGACCAAAGCTGATGAAATACACGCCTGTATACAAAGATCTTATCTTTGGAAGGATATTCAACATTTTCAACTTACAACTAATATGAGGGTGTATTTATATGGAGATACTGAAGGTCAAGAATTTGCGGAGTTACTCCTACAAATAGGAAACGGAGAGATGCATTATGACACAACAGATGGCATGATTTCTTTGGAAAATGTAGGAATGAATGTTGACACATTACAACAACTCATAGATAAGGTGTTCCCCAACATTACTCAACATTTTAGAAACCCTAAATGGTTATGTGAAAGGGCAATACTTGCTCCCAGAAATGATTCTGTTGATGTCACTAACAAGAATCTGTTAGCCAAATTACCTGGCTCCCTTCAATTGTATAGATCAATAGATTCAGTAATCGATGTGAATGATTCTGTTCACTATCCACCAGAGATATTAAATAAATTAGAGCTTTCAGGAGTTCCACCTCATAGATTAGAACTTAAAGTTGGGGCTCCAATTATGCTTCTTAGGAATCTTGACCCCCCTACACTTTGCAATGGAACACGACTTATTGTGAAGAAATTGTTTCCGAATGTTATCGAAGCCACCATTATGGCAGGTCATGATGAAGGGAAGGATGTATTTATACCACGAATACCGATTATCCCATCAGATCTCCCAATCCAATTTAAACGAATCCAATTTCCTGTCCGTCTCAGTTTTGCTATGAGTATTAATAAGGCACAAGGCCAGTCTTTAAAAGTAGTTGGACTCGACTTGCAATCTCCTTGCTTTTCACATGGTCAACTGTATGTTGGATGTTCCAGAGTTGGCAATAAGAAAAATTTATTCCTTTTAGCTCCTAATGGAAAAACGAAAAATGTGGTATATCAAGAGGTCCTAAGATCTATGTCTGCTGAAAATGTCATTGATGTTAAGCAAAGGAAGTCCATTCATGAAAAAGTTGCAGTCATTTATCAAAATGTTGAAAATGTGTGTGTTGAGAAACATAATAAAGAAATGGAAAATGCAAGAGAAACGCCCTGTGAAGAGAATATCAAACAGACTGCAGCATGTGATATTTTGCTTCAAAATGGAGTAGTCTGCAATTCAGCAGTCAGAAAAATTGATAACTTAACTGGAGAAAACAGTAAAAACAAATTCTCTACAATTAGAGGATTTACAAATGATCATTTTGAGTGCTATGCAAATAGTTTGATCCAATGTTTGTATCAATGCGATGACTTAAAGAGCAAGTTCTTCAATTTTAACACTGAAATCCAGATTCATGTCTTAGCATATGCAAACGATAAATCGGTTAATACCAAAATATTTCGGCAATTGGCAAGACGGTGTTATTTAGATATTGTCAATCCATGTGATGATGTACTTTTTACTGATGGCAGTCAAGAAGATGTATTTGAATTTTTAAACTATCTTGCTCAAGCACTGCCATTTCTATTATATGAATTTTCTTATACAAGGCACACAAAATTACAATGTTTGAATTGTTTTCATGAAGTCGTCCTTCATGATATGGATTCTGTAATTAGAATTCATATACCTACATGTGGTAATTGCTTTAATTTTAAAGATCTGGTTACAGAAAGTGTATCATCTGTAGAATATTTTGAACATTCATGTGATTTTTGCGGCCTCTCTAGAACTAGAAAAGAAGATAAACTAATGTCACCACCTAATTATTTAATTATTCAAATGATGATATTTACCACCCAAGGTAAAATTACAGATTACAAATTATTAGGTGTTCCGACAGCATGTCTTAATATTCATGATGGTGTGTATGAAGTTATGTCTGGTATTTTTCATTATGGTGATTCATCGCATAGAGGACATTATTCCAGTTATCATCGATTGGAAGATGGATGGTACCATGCAAATGATGAATATATTGTGAAACAGGATTGGCCAACTTATAGTGAAAATTTATATTTTCTTTTATTGAAGAGAGTCTCATCAATTTAATATTTTAGAATATAATTTTCATAAAACAGTGAATGATATTATTTTGGTAAAAATAAATTTTTTCTTCTTTTTAAATCTATACTTTAAGAGCATGAGTTCAATCATTTAAACAAGAATTAATATATTCAGATATGTACATCTGCCTACCTTGCTTCTGACAGCAGAAGCCCCTTTTCAAAGATTTATTTTTGGATATATTTTTCTATTTTAACATGAATGGAGATTTTAAATATTTGCAATTTTGTTTGAAAACATCAATGGTCCCGAGCAACGCCGGGCGGGTCAGCTAGTATAGTATATTAAAATGAATTATATCAATTTGTTTCTAATTATTGTTTGTAATAACTTTGCAGCCAGAGTTTAACGTTTTGAGTATATTGTGCTGTCATTTTACATATAACGTGCCTGACTATTTTTATTAAATCATAGAATTTTCATTAAATTAATCTTTTGCGACGCATAACACTTCCATTGTTTAAGTGTCAGAATTAATGATTGACACCAAAATTTGAAAACAACCTTTAAAAAAAATATGAAAAAAAAACAAAGGCCATATTTCATGCAAATAATAAACCGAGGCTTTTTTTAACCGAAATTCTCATGTGAACATTTCCTTTGGGAATTAAATTTAAGCGGTTTCATGCACATACCAAAGCCCTCCAATGGGTTAAAGTAAAAATATGTTATGCTTGTAGATAGGAATAATGTATAAACAGCTGGGTTGCGAGTTAAGCTTTTACTTTCAATTTTAAAACTTCGAACTCACATTAAAAAATTCTGAAAGATTTTTTGTTTATGTAATCACGGAAATGTCTGAGGTTAAATAAAATAAAAATTACACGACGCATAATTTCTGCTGTGAATGCAAAAATTTCAGAATTAAAAAAGATGACAAATCTGGCAACCCAGGTAAAGAAGACGAAACATACAGTGTCTATAGTGTGTCAGCAAAGTAACTGTGGACGTAGTCACAACATACTATATATTTTTAAATCAACAGTGCATGGTGACTGGCGGAGCAAACTTTCACCTATAAATTTTAATAAAAAATTTAAACTGTAATCAAACGTCTTAATCAAGTAAACTTTCTGCCATAACTAAAGCAAAAATTTCAATATGATTTTACAAGTAGACATTTGCCAGGCTGCGTTATACTACCTTTGATCACTGTTGGCAGGAAGATTGTTTATGTTTAGTCAAAATATGGAGGACGACAGAGTCTCTCTACATCAGGACAAACTTCAATTTTCCATCTTTAAAAGTGAATAGATAATTTTATTTTTTACCCTTGGGGATAAGCAACCGAGATACGGGCCGCTTAAGATGCTCAATATCCTTGATTATTTTCACCATTAAAATTTTATTGCAGATTTCCCCTCATTTAATCCGAGCATTTCGCGATTAAAGTGGGCAAAAATTTCTGCTTTAAAATACCGCTGGCAAAACATTAAGAATTCTGCAAAATGCGCTTTCGACGAAGGGGTTAATTATTGCAAAAACTCTTTTTACAAAAAGGTTTTTACATATGGAAAAAAACTTTTAACAGTTCCCTTTGAATTTTAAAAATGGCTCAGTCAGCATCTGTCTAACTGTTACGATTTCGAGAATATGTGAATTCCTCTTTATTTATCTCTCTAATACATACTAGCTGACCTAGCAAATTTCCACCAGATTGTTTCTAAGACAGATTTTCACCTTGTTACAGACTGTAATTTTGCAATTTAATCTTCTTGACGCCGGTGACTCTTTCACAAATTTTATTCGATTGACACCACTTTTTCAAAAGAAGATACTTTTAATTGTACAATGCGCAGTCAGACGAGACATACGAGTGTAAGAAGTTAATAAGTCGAAAATTTCAACATCAAATTCTTTATGGAAGTTTGTACCTGTGGTAATATGCCACTTTATAACAGCAAATGAAATCGTACGGCAACAATTACATATATTTAGTTTTTTTAAACAATGTATTGTTGCAAAAGGTGCACTCAGCACTGTTTTAGACACCGGTAAAAAAGAAAAGCAATAATTATTTTATTTAAATGATGCATTTTTGTGATTAATGAATTAAACTTAAATCTTCTAAAAATAGTGGTGCCAACCAAATAAAATTTACGCAAAAGATGCTGGGCACGAATGGGTTAATTTCAGGATCAGCAAGTTGATCTTTACGCAGGCTCTCGTCACTCCACGGATCTTGCGATGATGTAGACCCAGTTGTAACTTGTCTTACTATAGAACCTTTGACATTAAATTTTTCCTCAACCCGGTCGCAGTATCTACAATTCTCTGAGCAGGGTCTTCTTAAGAGAGCATCTGCATTTCCATGTGATGAGCCATTTCGATGGCGTATCTCCATATCGTACTCTTGAAGCTTTTGTATCCACCTGGCTATCTGGCCTTCAGGGTTCTTAAAATTCAATAGCCAAGTTAGAGAAGCATGATCAGTTCGGATCAGGAATTTTCGACCGTAAAGATAGTGATGAAAGCGGTCTACGGCTTTCACTACAGCAAGAAGCTCTTTTCTTGTTACGCAGTAGTATCGCTCTGCCTTTGATAAGCGCTTGCTGAAATAGGCGATAACACGCTCCTGGCCGTCGATTTCCTGGAACAGTACAGCGCCAATGCTTTCGTTACTTGCATCCGTATCAAGTATAAACTGTTTATCGATTTGAGGATATGACAGAATTGGAGTGGATGTTAAGGCCTCCTTAAGCTTTTCGAAAGCAGCGTCACATTCCTGTGTCCACATAAATTTTTGATTGGCTTCTGTTAATTTATGAAGTGGTCTTGCAATCATCGAGAAGCCTTTGACGAATTTTCTGTAATAGGTGCATAATCCTAGAAAACTTCGAAGCTGGTGAACATCTGTTGGACGATTCCAATTTTTCACGGCCGATATCTTCTCCGGATCAGTCCTAACTCCTTCCGCCGAAATGATGTGTCCAAGGTAGGCAACTTCATTACGAAACAAACTGCACTTCGAAGGGCTTAACTTCAAATTAGCTTCCTTTAACTTTTGTAGCACCCGCCTGAGGTTGTTCAGATGTTCATCAAAAGATTTTCCTATGATTATGATATCGTCTAAATAAACAAGACATGCCTCATATGACAGCCCCCGAAGAACCGTTTCCATAAGGCGTTCAAAAGTTGCAGGTGCATTACATAGACCAAAAGGCATTACCCTGAATTGCCATAATCCTTGTCCCGTTGTGAAGGCAGTCTTCTCGCGGTCGTCGGGATGGATCTCTACCTGCCAGTAACCACTTTTCAGATCCAGAGTCGAGAACCAGGTGTTGCCCGCAAGTGTGTCAAGAGTGTCGTCAATCCTTGGTCGAGGGTAACTATCCTTTTTAGTGACGTCATTCAGTCGGCGGTAGTCTACACAAAATCTTGTAGAACCATCCTTCTTTCTTACTAATACAATGGGAGACGCCCATGGACTTGTCGATGGTTCAATGACGTCATTTTCTTCCATATCCTTAATTAAATTTTGCACCTCTTCTTGCTTGGCAAAAGGTAATCGTCTAGTGTGTTGTTTAATAGGTGAGTGATCTCCAGTATCAATTCGGTGTTGTGCCATTTTGGTTCGTCCAAAGTCTTCAGATGTTTGGGAGAATAAACTTTGGAATTCCCTAATTAAATTTTCCGCAGCGTGCATCTGTTTTGAATCTAAGTCTGTATTTTATAACAAATCCTTGACTAAATTATCTGAAGATTTCTCAGAGTGACTGGAATTTTGACTTATGCACGTCACAAGAGCAAATGATGCTATAACCTCTCCTTTCTTGATAGTCCTCGTCTTATCACTGATGTTAGCAATTCTGACTGGAATGGTCTTTTTTGAGAGGTCTACCACAGAAGAAGCCACCAATACTCCTGCGTGTGTACTATTGTCTTCTGGATAATCTATATGGCCAAATCGGTAATTAGTTTCATTTTTAATTACAGCTGGAACTAAAAATTCTGTTCTTGGATCTAGATTGATGTCTTCTTTGGCTACTACTGCTTGTTTACATTCAATTTCGTTATTTAATACAAAAAGACTTATTTCTTCAAATTTTGAGAGCATTTTGTTATTTTTGAAATCAAGTTTGAAGCCAAACTTCTTCAGAAAATCTAGCCCGATTAAGCAAGGATCTGTTATGTCAGCCACATATGCCGTATGGTAATATTTCGTTCCTCAAAAGTTGATGATTAAATTTGCCTTTCCATATAGGGGAAGATGGGGATACTTGAGCCATTTTTTAAATTTAAATTTTTTTAAATTTTTTATAATTTCTTAGAACAAAATAAAATATTGAAAATGAAAATTTGATATTTTTTCTTCAATTGAAAACTACTTTCAATTAATTTTAAACTATTTTTCTATGTCTAATAAATTTTTACTTTTTCTTTTACATCGTGGCTCAAGTATCCCCATGGAGGGGATACTTGAGCCAGATGTCACATTCGCACCAGTATTTTGCAAAGAAAAAAACCGATTAACCATATACGCGAAAAAATGCATTAAACTTTTTTCAAATAAATTTGGTCGAATTTTCTGGTGTCGTTGTGACATTTCAGAATTAAAATTATGTGGTAGAAAATTCTACCAGCAGAGCTCAAAGGGTTAATCACTATACTTTCAAAATGGTACCAAGGTATGTGATTTCTTTTTTACATGTTCAGAACTATAAATATGTTACCATGTTGCCAGTTTTAGAAAGAAAAATTGACAAACTGTAGAGATAATAGAAGTGGCTCAAGTATCCCCTATGCTCAAGTATCCCCACTCTCCCCTATGCCTATGTTGTTGCCCGTCACAGTTTGCAGGGTAACGCATGGTGGAGTCCAGATGAGTTTACATTTCAATTTTCGAGCCAAATCTTCTCTTATTATTGTAACATTGGCTCCTGTATCGACAATCATACGGCACAGAATTCCGTTAATAAAGGCTATCACATATAATTCATTATCACCGCCACTCATTTTTGATATCTGGAGGATCTTCAGGTGGTGCTTTTCATTCTCTGGCAACCTCCGCCGCACGAGATGGCCAAAATTTAGTTTCCCTGCTCACTGTTTGAATTTATCTCACGTTCGTGGATTTTGGGGCAATTTCTTCGGAGATGTCCTGTATCACCGCATTCCCAGCACGTGAAATTCTGTCTTCTTGAGCTTGTTCTTCCATATTTTAAAGCTTCAAGTTCTTGATTTATTTTCCTAATTTCTTTCAAGACGTCGATCTCAGTGTCTGAGCTTTTGTTCACCGTTGCCCCTCGGACTGAATGACGATATCTTCGGCTGGCTTGTGTAGCTGCTTCCAACTTTAAGGCATATAGTAATGCAGCCTTTAAATCCTGCACATCTACCATTCGTACCGCTCTCTGCACTTCTGGATCTTTTATTCCGTCTACAAAGTACTGCAGTGAGAGCATTTCCCGTACATTTGTTGGGCAGTCGGTGAATGCTAAATTTGCCAGCCTTTCTATTTCTGAGGCAAACTGTTGAAGGGTTTCACTCGATTTTTGATGGAGGCTCTTCATTTGTATTCTCGTATAATTTTTGAAGAATTTTTCGCCGAATCTCATTTCAAGTGCACAACTTAGAGTCTCAAAATTGAGTTGTGTCATATCGGGCAATGTTTGCAGCACGTCGGCGGCTTCTCCTCTCAAAGACGCTGCCAGTTGACAAGCTTTCACCTCGTCTCTCCATTTATTCGCTTCGGCTACAATGGTAAATTGGGTCTTGTAAACTTGCCAGGAACTCTTTCCGTCATATGTCGACAGCTTAACGTGCACAGGAGAAGCAGGCGGATTCCTAAATTCTTCATAATTACCACTGCACGCTGAAAGCTTCTTCTCCATATCTTGTATTCTTTCCTCTATTTTACTCTCCATCTTCTTTTCAACATTGCTAATATCATTCTGTATTTTCTCTTCTACTTCCGCCATTTTCCTTTCTATTTTCTCTTCACCATTACTAACTTCATTCTGAATTTTCTCTTCTACTTCCTATATTTTCTCTTCTACCGAGCCTATTCTTCTCTCTACCGACGAGAACTTTTCTTCTAAAGTTTTCTTCATTTCTTCTTGGCCTTTATTAATCTTTTCAGTCACATCTTCTTGGCATTTGTCAATTTTATTTGTCAACTGTTCCATTCTTTCTTCTTTTTTATTCATTTTATCCGCCAAGTCTTCTTGGCCTTTATTCATTTTTTCCGCCAACTCTTCTTGGCCTTTATTCATTTTTTCCGCCAACTCTTCTTGGCCTTTATCAATTTTGTTTGTCAACTCTTCCAACAACTCTTCTTGTCCTTTGTCAATTTTATTCGTTAATTCTGTTTTTATGCCATTGATAGCATCAAATAGTTCTTTCAGTTGTCCGTCCATTGCTCTTGTTTTCGCATTAAGATTCCGACTGCTGACACCAAAAATTGTTGCGTATATAGGGTTCTTTCGATCTTATGGTTAGACAGCTTCAAACTCTTTTCTCTTAGAAAAGTAGAAAATAATTTATTTACAGATCTTCAGAACAACAGAGTCTTCGAAACTCACAAATATTACTAGATATTCAAAAATAACTGTTCAAATCTATCGTACAAGTACAGATATAGTTCCCAGAGACTCTTTATACAATGTCTCAACACTAAATAACGTTCGAAAAAAAGAGAAAACACAACCAAACTTGCTTACAATCGCAGCTCACTCAATGACTGACTGGTAGAAAAAATAACAACAACAGCTCGTATTGCTTTCCTTATATAGGCTCGCAGCATGCACGGGAAATTTCCACAGCCTTCTCGAATATTCCAGAAAATCACGGAATAACATTCAATGTATCAGCATATCTAAAGGGGGGTTACCATAGAGAGTGAAGGGTTACCATCGCCAACAATCGCCAAGTTTGTCACCAACTTGGCGATAAATGCCATATTTGGCGACCAAAATTAGTCGCCAAAAGTGACGCCAACTTGGCGATATCTTTAATATTTCGCCAATCTGCAGTAGACATACACTGAAAATAATAGACAAGTTTGCTTGATAACGGAGACAATGCAACAAAAACTAATATTACTAAAGGAATGAAGCTTAATAAGATTATTTACATTATTTTACAGTACAAACACTAACTATTTACAAAATTCGTAACACTATGTTATTGGAAAAAATCTAAGTGCTATACTACAGTCATTCAGGGTAAGTTTGTTCAGCATTTTTTTTTTCTATTTTTAGATAATATACTCTTATTTTTTAAATATTGTTGCAGCTAGGGGCATAGAAAAGAAGAAATTATTCTAAATTATTGTCTGGCAATCAAAAATTGAATAATAATAATAAAAAAAAAAACAATAAAAAATCAATCTTTAACGTGGATGAAATTTACCCAGCCATATGGGGTAACTTTGCGCCATACGATAAATATCTTCTAAAATAATTCATTATAAAAAATATTATATTTAGAACAACTTTTAACCCCAAAAAATGTTTTCAGGAATGCAAAAAACTCCTAATTTATATTTACCAACATCACACGTTTTCTATAGTTTATGATATTGCAATAAATATTATGCATACTAAGAATGGAAGAAGAAAACCATGATTATTTAGAAATAAAAAGAATGTTTATTGGTTCATATAAAACATAAAAATGCTGCCAGAAACAATTTTCAATGTTTTAAACCCTTGAAGGTCGATTGCATGTGTATGAAATCACTTAATTTCGTAATTTTGACACCGGAATTTATGTTTAAAAAATCGGTTCATTAGAAATGTGAAATAGAGGGTTTTTTTTTCTTAATTACATATAAATAAAGCTATTTTCAAATTTCAGTGTTCATCATTAACTTCAACTCTTAAGCAATGAAAGTGCTTTGTGCCGCAACAGGTTAATTCAATAATATGCCCATAGTTACAGTAATACATACTGTAACTAACAGTGGCGTAGCTAGGATGGATGACACCCAGGGCGGGTGTAAATGGTGTCACCCCCACCAGCATGGTTGTCATTCTACTAATGTGTCATGTTTTTTCAATCATAATTTTACCTTTTTAAAGCAAATGAGCATATCATTCCTTAATTACCTTTCGCCTTTTTTGCATAAAAAAATAATAAATAAATAAAAACAAGAGCTACTCGTATTTTATCCTATTGTCCGCATAAGTCAATCTGGTGTCTATATGTCGAAGAAAAGTCTTTCTTTTAAAGTTTGTTGTTCACTACCCATTTGTTGGATAGGTTGTTTTTTGTTCTCTGGTGTATATCTCACTTAGACACCGCCATTCTGTATAAAATTTCACATTCTCAAAGAAAGGAAAATTAACTCTGATGCGTCGTGCGCTAAAAATTTCATTTTATCAAAGAAATATTTTTCAAAAATATTCCAATTTTCCTTATAACATTATTTGTATATATTTGCAAATAATGATTGGGTGTACCCCCTTAGATGGTGACACACGGGGCGGACCCCCCCCCCCCCCGTGATGGAATGATTTTGTTGCCACAATTACAAAATCGGTACTAAAAACTGTAAAAAAAAAATATATATATATATATCTCAACAATAAATTGAGATAAAGCTTTCAAGCAAACTGCATTTAAAAGTAAATTTGTTTCATGTTCGACGGTGTAAACATTTAAAATGTGCGATGTTTAGAAGTGTAAAATTTGCAGTAGCGAAAATTGCAAAACCGAAATTACCGGAGAAAGTGTTGTCATTCGAAAAATGACGTATGCGTTACGTACAGATACGTTTGGTTTTTATCATACCTGCGAATATGGGGAATTTTCGACAGTTGTCAGTTCCTATAATCAGTGAATTAACATGAGTATAACTTTGAGCCCGATAAAGTTATGCTGAAGATGGGGTAAAATGGAAGTGTCTTCTTATTTTAGACTTTATTAACTATTAATAAAAAAATAATCGCAAAATATAAACACCTTTACAGTATTTAGATAATAATTTATCTGATAAATGAGTATATTTTTATTTACTATAAAAATTTGATTTAATTACAATAACTTCAAAACAGCCTTCAAAATTTACTCCAAAACAGTAGTTCACAAAAATAGTTGGATGATGCTATTAACTGCGTATAATGTTGCTAATTTATTTCCTAAAATAAAGAGTACAGAGCTCCCAAATGGTCCGCGAACTGAAATCAGTATTTTTCAGAGTAAATTTCAGAGTATGTTTCTACAGCATTTGGGCTAGAATGAACTTTCAAAGGATTTTTTCTGGGCAATTCGCAAGAAAAATCCAAATAGAAAAGTTTTCTAGGGAATTATTGGTGTTCAGTCGGCGGTCCACTTGGGATTCCTGAGAATAGAAATCCCACTTTAGAACCTTGCCAACAGAATGCAGAATAAAAGATATAATTAAGAATAATAATGTACAGAAAAATACGTACAACTAATGGACAATGGAAGGTTATGTCCAAGCATATACAAACACATGCAAAATTAATGTTATAACTCCCAGATAGCTATTAAGTTTCAAAAATACAAGGCATATATTTTTAAGAACATAGATAAATTAAATATATATATTTTTTTTAAAGTAGTTTTATTCAGCTTCCAGAAATAGAATGAAAAGAATCAAGTTCCTGCAAAACGGAACTTTCATGATGAAGTACATTAAGTGAAACAGAAACTCATTACCATGGAAACATTTGAAGAATTATAAAATCACCTATCTAATTTAGATAATTTAAGATAGAGAAGCTATTGGGAATTTCCTCCTAAAAGTATCTAGAGATATTTGAAGAATCTATATTAAGGCGTTAATGTAATCTTTCTAAGTGGAAATGTCTTTTCTGTTTTAATAGTTAATTTTCGATCGCTAAGACGCTATTCACGTTTAGGAATTTTCAGCGCTTAATTAAGTACTATGACCTGGAATGAACAATACTTTATATAGATTTTTTTTATTATTTATATAAAATATTTTTATGAATTGAGACCATCTGTTGTGATATTTAATAGGTTGATTCTATACAATCAAGCCATGATGATGAGACTGGAGGATATTTATACATTTTCCATAGAAAAGCCTAAAGCATTTTTTTAAAACATGTAGTTTAAAGAAGGATTAATTATATTAGCTCATACGAGTGAAGCATTAATGAAAACATATAAAATATCATTCCCTCACATGCAACTACTATCACCCATAATTATAATAAATATCATTTGTTATTGAAATATTTATATTTATTTTATGTGATCTGTCTTTTGTTATGAACTCAGAAAGTATTATTTCTGCGTGTTACATTATTTTTTGGGGGGGGGGTCTTCTCATGCAATTGTTCTTTTGTAAAAAAAGTTTACAACTCGTATTTCACATCATCATTTCCCAACTCAATAATAATTCTTGAGATTGATAGTACTAGTGCACGCTGAAAAAATGCACTTGTAGACCTTATCTGCTTGTAAAAAAAATAAAATAAATAAATAAATAAAAAATGGGCAAATGTTAAGATTTTTCCGTCATTCCCTTACATACATTTATATAAAAAAATATTTTCTTAAAATATATGAGTGGGTTTTTTAGTTTTTAGTAAAAAGATTGTTTCAAAATGTGTATTTTATTATTATTATTATTTACTTTATGTGTACAAATTTTAAAAGGTAACAATGTACATTTATTATTCCCTCACTAGTCATCCCCTCTCATGCGAGGGAATGATTCTTATGTGAAAAAATTATTCTATATATATATATATATATATATTAGTTTTTACTAAAAGGATTGTTTCAGAACATGCAATTTATTATTATTATTATTTACTTTATGCGTACAACTTTTAAAAGGTAATAATGTACTTTTGTTATTCCCTCACTAGTCATTCCCTCATTAGAGGGAATGATTCTTATGCGAGAGAATTATTCTATCATTTTTTTAATCTTCTAGAAAAAATGCGTTTGTTGAATATTTAATGCTCTTAATGTAACAAAAGCTTATTTTTAACCATATCGGTGCATATAATAATATTTATTATTCAAAAGATAAAGGAAAATCTGGAATGAAACCCAAACAATTTCAAATATGTATAAATCGGTGAGAACCAAAAACTTGTTTAAAAAAAAGTTAAATGCATAAATTGTGCAAAGATAAGTCAAATAGATCTGTTTTTAATAAATGTAATTTAAATAAAACTTATTTGTAAATTTTTAATGAAAAGCTTTAACCCCTTGACGGTCGGCTGGATATATTTTATCCCATCTAATTTAAAGGATATTTTTACCAGAAACTTTTAACGAAATTTTATATTTGTAACAATAGCGGCAAACTATTAATTAAAATGCCTTTTTTCAATTTAACCCTCTGGATCCCAAACCGCCCGAGACATTTTAATTCGTATATTTCAGTTCCCACCAGAAAATTAAAACAACAATATTTGCTTTAATCAATAACAGAACATTCCGTATTTAAATAAAACGAAATTAACCATTGAATTTTTCTGGTGTGAAATGAACTACATAATTTCTAGACCGTGTTTTAGCATGGGAATTAAAGGGTTAAAACTTTTTATTTCGATTTTTCCAGTGAGAATTCAATATTACAGACATTATTGCTTGCCACTCAAAGAGGTAAATAAAAATTCCTGTGATCATTTTTGTTATAAAAATTTTCCGATGCCTCTAGTGTTAAAAATCTTATAATTATAGAGTTTCTTTATATTAAGCTGGACAGATATTTTTCTACCAATAAGTCTTTCGTCTAGTGTCTTATTACAGAAAACTAGAAACTTTTGACATGACTTATTTATTTTTCATCATTATAATAAAAATTGCCTATTTGTGCAGATTTACACAGTAAAAGTAACACAATAGATTATATATTTGTTTCTTTGCAAAATTTAACATTATACCATATTTTTCTGAATACTAGGTTTCAGCGCTGTCATAAAAATGATGGTTGTATCAGGGGGATTTGTTTCAGTAATTGTGCGCTTCAATCAATTTCAACAATATGCTTCCAAACGTCTTCTCCGCCTTGTTTTCCTGACATTATATAAATCATAAAATATTAAGAAACTATTGAAGTTAAAACCCAGAGAGAAATGTACAAAAGCTTAAAAAAAAAAAAAAAAAAAAAAAAAAAAAAAAAAACCTTTGATAACCGCATTAGCGCATAAGCCTACTATTTAAGGGAAGGGATGAGGGGTATTCGCACACGTAGCTATGTAACTAATATATCCGATGACAAATCTTTGACAGGTTGTTTCCAAATTTTTGCGTATAAATTAACCAGAAATTTCTCTTTGGAATTACTAGTGTCGAAAAATTGTAGATGTTGGCAGGTATGCGTACGCATCCAAGTAGTACAAAGTATGTAGGTAAACATTGAGATGTTGTGGTACAGACTTTTTATCCCAGTTACAAGGCTGCCACAGGCGACTATTTTTATATTGAATTCTAATGTAAATTATGTTAATTCTCTTTCAAATTTTAACAAACTGTATGTTAAATATTTCGGTCTCGAGAAACTCTCCAGTCAGAGTTAAAAAATAGTCGCCCGTGGCAGCCCTGCAGTAACAAATTGGACCGCAATGCAATACATGTCCAAACAGCCATTTGTTAACAAAGGAACATCAGTGGATCAATGATTAGCTAAGCAGAATCCTCTGGGCCTGATTGGCAACACGGCAAATTTACACAAGTAAATTGACATTTCGCTTTTTTTAAACGCTTTATTCATGCAAAAATAAAGTGATGAATAAGAAAAAAAAGTACATTATTTTTTAGGAGTGGAAGGTATGATCTTCGACATTATCGTTACGAGTTTTCCATGGAACTATCAACAAGGAGGAATTCACATAAATGCAAGACTGTAAAAATTTAACTTTATCCAGTTTCGGTGTTACTAAAAACCTACAGAGTATTTCCACGAGCAAATTTATTTGGAAAATTTCTCCTTTTTTAATCGCCTTATTATTGAAGAATTTCAGTCACTATTACGGCCAAAAACAAATATTTTTTTTACTGGTGAAAGTTTTATTTCACAGAAGTCAGACCTTTTGTTCCCGTCATGTTGTGAAAACCTAAGAAAAATTTTCTCAGTGTCAGTAAAAAAAAAATTATAAATCCTGAGAGAACATCCACCAGTAAAGAAAAATAGAAATAGTTAACATGCTAATAAGAAAAATTTTGGAAGAATAAATCGCTAAAATACAGCAAAATCTCCTATTCAACATTCACTGGTGGAAGTTTGATTCAGCGTTTACTAGGACCTATTGATGAAATTTAAACCATTGGGGACGAGCAACACGCATACGTGCCGCGAAAAAGGCTTAACAATCCTTGTTTATCCCCACCAGTAAAATTATACTGTAAAATTCGCCGTATTTAATCAAAGCATATTCTCGATTGAATAAGGCACAAATTTCTGTTTTTAAAAACAGATGACAAAACATTAAAATTGCGTAAAAGGCTCCCGTAGTGAAAGTGTTATTCTTTTCCGGCGCAGTGTGTCCGGTCTGGACACACCTAATTTTAACCCTTTGAGTTCTGGGGTGTAAATTTCTTCAAAATTACAAATGTCACACTGGCACCAGTATTTTGCAAAGAAAAAAACCGGTTAACGACCCTAACAGCATGCATAGTCACAGTGACGTCACAGTGACGTCACTTTGGTCACATCATATCTGTGACCAAAATGCCACCACCCAGTGACGTCACATTGTGACTGAGATGTGACTTTGTTAAAAATCTTAAGAAATACATAAATATCCTTCAAAACATGTTATTTACTTTAAAAAACATGTTTCTGGCAATTTAAATATCGTCGCTTTTGTCACAGTTTCGTCACAGTGTCAATGTCAAATTAGTCACAAATGACACATTTTTCACAAATTTGTCACATTGTGACCACTTTGTGAAACGTCACAAAAGAGCTCTAAAACGGCCATAACGACTTCACATTTTAGTCACTGTGACTTCACATCGACGTCACGTGACGTCACATCGACAATCGATGGTCACAAAATCACAATGTGACTTCACAACGACGTTGCAGTGACGTCATTATGCTTTACGGGGTCACGAAAAAATGTATTAAGGCCCCACAATAGTCACAGAAAAAGTACTCAAAAAGACCCGGATGATAATGTAAAGTCTATGGGAGCGTTCTTTTCAAATATCTCGCTCAAATTTTAATATTTTTACATGATTTTTTTGCATAGGATAGCTGAAGACGCTCCACAACCGGCCTAGTTTTTACTTTTTCGATTTTGCTTATATATTTTTTTTATATTATAATAGTTTCAATTTCAGAACCGGTTTAAACCGGTTTTGAAAGTTAAAGTATTTTTTTTTTTTTAAATCTGAAACAAAAACTGAAAAAGTAAAAACTAGGCCGGTTGTGGATCTTCCTCAGCTATCCTATGCAAAAAAAATCCATGTAAAAATATTAAAATTTCAGCGAGATATTTGAAAAGAACGCTCCCATAGACTTTACATTAGCGTTCGGCTTTTACCGCGTGACTAGTGTGTGCTCTTAAACCTTTTTGAAGTAAATTTGGTCAAATTTTCTGGTGTCATTGTGACATTTTGGAATTAAAATTATGTGGTAGAAAAGTCTACCAGCAGAGCTCAAGAGGTTAATTCCAAACTTGCAATTGGCACCAATATTATTTTAGTAAAATATTGCTTTTACAATAAAAGCTTAAATTAAGGAGTTCTTGATTTCTTAAAAAGTCGTTTGTAAATTCCGGTGTCAGTCGATGATTTCTCATTTTGTTAACAGAATTTTTCCGCGCCAGAAAGGGTTAACCCCTTGAGGGGCAAAGCACTTACGTTCCTAAAATGCTCAAATGATTGATTGACACCGGGATTCTCAAACAAATTTATATGATAGAAAGTAAAAGCTATTTTTCGCGTACGTAGTAAAAAGCAAATCTTAATACTAAAATTCCGGTGCCAATGTGGCATAAGGGAATTAAAATTAAGTGGTATATAAAATATACCGGTGCCCTTCAAGGGGTTAAGAAATTACTCTACCTCTGGTGATAATCTCCTCAATAATTTATTCGCAGCTGGTAGATTTTATACCTTATGTGTCCTACTTTTTATTCATAACTTTATTGAGAATCATGCTCAGATCTACTAAAAATTATAGATGCTAAGAATAACTTTAAAAATTGCATTAAGTGAGGCTATAGTAAAGCAATATTTAATCCCTAGGTTACGAGCGATGCCTACCACTTAAGATGCTCAGAATCTTTAATTTTTCTCACCAGTTATTTTTTATTGTATAGGTTACCTTATTTAATCAGAGTATTTTTTAATTCAGTTAATGAAAATTTTCTAAAAAAAAAAAAAAAAAAAAACTTGTGTTATAAAATTAAAAATTTAGCAAAAGGCTCTCGTCTCGAAAGCGTTAAGAAAACGAAACTTTAAGAAGCTTATAACTTTAAAAAGTTTTAAATGTAGAGAGCATTTATTTACCTAAAACCTACAGATAAAATTTATTTTTAAGAACGTTGTCTTTACTTATTTCTAAAAAGGTAATAAATTTTTTTTCATTAATATTTTTTGAAAAAAGGCATTTAAAATGTACGAAACTGATAAGCTAGGAAATTTTTCAAGCGTGTAATACCGCTTTTATCTTATCACATTATTAAAGATAGAAAGGTAATTAATTGATATCATTTTCCTTTAAAGCACCTCTGGGAATTTGAAGACTTTAAAAAGGAATATATTATTGTAATTGTTTCTATAGATATCGTACTTTCTGCTCTAAGAGTTGATTTTCTTCAAATATGAAATGATTAATTTAATATATAAAATATATCTTAAAGTGGTAATTAAACATCATAACCTGGAGTAAACAGTGTTTTGTGAGAGTGAAAAGTAATACTTATGCTACCGTTATAAAAAGTACTTAGTCAAGTTAATTGATATACTATTAATGAGATTTATACATTGAAAAATTGAAGATTTTAATGGATTTCATATAATGTGAATTTTGCGATGTTTTCCTTACTTCTGAATTAAAGCCGGAATCAAGACGAATTCAAAAATAAAGAATTTAACATATTGTTAGTATAGACTATGTTGTCTAACTGCTGATTGAAAGACACAAATACTGTATAGTGGAAATTTTCTCCTTAACCCGGGAGAACTCGCTAAGAGAATTTCTCTCACGGTGCCCAATTTTTTTCTTTTACTTTCCAGTCACTTAATATCAAATTTTTTTGTTTGGCTTAGTACTTTTATTCAAAAAAGAGGTAAAGTAATCAAAATCATATTTTGAAATTTTATTAAAATGAAAAATAGTCTTAAAAAGGGTACGATGGAGAAAGAAAATCCCATGCGCGAGTTCTCGCGGGTTTACCCCTTAACTGGTTAATTCTTTTCCATTCAATAAATTGAAAATAGTGGATTCACACCACTATTATTTAAATAAAATATTTGTAAAATTTAGTCTAAACATTTCCACCTTCCAATAGTATGAAAATTTTCTTTGAAATAATAGTAGTGTCAAAAAGCTTTAAATGATGCAATAAGCAAATTCATCTTGCCCGAACGCCGTTCGGGCAACCAGTTAGGGGGTTAATTATTCATAAAAATTTTAGGATTAAAAAAGGCGAAAATATTTGTATAAAAATAGCATTTCTATGTCAGCCTCAGTTGAACCACATCAGTATATAATAACCAATTGATTTAACTTTTACACACGCATATTACAAACTATGATAAATTAAGAAAATCCAGAAATAAATGTAATTTTATTACACTTTCCAAAAGTTAAAAAGTGTTTACATTTTTTTTATTCCTGGCGGAATATCTATTTGTCTTACTGTTTGATCATACGTCTGCCTGTCTGTTCGCGTTGTAACTTACGTACATTTTCCCAAAATGTTATGTAATTAATATATGTTACTATGAGTTATTGCTGCATGATCAATATATAAAAACGGAATGTGTTGTGTTTGTATATTGTTCACAGAAATAACAGGGTTCGCACACTCCTTATATTTTTTAAGGACTCTGGCACCACTATTAATGATAATAAAATTTACATTTAATTTTGAAAACACAGAATTCTCAATCAGCCCCTTCTTTCATTGATATTACAATAAATGGCTACAGTGAAATACCTTGAAATCATTCTTAAATTTTAGTGGTATAACTGTGCGAACCCTGAATAATCAAAATAATTTCGTTACATTGTGATATATGATGAAAAATCGTTTGTAATGTATTTTAATGATATTAGAATATTCCAAATTGAAATATTTATATGTAGCTTAGGTTTATTATAATAAATTTA
Source organism: Maratus speculifer (assembly GCA_964019185.1). Lineage (NCBI taxonomy): Eukaryota > Metazoa > Arthropoda > Arachnida > Araneae > Salticidae > Maratus > Maratus speculifer. Next base: position 202,710,037 of record OZ025303.1, read on the forward strand.
CTCTAAAATGTTTTTAATTTTAAAAAGTCTGTTAATTTTATAATACATTTAAAAAAATCCAAAGCAAAACTATAAGATGAATAATTGAAAATATATAATTAGCATAATTAAATCCTCTTTATATTTGTTCTGTAAAAAGAAACAAAAGGTAAAATAAGAACAATCATAAATCTGCATATTGTGTAATAAAATGTAAAAAAAAAAAAAAAAAAAAAAAAAAAAAAAAAAAAAAAAAGCAAATTTTATAAACGTTGACAAAAGTTTCCAGTCTATTACGAACAAATTACGGAAATTAAATTTTGTTAAAAGACTAAAGAAAATGTTACCTAAGAATAATTATAGATCTGCACTTTGTGAAAGAAAATGTTACATATGAATAATTATTAATCCGCACTTTGTGAAAGAAAATGTTACATAAGAATAATTTTAAATCTGCACTTCGTGAAATAAAATGTCAGTAAAGTAAATAAATAAATACATAAAAGGAAAAATTTTCTCTACTTTGCCATTTTCAATAATTTTACACAAAGCTCATTATCACAATAACAGAAATATATATTTTGTAACGTTTCAATTAACCCTTTGCTTACGGGGTTGGGATATATGTCGTCCCAGAGAAGATTGCTTTTTTATATTCGCACCACTTTTTTAAAACTAATCCGTGACATACATTTGCACCAGAAAAATTTCAAGACAAATCTATCACAAACAATTTTTTTCGTAAATTGTGGTACGAATGAATATAAAAAATTAGCCATTTCTACCCCGTAATCAAAAGGTTAAACAATTTTATTCTACATTAAAAATATAAATAAACATTCGAAGTCATTGATGATTTTCGTTAAAGAATCAACTTTAAAAAATGAGTTTTAGAGATAAAAATAATTTATTCGGATATTTTTAAATTCCTCCTTGACATAAAGGATTTTTTTTTTAAATAGTTACTTTTAATTTTAAAGTAACAAGATTTCACTTTCCTTTATAATCAGATATTAAATTCGGAATTTTTTTAACTATATATTTTTAATACAATTGTAAGATATGGGCCTGGAAATATTAACATCAATTAATCTGTAGCAATTATGATGCGTAGCTCTGTAAACCTTTTCATTAAGAAATTGAACATTACTTCCTACTACAAGGTGGTGTTTACTAATAGTTCAATAATTAATAATCATAATTTTGAAGTGAATATAATCCGAAGACATTAAATGATTGATTCATACAATTGAATTCTTTCTTTTTAATCTATTTGGAAAATAGTTACTATCCTCGGTAGAGAATTGGAAAATTTGAAGTATATCTGAATCTTTTTATTGGTTGAATTCCGCAACTTATTTTTTTATTTTATTCTTTTCCTGATTGGTCCAAGTTTAATGTCCAAAAATGTAATACTTCTGTTCTTTATTTTATACGTTTTCTCATTGGTCCAAGTTTACTGTCCGGAATACTTCTGTTGCCACAATCACAAAAAAAGTAATAAAAACTTAAAAAAATAATAATTTAAAAACAAATTGTGATAGAGATTTCAAACAAATTTCCTTAAAAAGTGCATTTTTTTCTCTATGAACGGTGTAAAAATTTAAAATGTGTGATGAAGATACACAAATTTCAGAATATAACAAAAAATAAGGAAAACAACTCATAAATTATTATGTTGGACTTAACTTCAGCTACAAATCTTTTTTTAATGCAATTTCTAAACCTTAAGACACTGATAAACAAATTTTAACGAATTTTCGATTTCTCTATATACGTTGGATGTTTCTTATAGATTTCAAGCTGCTTAAAAATAATATGTTTGAGAAAATTTTCTATTACCCTCCAATTTTGAGAAATTTCATTTATAAGGTTTAGAGTATGTAGGCATCGTATAGGCATTATAATTATATTACGTTATTCTCTTTCATATATTTGATTCACACAAACATTCCTTTTTCTTATTATAACGATAGAAGATACAGCAAGAGAGTAGAAACAGATGTCCTCCTAATAAATTTTATTTTAGCGACCTTGAATTGACAGCTCTAGCCATCCCCACAGTATTTGACTTTAATGCAAATCCCTGACAGTTGTAACTTTCGGGACGAGTGTACTACTATTTTTTGTTCTGTAAGATTTTTTAATTAAATTTTGATTATAATTATCATATTTTCCTCTACAATATGTTAAACATGTCTAAAGGATGTGTCAATGAACCCGATTCTTTCTGCTATGTGTGGGGAAGCTAACTTTGAAAAATCACCGATGCTCTTTCGCGCCGTTAATAAAGACTGCCTATCATATGTACTTTGGATATAAAGTAGGTGAACAAGATAAGAAATGGGCACCTCCTTCTTGTTGTACACGATGTGCTATTAACCTCCGGGCATGGATGAAATGTAAAAAAGTGTTAGTCCTTTACTATACCCATGAGTGGCGAATGCCGAAGGATCATATAACTGACTGCTACTAATATATTACAAAATTTAAAAGATTCTCTGCAAGAAGTAAACATAAAATTAAGTACCCGAACTTAGATTCAGCAATGTGACCAGCATTACGTAATGATGATTTACAAATACCAAAACCTCCAGAGAATTTTACACATGACGATGCAGCAGTAGAAATGGAAATTTATGAAACTGAAACTTCCTCTACATCTGATATGAACTATTCCCCTGGCATAAATGAAGAACACACCTAATTACCCCAAAAGATTTAAATGATTTTGTGAGAGACTTAAATTTATCAAAGAAAAACTCAGAATTACTTGGATAAAGATTGCAAGGTTGGAATCTCCTGAAAAACAATACAAAGATATCTATTTATCGAGATTGACATAAGAAATATTCGACATTTTTTCAAGAAAAGATGATTTATGCTATTGTAATGATATAAGTGTGGCTTAATGTCTGCTTTAAATTGTCAATATAACTCGGAACAATGGCCTACAAGAGAGCAGCCACAGATAAGACATTTACCATTACACAAAGTATGAAATTTCTTATTAATATCATTTCTTTTTACAAAAATTGGTTGGTTGGTTGATTGGCAAGTACTGAGACGTATGCTACTACCCGTTAGGGAGGCTTTTGTCTCGAAACTCCAGGGAAAAAATTCTTCTATATTTTTCTGAAGTTTTATAAACAATGCATACTTTCAGTGTTTTAAATATTAATTTTAAGCTTTATAAGTGTTTATTTAAAAGTTTGTCATTACTAAAATACAAAATGATAAATTTCATAAGGTATATGTGTTAAATAAATGCTACAAAATTCAGATTTTAAAGATTTTGAATTTTTTAAAAATCTGTGGGTGATGGAAACTTTTTAATGGCATATTCTTTCATAGGACCACCTAAAATATAAAAGTTACCACATACTTAGTAAGAAACAGAAACCTTGTTTATCAGTGATATTATTTAAATGCCAAAATATTTAGGAAGTTAATATTATACCCCGGAAGAAAAATTCAAAAATATCTGCATAGTTTATTTTTTCTCCGTTTAAATATCGCTTGATAACTGTACAATAATTATAATATCAATGAAATATTTTAATTCTAATAGAAACAGGGACTTACTAAACTGCCTAACCAACCCACTACACATTTACAGCACTTGCAATAAATTTAATTGATTTATTGGTTCTTACCCTTCATGAACTTGTAAAAATTAATTTTACTGTTATGGCAAAAAAAAAAAAAAAAAAAAAAAAAGATATCTTTGCTATTAAAAATAATAAATTTTTTGTATTCGTTGCTGAAATGCAGATTTTTTTTTAATTTTAAACAATAACTTAATACAATGAAATGATTTAATCATTTTTGATATTATGTAAGATAGAAATATAGTAATACCGGCACATCACAGGTTTTATTCTTTTTTTTCTAATATGATATCATTTACACCTTCAGAAATACTCATCTTTTCTTAAATAAAAGCGTGATTTACGCAGTTATTTAAGAATTCTTTAGTTTCATAAAATATTCATTATAATTAAATAGAAATGGTGCAGTTTATAGAAATATTTTCATTTGTGCACACCACGGACCTTTAAATTAATAGAAGTTCACTTTATTTAGATACAGGAATAAAAGTCAGTGAATATGACATCATCACTGACACAGGAATAAACTATGACAATGTATATTATATTCATGGAATAAATTTATCTGGTTTCTGTATGACGACATTTTCTCCATCGACAAAATTTCACTTTAGATATTATATTTTATTAAAGTTTATTTTCTGTTTTTTTACTTACATAATACTTAATAATATTACTCAGTAAATAATTTGTGTATTGCAGGGAATAACTGTGTGCAATCATTTTATTCTGATTAAATTTAACGAAAACCTTTATTTTATTTTATTTTATTTTATTTTTGGTTTGAAATGCGATTATACATTTACCGATGAGATCAAGCTCCTGATTGGTGGAAAATCATGAAACAAAATAAATTTTGAGAAAAGTTTAACCTGTTGCCACTGTTTTGAAGAAATGTCATGAAAAAGCTTTTAAAATTAAAAATAAAATATAAAAATTGAAATAAATTAAAAATTAGCCAGTATGGGCACATCTACACATAAACAGCTTTCATTTAAAAAAATAATTATCAAACTCGGGCCAGTAGAAAGCTCAGGGCTGATGACAAAAAGAAAAAAAAAACAGCCAGGTTTTTTTAACCTTTTGAGGGGCAGGGCAAATTCATTGCTTAAGTATTGAAATTAATGACTGACACCGGAATTTGAAAACAACTTTATTAGTAAATATGAAAACGCTATACTTCACGCATTCAATAAACTGTAATTTTCTTTAACAAAATTCCGGTGCGAATGTGGCGTTTGGGAATTAAAATTAAGTGGTATATCTATGAAACCACCGCCCCTCAAGGGGTTAAATATATAGATTATTCGCATTTTAAAACGTTAACAAAAGTTTTCAATTTACTACGAACAAACTAAGCAAAACTATATCATATACAAACGCAGTATATTTCCGAATTATATGTATATTTCGGAAATATAATTAGGTGATTCTGCAAAAACGTTGAACTGAAATACTTTGCAATTCCTTGTACATTTACATAAAACACTTTTAACCCTTTGCTTACGGGGTTGGGATATATGTCGTCCCAGAGAAGATTGCTTTTTTATATTCGCACCACTTTTTTAAAACTAATCCGTGACATACATTTGCACCAGAAAAATTTCAAGACAAATCTATCACAAACAATTTTTTTCGTAAATTGTGGTACGAATGAATATAAAAAATTAGCCATTTCTACCCCGTAATCAAAAGGTTAAGCTGACTTAATGTTTCTGAAACTAATTATGAAAAATACATTTCCAAAATCTTAAAATCACTTAACCCTTTCAGGCGCAAAGTACTTCTGTTGATAAAAATTTGAGATAATGGAATGATAACAAGAGTTAAAAATAATTTTATTTAAAAATATGTTAATTAGACCATTCTTTTTAATTACTTTTTTAACATAAAGTTTTACCTTAAAATTCTTTTGCCAGTTTCGTATTTGGGGAATAAAATTAATCTTTTTAATATGGACCAAGATCAGTGTTGTGCCATGACGTAAAAGATTTTTTCAAAATAATGTTTTTATTTTTAAAGAAATTACATCTCACTTTCCTTTATAATGAAGCATTAAATTAGAAAACTTTTCAAATATTTTTTTTAATACATCCATTAAATATTTGCAAGCAGATTGTTTTCAGTAATTAGTCTGTATCAGTTATGATACTCAGCTCTTTATTACATTTTACTACGTAATTAAACATTATTTCCTACTACAAGTCATTGTTTATTGAAGTTAATTATTGATAATAACTTTGAAGTAAATAGAACCCTTGAGACATTAACTAAATTTAGTATCAAGAGAATGAATACATTAAGATTAATTTTGCGAAAATAATTTTATACTTCTTCCTGGACGGAAATGCAAACAATTTTTTAATGTTTTAGCAAAGCTGAACTTTTAAACTCATTTAATGTTTCTCAAACTAATTATGAGAGATACATTTCCAAAAAATCTTAAAATCAATTAACTCTTTTAGGCGCAAAATACTTCCGTTGCTAAAAATTTGAGATGATGGAGTGATATAAAGATTTAAAAATAATTTTATTTTAAAATATGCAATCCAAACCATTCTTTTTCAGTAACATTTTAAGTGCAAAGGTTTACCTGAAAATTCTTTTGCCAGTTTCCTATTTGGGCAATAAAATTAATTGTTTGAATATGGACCACTGTCTGTGTTGTCATAGACTGTCCCATAAAAGTTTAGCCAATTAATCGTCGCGCCCGATACATTTACGGGCTGCAAGCTTCACGGCTTTCATTCAGAATTGTTCGATTCCCTCCAGTTCTATAAAATAGTGTAATTGGTTTTATTCTGGTATCATTGAACTTCGCATTTAATAAGATGAATAATTTTTTTTGAAGTGGTAATAATAATGAATTTTAATTTCTAAATCGTAATTTAATGCGCCCATTAACTGATTACATATTTTTTCGAACAGAATGACGGCTATTTCGTAAATACTAATAATAAAATTATTATTCAATTTTTCTGGTGTGAACTTAAAATTTCTGACGAAAAAAAAATCCAGATTCTGTTTTGCTGCCCATAACTGGTGTCTTTTTTAAAATTAAAAGTTACTACAGTTATCAAAAAAATTTTATGATAGATATCGCTTCATAATATCCTGGAATAAGTACATATCACATATCACATTTTTTTTAAAAGGAAGGTAGGCATGGAATGAAAGAAATGGTTTCTAGTAAATACTGTCCCAAGCTAATGTTAGCATAGAATTATTAACTAAATGTAACTGACATGTCTTAAAATACTGAAATTTTAACTGTAAACTTTTTCGAAGGGGTTCATTACCACCACAGAATACTTCCACTGGTAAATTTTAGTAGATTTTTTTTTTCTTTTTACTTAAAATCCTCATTATAATAAAATTTTAATCACAATTAATGGTAAAAACTAATATTCATTTTTACTGGTACAAGTTTACTTCTGTGGTAGTAGTTCCCCCACATTGTGACAACAAATACAACTTATTGTCTGTGTCAGTGAAAAGATTATAATACTTGTGCTAACTGACACCAGTAAAAATAAATATAATTACTTTTATCATATTTACAATTGGAATTTCTAGTCAATAAGGCTTTTTAATTCGACGAAATATTCTTTTCAAATTTGCTGGTGGAAGTTTCTACTTGCAGTAATCAGAAATTTCCAATACGATTAAAAGAAAAAGGCCGTCATCTTGTGACAAACTTCTTAGTTACTTCACTCTCATATGATAAATAATGCAATAAATTTCCCCTCTTCTTTATTCATAACTCAATTAATGTTAGCTGATGTCTCGAAAAAAAATCGGATTTCTCGTGGTTCTAGTATTTAACCCATTCGTGCCCAGCATCTTTTGCGTAAATTTTATTTGGTTGGCACCACTATTTTTAGAAGATTTAAGTTTAGTTAATTAATCACGAAAATGCATCATTTAAATAAAATAAATATTGTTTTTCTTTTTTACCGGTGTCAAAAACAGTGCTGAATGCACCTTTTGAAGCGTCCCTAAAAAGGGACGATTATAAAAAAAAAAAGCAATAAAGCACTTTTCACTAATGGGTTAAAGTTTTTTCTTTCTTCTTACCTAATGATTTTATTATCTGCGATTATAAATGGTGAAATAAACTATCAGAATTTTGTGGAGTTTAAGTTTGTGGAGAAAGAATTTGGAGACTTGATTTACACCAAACATCCTACCCACAACATTAATCCCAACGCGAGAATCGAAAGGTTAATGTATTACACATAATACATATAATTTACTTCGAGAGATTAACCATCGTATAATAAGTCTAAAAGGCAAAGGAATTTCTCTTCTTTTAATCCTTTGAGGGGCAAGCAATTGCGTTTCTGTAATTCTGAATTCCCACCGGAAATTTGGAAAGTTTTTATTCCAAAATAAACAAAAGGAGTTTCACGGTCCTTTTTTTTTTTCCATGAAAGTTAGAAAAGTGAAATTAAATCAAATTTTTCTGGTGCAAGTCTTTATTAATCTTAGGTGGGATATAATACACCCCATCGCCCCTAGAGGGGTTAAATTGTTTTTAGAAATTTGTAGAGTATATTTTACGAAAAGTACATTTTTCTCTATGCCCTTAGTAATGTTTCGAAATTTACAGTTAATAAAATGTTATTCTTGCAGTATTAAATACAATTGGTACATACGAAATTTGTTATCAGTCATAGTGTTCGCTATATTAAATTAATTTCAAGATTACCAACGTTAGATTAATTTCGAAATCCAAAGATTCAGTATACGTAAATCTTTTAATTTTTAACTCTCAAAAGGAATTTTACTGTATTTCTTAATTTTTTTTCTTCATAAAATTTCCGGGTCCAAACATATTTATTTTCCATATGTCGAATGGACACTATACAATGATCCGAATATTTTTATTGAAATCTCAGCAACTCCTTTATTTATCTAGCTATGATAAATAAACACTGTAACATATTTTTATAAAATCAACTATCCTTGAATTCATTGCTTTTATTATTCATTTTAACGACCATATTTAATTTATTTCATTCTAATAAATGAAAACAGTTGCAATGATATTTATATATTTATTTATTTAAATACTGTTAATACATAAATATTTTTCAATATATTATTCAACAATATTCCCTGCGAAAATGTAGCATTTACAGCAGTGAAAACAAATATAAATATGAAGGTTAACTAGAAATAGTCGGAAGGCGTTAAACAAATTAATATATTAGAGCTTTTATTTCCAAGATTTTAGATAAATTACTTTTATTTTTAAGAAAGCACTTTTATTATTCCAAGTTAGAGAATATTTTGATGTTTCAGCAAAACAGAATATTTGCTATCTACATTGTGTATGTGAAGCTCATTATCATGAAAATGTTTTAAAATTATTATGGTGTTATTTAAATTTCTAAAATTGTGCATATGCTACTGTAATTTGTTTTAGTATAATTATATATCCTGAAATAATTGTTTGTTTCCGTTTATTCATAATTGACAAATAAACAGAACTGATTCCTACGAATAATTTAACATTATAATCTTGAGCAATAAACTTAGTCGTAAAAAACAAATTTAGGCATATGCATAAATTCAGGCCGTGCATATAACATTATCCTTTTAGGGAAAAAGAGTGGTCTGGCTCATGATATCGTATAACTGCAGTTGCCAACATTTATGCTTTTTTCTTACCACTAAATTTTAACAGCAAATTTTTCACTTATTAATAGTTTAACCCAACGAATACTGAAGTAACGAATATCTTTAATAATTTGGAGGTGACAAAAAAGCGTAAAAGTTTGACTGGTATGATATCATATGACATCTTCACAGGCAGGAAATGTTTGTTTTTTGATATCATTATCATATTTCGTCGTCCTCCAGGGGAATACCTTCTTTAGGTATTTACGGGTTTCGCGACCCCGGGTTCCCGAGCGATCTATCTCCTTTACTTTTTTCTTCTCTTTTTAGTTGTCTATCTTTTTCTCTTTGTTTCACACTTTTTAATCTTCTCTTTTCAGTTTGTTATCCCTTTTTGTTCCTGTTCATGTTTGATATTTTTAATAAATTCTTTTTTTTTTTTTACATAGTTCTTTGTTTACTAACTTTGTTATCGTTCTTTTGATTAAAAAAAAGTAAAAAAAAAAATTAAAAGACAAAAATTACACCATGTTTTTTAAGTCTCCTCTGAAATTACTTTTTATATACAATAGTATTTTTTTTTATTCCCGTGAGACACTCTGGGTGTTGAAGTTTTCTAAACCTCATCGCCTCGTTTCTGCCTTTTTAGGTTGATATCGAGTCCCAGGATGCAGGGCATCTCTGAACGCCGGTTCAAGTACCGGGGGGCGCCATGCTTGCATGGTGGTGGTTAGGAGTAACCCCAGAAGACTGGTTCCTTTCGACGTAAAGGCCGGCTGTAGGTTGAACAGAGCTGTAAAGGCTTACCTACGGCTACCCATTTTCCCTGGGAAAGAACTAGAGCTTCGGAGTTGCTATCGAGTTTAACCCAATGTTCGAAAAACGTGAGGGTCTGTTGAAAATACTTTTCACCCTTTTGAGATCTGCGCCAGAAGTAACGGTAAGAAAAAGGGTCGGTGACCATAGGCCCGATGTCTGGCGTTTTAAATATCCTCAATCAAATATGGCTACAAATTCCGGAATTAAAACATGCAAAGTGGAGCCCCACACCAAAAGGTGAATAATAATCTACTGATCTGTGAATCAAATCAAAGAAATAATGTGGAGCATAAAAAATCATGGGCAGATAGAGTTGAGGACTTTTCCTCTAATACGTAGAGATGAGATTTCCGCGTTTTTGCGCACCAGTATTTTATTAGAGAAAATGTTATTTCATTTAATCGGAACATTTTTGCGATTTAAAAGAACAACATTTTCTCTAAAATAATACTGGTGCGCAAAAACGCGGAAATCTCATCCCTAAATACGGAATGTAAAAATACCAACTCTAATGCAAGCACAACTCATGAAAGGTTTTTTGTGGTAAAACGTCAGGAAGGGACATTTGACAAAACTTCCCCCTTTATAATTAATGAAACTATCCAAGGACTGATTGGTGAGCCGAAAATGATTAAAAAAAACCGTACTGGCGAACTGTAAATCGAAGTAAACAATGATCAACACGCAATCAACTTAAAAAAATGTACACACTTTGCCAAAATTGCTGTCACCGTATCACCACATAGAACTTTGAATACATGCCGTGAAAGTCAAATCTTTTATATATCACTGAAGCTGAACTATTGGAAAACCTGAAAGACCAAAACGTTATTGAAGCTAGTAGAATAAAAATTTTCGGCCGAGATGAACAGATACCTTCTAATCAAACCCATATACCTACCAAACACAGTACACTTACCTTTAAAACACCCACACTACCTAGATACATAAAGGCTGGATATGTGTCATGTTCTGTCCGACCATACATCCCAAACCCATTGCGTTGTTTTAAATGTCAACGCTTTGGGCATTCTAAAATGTCATGCCGAGGTCAACTCACATGTGGTCGGTGTGGCACGGTTGGCCATGAAAGTGTACAATGCACGGAACAACCCTCCTGTGTTAACTGCAAAAAAGACCACACATCCTATGCTAAATCCTGTGAACAATGGAGAAAGGAAAAAGAAATACAGACAATACGTACGAAAGAAAATATACCATACCCTGAAGCAAGGAAAATAGTAGAATCTAGAACACCCAAAGTTGGTGTATCATATTCCGCTGCTGTATCTAAAACAAAAAATAAAACTTATCAAACAGCTGCAACTCAGACTGATCTCCCTACAGATACCGAATCCCAAACCAAGCAAAAAGAAACCATCCTCTCTAATAATTCCGGAAAATCTTCAAAATCGACACAATAGCCTTCAAATAAAATACTAAATCCTGCTGCTTGCAATTCACTACAAAATGCCTCTCAAAAAGCATCGCATACCCTTATTTCTAAACCACCACTCCATAAAAGAACCCCTCAAAATATATCATGATCAGCACCTTCAAAACCTAACAATAGGTCTGAAGCTCCTGAAAATAAAGCAAAAAAGCAAAAAACTATAACACCTAAAAATGATAATCATCAAAAACATACAAATAAGATAGATGAAACACGCATGGATGATGATGCTATAATCATTCATTCTAAACGGGATGGAGATAGTAGCATGCCTACTATCTCTGAACAAAATGACATAGATACATATATCTAACACCCTTATTTATGATTAATATTATCTCATGGAACTGCCGTGGCTTTCATAATAAATACGACGAAATCCGAAACATTCTTCATGACAATCAACCCACATGTTTAGCTTTACAGGAGACCCATCTTAAGCCTAGTGACAAAGCAAAATTGCGCACTTATACTACCTATAGAAAAGATTTTTCTGGCAATGATAGGGCTACTGGTGGAGTGGCTCTTATCATCTCCAATAATTTACCTCTTTACTGCAGTCAAAAGTATGAAAACGTAGAGGACTGCTAGCAAAGAAACAAACGGTAAATCTAGTAGTCAACCACTAAAATCGGGTTTGCAGGTGTTTTCCACTAACTAAGATATGACTTGGTAGACCAGTTGCATTTTGATATGCGAATCGAGTTTTAATTAGTTCATGAATTTCAGTCATCAACTCGATAAGGTGATGGTTTGTGCAGCCACTTCCCGATCTAATAATAGTAATAATAATATTCAGCAATAAAAAAAGCAAATTAGATCTTCAAATTTTAACAGTGAACTTCGATACACAAAAATAACTTTAATTGGATGTTTCTTGATTATGTTTATGTCATATTAATTGCTGACAATAAAAATAAATAAACAAATAAAATATATATAAAATAAATTCAAATTGTAACATTTAAGATGAATAGAATAAAATTAATGAGATCCTTGTGCTATATGTTGGCTGCAAAGATATTTTATATCAGGTACTAATTTTGTCTGCTTTAATCTCAAATCCCCTCGTTCAGTAATGTCTAGTTGATTTCTTTTTTTAAGTAGTAAATCGTTTACTGCACTAAAACCACATTCAGCAAGGTATGAAGGTGGGAAGGGTAACAATATTTTTCTTGAAATTGTGTTGAATTAGGATATTTAGCTTCAGTCTCAGCACAAAGCCACGCCATATTGGCTTTCATATTGAATAGAGTTCTAATTGACTCATCGTTTTGAATTTCAGCAATTTCTTCTATGTATGGGGTTGAAACATCAGATAAATCAACTAACATTGGCTGCATGACCCATGATGGAAAATCCATTTTCTCTAAATCAACGAATCTATCGTTCATATCAGAGGCCAACATTTTCAGATGTTCGACAATGACAGATATAGCGGTGTCTGTTACCTCGCATTTTTTTAACCAGAAAAATAGGTCAAACTTTCTCTCAGAAATATGTTTTTCCCAAACATCAACGGACGCAATAAAACCAAATATTTTCGTTTTTGCATCAACAAGGGTTTTGTTTTCTTCTTGAAGTTGTTTATTTAATGCATTCAACTTTTCAAAGATATCAGCAAATAAAAAAATTATTAATTGGAACATCATAGAAAATATATTTAAAAACCAAAATTTCGATTTAAATATTTCCAGTATAATCATTACCAAGTTAAACCTGTTTAAAACTATATTTATTGCCTCATACAAAAAATGAATGTTAAAACATTCATAAAATAATTAACGGATGTAAAATGCTATTATACAGATCGCAAACCTTATTTTAAATAACTTTTATATTTATATTGCTATTTAAAAAGAGAAATAATAAATACCTTTTTTAAATCTTTCTAATTCCACTGATTAAATTATTTAAACAATAATTATACATAAAAACAAGAACGGGATCTAAATCACTTAAGAACAGAAAACCACCAAAGAAGAAATATAACGTATAATCAAAAAACGTAAACGTTCGGAATGAAGACACGTCCCCCCTGAATTATTATAGTAATTCTTTCCTAGAACGGCTAAAATTTTCTATCATTAACTATCAGCCAGATTAAGATATTCACTGTAGGATCCTAAAATCAAAATCTCTAATAAGACGCGTTTTAATCTGTTGATCAAACATCCAGTGTCTGGCGATTGTGGCTTGATTTTTTATTCTATCGAAAATTAATTTGAAATATATTTTTTTAAAGTTTTAAACCGGAAAGTTTATATTGTAAAATTATTTTTAAAATTATTTGTTGTTTCATGTTAATGAGATAAAATTATTCAGTTATTTTTTAGGATCATAAGAGGATGACTGAATTTCATAGAATTCTCAAATTGCCCCCCTTGTGGGCCGTGCGCCCCACGTTGGGAGCCACTCCTCTAAACGTTATATTTATGACAGAGCCAACTGGCCAACTTTCACGAACCTTGCTAAAATAACAAATGATATGATAGATGGTGACATTGACGATGCGCTTGATATTTCCACCCAGTGTATTATCAATGCTGCAGATATTAGTATTCCAAAATCACTTTCTATACCACGACACAGGAAACCATGGTGGAATGATGAATGTAAAAGGGCAAAGAAAATCAACAGAAAGCTTGGGGCATTTTCAGACGCTACCCTACTAACAATAATTATATTGCTTTCAAAAAAGCAAGGGCGGATGCTAGAAGAGTGCGACGTAAGAGCCAGCGTGAATCCTGGATGCAATATGTCTCCAAAATTGACTCCAATACTTCAAGCAAAGTGCTTTGGAAAAAAGTGAAAAACTGTATGGGACTGTATTCAGAAAACCACATCCCAATCCTAAATACAAATGGACAAACTATAGCATCTCCCAAAAATATTGCTGAAACAATAGCGAGTACACTGGCATCCAATTCTAACTCAGACTCATACCCTGAACCCTTCTTATCTTACAAAAGACAAATGGAATCTACCAGCATAAATTTTAATTCTCGACAGTCCTATGACTATAATATACCTTTCAGTAAACCAGAGCTGTTAAGATGTTTGCAAAATAGCCGTTTATCAGCTCCAGGACACGATGGCATTACTTATACCATGATAAAATACCTTTCTACTACTTCTCTCAATAATTTACTCACCTTCTACAATAGAATCTGGACTGAGCATACTTTTCCTAAAGCCTGGTGTAAGGCTATTATCATTCCTTTCCCGAAACCAGGTAAAGATTCCAGTGACCCAAATAACTACAGACCTATCGCACTCTCTAGCAGCGTTTGTAAACTCTTAGAAAAAATGGTTAATTGCCGCCTGGTGCATATTCTTGAATCAAATAATTGCCTTGCTGCATTTCAAAGCGTATTTCGTCGCGGTAGGTCTACTATTGATAACCTCATTCTTTTAGAAACTCATATACGGACTGCTTTTCTAAAACGCAACCATCTGGTGACAGTATATTTCGATATGATGAAAGCTTATGATAAAACCTGGAGGTATGGTATCCTTCGTGATCTTTTTAACCTGGACTTTTGTGGTAATCTACCCATTTTTATTAAGAACTTCCTTGCAGTTGGAATTTTCCAAGTTCGAATTGGGGGGGGGATTCTCTCCAGCTTCGATGTACAAGAAGAGGGTGTACCTCAGGGCAGTGTCCTGAGTCTCACTCTCTTTGCTATCAAGATTAATGATGTACTGAACCAGTTGCCCCCAAGTGTTCAGGGTACACTTTATGTTGACAATTTTAAAATTTCATATAAAGGACAAGATATGTGTTTTATCGAGAGACAATTACAAATTGCTATCAACCGTATTATTTAATGGACAAACAAAAGTGGCTTTATTATATCCCAAAACAAAACCTATAGTGTGCACTTTTGTAGAAGCACTTTTGTAGAATCTGCATCCTGATCCGGAGATTTTTATTGGAACTTATCAAATTGCTGCTGTTGACAGTGTCCGCTTTTTGGGCCTACATGTTGACAAAAAACTCATTTTCCTGCCTCATGTTTTGCAGTTACGCAAAAAGTGCGAGCGATCACTTAATTTAATAAAGGTGCTCTCAAACACATCTTGGGGAGCAGACCGTGGCTCTCTCCTGAAAATTTATCGATCCATGATCCGCTCTAAAATTGACTATGCCTGTCAGATCTATGGTTTTGCACGTAATTCTGTTCTTAAAAAATAGACACTGTGCACCATAGCGCACTCCGCTTTTGCTCTGGTGCATTTCGTACATCTCCAGTTTTAAGCCTATATGTTGAGTGTAATGAACCAGCATTACACCATATTCGCGAAAAGCTTTCGTTGGACCTGTACTATCGTATTCTTTCACATCATGGCCATCCACTTCATACATATATTTTAAATTCTGACAATGATATTCTTTAGCAACATCGACCATCTTGCATCCCTTCATTTGGTGTCAGAATAAGGAGCATTGTTATAAATAGCCATTTAACCCTTTCCGGCACACTGTGCCCGGTCTGGGATACCTAATTTTAATTCCAAACTTGCAATTGTCACCAGTAATATTTTAGTAAAATTTTGCTTTTACAATAAGCCCTTAAATTAAGGCATTCAAAATATCTTAAAAATTCGTTTGTGAATTCCGGTGTCAGTCGATAATTTCTCATTTTACTAACGATTTTACCCGTGCCGAAAAGGGTTAAACAATATTCAGGTAAGCTCATGTTCGTTACACAAGTTCCCAACTTGGATAATTCCTAACATTACCACCCTCCATCCCTTTAAAGGATATGACAAAAAGAATCTTGCACTTGTTATCTTTAAAAATTTGTTTGCTGCACATCGGTCAAGTTACAGAAATTATACAGATATTTACACAGATGGTTCTAAAAGTAGCAATGTTGTTGGCTGTGGGATTTTCTTTGATAACACCAGTTACAGCTACCGGCTCCATCCTTCAACTTCGGTGTTTACAGCATAGTTGATTGCGATAGAGAGAGCCATGTTGCACATATCACATCATCATAACACTTCTTTCATCATTTACAGTGACTCAAATAGTGCTATTGACGCAATAAAATCATCTAATAAACATCCTTATGTCTCAGCAATCTTGGAACTATATAATAATTTGAAAAATCGAGGTTACAGTATCTTATTTTGTTGGGTACCTGGACACGTGGATATCTTTGGAAATGAAAAAGCGGACAAGACAGCAAAACTAGCCCTTAACCCTATAAATCATAAGATTCCATTCTCAGACATTAAACTAATTTTAACACTAATATGTAATAATAATTCATACAAAATGGCAAGAAAGTTGGAATTCAGAATACAGTAATAAACTGCACCACATCAAACCAACAATCATGACCTGGCTTCCAAATTATCCAAGAAAAACAGATGTTCTTCTGACCCGTCTGAGAATTGGACATTCTAGGATCACCCATAAGCATTTGTTATTTAGGGAGAATGCACCCATGTGTCCTCTTTGTCATTTTGATTGCCTAACCCTTCATCATCTTTTAACTGATTGTCCGGGCCTTCGGCACTTGTACAGAATATATTTTAATACATCATCACCTATATTGACAAACCTGATTGGGGAAATACCTCAAGGGGCACTTTTTACCTTTTTAAAACATGCAGGATTTTATTATGAAATATGATTTTATTTCTATTATTGATACGTACTCGCTTTGACGTATTAACGACATTTGGATAGGAATTCAATCCAAATGAGTTTTCTACTGATGTAACTTTACCTTTATATTATACTGTATTATTATTTTATTTTTAACTTTTTACTTCGCCTAATTATATCTAGATGGGGTTCCCCATCCAGATATTCTGATCTTATTCCTTTTTGATTAGGATTTTTAGTCTTTGTTTTGGCGCAGCATATCCCTCAAGGGATTTTGTGCCACTAAACCCTACACAACCAACTAACCAATCATTTTTCGTCGAACGAAAATCTTCTCTATTTATTCGTAACTTGTTCTTTATATCAAATTATCAAATATTGCATTAGCTCGTGCTTTCCTTAACCCCTTCGCGACGGGAGCCTTTTACGAAATTTTTAATGCTTTGTCACCGGTTTAAAAAAAAAAGAAATTTGTTCCTTCGTAAATCGACAAAATGCTCCGATAGAATGTGGCAAATTTTACAGTATAATTTTACCGGTGAGAATAAACGAGGATTCTTAAGCCTTTTTGCGGCACGTATACGTGTCGCTCGTCCCCAAGGGGTTAATTTGATACCAAATGATATTTGTATGTCTACTTTTTATTAGAAGAAATAATATTTTTAGGAATAGTTAAAAAATTACTATTTAATCTACACTTTAACTAAACTTCTTTATTACACTGCATTAGACTTAAATGAGATTTACTTTAATAAGAAGAACTAAGACTAATACTAAATAAATGATAATTTAAAAAATATTTTGAAACTTTAATATCTAATTCATACTCTCATGTTAGTATTCATTTCAAATTTTCATTTTTTAGGAATCATCTTTTTAGTATGCATTTACATCTCAAAATTAACCCATATAAAATTCAAAGCATCTTGTTTAAGGGTCTACCATCACTCTAGGGGTACGCTAGAGTGATGGTAGCGCTGACATAAATTGCCTATTTTTAAGAGTGTAAAGAACTAAGCACCAGTGGGCAGTTTCACACCACTAAATTTATTTCAGTTTTCTTCGATTAAATTTTATCAGAATGCCTATAAAAAAATTAGCCGAAATATTTGACGGCAGTAGTAGTGAGAGACTGCTTTCTGGCGCTTAGAATTTTTCACCATTGCCTAGTTTGAAACAGGGGTTGTCATCATTAATTTACCGACATTAATTTTGAAATCGGTTTGGTATTCCCTAATATTCCAAAAAAGCGAAATTTAGAAAAAATTAAAGGCTTTTTATAAGTGTTTGCTACTTCTGCTAACTACAGGTAGTAATGGTACCGGCAGAAAATATAGCTTGCGTAGGTTCTGAGGGCTGACGCCAATTTACAACCTCTACTATTGAATTCGATTTGATATTTCCATTAATTGCGATGAAATACCATTTAGAACTTTTTAAAGATAGCTTTTTGGGCATTATCACTTCTTTAAAATTTCGCATTTTTTAAGAAATTTTCTTAGAGATTATTTACATCAAATAAGTAGTAGAGTGACTACCGCGACAAATTTTATGTATCTCGATTCAACAGTAACAGAAAAATCATATTTTTAGACTTTTTTCTATTGCTCTTGCACTCCCTTTGAGTTTGTACTGCCGACATTAAATATAAACTATGTTGGAACAAGGTCTGTCACCATCATTTTGACAACATTATTTTAAAATCAGTTCGAAGATTACCCCTTTTAAATAAGCAAAATTTAACTCTTTAAATTTAGGTATAAATAAGTCTGTTGTCTATTTTTATGAAAATGCAATATCAATATTAAAATAGTTAAAAGATTATAAATTTTATTAATTGCAACGTATGCAATGGCCTCAAATTTCGCAGTTCTATTCTTCTGTAATATGTACATGCATATGTAACCTATTTCTCAAAAAACTAGGCTCGAAGTATGTTTGAAATTGTACATGTGCTAACATTACAAGAAAAGATAAGAAATATTGTACATCTGTTCTGTTGAAAGTTCCCCCCCCCCCCCAACAATTATGCGGCGGAAATTCCGGAAATATGTTATTGCTGTTCAATAGGGTAGGTCATAAACCTTTTTTCAAATTTCGGTCATCAGAAAAAATACCACTAGTGGCACTAAATTCCCACATAAAAATTGATATTTTTTTGGACAATTCTTTGCTTTGCCGCATTGGCTTGAAAATTTGCTCAAATGATGACTTTTCAACATTTTCAACAATTTTTTTAAATTATGTAAAATGGTATTTACTTTAACTGAAATGTCATGCATAGTGAACGAAATTTTTAAACAAATTCTGATTATGTATCATTTAATAGTTATGTGTATTTTGAATTAAGCGATTTTTATAACTTTTTCACGTATAAGTGAGCAAAAATTGTAAGTCTTGTTTGGTATGTTCGTTTTTTACTCTCTTTTGTCTTAATTATGTTCTCCGTCTGCTTGTCGATGCGTTTAGATGGATGATGGACCACAGCATGTCTTAACCCCTTAACTGCTTTGCCCGAACAGCGTTCGGTCAAGACGAATTTGCTTATTTCAACATTTAAAGCTTTATTTTTAAGGAAATTTTCATATTGTTGAAAGGTGAAAATGTTTAGATTAAATTTTACGAATATTTTATTTAAATAATAGTGGTGTGAGTTCGCTATTTTCAATTTATTGAACGGAAAAGAATTAACCAGTTATGGGGTTAACAGTGTTTCTGTAAGAAGAGGAGAATATAGAGTAGAAACCAATGAAAATGCAGTTTTCATTATGATACAGAAGGAAATAATAGATGGCAAAAACTGCGAGATGGGATGTTAATTATTTTTCTACTCTAAATTAGAGATATTTTCAGAGAATTCAAACATATACTTTTATGGTAGAAAATAAAAAATGATCTTCAGAGAAAGAAAGCTACGTGCGATAATATCGGAAGAAGGACGAATCACATACTACAAATAGCGTGGAAAAATGTAAGTGTCGTTTTCTATGATTCTATTCCTATGTCACGGACATCAGATATGCAAATGGCTGAAGGTTTGAGTACTCTATTAATTTAGCTTCCATTGGGTTGTTAAAGGTTTTAATTCAAGGGGTTCTAACACCTAGTCTTTGCTATTGATTTCGGTGTCGGAATGGAAGCTCGTTCGTTTAAAGAAGCATATCAAATGTCTCAGTTCTCTTCTTAATTTTTCTTAAAGCAGAATCTATTTTTCAAAAATTGCTGTCAAGACATGCTATGGTCCGTCGTTCAAATATGTGACTCTAAAAGCATAAAAAATACGGAAGGAAGAGCGACGAAGATAATAAAGACAAAAGAGAGAAACCGACGTACAAATCAAACAGAACTTACAATTTTTGATCACTTACACGCGAACTCAAAACGTATATAACTATTAAATAATACATAATCAGAGTTTATTTAAATATTTCGTACACTATACGTGGAACTTCAAATACATTCAGCTAAAATAAATTTAATTTAGCCACATTTTTGCTAAAAATGTTCAAAAGTGATAATTTGAACAAAGCTTCAAGCAATTTGCGGCAGGAGAAAAAAAATCAAAAATCTTAATTTTTTGTGTGAACTGAGTGCCATAAGGGGCCAAATTCAGCACTATCATCATGGAAAATCAAAAAGAATGCTTTCTTCGGCCCACCCTACTGTACAATGCATTATGTAATTTGGCTATTTTTATATTCTTTTAAATAATATTTTTTTTCTTTAAGTGTAGGGATGAGATTTCCGCGTTTTTACGCACCAGTATTATTTTAGAGAAAATGTAGTTCTTTTAAATTGCAAAAATGTTCCGATTAAATGAAATAACATTTTCTCTAATAAAATACTGGTGCGCAAAAAGCGGAAATCTCATCCCTATAAGTGTTATTTGATATAATATTATTTGACATACAGGGTGTCCGAAAAGTCTGGAGACGGTCGAATTATTTCAGAAATAAACATTAGATTAAGAAACGAGAATAGATGTTTTAAATTAATATATATATGTATACATATATAATTTTTTATTGCGGATTCGGATTCTAATGGCAAACATGCGTAATTTTCGTATTTAATCTTTTTTCTCGAATCCTTGTCATGACATTGTAATGGAGCATATTTAACAGATACATATTTTTGATTTTCCAACCAGGTTTTAATATATGGAAATCTGATTGGCCTGAACTTTTGACGTGAAAGTTACCATCTTTTGCGGGAATAGTGTCTCTCGAATAGCAACAATGGTGGTTTATTCAGTGACGCTTTGTTTTTTTTCTATAAAAATTAATTTAGAAATATATTAAATTAATTTTTATTTGCATACATTTTTATGCCAATCATTTCTAAATAATAACCTGCGTATTTTGATCTTGTAACATGTAAATATACTTCTCCCACATCACCTCGAACAAAAAAAAAAGAAAAAAAAAATGGTCACATTAAATTATTGTTAAAAAATTCAAATTCATTGCTCCCACCAGTTTTTTGAAAAAAAAAATACCAAATGAAAACAGAATAAAACCAATTACAGTGCCGTAATTTCCTGCGCATAATCCGCGAATCAAACAATTTTTTTTCGACCCAGAAATATTTGAAAATTAAATGTAACTTTTTACATCGCGGTATTTTTAGACTTCGATTACCAAATAAAATTTGTGGGTCGAGAAAGAATTGTTTGATCCGCGGATTATACATAGGAAATTACGGTATTTTATAAAACTGGTGGGAATCAGACAATTCTGAGTAAAAGCCTTGAAGTTTGATGGACGTTAATGTCAGGAGCGCGTCGATTAACCCTTTCCGGCACGGGTAAAAACTGTTAGTAAAATGCGAACTTATCGACTGACACCGGAATTCACAAACGAATTTTTAAAATATTTTGAATTCCTTAATTTACGCTTTTATTGTAAAAGTGAAATTTTACTAAAATATTATTGGTGCCGTTTGCAAGTTTGGAATTAAAATTAGGTATCCCAGACCGGGCTCAGTGTGCCGAAAAGGGTTAAGTGGTTAAAAAGAGTAATATATAATATTAACCACCTGAAACACATTATTAAACATAATAATCTAGAAAAATACAAGTAAAACCTCTGAGCAACAATACAAGATTTATCAAGAAACCTATCGAGAAATTTATCAAGAAAACGCCATACATATTCACAAATAATATAATACTTCCCAGTTATCAATTAAATTTCAAAATCACAAAGTATTTATTTTGAAGAACATAGATAAATACATTTTCGAAAAAGTAATTTTATCCAGCTTGCAGAAATGTAATCAAAGAAACATTTCAAGTTTCAACAAAATTTAACTTTCATTATGAAGTACATTTTGAGGGACAAACTAATTTCACGAATCTTAAAATCATCTATCTAATTCAGGTAATTTAAGACAGAGAGGCAATTGGGAACTTCCACTTAAAAGTACCTCTAAATATTTGAAGAATCTATTTTAAAGCGTGAATGGAAACTTTTTAAGTGAAATTGTCTGTTCTGCTTTAATAGTTAATTTTTATTCACTGAGTAAATATTCATGTATGAGACTTCTTTAACCCCTTGAGGGGCGGTGGTATATATTATATACCACCTACTTTTTATGAAGATTTACACCAGAAAAATGTTATTAAATTTCACTTTTTTAACTTTGGTGGAAAACAGTCGTGAAATTGATTTTCCCCTTTTTTATATAACTTTTTTACAAAATTCCGGTGGGAGTTCAGAATTACTCGAACGCAATTACTTACCCCTCAAAGGGTTAAGCGCTTAATTAATCATCAAGACTTGGAGAAAATAACATTTTAAATAGCACTTTCTTTAATATTTATACCAAATAATCTAATGAATTGAGAATGTTTCCTTTAATACAACATCTGACAATAAAGTTCGATGAATAGTCCTGTAGAATTAATTTAGATGAAATATTAACGAAAGTTACCATACCATTCTTTTAAATAGTCACCCCCCCCCCCCTCATAACTATGCATCACTGAGATCTGCTATACATGTCCTGGGAAATTCGCAAGACGTCTTCTTTTGGCATGGAGTTTAAAAGCTTCGTCACGTTTCGTTGAATGTCAGCAATATGATCAAATCTCTTTTAATGAGAGTTTGAGTCGTGGAAATAGGAAGAAATCTGTAGGATTGAGATCTGGCGAGTATGGTGGATGTTCACTTTGAATCAACCCTCATGAATTTCTTTTAATGTCTTGCGAAGGTTAAAACCGAACTTTAAACTGATCTTTTGTTCGTTCATTTTCCTGTTCTCAGTTAAGAATCAACACACTGAACAAGCACTTTGTAAAGCACGTCTTGCACAGATCATAAACGACGCTCAACTGAACAACGGTGTGGGAAGATGGTCAACACTTGCCTCTATGCAGGTGCAGTGTTTTGTTTTCCCACTGTTGCCAGATTGGCATTTCTGAATTCATTCACCGAACTTTTTTGTCAGAGGTAGAATATTTAATTATTTAAATTAAAAATACGTTTTTAATTACGTACAAATATTCATATTTCAATCATGATTTATTATTCTACCCAGTAAACTTTTATTGTAAATTTTGCATTATTTAATCTGAGCATTTTTCTGATTCAGTTAGGCGAAAATTTATGTTATCAATAACCGTGAGATAAAAGTGATAACAGATTAAAAATCTATGGGATGAGATCTATGCGAAAAAAGATTTAAAAAAAGATAAGAAAAAAGTAGGAACTAATTGAAAGTTTTTTCAAAAATATTGATGAGTTAAGTAGTTACAGCAAGTCATTGATAACAAAGACTTAACAGTATTTTAATTGTTAGCTTCCCAAAATCACCAGTGCTTGAATTCCAACATTTCAACGCAGTATTACAAGTGGACTTCTTTTTTTTAACTCAGATTTCTTGACTGGCAATATTTTTTAAGCGGCATAAATTGATCGGCTTTCACCTAAATGTTATTAAATGAGACAAATTTTCCCATTTCAAAATAGCGGTGCTAATCAGTAAATATTATTTATATATATTAAAAAAAGCCTGTGGATGATAATAAATTTCTGAGATGATTCCTCAAATCTACTGCAAATTTTACATGCCCCTGTATTTTCATTTCAGAACGTTTTCCACAAACTCCTTAGAAATACTCCAAAATCTGCATTTCTCGACACTATTATAAAGCAATAGTTGAGAAAGCGAAAACAAAAATTCTCATGCTTTTTATAAAGTTATTATATCTTCAAGAAATAAAAAAAGTCTAAAAGAAAACGACATTTAATTACCTAAAAAGTACAAATAAAATTTATTCTTAAGAAAGTAGTTATTCGGTTTTTTTTTAAAGGTAATAAAAAACTTCTTTTTAATTGATATTTGTTGATGAGACACCTTAAGACTGCACGAGACTCATAACCAGGGAAAAGTGTGAAAATTCTAATATCGCTTTTCCCATGAAGTAATTAAAGATTGAAAGGTAATTTGAAATATTCTGATTTAAATACCCCTGGCGATTTGAAGAATTTGAATATATTATTGTAATTTTCTCTTGTGGAATCGTACTTTCTGCATTAAGAGTTGATTTCAATTAAGAAATGACTAATGTATAAAACTTATTTTTATGTGTAATTAAACATTATAACCTGAAGCAAATAATATTTTGTGAAAACAAAAATTAATACTTATGACTCGGTTGTAAAGAGTATTTTGTTAAGTTATTTAATATGCAATTAAATATATTTATACGCTGAGAAAAGAAGAGTTTAATGAATTCCAGATAATGTGCGTTTTATGAAATTTTAATTTCTGAAACATAGGAAAAATTAAGTCGAATTTAAAAATAAACAATGGACTACATTTTCATTATTTTACACATGTGGCCAACTATGGCAGCATGTAGACCACTGGAATTTTATAATAATCATTGTCTTATCCAATCATCGAATCTCTGCGTTTCAAAAAGACGTTGTTTCTTAAACATTATATTTTTAATTAATTTCTTTAAATCATTACTTCTGCCTTGAAGTTTTGCCTTGGAGATAATCAGAAATTGTTGATTGCAAAATACTGCTCTTTTCCTAAATTGAAAGTGATAGATTATAAAGGATATGTTTATAAAAGATATGTTTATAAACAACTCCATCATTAAAACGGGGTGAGTACCATTTAACCACTTAACTAATCAATATTTAAAAAAAAAAACTATCAAATAGTGTCTACTTTTTAATGTCTTTTACAGACTTTTTAATCTTTTATACCCGATTTTTCAATAAATAAATAAATAAATATATAAAAATAAATGCCTAAGTGCCAGCCTGACATCGATTATCCGTAATACATGCGTTAATTTGACCCTGGTTTTATGAGTTTCGAACCAGAATTTTTCCAAAGAAAGGAAATTAAGTATGTCCCAGTAACAATCCTGAAATTAAATAAAGATTCATGAAATATATTTTCTGGTTTGAAATGACGTTAACTTGAATTAAACTAATTCCGGTATTACGGAAAATTAGTTGAAAATTGGCAGCTATGTAAATGCCTAATTAATCAGAAAATTGTTCGGATTAACCCTTTGAGGGGCAAGCAATTGCGTTCGAGTAATTCTGAACTCCCACCGGAAATTTGTAAAAAAGTTACATCAAAAAGAGGAAAAGCAACTTCACGACTATTTTCCACCAAAGTTAGAAAAGTTAAATTTAATAAAATTTTTCTGGTGTGAATCTTCATCAATTGTAAGTGGTATATAATATATACCGCCGCCCCTCAAGGGGTTAATTATTCAAAATTTGCACTAACATTTTACTGGTGGGGATAATAAATTATGATTAGAGTATGGATGTTACGGGAATCCGTACCACGGACAAATCATGATTGACAGAAGCACGTTGACCGAACGACGTCTGGTCAAAACAGGGAAGCGGTTAAATTTTTCTAACCCATTAATATCCAAGTTATTTGCTTCAATAAAAATGAAATTTTAGATTTCCCACCACTTTTGAAAGAAGAATAACTTTTATCTTAAAATATTGAGGAATTTTCTCATGAAAAATAGTGTTTATTTATCTTTCTATTTACTGGTGGGAAAGTGCTTTCTTGCTTTTTTTATAATCGTCTCTAAAAAGAGACGATAGGCACTAATGGGTTTTAACATTACAAAATATGTTATTTGAAATAATGGTGAAAACTCTGTATAAATTCCTAGAAGTTTGCGCATTCATTTTCCTCCTTCAATAAAGCGCAAAAATTGGGTCTATTTTTTTCTATATTCAGTCGTGCCATAACTCACGTAAGAAATTCTGTTTTGTAGATAGTTTTTTAAAATTTCGTAGTATAAGTTTCTGGCAGATGTTTTCTCTTTCAAAAAATGGTATTTAACCCTTTTACGAAATTTTTAATGTTTTGTCACCGATTTTTAAAAAGATAAATTTGTAATTTAAGTAACCAAGAATATGCTCCAATTAAATAAAGCATTTTTTGAGTAAAATTTTACTGATGGGGATAAATAAGGATTCTGAGCACTTTTTGCGCGACATATACGGATCGCTCGTTTCCAAGGAGTTAAGTAAGTAGCCACGATCAAACGATATAGTTAAAAATTAAATAACCGTAATTTTTCACCGTCACTATATAACACTGATAAACAAATTTTATCGAATTTTCCGTTTCTATATATACATTGGGGGTTTCTTATAGATTTCAAGCTGCTGAAAAAGAATATGTTTGTAAAAAGTTTCTATCACCCTGAAATTTTGAGAAATTGCATTTATATGTTTCGGAGTATGTAGGCATCGTATAGGCATTATAATTATGTTCCATTATTCTCTTACATTCGTTTGATTCACGAAACATTGTTTTTTCTTATTACAGTGATAGAAGATACAGCAAGAGAATAGAAACAGATGTCCCCCTAATAAATTTTATGTTAGAGACCTTGAACAAACAGCGCTAGCCGCCCTCACAGTATTTGGCTTTAACGCAAATCCGTGACAGTTCAAACTTATCTTTCGGAGCGAGTGTACTACTTTTTTTTTGTTCTGTAAGACTTTTTACTTAAATTTTGATTAAAAGTATTCTATTTTCCTCTAAAATATGTGAAAAATGTCTAGAGGATGCGTTAATGAACCTGATACACTTTGATATATGTGCGGGGAACTAACTTTGAAAAATCATCGATGCGCTTTCACGCCGCTAATAAGGACTGCCTATACAAGTACTTTGGATGTAAAGTAGGTGAACAAGATAAGAAATGGGTACCTTATCCTTGTTGTACACGATTTGCTACAAACCTCCGGGGATGGATGAAAGGTACAAGAAAGAATATCCCCTTTTCTATACCCATGGTATGACGCGAGCCGAAGGATTATATAACTGACTGCTACTTTTGTATTACAAAAATTAAAGGATTCTCTGCAAGAAGTAAACATAAATTTAAGTACCCGAACTTAGATTCAGCAATGCGACCAGCATTACATAATGATGATTTACCAATACCAAAACCTCAAGAGAATTTTACATATAATGATGCAGCAGTAAGAAATGAAAATTGATGAAACTGAAACTTCCTCTACATCTGGTATAAACTATTCTCTTGACATAAATTATGAACCGTACCTCATTATCAAGAATTAAATGATTCTGTGAGAGACTTAAATTTATCAAAGAAAAACTCAGAATTACCTGGATCAAGATAAGATTGCAAGGTTGGAATCTCAAGAAAAGCAATACAAAGTTATCTATTTATCGATATCGACATAAGAAATATTCGACATTTTTTTCAAGAAAAGGTGATTTATGCTATTGTAATGATATAAGTAATTTAATATCTGCTTTAAATTATGAATATAACTCGGAACATTGGTGACTGTTTATCGATTGTTAAAAAACTAGCTTAAAGGCTGTGCTTATTCATAATAGAAATGCACTGCCGTCTGTTGCATATTCCTGCATAACGATGCATAACGTTGCATATTCCCACATAAAAAAATCTTATCAAAATATGAAGATGCTGCTTCATGAAGTTGATTACTCTCATCATGATTGGAATATATGTGCGGATTTTAAAGTAATTGCCATTCTCATTGGTATGCAACAACGTTATACAAAATATTGCTATTTCCTATGCGAGTGTGATAGCAGAGCAAAGTATGAGCATTATATCAAAATGAAGTGGTCAGAGCGCAAACAATGTATTTCAGGCGAAAACAAATATCCAAAATGTTCCTCTAATCGATAAAAATAAAGTTATTCTTCCACCTTTACACGTGAAATTGGGATTAATGAAGAATTCCGTTAAAGCTGTGAATAAAAAAGATCATGGATTTCAATATCTGCAAGAGCAATTTCCAATGCAATGGTATGCAAAAATTAAGGAGGGTATTTTTGTTGGTCCACAAATTAGACACCTTATGAAGGACAAAAATTTTGATGATACATTAAGTGATTTAGAAAAAGCAGCATGAATCGATTTTTAAAATGTTGTGACATATTTATTAGGAAATCATCGAAGTCCTAACTATGAAACATCAATTGAAGACATGTTAAAAAGTCACAAAGATTTAGGATGTTCAGTGTCGTTGAAAATTCACTTTTAAGCATCTCACTTCAATTTCCCCCCAAAAATATGGGAGTTGTGAGCGACGAACATGGAGATCGCTTAAACCAGGATATTTCAGCAATGAAAACCTGATATCAAGGCAGGTGGACCCTAATATGCTGGGAGATTACTGTTGGAACCTTATTAATGAAGCTTGTGATTGTGATTATAAGAAAGCATCCATAGATAAGACATTTACCGCTACATAATGTATGAAATTTCTTATTCATATCATTTTTTTACAAAAATTCTTCTACATTTTTCTGAAACTTTATAAACAATGCATATTTTCAGTGTTTTAAATATTAATTTTAAGCTTTATAAGTGTTTATTTAAAAGTTTGTCATTACTAAAATACCAAGTGATAAATTTCATAAGGTATATGTGTTGAATAAATGCTACAAAATTCAGATTTTTAAGATTTTGAAATTTTTTTTTTAATCTGTGGGTGATGGAAACTTTTCAATGCATATGTCAATGCAATATTTCCAACTGAGCGAAGTTTGATTGTGTTAAAATAATAGTACAAGGGGAGATTAAATGAAAAGGTACGAAACGCCCTAACTTCCAAACCGGTCCAAATTTGAATATGCCGCTTTGGAATAAAATAGTGAGACATCGAGAGATGCGATTGGAGTATCCATTTTAGTTGTGAACCTGCGTAGGCGCTTGTGCATGAAGGGGGAGAGAAGCAGACAGCAAGTGAGCTCCGTCCAATTGACGCGGCAGTGCCTCTGAGGCAATTATGGTTTTCTCTTTACAAAATCCAATGATTAAAGAGCACCAAGGGATATGATCAAAGTCTGACGCAGTGAGAAATCTGACAACACCTCGTTTCTCTTTAATCATAGGATTTTGCAATGGGAAAGCAATGATGGCCTCACAGGCACTGCCGCGTCAATTGGACGGAGCTCACTTGCTGTCTGCTTCTCTCCTCCTTCATGCACAAGTGTCTACGCATGTTCACAACTACGCTGGATACTCCAATCGCATCTCTCGATGTCTCACTACTTTATTCCAAAGTGGCATATTCAAGTTTCAACCGGTTTGGAAGTTAGGGCGTTTCGTACCTTTTCATTTGATCACCCCTAGTATATCTGCGTATCCATTGTTATATGGAGTTCCATTAACTGCGGTTTATTCTGCCGAGCTGTCTAAATGACAGACCAGATGTTATGACCAACATGGTTATCTGAGCGAAAAATCCCAGCCGGCTATCGCCAAGTTAGGTTAACAGTTAAAGTATTGGCCTTGTAAGCCAAGGATCAGGGTTCGATTCCCGGCCTGGGCAATTTTTCAATCAATTGGAAATATTCAATTGGTAAGAAACCTTGTTTATCAGTGAACTAGCTTAAAAATTGTTATTTATTTGCACTTATATTAATCTTTTCATGGACAAAATGCAGAGCTGCCAAATCTCAGCCTTTTTAGATGCCAGAATTTTAATGCAGAAAATGTTATTTTATTAAATTAGAAAATTTCAGCGATTTAAAATAACCAGATTTTCTCTAAGATAATGGTCGTGTGAAAAAAAAGCCTGGGACATGGCCACTCTGAAAATATTTCTACAGCTAAAATATTGAAACGTTTGATTGCGAACAGAACTTCCCAATGAATTTCATTTGAAAACAAAAAATAATTTTTCTTCACGTGCATTTTAAAAGCATTTTTTTTCAAAAGATCTGCTGGTTTTAATTCAGTTCCTGAACGGTATTGTCAAGGGTTTCTTTTTGTAAAATTTAGATTTTTTGATCAGCTTCACTTTGTTTAATGGTAAATTTCGCATTAATTAACAACATTTAAATAAAAGCCAAACCAAGGAAAATTTCACCATTTCGAAAAAGTGATGACGACCTCGAAAGAAATTCTGAATTAAAAATAAGTATCCCACTGGCAACACTATTCTATCGAATTAAAATTAAATAAGAAATATATTTACCGGTGTCTTTGATAATGGAATTAAGAATAAGGAAGAGGAGACATCTAGTGTATTGTTTAGCAGTTGCGAGTAAAGTAACTGAGGAGATGTCACGAAATGGAGATTGCTTCTTTTAGTTCGATCAACACTTTATGACTACCGCTGGTGAAAACCTCCACCAGATAACTTTAACAAAAATTTTCATCTTTTTTAAACGCATTATTAACGAGAGCCGCAGCCACAAATATGGTTCAATTTTTCAATTTCTTTACTTTTCAATCTTTTTATTTTTACTGGTGTAAATTTGGTTAGGCACAATAATCTTTTCATGGCCATTGACAGGAGCTTGTCTTGGTTCTCACAATCTAGCGCAACTGCTACCCCCAAAATAAATTCAATCACTAAAAATAAATAGCAGTTTTTAAATTTTTTAAAGAAATTTATTGCTAGATGTTTAAGGCGGTGGTTATGAATGTCATGTGGAAGAGGTTACAGTTGAATTTCCACTCTCATAACTCTATGTCAGTTCCTCTTTCTTAACCCCTTGTCACGCGGTGGAATATCTATGAAACCACTTAATTTTAACTCCCAAATTCCACATTGGCATCGGAATTTTGGTTAAAAAAAATTATGGTTCATTGAATGTGTAAAATATAGCTTTTTTATTTACAAATAAAGTGTTTTTTTTATAAATTCGGTGTCCGTCATTAATTTCAATACTTAAGCAATGAATTTGCCCTGCGCCGCAAAAGGATAATAGTTCCATGTCTTTGACAGAATTTAATAATGCGACCAGCGCATTTTTTTAGACCATCCCCAAAAGCAAAAATTTCTATTCTGGCTAACGACAAAGCTGATATTGACGGGTACACGACATTTCGGTCCCGCCATTTCGGTCCCGCCGTTTCGGTCCCGCCGTTTCGGTCCCGAGACATTTCGGTCCCTGGCCATTTCGGTCCCGAGACATTTCGGTCCCGAGACATTTCGGTCCCGAGACATTTCGGTCCCTGGCCATTTCGGTCCTTAGTCATTTCGGTCCCTTGCCATTTCGCTCCCTTGTTATTTCTTTACCGGCCACCTTATAACTTCGTTTCTGATTGATGAAGGCCCACTAAACGCTATAAGCTCAACATTGTTCGGGCTTTTATTAATATATTTATTCTCCTGCCCCCCCCCCCTCAAATTTTATACAAAGCTGAGTATAATAGTCCAATAAGTTTAATCTACTGTAACTCGTGATAATAAAATAACAGCGAGTTGAAAATCCGATTAAATAATGTTATAAAATTTTAAACTGTCTTTATTATTATTATTTAACAGAAGAATATTTTAAGTTTTATCATATATTCTTTATATTAGAAATTTTATCTATACTATGAACTAAAATACATATTTTATTGAATGTTTTCGCACACTTTCTTAGAATCTTTAAATTAGTGATTTCGTAACTAAGCGTGCTACGAAAATTTTTTGTTTAAAAAAATAAAAATGCTCCAACGATCTTTTTTTTTTTATGTAATAATTATTGGTTGCATTTTTTTTTCTTTTTACAGTTTTCTCACTTTATGAAGACAATTTTTGTGGGTTAATTTTATTGAAAGTGGGCCTATTTCTTTGTAATAAAATGATTATTTTTTAATTTTATATAATAATGTAACTATAATCTTAAATTTATTTTCAATTTTTAACTGAAGCGACAATTAACAATTTTTAACAAAGCGTTTTTAATTTATCGTTTATTTATTTATTTATTTATTTGCATTACCTTTTCGCTCCCACTTTCACAGAGAAAAAAATTGATAATTCTTATTTTAATTTTATTATTAATTGAATTAATAGTTTTAAATTTCAATAGTTTTAAATATAAAATAAATAAACAGGTAAACAATAAGTTTCAGTTTAAAACTACTACAAGACATAATGATAAATAGAATATAAAACAGATTATTTATTGAGTTTATTTAAAGTAAAATTCGAAATGCATATTAATAATTTCACCAATTTAATTAAATAAAGATTCATTAAATTAAAAATATATGTATGTAATAAAATATTAATTTAATTTTCATTTTAAAATCCCTAACTGTTTTGAGATTTAATTTATAGCAATTATTCATCACCATAAGTTCTTATTCAAAAATTGTTAATTATTTCAAAAAAGGAAATTATTATTATTATTATTATTATTATTATTTTGAAAAATCAGTTAGTAACTTAACGTAATAATTAATTTATCCAGATTCAGATTTAAATTTTCTGAAACAAAGTTATAATTTACAGTTCGCAAAAAGCAATCATATATTAATTAATTACGTTTAAAGAGTAAGAAAAATATTATAGACTAACCAATAAATGAATAAATAACATATTTATTTTGAGAATCCTTATCATTTTTATACATCCTAATGAACTTAATAACATTGTAGTAGCTGAAATTTAAAAAATATGATTTCTCATTTTTGCTATAATAACTTCTATATAGTTCTTGTACTAGATTTTAAACAGGTAATTGATAAATAAGTCACTTAAACAATTAATAGTTAGAACAATTTTGAATTCTTATTAATAAATATGTTTGATAAAAATAATTTAATTTTTGAGAGTTTTTTAATTTAACAACATAATTATTAATGCTTTCAAATTTTGTAAGATGATGTTAATAAAATTAATAAAATAAATTATTTAATAAAATAATGTATAACATTAAGTAAATAACAAATCAAAACCGTGTGCAGGGAATTTTTAAATACTTATATATTTTTTATGTTGGTGTTCCTATAAAATTTTAAAATAATGCATATAAGTACCAGCTAAGTACTACTATTAACCTCTTTTAAGCAAAAATTCTGCATTTCAATCAATTGTCAACGCCCATCTGAACAAATGGTCATCTTTATACAAGATAGCTAGAAGAGCTAAGTAGTTAGCTTTATTCTACTTATCTTGATCTTTGTACACTTGTCAGATAAAATCCCTCATTCTATTTTCTATACAATGTCCTTTTCACTCTGGAGTTCAAATGCAGACGAACCTCCGACATAGTCGCTCGCATTTTTTAGAAGAAATATGAATATTTCGAAAAGAACAACATTTTTCGGTGTTTTTTATTCCTCTCGCTGTTATCTTCATTTCAAACGTTTTTAGTATCAATGAAACCAGTATAAAAAGTAAAATGGAGTATTTTTTATCCTGATTAGTACAGCTTATGAATGACATTGAAATACTAAAAACTTATAAGATAACTAAATAACATTGATAGATAAGATATTTACCCCCTAGAAATAATATTTTAAGTTGCTTTTTAATTTAACTTACTTTGACAGAAGCCTTTTTTTACATATTTTTTATGCGAGTTTTTATATTTTAATGTTAAAAATAATTATTTTATATAATAATATCAGCTTTAAATGAAATGGCAAATTTCAATACGCATTACATTAATTATTTTGTAATTAGTTTCATTAAGCTGGTTTTAGAAAATATAACAGAAGTATGCTAAACACATATGGTCTCTAAATGACAAGATTTCTTTATTAAAATAAAATTATAATTTTTCTCCATTTTAAATGGAATTTTACGTAAAAATGATTCACTACACATTAATATTTTGAGATTCTATATTATTTATTATATTTTAATTTTAGCTTTTTATTTATCATATTAAAACAGGTAGGCTATTTAAATTTTACGTATTTAAGTCAAATAAAGAATAAGGGAATATTTGAAATATAGAATTTTAAAAGCGAAAAGAACAGTTTATGTTTATTAGAAATTTTAACTTTTGTATCCCAATTTAAGAGGCTAATTCAGTGAAGTTTAAAGACCCTTTCGCAAATGTTAATCCTATGGAAGAAATTTATAAAGATTTCTTGGTTGCTTTCAATATTTTTAAACAATTCTTTTTGCATTGAATAGCTGAGATCGATTTGTATGCCGACCGTTTTTTACTTTTTAATTTTGATTGCAGGTTATTTTTGTGGGGATGTTTTCATTTTCGAAACCAGTTCCGAGAATAAAAGTGTCTTCATTAAAGATATCGGAAAAAAAATAAAAAAATAGTATTTGTACAAATTTATTTTAGCTATACATTGAAAAAAAATCATTCCAAAATATTGAAATGCAGCAAATTTACCTTCAAAGATTTCTACCAAAGGATTAGCGGGCCTTTTGGTTTGACTGAAGTAGCCTCTTTACAGATAAGTCATTTGTTTAACACTAAATCTAGTGGCGTCAAATGATACTTTTTTTTTTTTAAAGATTTGACTTGTGTTTATTTCGCTCTTAGTTTTTGAATGTAATAAGCATAAAAAGTCTTTAGTGTATTAAAAATGATTTATAATACCTGCATTGTTATATGTAAAAAAGTTGTTACACGTAAAAAGTTATTTCGTAGCAATAATTGTTATCTGTAAAAAGATTAACGCAAACTTTTAAATAGTTTTTTAATAGCGAAATAAAATAATTATTTAAAAAATAAAAAAGTTTTAGTCAGTCCCTAAATTCATGATAGAAAAAAATTCATGATAGAGGAACTTTTATATAAATCCACAGGACACTACTTTTGCCGTATGAAATTGCATGGCGTTTGGATCCGCTGCAATATGTTTGAGTTTGGATCCGAGTTATACGTGTAAGCGGTTTTTCGGTACTTGTTACTTCTAATTAATCGCATTACGCTAAAATTTTATGTGGCTTTCAGTTAAAAAACCAGTGTTGAATTCAGACACTTTTCTTCGGGAGAGACTTCTGTGGCTCCGAGGGGGAGAATTACACTTTTTTACCACTGAAAGCACAAAATCTCAAAATTTCCGGGGGGGGATTTGATAGCTCCGGGGGGAATGACCCGCCCCTGAATTCAACACTCTAAAATGTTCCCTATAAAATTATGTCAGATATTTCCCGTGCACAAAATTTCAGTTTGCTGGAGAAGGGACGGAAATATCTGAGGACCGAAAAATCCAGGGACCGAAATGTCTCGGGACCGAAATGGCCATGGACCGAAATGTCTCGGGACCGAAACGTCTCGGGACCGAAATGGCCAGGGACCGAAATGTCTTGGGACCGAAACGTCTCGGGACCGAAACGGCGGGACCGAAACGTCCTGCTTCCGATATTGACGACTATTTTTATGCTTGATTACATGCTTCCAAACCTGTTTTCCTTGATTTGCCTACCCCATAATTTAGGTTTTTCATTTTGGATTACCCGCATTTCTCATAACCTCGCCCTCCCTCCCTTTTTCCTCATAAACTTAATTAGATAACGCAA
This sequence comes from Maratus speculifer, assembly GCA_964019185.1. Lineage (NCBI taxonomy): Eukaryota > Metazoa > Arthropoda > Arachnida > Araneae > Salticidae > Maratus > Maratus speculifer. The sequence continues at coordinate 202,745,893 of OZ025303.1, forward strand.
TAATTTTACCCATTAGTAATCTTGTTCAATTAATCATCTAATGAATCGAAATAAATTACATTGATTTATAATAATTTTGTGATGTTACTGACAGTTTTGTGACTTTCAAACCATTTTTGTGATTTCCGCTATTACCGATATTATTTTCGTGTATCCCTAGCAGGACCGCCACGTAATATGATCATACATTTAAAATTGCAAAACATAACTTAACCCCTTGCGGCGCGGTGGTATATCTCTGAAGCTACTTAATTTTAATTTCCAAACGCCACATTGGTACCGGAATTTTGGTTTTAAAAAAATCGTTTTATTGAATTCCTGCAAAATAGTTTTTTCTTAATTACAAATAAAGTTGTTTTCAAATTCCGGTGTCCGTCATCAGTTTCAACACTTAAGCAATGGATTTGCTCTGCGCCTGAAAGAGTTAAAAATAGAATTTCATACAGATGCAAGAAATGAGCGAGGTTACAAACCTCAATGATTAAAATAAACATAACTAGAATTATATTTCTAAAAAAAAAAAAATAAAAAAAAAAACTTGTTTAATCGCTTGGGAACGAATGACACGTATACGTGCTGCAAAAAGGCTTAAGGATCCTTAGATTAATTTTGAAACACGATTATTCAATCGGTAAATTAATTATAACAGATGTAAGAAATGAGCGAGGTTACAAACCTCAATGATTAAAATAAACATAACTAGAACTATATTTCTAAAAAAAAAAAACTTGTTTAACCGCTTGGGGACGAACGACACGTATACGTGCGGCAAAAAGGCTTAAGGATCCTTAGATTAATTTTGAAACACGATTATCCAATCAGTAAATTAATTATAACAGATGTAATTTTTCCATTTTTCAACAAAAATTGAAAAATGGAAAAATTACATCTGTTAAGGATCCTTGTTTATCCCCACCGGTAAAACTTTACTGTAAAATCTGTTTTATTTAACCCCTTGAGGGGCAAAGCACTTATGTTCCTAAAATGTTCAAATGACTGACTGACACCGGGATTCACAAACAGATTTATATGATATAAAGTAAAAGCTGTTTTTCGCGTACCTTTTAAAAAGCAAATCTTAATACTAAAATACCGGTGCCAATGGGGCATAATGGAATTAAAATTAAGTGGTATATATAATATACCGGTGCCCTTCAAGGGGTTAATCGGAGCATTTTCTCGATTTAAATAAGCGCAAATTTCTGTTTTTAAAAACCGGTGACAAAGAATTAAAAGTTCCGTAAAAGGCTCCCGTTTCGAAAGGGTTAACATATTTGTAAAACTATAACTTATGTGAACAGCGAAAAGTTACGGAATATATTGACGATTCTTAATAATTTTAATAACAGACTTTGTAAAAATCACTTTAACCCATTAGTGCCTAGCGTCCCTTTTTAGGGACGCTTCAAAAGGTGCATTCAGCACTGTTTTTGACACCGGTAAAAAAGAAAAGCAATAATTATTTTATTTAAATGAAGCATTTTCGTGATTAATGAACTAAACTTAAATCTTCTAAAAATAGTGGTGCCAACCAAATAAAATTTACGCAAAAGATGCTGGGCCCGAATGGGTTAAGATAAAAATTAAAACAGGAAGCGTTTCGAGTTAAAAACAATACAGCTCGTCATCAGCTGAAGGAGTCACGGGAGAGACACCTCGTAAGGATATTAACCCCTCAATGGATTAACATGCCATTACCTAGGTAAACTTCACTATAACAACAATTAGTGTAAATAAAAAAATCTGAATTTATAGAAGGTATTCCATTGGTAAACATTGTATACTAGCCATATTTTTTACTAAGAAATGCATTGTAAGCACGTGCAAGCATAAAATATGTTAAAGTGCATTTTAAAAAACTAGCTGTATAGATGAGATCTTTTTTAAACTTGCAGTAAGTCATTTAAGTAATTTCTTCGGTCATTATTTCTTATTGTTTTCACTTAATTATACTTCTCTGTTGAAGTACGTATTCTAAATTAATTTTATAACTCGACTTACATTAATGAAAAATTGAGAAGAACCATTTTAATGCGAAAAAAGATTTTTCATTTTAGTATTTTAAGTGCTGCAATCACGCACAGCATTGTTTTTTTCAAAAAAATAATGTCAAATTTAAATGTAACTAGATATTACTTTCCTTTATTTTAAATAGTCATTTAATGTCATTGTAATTAAGTACTTTTTTTGAAAGACCCAAGGATTGCCGAAGAATTAATGATTGTTTAAATGAAGGATGACAGTTTGCATTGATGGCGAGTTTACACCGAAATTAAAGAATGATATTTTATTATTTAGTTAGTATGAGACATTTGTCATACAGATAAAATAAAATTTTTATTTTGGAATTTTTGATGTTAATTTCAAATTTCAGTTTAACCCCTTGGGGATGCAAGACGTATATGTGCCGCAAAAGGCTTAAGAATCCTTGTTTACCCCCACCAGTAAAATTTTGCTGTAAAATTTGGCTTTCTTAATCGGATCATTTTCTCGATTTAATAAAGCACAGATTTCTTCTTTTTTCTTTCTTTTTTTTTTTTTTTTTTTTTTTTCTAAATAGGTGACAAAACATTAAATATTTCGTAAATAACTCCCATCGTCAAGTGGTTAAATATGAAGGTCGTTTCAGCAACCCTGATTTTCAGCAATTTGTATCAAATAATGAAAATATTCAAATTTTATAAATAACTGAAAGTCATTTTATCTACTTTTAAATGTTAAATATATTTTACTTATCTTATATTTTATTCCTCTCTAGATTTTTAAAAAAAGTGTATTTTTCAGTTACGTACTTATACGGCAAAATTGGGAAATTTCGTTACCGGCCACTGGCCAGTAAGACAGGTTTTTGAAGTGGCCACTTTGTTTAAACAAGTGGTCACTTTTTTATTTAAAAACATTAAGCAGTAAAATTTCTATAAGTATTAATCTAAAACTGAACAGCCCATATAAATATGATAATATAAATATATTGAAACCTAAAAAAGTAAAATCTCTGATGAAATATAAGTAAATTGTATTAGCTCCTTGTAAAAAAGTGGCCACAAGGTGGCCACTGATAGACAATTTTTCACTGGCCACTTTTTCTCATGTACTGGCCATGCGGCCAGTGGCTAGTGCTAATTTTGCCCTTCATAATGTACTGTATTCAGTTTTCATAAATAACATGTTTATAATAACACGAAATTTAGAAATTTACTTTCAAATGATTTATTTTTAATTTACAACTTAACCAATTCATGGGCAAAATAATTCTGTTTCTAAAATTTTGAGGTGATTGACTTACACTAGAATTTACCAAAAATTTACTTTCAAGGTAGGTAAGCATTTGTTCGCGTGGGTTATAACAAGCAAGTTTTTGCCGATATTTCTGGCGCGAGTTTATCAATTGGGAATAATAAATAAGTATACATCCCATGGCCCATAAAAGAGTTAATCTTTTCTGGTGCGCAATAAATCTGTTTTTAAAAAAGATGAAATGATAGACTGAAACCAGAATTTACAAACAATTTTTTTTGAACCAGTGAACCAATGCATAGTTATTAGAAGTGCCTACTGGAGTCGTCATGCTCCTGTTCACCTTCCATCGAAGTCGATGAATCAAGTGGCTGATTGCATAGATGATAAGCAAGAAATAATGCAATTTCAAGAAATTCCGGAGCATTGGGTTGGTCGGTTGAGTCTTAGGGTAAAGCGGTCTAGAAAAGCCAAGGACCATACATTATATGTATAAATTAGATAGAATCTTAAATAAATTTTAGGGAAATATCGATAAAAGTACAAAAATAAATATAAAGTAGTTGAATTTAGCAAAAAAAGTTAAGTTTAGTAAAAATAGCAGGTGAAAAATAATAAAATATCATTAACCCATTAACGCCCAGCGTCCTCTTTTGAGGACGGTTACAAAAACAGCAAGAAAGCTGTTTTCCCACCAGTAAAGAGGAAGATAAATATCTACCTTCTTTCACGAGACAGAATCCTCGATAAATTTAGATAAAAGTTAATTTGATTTTAAAAGTGGTGGGAAATACAAAATTTAAATTTTAGCGAAGAAAATAATTCGGGCGTTAATGGGTTAAAGAGAAAAATTCCAAAAAACATCATAGAAAAAGCAAGGGGATACGATGAACAACATGATCAGCCAATGAAATTCAAGTAGGCGACCAATGAAATTCATCCGTTCGCAACCTTGAAAGCAACAATCGTCCGATAAGGAAAAGCGATTGTTTTGAGAAGATTATGCTTCATTTTCCAACTGGAAAGAAGTAACATGACTAAAAAAGGGAAAAAAGGTAAAAAAAAATTAAACAATTTAAATAAAATATTATATTTATCTGGAATGTGGATAAATTCCGAAGCCAAATGCAAAGGCAGGAACGATGTCGAATTGATAAAAAGATGGAGGATAGATTTTAATTATAAAGAGTGAAAATATATCAAAGTTAGAAATTTGGAAAAACCGCAACTATGCGTTTAAGGTGGACGATTTTTTTTAACTCCTTCTTCTCTCATGCCTTTTAAAAAGAAAATTTTTAATTAAACATTATTGGTGCCAGTACTCTTAAAATTAGGTGTCCTTCCTGGTGAACGCCGATCTAAATTAATAAAATGTATTCCACACATGGTTTACTACCCATCTTTTTGGCCCAAAAATGCATTGTAAACACGTGCGATGCTCAAGTATATTAAAGTGCAATTTAACCCTTTAAGGAGGCAAAACAGTTCTATTCTTAAAATGCCGAAATGATTGAACGACACCAGAATTTAAAAACAAATTTATTTCTAAATAGATAAAAGCTTTTCTTTGCGTACTTAAAATTAAAATTTCATTAATTTTAAACGTAATTTTAAACGTAATTGAAACAGCCATTTAACGAAATTTTAAATAAGTGCTTATTTTCATAGACTATGCCTTGCCAAAAAAGTAATGATTGGAAAAAATCAAATATGGAACTTTGATCCCCAATTTTTTTTTTTTTTTTTTTTTTTTTTTTTTTTTTTTTTTTTTCAGAAATTTTGAGTTTATACCGGAATTAAATAAATGTATATGATTATTCAGTTAATGTGAGATATTTGGCAAACATAAAATAAACGTGTTTTTTTTTTTTTAATTTTCAATTTTCAGTTTAAATTTAAAGTTTATCTAGGCAACCCTGGTTTTCAGTAATGCACATGAAATGATCAAAATATTCTAACTTTATTAATAGATGAAAGTTATTAATAAATGAAAGTTTTTTCTATTTAAATGTTAAATATTTATTTACTTATTACATAGTTTATTTCTTTGTTGTGTTTTAAAATGAATATTTAAATAATTTAAAAAGTACATTTAAAATTGGTACACATCCGTTTGGCCAGAGGGCTACGTTTTAAAATTGAGCTTTTTTGTTTGACGACACTTTTTTTAAAAAACAGAAAAAAATCTCTTTGTTTTCACCTTAACCACTTGAGGGGTAACTAATAATGTCTCTGTAATATTCCATTCTCACTAAAATAACCAAAAATTTATATTAAAATAAAGAAATGCAATTTACCAACACTCTGTCACCAAAGTTAAAACTATAAAATTTCGTTAAATGGATGTGGTGCAAATCTTATTTATATTAGGTGGGATAAAATATATCCCATCGCCTTTTAATCATTTGCGGCGCAGAACAAATTCATTGCGTAAGTGTTGAAATTAATGACTAACACCGGAATTCGAAAACACTTTTATTTTTAAATAAGAAAAAGCTGTATTTCGAGTATTCAATAAAGCAAATTTTCTTTTACCTAAATTCCGGTGCCAGTTGGCGTTTGGAAATTAAAATTGAGTTGTTTCATAGATGTATCACCGCACCGCAAGGGCTTAAGGGGTTAATATGCCATTACTAAAGGTAAATTTCACTATTTCAAAAAATAATGCCAATTAGAAAATATAAATAACCAAAAATTTATATTAAAATAAAGAAATGCAATTTACCAACACTCTATCACCAAAGTTAAAACTATAAAATTTCGTTAAGTGTATATGGTGCAAATCTTATTTATATAAGGTGGCATAAAATATATCCCATCGCCTTTTAATTCTTTGCGGCGCAGAACAAATTCATTGCGTAAGTGTTGAAATTAATGACTAACACCGGAATTCGAAAACACTTTTATTTTTAAATAAGAAAAAGCTGTATTTCGAGCATTCAATAAACCAAACTTTCTTTTACCTAAATTCCGGTGCCAGTTGGCGTTTGGAAATTAAAATTGAGTTGTTTCATAGATGTATCACCGCACCGCAAGGGCTTAAGGGGTTAATATGCCATTACTAAAGGTAAATTTCACTATTTCAAAACATAGTGCCAATTAGAAAATATAGATAATCAAAAACTTATATTAAAATAAAGAAATGCAATTTACCAACACGCTGTCACCAAAGTTAAAACTATAAAATTTCGTTAAATGTATATGGTGCAAATCTTATTTATATGAGGTGGGATAAAATATATCCCATCGCCTTTTAACCCTTTGCGGCGCAGAACAAATTCATTGCGTAAGCTTTGAAATTAATGACTAATACCGGAATTCGAAAACACTTTTATTTTTAAATAAGAAAAAGCTGTATTTTGAGAATTCAATAAACCAAATTTTCTTTTACCTAAATTCCGGTGCCAATTGGCATTTGGAAATTAAAACTGAGTGGTCTCATAGATATATCACCGGACCGCAAGGGGTTAAGGGGTTAATATGCCATTACTAAAGGTAAATTTCACTATTTCAAAAAATAGTGCCAATTAGAAAATATAAATTAAGAAAAAGTATCCCATTGGCACACATTCTGTACTATCCATCGTTTTAACTTGAAAACGTATTGTACACACGCGCAATCCCAATATATGTTAAAGTGCACTTTAAAACTAATTATGTTGATTAGATCTCTTTTAAATATGTACTAAAACACTTAGATAAGTTCTGGATTCTTTCTTTCATATTGAATTATTTTAATTATTTACATAATTTCAAATTTAAATGTAACTAGATTTTACTTTTCTTTATTTGAAACAGCCAATTAATGAAAATTTAATTAAGTACTTATTTTGAAATACCCATGCATTGCCGAAGAAATAATGATTGTCGCAAGGATAGCAGTTTGGCCTCCATTTTTTTCAGAAATTTTGAGTTTATACTGGAATTAAAGAATGGTATTTCATTATTTAGTTAATGAAAAACGTTTGGCAAGCACATAAAATTAATGTTTTTATTTAAATTTCAGATTTTAATTTCAATCTTCAGTTTATTTTTGAAGTTCATTAAGGAAAACCAGGAAGTTTTCAGTAATGAGTGTGAAATTATGAAAATATTTTAACTATATTAATAATTCTAAGTCCTTTTATCTACTTTTAAATGTTAATTTTTATTTATCCTAATTTTGATTTCAAAAAAGTTTAATTTTCATATTATGTACTGCTTTCAGTTTTTTAATAAATAATATGTTTATAATAATAAGGAATTTAGAAAAGTTACTTTCGATAGTTTTTTTTTTTAATTATTGCTTAATTAATGGGCAAAATAATTCTGTTTCAAGGGCTCCCAAATGGTCCGCCAACTGGACATCAATATTTTTTTAGAAATACTTTTGTTTTACATTTTTCTTTCAAATCGTGCTGAGAACGCATTCGGAGGTCGGTTTTAGCCCAAATACGCAGAAACCTACTGTGAAATGTTCTGTTAAAAAATGTTGGTGTTCAGTTCGCGGGTCATTTAGGAGCCCTGAGCGTCTAAAATGTTGAGATGATTGACTTCCTCCAGAATTTACAAACAATTTATTTTCAAGCTACATATGCGTTATTACAAGTAAATTTTTGCCGAAACTTCTAATATGAATTTAGCAATTTTGACAAAAAAAAAAAATAAGTATACATCTCACGATCTATAAAACGATTAACCCCTTGCGGCGCGATGGTATATCTACGAAACCACTTAATTTTAATTCCCTAACGCCACATTGGCACCGGAATTTCGGTAAAAAAATTATAGTTTATTGAGTTCGTGAAATATAGCTTTTTTCTTATTTACAAATAAAAATGTTTTCAAATTCCGTTGTCAGTTATTAATTTCAACACTTAAGCAATGAATTTGCCTTGCGTCGCAAAGAATTAAACCTATGTCAAGCGCGTAAATTCTGTAACTCTGTTTGTAAATTGATGAAATGATATACTGACATCAGAGTTTACAAACAAACTTATTAAATAATAATAATGATAATATTAATCTAGTTTTTCCATATTCTTTAAAAAGAAAAATTTATTTGAACAATATTGGCGTCAATTCTCTTAAAATTGTGTCCTTTTTTGTAGGCGCCGCCCGTTAAAATATTAAAGTATTGTTCCTAAATAAAAAGGCATTGACTAACCACTTAACTTATTCTTTTTTTTTTCATACAATGAATTGAAAATATGCGATGAACACCACTTTCTTAAGCTAAAAAATCCTTACGATTTAGTGTAAATATTTGTTCGATTAAATAATATGTAACTGTATTTAAAAAATTTAGAGATGTCAAAAAGATCGAAATGATAGATCCAGCAAACTCTTCTTGCCCAAACGACGACACCAACGACTGTTTTTTTTATTACTATTTATTTATTATTCGATTTTTTTAAACCGATGGAATTAGGTAGTTTTAGGATACAGAATGTCTGAACAGTAGATGGCGAGTAGAACTCGAGGGCAGAGTTCCCAAGTATTAAAAAAAGAAATCATTAGAAAAGTGCAATATACAAACAAATAAAAAATTTATATCTGGCAACTATGCAAATACTTCTGCGGCAGAAACAAAAGCGAAGTTTATGGGTATAAAAACTCTTTTCAACATACTCGCTGCTCAATGGAGCAGAAATGAATATGCTATCAATCCAGAAACAGAATTTCTTTGACAATTCGTCCGAAATGAAACGACTCTGTAAAGGAACGAATCCTCGGAATCGTTTCGAAAAAGACTGACTGCTCTGAATCGTTCCGAAATGACATAAATCACGCACTTTTTTTTATTCTTTGCAACAGGGTAAGGTACCAACTCCGAAAAGGAACGATTCCTCGGACTCTATCTGAAATGAAACGACTCCGGAAAAGTTCGATTCCTTGAACTCATTCCGAAATGAAACGACTCTATAAAAGGAAGATTCCTCGGAATCGTTTTGAAAAAGAACGACTGCTCTGAATTGTTCCGAAATGATATAAATCACGCACTTTATTTTGTTCTTTGCAACAGGGTCGGTAGATTATTTTTTTTTGTAAGATAAACTAAAAATGATCTTAAATTCAGAATTGTCGAGATTGGAAGGGTTCTGGATTTTGGATTTTGTACTCTACAACCACAATGGCTATTATACATCTATCAATGCAATACTTGGCGAAAGTTGGGACAGTTCTTCCAAATCCAGAAATAACTGTATTTAAGCAGTAAAACAAAGGCCTTTACAAACATGAGAAAACTCTCAAGGCATATCGAAAAAACTTTACAAATTTCGATGGGTTTTTTTTTCAAAATTTTTAAGGTTTAAAAATTGTAGAAAAAATATCACGATTTCCAATTAAAAAAAAAAAATCTTTGTATTACCCGCACCGTGTATAAGCCGCATCGGCTTTTTGGGAGGTTTTTTTCTTGTATAAGCCGCGGACTATACACCCGAAAATACGGTAATCTAAAAATAACACTTTTTATTGAGCATTTTTAGTTAAACCATTTTTGTGATTTCCGCCATTACCGACACTATTTTCACGAATGCTTAACCCTTTGGGGACGAGCGATACGATGCGTGCTGCAAAAAGGCTTAAGAATCCTTGTTTATCCCCACCAGTAAAATTTTACTGAAAAAATTGTCTTCTTAAATCGGAGCATTCTCTCGATTTAATAAGGAACAAATTTCTGTTTTAAAAACCGGTAGCAAAATATTAAAAATTTCGTAAAAGGCTCCCGTCCCGAAGGGGTTAAGTTCGAATCGCTGATTTAAAAGGAATTTAAAAATAGACATGAATAATGTTAATTCAAAACACAAATATCTTCTAAAACTTTCAAGAAATTCTATTCTTCAGAGGTGGTACAAAACTCATTATCTAGCTGTAACATTTGCAGAATTTTAAAATAACTTATTTATTCGAATGTATAAATCTAGTTCATAACATAATTCTACATTTTCAGTTCTAATCGAATGAGATTACTTTGGAGAAATGTGCTAAAAAATTTGTGCAAAAAAACGAATTCGCGAAAATTAAATTAAAAGGTGTTTTTAATCCTGACTTAAAACATGGAATAAAGGCTTCTATTTTAAAATTTAAAGAAACTATGCTTTTTTTAGAATGAAACATATTTAGAGAGCACAAAACTCAATATCTCAGGCAAACATTAAAAATTTCAGACATAATTATTTTAAATTGAAAATCAAGCTGAAAAGACAATTGCAGATATTCCCTTTTAAAGTGTAATTTTAAGGGGAAATAATTAATTCGGGGAAATTTTGGATATGTTTCTCTGCTGCGAATGTAACGAAAGTTAAACGGTAAGGAACACAAGACGCGTGTAATCCTTTAAATTTCTGAAGAATATAGCAGCAAAATTTCTGATAGGAAATTTCCTATTTCACATTTAAAACACTGTCATCTCCTTATTCAATCGAATAATTTAAAATATTTTTTGTGAGAAAATATGGTAGTTATTTTATTAACTTGTTCGGGACAGGCATATTTTAAGTGATCTTTATTTAGCAATGAATATTGTCAAATCAGACACAAAATTTTTTTGAAAATTCGTTGCATAAAATTATTGGTCTGAGTGCCTTAAGAAAAAGTATTAAAAATCAGAAGATTCCGTATAATTTAGGACTGTAACGTTCTGCAATTATTATTGAATATGAAAAAAAATAAAAGTGTTGGAGAAAGAATATTAGATAATGATGAATTGAAGTTTTCGAGAAGAATAAGAGAAGGTGGGGGGGGGGGGTATTTATGTGTTTATGCAATATCATATCAGTAGGCGGAGCTACTAACGTTACCTTATCAATAACTCATTTTGAGTGTAACATATTGTATTTTTCCGTTATACTAACTTTATAATCTAAATCGAATGAGATTACATTGGAGAAAAATACGAACAAATTTGTGCAAAAGAACGAATTTACGAAAATCAAATTAAAAGGTGTTTTTAATCTTGACTTAGGATATGGAATAAAGACTTTTATTTTAACTTTATAGAAACTGTACTTTTTCAGAAAAAACATATTTAGAGAGCACAAAGTTCATTATTTCAGGCAAACATAAAAAATTTCAATCTCACTTATCTTAAATTGAAATTTAAGCTGAAAAGACAATTGCAGATATTCTCTTTTAAAGTGTAGTTTTAACGGAAAGTAAGTTAATCAATTCGGAGAATATTTGGATATGTTTCTCTGCATCGAATGTAACGAAATTTAAACGATAAAGAAGACAAATTGCGTGAAGCCAAATTTTTAGATAGGAAATTTTCTATTTCACTTTTAAAACGCAACCATCTCCTTATTTAATCGAAGAATTTAAAATAATTTTTATGAAAAATTAAGATAGATATTTTTTTAACGGGTTCGGGACCAGCATCTTTTACATAATCTTTATTCAGTTCATATACCGTGATTTCCGGCGTATAATTCGCATATCAAACAATTCTATTTAGACCCAGAAAATTTATTTAGTATTTTAATAAAAATTTTTACCGTGATCTAAAGAACTAATTAAATATAACAAAAATTCCGGGCCAAAAAAATAATTGATAGATTTGCGGATTAAACGTTGGAAATTATGGTACTTTAAAAAAAATAATTAAAAAGCAAAAACTTCTTAATAAGGCAAATTTTATTTATTTTCTTTAGTAGTATCTAAAACAAGTACTTTAACCCCTTCGCCATAGGAGCGTTTTACGAAATTTTTAATGTTTTCTCACCGGTTTTTAAAAAGAGAAATTTGTATCTTAATAAGCCCTCGCGGGGCAGCGGTACATCTATGAAACCACTTAATTTGAATTCCCTAACACACCATCGGTATTTGAAATGGTTTAAAAGAATTTCGGTTAGATGAATTCATGGAAAACTTTTTTCATAGTTAAAAATAAAGTTGTTTTCAAATTCCGGTGTCAGTCATGAATTTCAACACTTAAGCAATGAATTTGCTCCACGTGCTATTCGTTCACAGAAAACAAACAAAAAATAATCATTCTTAAAATAAACCATTAAAAGATGTGCTACATTCCTAGATGAATGCGTATAACAGCAAATAAAAATCATTTTTGGTACTTTTGTATTAACAAGGGGTAAAAGTAATTAATTTGGATTCTATTTTTTTACTTATTTAAAGCAACCTTTAATAATCTGCTAATTTTAAATCGTTCGATTTGATAGATGTTGAATTCTAATTTTTATTTTTTATGGGGTTTTAGTTTCGTTTTCCAATTTTGTTATGAAACATTGCACGAAAATAAAAAAACAAATGTTTAATTATTTTCATTGTTTTAAGAGCAATCGTGTTCGTCTTTTGCGATTGAGCCGCACGTGTGTTTAAAAAATATTCATGCTTAAAAAACTCTTTAGACAACATAAAAAATACAATAAATTTCGATACACTTTTCAAAAAATGTCATTTAAATTACGTTTTGTTTTCCTTTGGAAATTTCGAATGATCTATGTTTAGAAGTTAAACAAATTCTAATAGAAGCAAAATTTACGAAACCGTTTAAAATGCGAAAACTAAGGTACTATTTTCAAAGAATTTTTTTTTTTTTTTTTTTTTTTTTTTTTTTTTGATAATGTAAAGCAGTCGTTTAAAGGGGGCGGGCACTGTAATACTTACCCATCATGGATATGCATAATATAAAATATGAAAATAAAACATGCGTAAACTATTTATAAAATGCATCGCAATTCCAAAATAAAATTTAAACGTATATTTAAATAGCTTTAACACATATCTCTATTAATGAATTGCGGATGAACCAATTTCAACAAATTATATAAAACGCCAAATTAATCATGTAGTACCGAACTGAGTAAAAGAAATATCTTTATAACTCCAAAAATAATAATCATATTAACCAGCAGTTTACGGCGTCGAAATAAATGTCTCATTTCCAATTAAAATACATCTTTGAATTAAAATTTGAATGAAATATAGGGTCATGAAAAATCGAAGAGTGTGAAAAATAGAATTACAAATATTCGACAGCTAATAATCCGATTCTTCGTGCAAAATTAGTATTATTGCCGAAACGTCAGTGAAGGCTTACTGTGGAGACACGAAATTTTTTGGTTTCTGTCTGTCTGTCTGTCTGTCAGTTTGTCAGTCTGTCTGTTCCGCGATAACTACCGCAAAAAAACATCCGAAAGACTTGAAATTAAGTGTGTATATTGGTAAGGCACTCGGATTTAGCTGTATAGTTTTTTGTTATATTTTATTAATTCGTTCGTAAAATATAGAATATTTTATTTTGCGCAATAATGTTTTTCTATGGCAAATCCAACGATTTTCAAATTTTTATTTGTTGAGAGAAAATGACTCATTTGATTAATGGAATTCAACGATAAATGGATACTGAAATTTGCCAGTTCCATTATTCATATTGTTTTGAAATTTTATCTATGCATATGTCAGATTTTTTAAATTATTGCTGTAAATCTTGGCCATTTTTTATAAATGTGTTCCAATAATATAAGCTAATTTGTTTTAGAGATTTACTTATTTCAAATGTATTTATTTCGTTTTCTTCATTTCTTTTAATAGTCGCTAAGCAACCATTTATCCTAATTCTTATTCTTATAATATTATAAATTTTAAAATGTGTACGGAAGTTTGAATAACATAACTTCAATGCTTCAATAGCATAACTTCAACTTTGTATCTTTGCGTATAGATAATTATAGCCAGAAAAGAACAAAGGCTATGTATTTTTTATTTTATTCGAATATTTTCGTTAATAATTCTGAATTTCATTATTTTTCATGCATAACCAATCGGCATTTTTTAGATAAAATTTAATCAATTTTCTTTCCGTTGCCAAGAAAATCAAAATTTCGAATATTAATTTTTCAGCGACGATAAATTTTCAATTGAGCAATTTCCATGCGAAAACTGAAACTAAGGAAAATTTAAAAGAAAAAAATAAATATGACGTCGTATTTGCAATAAAAATAAATATACTATTTTTTGTTAAATATTAAACACTGATATTTGTTTCGTTAACATGAATTTTTTTGTCAATATGGCGACATAATTAAAAATAAAAGGAATAAAAATATTTTAAATAAAATATTTATTTGGTAAATTATGACGTCATAATTGAAATAAAAGAGGTATTTTATAGTAGTCGTTAAAAATAAACGGGACATGGATAGCAGTAATTCATGGAGTTAGAAAAATAATGACGTCATATTTAAAATGGATAAGAAATATTTTTTACGAATACTAAATTATAAGTTACATACAGATAAAAAACTTCATTAAAAACTAAAAATTAGCAGTGGAAGGCTTTTTTTTTTGTCGGAAAAAAGGGGAAAATAAAACTGATTAATATATTTTTGAAGCTATTTTTTTCTTTAAAGTTAAAAAGAATTAAGTTTCAGTTTGTGCAGATGGTATAAAAATTAAAATAAATTTTCTAAAACTAAAAATATATTTTCAAACATTGACGTTTCATTAATGAACTTTTTCAACAGAAGCGAAAATCATCTGTCAGCAAATTAAAATTTACAACCAAGAATCTACACTATTAAAATCCGACCGTATGTATGTATGTATGTAACGCTATCTCCTCCGATCCCGGATACTTAGAAAAGCCGCTTTTGTTTTGAATTGAAGGGAAAAGAATCCCGGGTTCCCGAGTTGCGCATTCGTCTCTCTGTCCGTCCGTCCCTCTGTTCGCATGTAGCAACTCAAAAACTACCGAACCGAATAGTTTGAAACATAAAATATATATAATTGCCGAAACGTCAGTGAAGGCTTACTTTGGAGACACGAAATTTTTTGGTTTCTGTCTGTCTGTCTGTCTGTCAGTCAGTCTGTCTGTTCCGCGATAACTAACGCAAAAAATATCCGATTGACTTGAAATTAAGTGGGTATGTTAGTGAGGCACTGGGATTAAGCTGTATAGTTTTTTGTTAGATTTGATTCATTCGTTCGTAAAATATAGAATATTTTATTTTGCGCAATAATGCTTTTCTATGGCAAATCCAATGATTTTCATTTTTTTTTTTTTTTTCCTTGAGAGAAAATGACACATTTCATTAATGGAATTCAATGATAAATGGACACTGAAATTTACCAGTTAAATTATTCATATTGTTTTGAAATTTTGTTTATGCATTTGTCAGATTTTTAAAGTTATTACTGTAAATTTTGGAGATTTTTTGTAAATGTGTTCCAATAATATAAACTAATTTGTTTTAGATATTTACTTATTTCAAATGTATTTATTTCTTTTTCTTTATTTTCTTTTAAGGGTTGCTAAGCAACCATTCATCCTGATCCTTATTATATTTTAATGCTATAAATTTGAAAACGTGTACGAAAATTTAAAGTCAAAGTCAAAACTGATGAATTAATTAATGTCTTTGTATCTTTGCTGATAAATATAACATTGCCCAGAAAAGAATACAGGCTATGTTTTATTAATTTTATTCAAATATTTTCCTTAATAATTCAAAATTTCCTTCTTTTTCATACAGAATCAAGAGCGATTTTTTAGATAAAATTTAACCAATTTCCTTTATCGCTGCCAAAAAAAAAAATCTGGAATAATTTTTCAACGGCAATAAGTTTCAATTGAGCAATTTCCATTCGAAAAATTAAAGTAAGAAAAAATAAATATGACATCAGAATTAAAATAAAAATAAAAATAGTACTTTGTTAAATATTAAACACGGAAATTTGTTTCGTTAATAAGAATTTTTCTGACAAAAATGGGGGCATAATTAGAAGTAAAAGAAATAAAAAATAATTATATTTTTAACAAATATTTCAATTGATAAAATTTGACGTCATAATTGAAATAAAACAGGTATTTTATAGTTATCGTTAAAAATACAAGAAACATGGACAGCAATAACTCATGAATAATGACGTCATTGCCGAAACTTCTGCGAAGGCTTATTTTGGCGATGCAAAATTTATTGTTTTCCACTCTCAGGCTATTCTTCTGTCTATCTGTCAGTCCCCGATAACTGCCACAAAATGCAATCAAAACTTCTTTTTTTCGTAAACAAAATTGTAAAACCTTAGATTACTGAGTTTACACTTTCAAAAGTTCCTGATACATCAGATTTAGGTGGTTTTGGTGGGCAGGTATCTAGAAGTATGAGGATAATGAAAAATGCTTATTAAAACTTCTCACTTATCCTTATAAATCAAAATGTAGAAAAAATACAAGATATACGATAACCATTAGCAGATTGTTAGAAAGTTAGAAATTTAAATTTAATGAGACTACGGGGGGTTCAAGGGGGCGGAAATCTACTGTGGTATAATAAAAAAACAAAAATAATAGATCATGAATTTTTCAGAATATCCTAACATAAATAAATCTTTAATTTAACGGCTTTTGATGGCTTCAAATTTCTTATTCTTATTTTATTCTTATAAATAATTACGTAATTCGAAAATTTTAAATTACAGTTTCCAGGAAGTTGAATATTACGACGCTAAGTGTGTTTTTAAAAAAAGAAGTGAAAAGCTGACGTTGAGGCTCTTGATCTGCAGATTTACTAGTTTAATTGTTTTTTACATCCACTCCTTAAAATAAAAAAAAAAATCGAATTTTTTTATATATCACTCATCAGAATGAATATCTTGAGAGTCCGAAAACAATAGTTTCGGATAATCGAGGTTACTGATATTAAATAGGATTTTTTATATTATTACATAGTAAGTACATACCAAATTTCAAGTCTGTATCTCAATGTGTTAGGCAGATAGAGTGCTTACAGACACATAGACAGACGGAAGGCTATTTTTTTTAAATATGTTTTACGGAATCTGCTGTATAACACGTGTAAATCTGTCTTTTCTCTCTCTCTCTCTCTTTCTCTCTCTCTCTCTTTTTTTTTTTTTTTTTTTTTTTTTTTTTTTTTTTTTTTTTTAAGGAAATTGTGCAATTTTTAGGCATAAGAAAAAATTGCAGTAAAAAATAATTTATATTTTAGCAGGCTTGTCCAAATTTTGAAAAGCCATAGTATGTGCTGAAAGCATCGATGCTCGTCCGATCGTAAAACTGAAGCAGTGTTGCCAGTGGGCTACTTTTTTTAAAATTCAGATTTCTCGATTGGCACCACTTTTTTGAAACGGTAAATTACCTTTTTTTTGTTTTAATTATCATGACATTGAATAAGGCATATTTTATCATTTGTAAAATGTGGTGCCAATCAAGAATCTGAATTAAAAAAAAGTAGCCCATCTGGCAACACTGAACTGAAGCAGAATCGAAGCGGTTAGTATTTGGGAGAGTCAGCTGCATGTTGGCGAAATGTGAATATTTTTCTAGAATTCTATCACCTTTTTTTCATAGATTTTTTTATAGAATTCTATAAGAAATTTTTGTAAGGGTGCTGGTTTAATGTCTGCTCATAGAATTTAAAAAAAAAAAGCAGACTGATGATTTACGACTGTATAAACACTGCAGGATATGTGATATTGTTGGATTCAACGTGCTTGCTAAGAAATAGCAGTAGGATAGATGCTAACACTGCAAGAAAAGTGTCTGATTGAAGTAATGTGATAGCATACAAGTGCTGGCCTACAGTTGCCCGGCCTGATGGGCGAAATGTATTTCGCGCAAACACTTTTTTACTGGTTTAAGTAATGTCACCATTGCACATTTCCATTGATAGTGCTGGCTACCATCATTTTCCAGGTGTTGGCCCACTTTTTCTTTCTTTGCTGGGATTTGTCCTGTTTAATCTCAGATTACGCCGATTTTAAAAAGATAAATTTTATCATGAAATTTTTGTGGCAGTGTTGACATTGTGCTACTTTTTTTTTAAATCCAGATTTTGTGATTGGCGCCATTTTTAAGTGGCAAAATTTCCCTGATTTTCCTTTATAACTAATTTGTCATTAAATAGGCGAATTTTCTGATTTGAAAAAAAGAATGCCAATCATAAAATTTGAATTTATAAAATGTAGCCAACTGGCAACAGTAGTTTGTGGAAGATAAAAGCGCCAGAGATGAAAGATTACGGTGACTTAAAAGAGCAAATTAATTATGAAATTTTTGTGACAATGTTTCTAATGAACTACTTTTTTTAAAATTCAAATTTCTTTATTGGCACCGCTTTTTTAACACTTTCCAAAAAACGGAAAAGTGTTTATGCTTTCGGTTAGTCTGTCCGTCAAGCCGCGCTCTAACTGGCGTAAATATACTCGGATTGCTATGAAATTTTTCGTTGTTTTTGACATTTACCTTAACACGAATTTTATTCAAAATGAAGTTTATACCATGATTAGTTTATTTAGTGGGATTTTAAAAAGTTTTCAGTTACATTTGAGCCAAAGGGAAAAAATCGTTTAAATGAATTTTAAAGGTCACCATGTCAAACACATTCAAATTTAATAATGAAAATAACTAACATGTGTCTATATACCCAATGATAACTTTTCGTACAAAATCTTACAGTAATACGTTTAAAAAATATGGTGGTAATTGTATATTTAATCTTCTCTATATATTAGTATAATTGCTTCATAAACCCTTTCGTGGGCGGTAGGATATATAATTAGCACTTAATTTAAATTACCAAATGCAACAATGGCACCAGAAATTTTAAAGAGTACTTTACATTTATAATATACAGGGATGAGATTTCCGCTTTTTTGCACACCAGTAAAATCTTAGAGAAAATGCTATATTTTTAAATCGGAACATTTTTGTGATTTAAAATAACAACATTTTCTCTAAGATTTTACTGGTGTCCAAAAAAGCGGAAATCTCATCCCTAAATATAGCAAAATTACTAAAAAAAATTGATTACAATAATGAAAAAGTTTGCTTTAAAAACTTGATGTCATTCAATGTTTTTAGCATTCTAGCAATGAAGAATTAACAACGCACATTTGAGCAAATAAACAAATTTATTTGTATTAAGAAACATCTTACATTTTTAACAAGTAGAGAAAATAAAACACGTGTGAGATAAAAAATATGACAAGTGTGTGAAATGAAAGTAGTTTTAGCATGTCCAAAGAAGGGTTAAAAAGATAACTGAATAATGTTTGGATTAACCCCTTGCGGATGGCCGATGTGTACACGTACCGGAAAAACTGCTGAGAGCCCTTGTTTATCTCCACCGGTAAAATTCTAACGTAAAATTTGCCTTATTTAATCGGAACATTTTTTTTTTCTTGATTTAGAAACACACAAATTTCTATTTTTAAAAACCGGTGACAAAACATAAAAAAATTCGTAAAAGCTCCCGTCGCGACGGGGCTAAGGGATATTTGAATTAGCTGCTTGATAATACCAATAGAATTTTTATTATATTTATGTATATTATATTCAAAATAAAGTCAAAATCCATAATAAATACTTTAAGTTATTGCATTCTCCAAATATTCTACAAAGAAGAAAATAAAACACTCAATTTAATTTATTTCTTTCCTCAGTGATAAAAGAAAAAGACCAATTGATTGAACTAGGCTGCAACTGCAGCCGCTTATCTAGCATCTTAGTAATCCAATTTCTTATAAGGCTAATAAATCAATTTAGCAGATAGCTTTTTTATCAAATACTGCTGTTTGACCAAGTCGATTTGATTTAAAGTCGATTTATAAGTGAGTTGTTTTTAAAGATGAATGAAAATTCACAAACAATAAAAAATCTACAAGAACATATGCTGGATTTGAAAAAATATATAGTTCGTTTATAAATACTATAAAATATTTTTATTTTATAGGAGGATATGAATTAAAAAATTTATTTCAAATGTTAAATAAATAGCTACTTTAAAATTGTACCAATCCACAATACATATTAAAGCAAGCATAAATTAATTTTAATATTAATTTAAAAATTACCACGGTATTATTTTTAAATCTTTTTTTTTTAACCTTTTAATAAACATGCTTTCTTTTGTTGTAAAAATGGTAATATCAAAAAAGTATTAGGAGTTTCCATTATACATGTCAGCGTTATGTGCTTGGTACTCCATATTTTGAATTTATATTATCGGATTGTACGGTAACATCGATTGGATAAATACTTTGTTTTTCTAAAATGTTTTGTGATTTTAACGAATTTTATGCAAAACAAGATACATATCATAATATTTTGGCAATATTTTTACTTAAAAAATTATTACAAGCCGACTTTAGTTGGAGTGAAACACAGTGCATTTGTAACTTAATAAATGTTTTGTGAGAACATGTTCTATGCAATTTTTCCTTTACTTCATTCCTACAATGAACATTCTGAATTTGTCTTTCGAATTCGGCATGCCCTGTATAATTCCAGAAATACACACAATTTTAAAATACCACGTAGGTTATAATATCATCAAAATCATTCAAAGCATGCCATCGAAAACTTTCGAGTGACAAAGCAAAAAAAACTACAAAAGCATAATTTTTTTTATTTCAGAACCTATCCAAAATATGCGCAGGATCATTGAATTGCCACAATTTGATTTGAGGTTTTTTTTATTTTGTGTATCCTTGTAAACGAGCTATAGGAGCTACATACTTGAATAACAAAGATCAGAGAGATACTTCCAAGACCAGTGTGCTAGCTTAATTAACACTAGAACGGCCGGGTATTTTACTCAAGTTTTACAAAAAAGTGTTTCCCACCAGAATTTTAAATTATTTAACTTATCTAATTAGTCTATTTTTGGTGCTGCATGCATTTAACATATCTTATGAAGAAATGTTTGGTTTGAATCGACTATTATCAATCTGTCAGGGGTCATTTTGACCCCTAATGGCGGTTTTAGTGTTAAGGTCGAATTGATTCAATATTCCGCTGGTACCTAAGTTTTGCAATATATCGATTTCTAAATAAATGAATATAAATTGTAAAAACTAAGGTTAAAAAAAATTGGGGTGATGCAAAATCTTGCAAAATTAAAGAAATGGCAATTTTTGGTTATTAGTAAATTTAATAAAACAAGCTTAACCCATTAACGACCAGCGTCCTTTTTTGAGGACGGTCACGAAAACAGCAAGAAAGCGGTTTTCCCACCAGTAAAGAGGAAGATAAATATATACCAAATTTCACAAGATATTCCTCGATAAATTTAGATAAAAGTTAATTTGCTTATAAAAGTGGTGGGAAATACAAAATTTAAATTTTAGCGAAGAAAATAATTCGGGCGTTAATTCGCTAATAAAAGACATTTTTAATTAATAAAACTTGTAAAATGTTACTGCTATGTAAATGACTGCTTCAGAGGTAAAGTTCTCTTACTTATAAAATTTTTAAATAATTGAGTGACGCGACGATTTATGAAAAAGTTTATTGTAATGTAAATAAATTTTTTTCTTCGTACACTTTTTAAAAGGAAAAACTGTGTTCCAAATTGCTGGTGCCATTGCATAATTTCCGGATGATTATATTTGATTGGAGTACATATCTTATTTTCAAAAAAAAAAAAAATAAAAAAAAATAAAAAAAAATAAAGAAAAAAAGAAAAAGAAAAAAAAAAAAGAAAAAAAGAAACACTGACACATAGAGACGAATTTAGAATCAATCTTTTTTGAAGTTAGATCGTATGTTTCTTCCAAATAGTATTTCATATAAGTATCTTTATCTCATATAAGGAAAAAATTTTGATTTAAATAATGCTAAGATTACTGTTCGAAAATAGTGACACTCCTTTCTTGGAAATTACCGTATTCACTATTTTAGTCCTGATGTGAGACGCAGAATTCCCAAAGTTTCTCTCCTATTTTATATTTTAAACAAAGAAATGGCAAACTCTAATGAATTAAATTTCCAAATACATAAAATATTTGCGCATTTGTTTCGTAATCCAAATAAATGATAGTGTTCTTTCCTCGAATCCTACTCCAGCAAATCCAAACAAATCAATGAGTTTTGCGAATGCCACCTGATTCAGAATTCTGAAAGTTTAATACATTACCAGAACAAATAAACCATTCTGAAGGATAGTTTTCGAAGATGCCCTTTGGTGATAAATGCGAAGATATAAAGGAACGAATGTTACAAAAGATTTCAAAGGAAATAAAAGTTTCTTTGAAAATTCAAGAAGATATGATTGATAAAACTTTCTTTTTTCCTCCGGGTAAACTGTGCTTGGTTTGAAACAAGGGAGGAAAATTGTTTAAATATAGAAATGTATCCCAATAAAAATATTTATTTTAGCGAACTTCATTTTTTTAATTATTAAATCTGTAATTTTTATAAGATAAAATGCATTATCAAATTAATTTTCTCAGGGTAACCTTTTAAATAGCATTATACATAGACGTAATGTAATTAAAAACTTTTGATTGTCACTGTAATCAAACTAATCATGCTAGAAACTTCAATATCAATAGGGTTTTGTTAAAGTAAAATGTCAATAAATTCCAAAATTTTCATGGCAACCCGAAATATTTACGAGAGTTAGAACGGAGACAGACGGCCAGATAAAACGAAAAGATAAATACTTTTTAATTTCATTGGAAAGTGTTAAAAAAATGCCAACAAACAGAAATTTATTTAGCATTATTTTTTAAGTCAAAATCCACGTTTTTTCCGAATGGTAATTTTTTAAATTATCTAAGAAAAAAAATAGTGTTCAAATAATGCTAAGAGACTTCTTGTTTGGAAATTATCGAATCACATTCCTTATTTTAGCCCTGATGCTGACGTATACAGCTCCCAAAGTTTCTCTCCTATCTTATAATTTAATCCCTTAACTGGTTTGCCCGATCGCCGTTCGGGAAAGACGAATTTGCTTATTTCATCATTTAACCTTTTCCGGCACGGGCAAAATCTGTTAGTAAAATGATAAATTATCGAATGACACCTGAATTCACAAACGATTTTTTTAGATATTTGGAAATCCTTAATTTAAGATTTATTGTAAAAGTAAAATTTCACTAAAATATTATTGGTGCCGTTTTCAAATTTGGAATTAAAATTAGGTATCCCAGCCTGGGCACAGTGTGCCGGAAAGGGTTAAAGCTTTTTGACACCACTATTATTTTAAAGAAAATTTTTGTACTACTGGAAGGCGGAAATGTTTAGACTAAATTTTATAAAAAAAATAAATGATAAAAATATTTATTTTAGGGAACATCATTATTTTAATTATTAAATTTTTAATTTTTATAAGATAAAGTGCATTATCAGATTTATTTTCACAGGGTAATATTTTAAATAGCATTATGCTTAGACTGTAATCTAACAAAAAACTTTTGATCGAACATGTAATTAAACAGATCATGCTAGAAACTTCATTTTCAATAGGGTTTTTGCTAGTGTATAATGTCAATAAATTCCCAAATTTTTATGACAGTCCGAATATATTTACGAGATTTAGAGCGCGAAGAGATGGCCAGATAAAACGAAAGGATAAACACTTTTTAATTTTGTTGGAAACTGTTAAAAAATGCTGACACACAGAGACTTATTTAGCATTATTTTTGAAGTTAAATCTCACGTTATTTCCGAATATTAATTTTTAATTTATCTAAGAAATTGCGTTTAAATAATGCTAAGACACGCCTTGCTTGGAAATTACCGAATCACATTCTTTATTTTGGCCGTGATGTGAGACGTATTAGTTCCCAAAGTTTTTCTTCTATCTAATAATTTAAACAAAGAAATGCCAATCACTGATGAATTAAATCTCCAAATATATAAAGTATTTCCGCATTTGTTTCGTAATCCAAATAAATGATAGTGTTCTTTCCTCGAATCCTACTCCAGCAAAACAAATCAATCAGTTTTGCCGATGCCACCTGATTCAGAATTCTGAAAGTTTAATATATTATCAGAACAAATAAATCATTCGGAAGGATAGTATTCGAGTATGCCCTTAGGCGATAAATGTGAAGATATAAATTAACGAATGTTACGAAAGATTTCTGAGAAAATAAAAGTTTCTTTGAAAATACAAGAAGATATTTTAGATAAATATTTTTTTTTTCCCTCCGGATAAACTGTGTTTGGTCTGACGCAGGGAAAGAAAAACTGTTTAAATGTAGAAATGTATTATAATAAAAATATTTCTATAGCGAACTTCATTATTTTATTACTAAATTTGTAATTTTTTTAAAATAAAATAAATTATCAGATTCATTTTTGCAGGATAACATTTTAAATAGCATTATACATAGACTGTAACCTAACAAAAAACTTTTGCTTAACAAAAAACTACTCCTCTTTTCCTCAATTGCAACTGGTAGACTATAAAGGATATGTTTATAAAAGTTATGTTTATAAACAACTCCATCATTAAAACGGAGTGAGTACCATTTAACCACTTAAGTAATCAATATATTTTTAAAAAACTTTCAAATAGTGTCTATTTTTTCATGTCTTTTACGGAATTTTTAATCTTTTATACCCGATTTTTCAATACATAAATAAATAAATATATAAAAATAAATGCATAAGTGCCAGCCTGACATCGATTATCCGTAATACATGCGTTAATTTGACCCTGGTTTAATGAGTTTCGAGCCAGAATTTTTTCAAAGAAAGGAAATTAAGTATGTCCCAGTAACAATCCTGAAATTAAATAAATAAAAATTCATGAAATATATTTTCTGGTTTGAAATGTCGTTAACCTGAATTAAACTAACCCCGGTATTACGGAAAATTAGTTGAAAGTTGCCAGTTATGTAAGCCTAATTAATCAGAAAATTGTTCGTAATTTTACTGGTGAGGATAATAAATTATGATTAGAGTATGGATGTTACGGGGATCCGTACCACGGACAAATCATGATTGACAAAAGCACGTTGACCGAACGACGTCTGGGCAATACAGGGAAGCGGTTAAATTTTCTTAACCCATTAATGTCCAAGTTATTTGCTTCAATAAAAATGAAATTTTAGATTTCCCACCACTTTTGAAAGAAGAATAGCTTTTATCTTAAAATATTGAGGAATTTTCTCATGAAAGATAGTGTTTATTTATCTTTGTATTTACTGGTGGGAAAAGTGCTTTCTTGCTTTTTTTATAATCGTCCCTAAAAAAGGACGCTAGGCACTAATGGGTTTTAATATTAGACAAACACTTTGTTATTTGAAATAATAGTAAAAACGCTGTATAAATTCCTAAAAGTTTGCGCATTCATTTTCCTTTTTCAATAACGCGCAAAAATTGGGGCTATTTTTACTTACCCATCATGCGTAGTATAGGGTAAATCTTGCAATCGTTTTGAAAATCGAAAAAATTTTTTTGACGGATTTACACATTTTAGATAGTGGAGATTCCGAAAAATATATTTTTTAAAAAAAAATTTTGCCGTCCGTCTGTCTGTCTGTCTGTCTGTCCGTCTGTCCGTCTGTCTGTCTGTCTGTCTGTCTTTAAACGCTCTATCTCCCGAACAAATTGAGATAGAGACTTGAAATTTTGTATGTAGTTAGTATGTAAGAATGGGACGAAGCCTATTTAATATCAGTAACCTCGATTATCCGGAACTATTTTTTTCGGACTCTCGAAAAATTCGTTCTGATGAAAGGTATATAAAAATTATCGAATTTTTTGTTCTAAAGGATGGACGTAAAAGGCAATAAATTAACACACATTTTGCATATAGAACAAAGTTGATCGGATAATTAGTTGCCGAGATATTTGTAATACTGTTTTCCACATTCTTCGATTTTTCATGACCCTGTATTTCATTCAAATTTCAATTCAGAGGTATATTTTAATTGGAAATAAGATGCTTCATCCGACGCAGTTAATTGTTAGTTAATAGAATTATTATTTTTTGAGTTATAAGGATGTTTCTTTTACGCAGTTCGGTACTACTTGAGTAGTTTGGCGTTTTATATAATTTGTCGAACTTGGTACATCAGCAGTTCTTTAATATAGCATTACTATGTGTATTAACAATATTTAAATTTTGTTTATGAATTGCAATGCATTGTATAAATAGTTTTCACATGTTTTATTTTCATATACTTATCCATGATGGGTAAGTATTAGGGTGGCCCCCAACGACTAGTTTCTATAGTCAGTCGTGCCATAACTCACGTAAGAAATTCTGTTTTGTGGATGGTTTTTTGAAATTTCGTAGTATAAGTTTCTGACAGAGGTTTACTTTTTCAAAAAATCGTATTTAACCCTTTTACGAAATTTTTAATGTTTTGTCACCGATTTTTAAAAAGATAAATTTGTAATTTAAGTAAACCAAGAATATGCTCCAATTAAATAAAGCAATTTTTGAGTAAAATTTTACTGATGGGGATAAACAAGGATTCTGAGCACTTTTTGCGCGACATATACGGATCTCTCGTTTCCAAGGAGTTAAGTAAGTAGCCACAATCAAACGATATAGTTTAAAATTAAATAACCGTAATTTTTCACCATCACTATACAACACTGATAAACTAAACAAATTTTATCGAATTTTCTGATTCTATATATACATTGGGTGTTTCTTATAGATTTTAAGCTGCTGAAAAAGAATATGTTTGTAAAAAGTTTCTATCACCCTCCAATTTTGAAAAATTTCATTTATACGTTTCGGAGTATGTATGCATCGTATAGGCCTTGTATTTCATTATTCTCTTGCATGCGTTTGATTCACGAAACGTTCTTTTTTCTTATTACAGCGATAGAAGATACAGTAAGATAATAGAAACATATGACCCCCTAAGAAATTTTATGTTAGAAACTTTGAACAAACAGCGCTAGCTGCCCTCACAGTATTTGGCTTTAACGCAAATCCGTGACAGTTCAAACTTATCTTTCGGAGCGAGTGTACTACTTTGTTTTGTTCTGTAAGACTTTTTACTTAAATTTTAATTAAAATTATTCTATTTTCCTCTAAAATATGTGAAAAATGTCTAGAAGATGCGTTAATGAATCCGATACATTTTGATATGTGTGCGGGGAACTAACTTTGAAAAATCATCGTTGCGCTTTCAAGCCGCTAATAAGGACTGCCTATACAAGTACTTTGGATGTATAGTAGGTGAACAAGATAAGAAATGGGTACCTTATTCTTGTTGTACACGATTTGTTACAAACCTCCGGGCGTGGATGAAAGGTACAAGAAAGAATATCCCCTTTTCTATACCCATGGTATGGCGTGAGCCGAAGGATATATAACTGACTGCTACTTTTGTATTACAAAAATTAAAGGATTCTCTGCAAGAAGTAAACATAAATTTAAGGACCCGAACTTAGATTCAGCAATGCGACCAGCATTACATAATGATGATTTACCAATACCGAAACCTCCAGAGAATTTTACATGTGACGATGCAGCAGTAAGAAATGAAAATTGATGAAACTGAAACTTCCTCTACATCTGGTATAAAGTATTCTCTTGACATAAATAAAGAACCGTACCTCATTACTCAAGAATTAAATGATACAGAGAGAGACTTAAATTTATCAAAGAAAAACTCAGAATTACTTGAATCAAGATAAGATTGCAAAGTTGGAATCTCAAGAAAAGCAATACAAAGTTATCTACTGAAAAATGTCGAATTTTTCGATTAAAATGTCGAGTTATCTACTAAAAAATGTCGAATTTTTCTTATATCGATCTCGATAATCGAGATCGACATAAGAAAGATTCGACATTTTTTTCAAGAAAAGGTGATTTATGCTATTGTAATGATATAAGTAATTTAATATCTGCTTTAAATTATCAATATAACTCGGAACAATGGCGACTTTTCATCGATTGTTAAAAAACCAGCTTAAAGGCTGTGCTTATTCATAATGGAAATGCACTTCCGTCTGTTTCAATTGCCGTCTGTTGCATATTCCTGCATAACGATGCATAACGTTGCATATTCCCACATAAAAGAGTCTTATGAAGATGCTGCTTCATGAAATCGATTACTCTCATCATGATTGGAATATATGTGCGGATTTTAAAGTAATTGCCATTCTCATTGGTATGCAACAACGTTATACAAAATATTGCTGTTTCCTATGCGAGTGAGATAGCAGAGAAAAGCATGAACATTATATCAAAAAGAAGTGGTCAGAGCGCAAACAATGTATTTCAGGCGAAAACAAATATCCAAAATATTCCTCTAATCGATAAAAATAAAGTTATTCTTCCACCTTTACACGAGAAGTTGGGATTAATGAAGAATTCCGTTAAAGCTGTGAATAAAGAAGATCATGGATTTCAATATCTGCAAGAGCAATTTCCAATGCTAAGGTATGCAAAAATTAAGGAGGGTATTTTTGTTGGCCCACAAACTAGACACCTTATGAAGGACAAAAATTTTGATGATACATTAAGTGATTTAGAAAAAGCAGCATGAATCGATTTTTAAAATGTTGTGACATATTTATTAGGAAACTAACTATGAAACATCAATTAAAGACATGTTAAAAAGTCACAAAGATTTAGGATGTTCAGTGTCGTTGGAAATTAATTTTTAAGCATCTCATCTAAATTTTCCCCCAAAAATATGGGAGTTGTGAGCGACGAACATGGAGAGCGCTTAAACTAGGATATTTCAGCAAAGAAAACCCGATATCAAGGCAGGTGGACCCTAATATGCTGGGAGATTAATGCTGGAGCCTTATTAGTGAAGCTTGTGATTGTAACAATAAGAAAGCATCCATAGATAAGACATTTACCGCTACATAATGTATGAAATTTCTTATTCATATCATTTTTTTTTTACAAAAATTCTTCTACATTTTTCTGAAACTTTATAAACAATGCATATTTTCAGTGTTTTAAATATTAATTTTAAGCTTTATAAGTGTTTATTTAAAAGTTTGTCATTACTAAAAAAACAAGTGATAAATTTCATAAGATATATGTGTTGAATAAATGCTACAAAATTCAGATTTTTAAGATTTTGATTTTTTTTTTTTTAATCTGTGGGTGATGGAAACTTTTCAATGCATATTCTTTCACATCACCACCTAAAATATAAAAGACACCACATACTTAGTTAGAAACAGATACCTTATTTATTGTATTATTTTAACACAATCAAACTGATTTGTAAATTTATCATACGAATCGAATATTTCCAACTGAGCGAAGTTTGATTGTGTTAAAATAATAGTACAAGGGGCGATCAAATGAAAAGGTACGAAACGCCCTAACTTCCAAACCAGTCGAAATTTGAATATGCCGCTTTGGAATAAAGTAGTGAGACATCGAGAGATGCGATTGGAGTATCCATTTTAGTTGTGAACCTGCGTAGACGCTTGTGCATGAAGGGGGAGAGAAGCAGACAGCAAGTGAGCTCCGTCCAATTGACGCGGCAGTTCCTGTGAGGCAATTATGGTTTTCTCTTTACAAAATCCAATGATTAAAGAGCAGCGAGGGATATGATCAAAGTCTGACGCAGGGAGAAATCTGACAACACCTTATTTCTCTTTAATCATAGGATTTTGCAATGGGAAAGCCATGATGGCCTCACAGGCATTGCCGCGTCAATTGGACGGAGCTCACTTGCTGTCTGTTTCTCTCCTCCTTCATGCACAAGCGTCTACGCATGTTCACAACTACGCTGGATACTCCAATCGCATCTCTCGATGTCTCACTACTTTATTCCAAAGTGGCATATTCAAGTTTCAACCGATTTGGAAGTTAGGGCGTTTCGTACCTTTTCATTTGATCGCCCCTAGTATATCTGCGTATCCATTGTTATATGGAGTTCCATTAATTGCGGTTTATTCTGCCGAGCTGTCTAAATGACAGACCAGATGTTATGACCAACATGGTTATCTGAGCGAAAAAATCCCAGCCAGCTATCGCCCAGTTAGGTTAACAGGTAAAGCATTGGCCTTGTAAGCCAAGGATCAGGGTTCGATTCCCGGCCTGGGCAATTTTTCGATCAATTGGAAGTATTCAATTGGTAAGAAACCTTGTTTATCAGTGAACTAGCTTAAAAATTGTTATTTATTTGCACTTATATTAACCTTTTCATGGACAAAATGCAGAGCTGCCAAATCTCCGCCTTTTTAGATGCCAGAATTTTAATACAGAAAATGTTATTTTATTAAATTAGAAAATTTCAGCGATTTAAAATAACCAGATTTTCTCTAAGATAATGGTGGTGTGAAAAAAAGCCTGGGACATGGCAACTCTGAAAATATTTCTACTGCTAAAATATTGAAACATTTGACTGCGAACATAACTTCCCAGTGAATTTTATTTGAAAACAAATAATAATTTTTCTTCACATGCATTTTAAAAGCATTTTTTTTCTAAAGATCTGCTGGTTTTAATTCAGTTCTTGAACGGCATTGACAAGGGTTTCTTTTTGTAAAATTTAGATTTTTTGATGAGCTTCACTTTGTTTAATGGTGAATTTCGCATTAATTAACAACATTTAAATAAAAGCCAAACCAAGGAAAATTTCGCATTAATTAACAACATTTAAATAAAAGCCAAACCAAGGAAAATTTCACCATTTCGAAAAAGTGATGACGACCCCGAAAGAAATTCTGAATTAAAAATAAGTATCCCACTGGCAACACTATTCTATCGAATTAAAATTAAGTAAGAAATATATTTACCAGTGTCTTTGATAATGGAATTAAGAATAAGGAGAAGGAGACATCTAGTGTATTGTTTAGCAGTTGCGAGTAAAGTAACTGAGGAGGTGTCACGAAATGGCGATTGCTTTAGTTGGATCAACACTTTCTGACTACCGCTGGTGAAAACCTCCAGCAGATAATTTTAACAAAAATTTTCATCTTTTTTAAACGCATTATTAACGAGAATCGCTAGCCACAAATATGGTTAAATTTTTCAATTTCTTTACTTTTCAATCTTTTTCTTTTTACTGGTGTCAATTTGGTTAGGCACTATAATATTTTCATGGGCATTGACAGAAGCTTCTCTTGGTTCTCACAAAGTGGCGCAACTGCTACCCCCAAAATAAATCCAATCACTAAAATTAAATAGCAGTTTTCAAATTTTTTAAAGAAATGTATTGCTGGATGTTTAAGGCGATGGTTATGAATACCATGTGGAAGAGGTTACAGTTGAAGTTTCCCTCTCATAACTCTATGTCAAGGCTACCTTATCATAATAACAGGCTTGTCATTCCCCAAGTTTCCTTTGTCTGCAGTACACATGGTCAGAAACCACATGATTTTCCCGTTGCTAGCGCCATCTAATGTGAGAAACTAAAATATTTTCCATTTTTTCCTATGAATTTGTGCATGGAATGTTACAAGTAGTATGCACCAGGTGACGTTACTTATGAGACAAAGTCAATAATAAATTGGCAACTATAGGGACATTTTTACCTATAGACTTTCTCCTGAATGACAAGCCTGTTATTATGATAAGTTAGTCTTGCTCTATGTCAGTTCCTATTTCTTAACGCCTTGTCACGCGGTGGAATATCTATGAAACCACTTAATTTTAAGTCCCAAATTCCACATCGGCATCGGAATTTTGGTAAAAAAAAATATGGTTCATTGAATGCGTAAAATATAGCTTTTTTTATTTACAAATAAAGTGTTTTTCAAATTTCGGTGTCCGTCATTTATTTCAATACTTAGGCAATGAATTTGCCCTGCGCCGCAAAAGGTTAATAGTTCCATGTCTTTGACAAAATTTAATAATGCGACCAGCGCATTTTTAGACCATCCCCAAACGCAAAAATTTCTATTCTGGCTAACGACAAAGCTGATATTGACGACTATTTTTATGCTTGATTACATATGCTTCCAAACCTGTTTTCCTTGATTTGCCTACCCCATAACTTAGGCTTTTTATTTTAGATTACCCACATTTCTCATAACCCCCCCTCCCTTTTTCCTCATAAACTTAATTAGACAACGCAAAAATACTTTTATCTATTAGTAATCTTCTTCAATTAATCTATGTAATGAATCGAAATAAATTACATTGATTTATAACAATTTTGAGTTTTTTGTATCCATTTTTGTGATGTTACTGACAGTTTTGTGACTTTCTAACCATTTTTGTGATTTCCGCCATTACCGATATTATTTTCGCTTATCCCTAGCAGGACTGCCACGTAAAATGATCATACATTTAAAATTGCAAAACATAACTTAACCCCTTACGGCGCGGTGGTATATCTATGAAACAACTTAATTTTAATTCCAAAACGCCACATTGGTACCGGAATTTTAATTTAGAAAAAATCGTTTTTTTTAAATTCCCGCAAAATAGCTTTTTCTTAATTACAAATAAAGTTGTTTTCAAATTCCGGTGTCAGTCATCAGTTTCGACACGGTTCACGACACAACATCAGTTGTGCGGGTCAAAGGGTTAAAAAATAGAATTCCATACAGATGTAAGAAATGAGCGAGGTTACAAACCTCAATGATTAAAACAAACATAACTAGAACTATATTTCTAAAAAAAACTTGTTTAACCGCTTGGGAACGAACGACACGTATACGTGCTGCAAAAAGGCTTAAGGATCCTTAGATTAATTTTGAAACACGATTACTCAATCGGTAAATCAATTATAACAAATGTAAGAAATGAGCGAGTTTACAAACCTCAATGATTAAAATAAACATAACTAGAACTATATTTCTAAAAAAAAAAAACTTGTTTAACCGCTTGGGAACGAACGACACGTATACGTGCTGCAAAAAGGCTTAAGGATCCTTAGATTAATTTTGAAACACGATTATTCAATCGGTAAATTAATTATAACAGGTGTAAGAAATGAGCGAGGTTACAAACCTCAATGATTAAAATAAACATAACTAGAGCTATATTTCTAAAAAAAACTTGTTTAACCGCTTGGGGACGAACGACACGTATACGTGCTGCAAAAAGGCTTAAGGATCCTTAGATTAATTTTGAAACACGATTATTCAATCGGTAAACTAATTATAACAGATGTAATTTTTCCATTTTTCACCAAAAATTGAAAAATGGAAAAATTACATCTGTTAAGGATCCTTGTTTATCCCCACCAGTAAAACTTTACTGTAAAATCTGTTTTATTTAATCGGAGCATTTTCTCGATTTAATTAAGCGCAAATTTCTGTTTTTAAAAACCGGTGACAAAGAATTAAAAGTTCCGTAAAAGGCTCCCGTTGCGAAAGGGTTAACATATTTCTAAAACTATAATTTATGTGAACAGCGAAAAGTTACGGAATATATTGACGATTCTTAATAATTTTAATAACAGACTTTGTAAAAATCACTTTAAGATAAAAATCAAAGCAGGACTCGTTTCGAGTTAAAAACAATACAGCTCGTGATCAGCTGAAGGAGACACGGGAGAGACACCTCGTAAGGATATTAACCCCTCAATGGATTGACATGCCATTACCTAGGTAAACTTTACTATACCAAAAATTAATGTAAATAAAAAAATCTGAATTCATAGAAGGTATTCAATTGGTAAACATTGTATACTAACCATATTTTTTACTAAGAAATGCATTTTAAGCACGTGGAAGCCTGAAATATGTTAAAGTGCATTTTAAAAAACTAGCTGTATAGATGCGATCTTTTTTAAACATTTAGTAAGTCATTTAAATAATTTCTTCAGTCATAATTTCTTATTGTTTTCACTTAATTCTACTTCTCAGTTGAAGTACGTATTGTAAATTAATTTTATAAATCGACTTACATTAATGAAATATTGAGAAGAACCATTTTAATGCGAAAAAAAGATTTTCCATTTTAGTATTTTAAGTGCTGCAATCACCCAAAGCATTTTTTTTCAAAAAATTTATATTAAAATAAAGAAA
Source organism: Maratus speculifer (assembly GCA_964019185.1). Lineage (NCBI taxonomy): Eukaryota > Metazoa > Arthropoda > Arachnida > Araneae > Salticidae > Maratus > Maratus speculifer. The sequence goes on from OZ025303.1 coordinate 202,779,746, forward strand.
TGCAATTTACCAACACTCTGTCACCAAAGTTAAAACTATAAAATTTCGTTAAATGGATGTGGTGCAAATCTTATTTATATAAGGTGGGATAAAATATATCCCATCGCCTTTTAATCCTTTGCGGCGCAGAACAAATTCATTGCGTAAGTGTTGAAATTAATGACTAGCACCGGAATTCGAAAACACTTTTATTTTTAAATAAGAAAAAGCTGTATTTCGAGCATTCAATAAACCAAATTTTCTTTTACCTAATTTCGGTGCCAGTTGGCGTTTGGAAATTAAAATTGAGTTGTTTCATAAATATATCACCGCACCGCAAGGGCTTAAGGGGTTAATATGCCATTACTAAAGGTAAATTTCACTATTTCAAAAAATAATGCCAATTAGAAAATATAGATAACCAAAAATTTATATTAAAATAAAGAAATGCAATTTGCCAACACTCTGTCACCAAAGTTAAAACTATAAAATTTCGTTAAATGTATGTGGTGCAAATCTTATTTATATAAGGTGGGATAAAAGATATCCCATCGCCTTTTAACCCTTTGCGGCGCAGAACAAATTCATTGCGTAAGTGTTGAAATTAATGACTGACACCGGAATTCGTAAATACTTTTATTTTTAAATAAGAAAAAAGCTGTATATTGGGCATTCAATAAACCAGATTTTCTTTTACCTAAATTCCGGTGCCAATTGGCATTTAGAAATTAAAACTGATGGTTTCATATATATATCACCGCAGCACAATGGCTTAAGGGGTTAATATGCCATTACTAAAGGTAAATTTCACTATTTCAAAAAATAGTGCCAATTAGAAAATACAAATTAAGAAAAAGTATCCCATTGGCACACATTCTGTACTATGCATCGTTTTAACTCGAAAACGTATTGTACACACGCACAATCCTAATATATGTTAAAGTGCACTTTAAAACTAATTATGTTGATTAGATCTCTTTTAAATATGTAGTAAATCACTTAGATAAGTTCTGGAATCTTTCTTTCATATTGAATTATTTTAATTATTTACATAATTTCAAATTTAAATGTAACTAGATTTTACTTTTCTTTATTTGAAAGAGCCAATTAATGAAAATTTAATTAAGTACTTATTTTGAAATACCCATGCATTGCCAAAGAAATAATGATTATTGCAAGGATAGCAGTTTGGCCTCCATTTTTTTTTTCAGAAATTTTGAGTTTATACTGGAATTAAAGAATGGTATTTCATTATTTAGTTAACGAAAAAAAATTTGGCAAGCACATAAAATTAATGTTTTTATTTAAATTTCAGATTTTAATTTCAATTTTCAGCTTACCTTTTAAGATCATTACGGAAAACCAGAAAGTTTTCAGTAATGTGTGTGAAATTATGAAAATATTTTAACTTTAATAATAATTGTAAGTCCTTTTATCTACTTTTAAATGTTAAATTTTTATTTACTCATCACATAATTATCCTTATTTTGATTTCAAAAAAGTATATTTTTCGACCTATGTACTGCTTTCAGTTTTTAATAAATAACATGTTTATAATAAAAATGAATTTCGAAAAGTTACTTTCAATTGGTTTTTTATAATATTATATCTTAATCAATTAATGGGCAAAATAATTCTGTTTCCAGGGTTCCCAAATGGTCCGCCAACTGATCATCAATATTTTTTTAGAAAGACTTTTGTTTTTTATATATTTTTTTTCAAATCGTGCTGAGAAAGCCTTCGAAGGTCGGTTTTAGCCCAAATACGCAGAAAACTACAGTGAAATTTCCGGTTAAAAAATATTGGAGTTCTGTTCGAGGATCATTTGGGAGCCCTGTGCGTCTAAAATGTTGCGGTTAAAGAATATTTTACATTTATAATATATCTAAATTAAAAGAAATCATTACAATAATGAAAAAGTTTGCTTTGAAAACTTGATGTCATTCAATGTTTTCAGCATTTTAGCAATAAAGAATTAACAACGCACATTTGAGCAAAAAAACAAATTTATTTGTATTAAGCAACATCTTGCATTTTTAACAAGTAGAGAAAATAAAACACTTGTGAGATAAAAAATACGACAAGTGTGTGAAATGAAAGTAGTTTTAGCATTCCAAAGAAGGGTTAAAAAGATAACTGGATAATGTTTGGTTTAACCCCTTGCGGATGGCCGATGTGTATACGTACCGGAAAAACTGCTGAGAACCCTTGTTTATCTCCACCAGTAAAATTCTAAAGCAAAATTTGTTTTATTTAATCGGAACATTTTTTTTTTTTTTTTTGGGGGGGGGGGGGATTTAGAAACACACAAATTCCTATTTTTAAAAACCGGTGACAAAACATAAAAAAAAAAATTGTAAAAGCTCCCGTCGCGACGGGGCTAAGGGATATTTGAATTAGCTGCTTGATAATAACAATAGAATTTTTATTATACTTATGTATATTATATTCAAAATAAATTCAAAATCCATAATAAATACTTTAAGTTATTGCATTCTCCAAATAGTCTACAAAGAAGAAAATAAAACTCTCAATTTAATTTATTTCTTTCCTCAGTGATAAAAGAAAAAGACCAATTGATTGAACTAAACTGCAACTGCAGCCGCTTATCTAGCATCTTAGTAATCCAATTTCTTATAAGGCTAATAAATCAATTTAGCAGATAGCTCTTTTATCAAGTACTGCTGTTTGACCAAGTCGATTAGATTTAAAGTCGATTTATAAGTAAGTTGTTTTTAAAGATTAATGAAAATTCACAAACAATAAAAAATCTACAAGAACATATGCTGGATTTGAAAAAATATATAGTTCGTTTATAAATACTATAAAATATTTTTATTTTATAGGAGGATATGAGCTAAAAAATTTATTTCAAAAGTTAAATAAATAGCTACTTTAAAATTGTACCAATCCACAATACATATTAAAGCAAGCATAAATTAATTTTAATATTAATTTAAAAATTACCACGGTACAATTTTTAAATCTTTTTTTTTTTAACCTGTTAATAAACATGCTTTCTTTTGTTGTAAAAATGGTAATATCAAAAAAGTATTAGGAGTTTCCATTATACATGTCAGCGTTATGTGCTTGGTACTCCATATTTTGAATTTATATTATCGGATTGTACGGTAACATCGATTGGATAAATACTTTGTTTTTCTAAAATGTTTTGTGATTTTAACGAATTTTATGCAAAACAAGATACATATCATAATATTTTGGCAATATTTTTACTTAAAAAATTATTACAAGCCGACTTTAGTTGGAGTGAAACACAGTGCATTTGTAACTTAATAAATGTTTTGTGAGAACATGTTCTATGCAATTTTTCCTTTACTTCATTCCTACAATGAACATTCTGAATTTGTCTTTCGAATTCGGCATGCCCTGTATAATTCCAGAAATACACACAATTTTAAAATACCACGTAGGTTATAATATCATCAAAATCATTCAAAGCATGCCATCGAAAACTTTCGAGTGACAAAGCAAAAAAAATACAAAAGCATAATTTTTTATTTCAGAACCTATCCAAAATATGCGCAGGATCATTGAATTGCCTCAATTTGATTTGAGGTTTTTTTTATTTTGTGTATCCTTGTAAACGAGCTATAGGAGCTACATACTTGAATAACAAAGATCAGAGAGATACTTCCAAGACCAGTGTGCTAGCTTAATTAACACTAGAACGGCCGGGTATTTTACTCAAGTTTTACAAAAAAGTGTTTCCCACCAGAATTTTAATTTTAAATTATTTAACTTATCTAATTAGTCTATTTTTGGTGCTGCATACATTTAACATATCTTATGAAGAAATGTTTGGTTTGAATCGACTATTATTAATCTGTCAGGGGTCATTTTGACCCCTAATGGCGGTTTTAGTGTTAAGGTCGAATTGATTCAATATTCCGCTGGTACCTAAGTTTTGCAATATATCGATTTCTAAATAAATGAATATAAATTGTAAAAACTAAGGTTAAAAAAAATTGGGGTGATGCAAAATCTTGCAAAATTAAAGAAATGGCAATTTTTGGTTATTAGTAAATTTAATAAAACAAGCTTAACCCATTAACGACCAGCGTCCTTTTTTGAGGACGGTCACGAAAACAGCAAGAAAGCGGTTTTCCCACCAGTAAAGAGGAAGATAAATATATACCAAATTTCACAAGATATTCCTCGATAAATTTAGATAAAAGTTAATTTGCTTATAAAAGTGGTGGGAAATACAAAATTTAAATTTTAGCGAAGAAAATAATTCGGGCGTTAATTCGCTAATAAAAGACATTTTTAATTAATAAAACTTGTAAAATGTTACTGCTATGTAAATGACTGCTTCAGAGGTAAAGTTCTCTTACTTATAAAATTTTTAAATAATTGAGTGACGCGACGATTTATGAAAAAGTTTATTGTAATGTAAATAAATTTTTTTCTTCGTACACTTTTTAAAAGGAAAAACTGTGTTCCAAATTGCTGGTGCCATTGCATAATTTCTGGATGATTATATTTGATTGGAGTACATATCTTATTTTCAAACAAACAAAAAAAAATAAAGAAAAAAAGAAAAAGAAAAAAAAAAGAAAAAAAGAAACACTGACACATAGAGACGAATTTAGAATCAATCTTTTTTGAAGTTAGATCGTATGTTTCTTCCAAATAGTATTTCATATAAGTATCTTTATCTCATATAAGGAAAAAATTTTGATTTAAATAATGCTAAGATTACTGTTCGAAAATAGTGACACTCCTTTCTTGGAAATTACCGTATTCACTATTTTAGTCCTGATGTGAGACGCAGAATTCCCAAAGTTTCTCTCCTATTTTATATTTTAAACAAAGAAATGGCAAACTCTAATGAATTAAATTTCCAAATACATAAAATATTTGCGCATTTGTTTCGTAATCCAAATAAATGATAGTGTTCTTTCCTCGAATCCTACTCCAGCAAATCCAAACAAATCAATGAGTTTTGCGAATGCCACCTGATTCAGAATTCTGAAAGTTTAATACATTACCAGAACAAATAAACCATTCTGAAGGATAGTTTTCGAAGATGCCCTTTGGTGATAAATGTGAAGATATAAAGGAACGAATGTTACAAAAGATTTCAAAGGAAATAAAAGTTTCTTTGAAAATTCAAGAAGATATGATTGATAAAACTTTCTTTTTTCCTCCGGGTAAACTGTGCTTGGTTTGAAACAAGGGAAGAAAATTGTTTAAATATAGAAATGTATCCCAATAAAAATATTTATTTTAGCGAACTTCATTTTTTTAATTATTAAATCTGTAATTTTTATAAGATAAAATGCATTATCAAATTCATTTTCTCAGGGTAACCTTTTAAATAGCATTATACATAGACGTAATGTAATTAAAAACTTTTGATTGTCACTGTAATCAAACTAATCATGCTAGAAACTTCAATATCAATAGGGTTTTGTTAAAGTAAAATGTCAATAAATTCCAAAATTTTCATGGCAACCCGAAATATTTACGAGAGTTAGAACGGAGACAGACGGCCAGATAAAACGAAAAGATAAATACTTTTTAATTTCATTGGAAAGTGTTAAAAAAATGCCAACAAACAGAAATTTATTTAGCATTATTTTTTAAGTCAAAATCCACGTTTTTTCCGAATGGTAATTTTTTAAATTATCTAAGAAAAAAAATAGTGTTCAAATAATGCTAAGAGACTTCTTGTTTGGAAATTATCGAATCACATTCCTTATTTTAGCCCTGATGCTGACGTATACAGCTCCCAAAGTTTCTCTCCTATCTTATAATTTAATCCCTTAACTGGTTTGCCCGATCGCCGTTCGGGAAAGACGAATTTGCTTATTTCATCATTTAACCTTTTCCGGCATGGGCAAAATCTGTTAGTAAAATGAGAAGTTATCGAATGACACCGGAATTCACAAACGATTTTTTTAGATATTTGGAAATCCTTAATTTAAGATTTATTGTAAAAGTAAAATTTCACTAAAATATTATTGGTGCCGTTTTCAAGTTTGGAATTAACATTAGGTATCCCAGACCGGGCACAGTGTGCCGGAAAGGGTTAAAGCTTTTTGACACCACTATTATTTTTAAGAAAATTTTCGTACTACTGGAAGGCGGAAATGTTTAGACTAAATTTTATAAAAAAAATAAACGATGAAAATATTTATTTTAGAGAACATCATTATTTTAATTATTAAATTTTTAATTTTTATCAGATAAAGTGCATTATCAGATTCATTTCCACAGGGTAATATTTTAAATAGCATTATGCACAGACTGTAATCTAACAAAAATCTTTTGATCGAACATGTAATTAAACAGATCATGCTAGAAACTTCATTTTCAATAGGGTTTTTGCTAGTGTATAATGTCAATAAATTCCCAAATTTTTATGACAGTCCGAATATATTTACGAGATTTAGAGCGCGAAGAGATGGCCAGATAAAACGAAAGGATAAACACTTTTTAATTTTGTTGGAAACTGTTAAAAAATGCTGACACACAGAGACTTATTTAGCATTATTTTTGAAATTAAATCTCACGGTATTTCCGAATATTAATTTTTAATTTATCTAAGAAATTGCGTTTAAATAATGATAACACACTCCTTGCTTGGAAATTACCGAATCACATTCTTTATTTTGGCCGTGATGTGAGACGTATTAGTTCCCAAAGTTTTTCTTCTATCTAATAATTTAAACAAAGAAATGCCAATCACTGATGAATTAAATCTCCAAATATATAAAGTATTTCCGCATTTGTTTCGTAATCCAAATAAATGATAGTGTTCTTTCCTCGAATCCTACTCTAGCTAAACAAATCAATCAGTTTTGCCGATGCCACCTGATTCAGAATTCTGAAAGTTTAATATATTATTATAACAAATAAATCATTCCGAAGGATAGTTTTTGAAGATGCCTTTGGCGATAAATGTGAAGATATAAAGGAACGAATGTTACGAAAGATTTCTGAGAAAATAAAAGTTTTTTTGAAAATTCAAGAAGATATACTAGATAAATCTTTTTTTCCCCCTTCGGATAAACTGTGTTTGGTCTGACGCAGGGAGAGAAAACCTGTTTAAATGTAGAAATGTATTCCAATAAAAATATTTCTATAGCGAACTTCATTATTTTAATTATTAAATTTGTAATTCTTTTTTAAAATAAAATAAATTATCAGATTCATTTTCGCAGGATAACATTTTAAATAGCATTATGCATAGATTGTAACATAAAAAAAAACTTTTGACCCAACCTGTAAATAAACTAATCATGCTAGAAACTCCATTTGCAATAGGGTTTTGTTACGGTATAATGTCAGTAAACTCCAAATTTTCATAAAAATCCGAATATATTTACGAGAATTAGAATGCGGATAGATGGCCAGATAAAACTAAAGCATAAACACTTTAATTTTATTGGAAATGTTTAAAAAATGCTGACATACAAAGACATATTTTTCATTATTTTTGAACTCAAAGCGCATGTTATTTCCGAATATTAATTTTTAATTTATCTAAGAAAAAATGTGCTTAAATAATGATAAGAGATTCCTTTCTTGAAAATTACCGAATCAACATTCATTATTTTAGCCCTGATGTGAGACGCACAATTCCCACATTTTCTCTCCTATCTTATATTTTAAACAAAGAAATGGCAATCTTTAATGAATTAAATCTCCAAATATGTAAAGTATTTGCGCATTTGTTTCGTAATCGAAATAAATGATAGTGTTCTTTCCTCGAATCCTACTCCAGCAAAACAAATCAAATAGTTTTGCCGATGCCACCTGATTCAGAATTCTGAAAGTTTAATATATTATCAGAACAAATAAATCATTCTGAAGTATAATTTCCGAAGATGCCCTTTGGCGATAAATGTGAAGATATAAAGGAACGAATGTTACAAAAGATTTCAAAGGAAATAAAAGTTTCTTTGAAAATTCAAGAAGATGTGTTAGATAAATCTTATTTTTTTTTTTACACAGTTTTGATTTGTGTATGATTTGACACAGGGAAAGAAAAACTGCTTAAATATAGGAATGTATCCGTATAAAAATGTTTATTTTAGAGAACTTCATCATTTTAATTATTAAATTTGTAATTTAAGATAAAATGCATTATCAATTACGTAAAAATTGTTGATGGAATAATTAAACAAATAATCACCAGTCTTAATCTATAATCAATATGATAACACTAAAATCCCGGCGAGGAGCCAATTTGGCCCCTACTTTGGAAATATATTTTCAGTTCGAACCATAAATTTCTTTCTAAAATATGTTTAACCCTTTAACGATCATAGCATTTTCATTGCTAAGATGTCGAAATAAATGAATGACACCGGTAATTAAGAACAAATATGTTTCTAAATAAGAAAACGTGTTTTTTCACATACAAAATAAAAGGGATATTTTTAGATAAAAATACCGGTGTCAGTAATGCGTATCGGAATTAAAATTTTGTGGTTTCGTGGCGAAACCAATGAACGTTAAAGGGTTAAAAGAAACAAGGGGGGTGGGGGGTTTAATTAGATAGTTTATAAATAATTCTAGATTAAAATTCTGACGTTAAATATATTTTATGAAAGTTGTGTGAAAATTCCCGTATTTCTAGTGTTAACCCCTTGGGACGAGCAAGATGTATAAGTGCCGCAAAAAGGCTTACGAATCCTTGTTTATCCTCACAAGTAAAATTTAACTGTAAAATCTGCCTTATTCAATGAAAGCATTTTCTCGATTTACAAAAGAACAAATTTCTGTTTTTAAAAACCGGTGACAAAACATTAAAAATTTCGTAAAATGCTACCGTCGCGAAGGGATTAATGGCAGAAATCAGTGTCAGAAAGACAGTCAATCGTCAAAAGCCTACAAGAATTCGTTACCAGTGGTAGCAGGGCAAAATGAGTCTCTTAACAGTTGAACCTGATGTTCTCGACTTTGTCGAAAATTTGTCTTAACGTTATTATCTTAGCTGCTTGTATGAACTAAAAGACGAAAAATAAATGTATCAACGGTACACATTTTCGCTGACATTTCTTGAAGGATTTAAGTGGATGTCCTTAGCCGTAGGACTATCCTTTGGTAAGTAGAGAATATTTTTACGAAATTTATATCATTAAAATTGAAAAAATTCTAATTTGGGATTGGTAATATATTCAAGTATTTTACAGAACTTCATTGCTTACACTAAAATCACCCACTGTTTAATGGGGCTCCATAATTGTTTTCCTTATTAGAAAATTAATTTATAAAAATATTATTCGGAAAGGGACACAGTTCATTAACTTAACAAAGTAAAGTTTGTTTATACATGTTGAACAAACTTCATACATACATACATGTTGCATAAACAACATAACATAAACAACATACATGTTTATTGTTGAGACATGTTGACATAGTTACGTTATTCCATAACTCCAACAAAGACAGTGTTTTTTCTGTCCAATTAGACAGCTGTCTTGGTCCAGATATCTAAACTTATATTGTTTTATATGTAGGATTATTTGAAGTTTATCCCTTCTAGTGCCAAGGAGCACCATCGCACTGCTCTGAAAAGTGCCAAAAAGCGTCGTCACCCTGTTCTGTCGTCATGCTGTATCTAAAAATTCACTTGTGTCCGACGTTTTGAAATCAAAATTAGAAATATTAAAAAAATAATAATCAGGATGTTTATATAAAAAATATGCGATCGAAGATAGTTAGAATGCAATATAATGAATAAAAATACAAACACGGTAACACGGCCATCAGCGTCACTATTGTTGTAAATCTGGACAAAATCTTGTCCCTCTAAATTTGTCAACGATCCAGTTTTTCTTTTTGCATTTCGGTCGTAAGGGCACGCTATTTTTTACCTGTAACTGTATGCATAATTTTATTTTCAGTTTATGTACTGAGTAAGTATATCTAGAATGTGAAACATCCCCATATGTGTGTGCTGTGATGGACAGACGATCTAACCGATGGGTTCAGTTCTTGCTCTCTACAGTATAGAAGCAGTTTTGCCATGGATGTATGTTAAACAACGAAATACCCAGCAAATGCTGGAGTTTTATGTAAATAGTTTGTTTAAATTTAACATTCGAGATGAATAAAATAAATGGACATGTTATTTCTAATCTGAACTGATTCATCAATGTGCCATATTCTTCACGTTACACAGACCTTAAACACTGCGTTTAACTCTGCTCTATCCCCCAACAACTATGTTTATCCAATGTTCGAAATTATATCACAAAAAAAAAAAATAAAAATAAAATAAAGATATTTTTTCACAGCTTAGAAAAAAACTGCAGAAATAAAATCATAATGTCTTTCATTCCCAGTTTATCGTTTGCAATTATTAAATTTCTTACATTTTGGCATTTCTGTTACTAGAAATGATAACAATAAATTCAATAATAATAAGTTGTTAATAAAATAAATAAATTTAAATAGCACTTTATCAAACTCTGCGCACGCCAAAAGTGAACGGTCAAAAGGAGCGCTCTCGCGACGCTCGCATTTTTCACAACTAGCGAGAGCAGCGCGACGGCGCTCCTTGCCACTAAAAGGGTTAAGATTGTTCTTTGTAGAGTTTTAGATCTGATCTTAATTACTTCATAACGAAAGTGTTTTACGGGATGTTTAATTTTTTTTATCAGAGGTTCTTTTTAAGTAGAAATTTTTGCCTAACTGAAGTGCGAAAATGATCTGGTTAAATAAGGAAAAATTTACAACGAAAATTTGCACGTGAAAATAATCAAGGATTCTGAGCAACTTATGCGGTGCGGATACCGGTCGCTCATCCTAAAGCAGGGTGCGTAGTCATCAAGAAATTCAGAGGATTTTAATTCTTTTAATATCAGAAATTCTTTAAAGTACTGGTTGTTAGATCTTAAAAAGGATTTCTTTTTCGTTAAGTAAAACAAATATTACATTATAAAAATTCTGGTTAAAGGTCCTTACAAGGTGCTTCCAGACTACGCACCCTGTAAAGGGGTGAAAGGCACTGTATTACAAATTTTTAAAAAAATCTTGTCGACACTATATAGTCGTAGAGAAATTATAACGTGCATTCTAGGAGAGTCAATGAAAGATAGTGATTTGAAATAATAATTATTTCAAATAAGAAATTGTATATTGTGATGAAATTTCGTTTATTAAGTACTTTTTCTTTTTTGTTTCTTTAGCAGGAAAAAAAATTGCTAAAAAAAAAAAAAAAAAAAAAAAAAAAAAAAAAAAAAAAAAAAAAACTAAAAAATGACCATATGTCAGAGCCTACATTACATGCCCATTTCTACTTTCTCGAAACTACACTCTAAAAACACTGTTGTAACCAGGGCGAGTGCCCAAAACCAGTAATATTCTAGCGGGGGGGGTCCCTTGATTCATAGATTATATTTTCTATTTAAATAGGGCAAAAAGAACTTAAAAAATTATAAGTCTTCAGAGCACTTATGCACCCAATCTGGTTACGCCACTGAAAAATTCATCATATACCTATATCAAGTGGTCAGTCTAATGCTAGACTTTCGGTGTTCAGTCCAGCTACCAAGTATCTATTTTATCAATCCCGAAAGAACTCTGAAAGAAATGGGATCCATGTTCGAAGACGGATTTTTGTCTATTGTGTATATGGTTCTTTGGATTTTTGAACCAATATTTTATTTAAAGATTTTTCCGCTTTAGAGGTTCATTACCAATTCTTTTTTCAGAACCGGCGTATTTGCGTCAGCACTCAGGCCTAGAACTCATTAGGCGGTTGTCTAAATTTGCAGAAAAAAGCATGGATATTTCTTCTTTTCTTATTCATTTGCCTCCTTTATGGTAATTTTTATGCAGTAGTGATTTTCTTTTAACTTATAAATTTTCTTGTGCAAAGTTCCAGATTCGTGAGCTAAAAAAGCGCCACATCATCCTATTGATAAAAGAATTATTACCATTTCGTGTACGCAAAACATTAGTAAATATTTGTATATTTAAGAAATTTGAGCTAAATAAGTTTTTTATTGATAAAGAAAATATAGGCATTTGTCAATAAATATACTAGAATTTCCATTCGTTTTTTAACCTATTGAAGGCGATGGCTCATTTTTCAACCACATAATTTTAACTCTTTAACGGACAAAGCATTTTCATTGCTAAGATGTTGAAATAAATGACTGACAGCGGTAATTGCAAACGAATATATTTGTAAGTAAGAGACAGTGATTTTTCACTTGCATAGTAAAATTGAATTTCTTCAATTAAAATTCCGGTGTCGCTTTGCATATCGGAATTAAACTTTTGTGGTTTCGTAGAGAAACCATTGAACGTTAAAGGGTTAATCCCTAAATATCACATTCGTACCAGAATATTGGAATGAAAAAATTCCTTTTATTAATAGGTATGAGATATCCACATTTTTGTACACCAGTATTTTATTAGAGAAAATATTATTTCATTCTATCGGAACATTTTTGTGATTCAAAAGAACAACATTTTCTCTCACAAAATACCGGTGTGAAAAAAGCGAAAATCTCATCCCTATATTAATCACGGGAATAAAAGCTTTAGCTTCTTATGAAATAAATATGGTTGTAAATTCTTGTGTTACTAATTCAGAATTTTAGAAATACAAGTATATTGCCCCTGAAAAAATTAATGTGCTTCTCGAAAATAATACAACTAACTCTAAAGACACTTTTTTCCCTATTAATTATTCTCAAAAGATAGAAATAAAAGTTTTTATTTATAATGAATAGAATGCAGTAAATGTAAATTACAATATTTTCAAGATATTTTATATGCGGGCAATACTTAAATAAACTTAAATAAAACAAAAAATAGTAGAATTTCATTGAATTATGGAAAAGCAACTTGAGTAAAAATTGACTTTTTAAACGATTTTTACAAATTAATTCAATACTTGCTCTTTTTTTACCATAATTTACGAGCAAAACAAATTATGTCTTATAAATTGTTTTGACAATTAAGTGTAAATTATCTCACACATAGTTTATAAGTTTTAGTGATTTGATTTCCCTCAAGTATGAGTAAAATAGAAATTATCCAATCATGAGTTGATTAAAAACAACTCATTCACTCGAGTTGTTTCAGCTCTTTATGAGAAGCTGCCTTTCAAGTAGTCAGATGAGTGGATTTCAGCTCAAGTTGAGTTATTTTAGCTCTTTCGTTTTAAGAGAATAGAAAAATTTAATATAAAAGACTTTTCTTGAGCACATTATATTGTATGATATATGACGGTTCGGGATTTAAAAAAAAAAATGTTCGCTAACTAAAGATGTAAAATTAACTAAAGATCTAGTATTTGGGAGTGTCTTTTATGGATTTTTTATTTTAATTAGTGAAAAAAATGTCATTAAGATTCAATATAGAAAAATTATAGAAAATACTTACTTTGAAATAGAGTGCTGGGGCAAACCTTTGTAATTTATTTTCCACAAAAATAAATTACATATATCATTACCTAAAATAAAAAAAATAACCATATTATTGATTAGACAGAAATCAGGTAAACGACACTGCTGTTTTTTGAATACTCTTATTTCTAAAGAAAATGTCTCGTTGTAGATTTTTACTGTATCTGCAACAAAAATAATCTTCATGTTTGATGTCTAAAAAAATTGAAATAAAGCTCTTAAATGATTTTTTTTAATGAAACAAGTTGTATTCAAAAAACAGACCGAATCGGAAATTATATATATATATATATATATAAATGAAAACAATGAACATCATGAACGAATACATAAAAAAATAATATAAACTTTTGGCAAGCGGAAAAAATCAAGGAAGCTGTTAAATGTTTTATTGAAATATGTGAGAATTGAGGCAATTACAAATTTTTTAACCCTTAAATGCATATTGTATCATTTTCGATACCATAAGTGTTCCCGATTTTTTGGTGGTTTTATTCACATATTCCGTATTCCCACCAGAAATTTAAAAGAACAATTTTCACCTCACTTATTAACAGACCATTCGTAATTAAATAAAAAAAATTATTATTTAGATTTTTCCGGTATGAATTCTGATTCTTTGAATTGCGCATTTTTTGGAACGCTTACTATTCTGAACATTTAAGGGATAAAAGTAGTGCGAATAGATCAAATTCAAGAAAAAAATTACATTACACTGCCCATGAATGTTACTCGCGCAAGAATTAACCCGTCGAGCTCCGTCGTCTCTTACACAAATTTTATTTGGCCAGCACCACATTTTTAAAAGACGTTTCCTTCAAGTACACAATTTCAAAAATGCTCTGATTAAAAAAGGCAAATTTTATTTTCCTTTATTACTGATGACAGAAACGAATTTTGCAAGGAAAGATGATGTCTCCGCAGTCGAGACAACGGTGTGCCAAGGGTTAAAGTGTTAACGAAACGGCTTTCATCATTATATCTCTGATTATATTATCTTTTAAGATCATTTTTAACACTTTTGCTAAAACAGTTTATATATCAATGTTGATCTAGTAAACGTTACCGAATATATGAATGAAACATGTAGATTTGTTTATTAAAATAATTCTTTTTTACTTTTAGCATATTATAAGGTTATTTACCGTAATTTCTGGCGTATAATCTGCGGATAAAACAATTCTTTTTGGACCCAGAAATCTTATTTAATGATTAGAAAGACATATTTACGGCAATCTAAAAAGTTACATTTCTTTTGCAAACTTTTCTGTGTCGAAAAACAATTGTTTGATCCGCGGATTATACGCCGGAAATTACGGTAATAAATCTTATACACTTTTAATTAAATAAATGTTTGAAAGTATAATAAATTGTGCATGTATAACTACCGAATCCAGATTATTGCTCCAAATATCCTTTTTTTTAAATATTTTAATATCTATTTATAATATACCTATTTCTGCTCCAAACAAATAATTTATGAAACATATTAAGTCAAACTTTATTTTACAAAAAACTTACAGGCTATTAGCATTTTTCCGCAAAAGTGATGTATGGAGCTTTAAATGAGCTTTCTACGAACAATATATGCCCAATTTACCTTAAAATGGCATTAAAAAGGATACTTTTTCGTTTAAATAGCACTCTTAAAATATCCCTTCATGATGAGAATAAAGTTGCTTAGGTGATCAAATTAACGAAATTTATATGTTTAGCTCTTTTTGTTGTTTTTGTAGCATTCATCAATTTTCTTAATGACTTTTAGCTCAAAATAAGTGCAAAAACTAATGAATTTAATAGCATTTTTGTTTCCTTATATACTTGTTTGAAAAAAAAAAGTATAAAAATGCAATATACAAAAATATAAAGTGGAGAATTTACTCAAAGTGCTTGACAAGTATTTTCCCTTTAGTTTTATGTAACATATGAAACGGAATTTTTTAAAAGTTTAGATTAGGGTCTTAGTACTTATAAATTTTAAATCTGCTTTTTTTTCTTTTAGCATATAAATATATTTTTAAATTTTCTGATTTAAACAAATGCTTGTAATTATAACAAATTAATTATAACAAATTGTCTATTTACGTAATTGCTGAACACATATCATATCGGCAAATGAAGATTAATTTTTAAAATATGCCAATATCTATTTATAACTTGCTTCAAACTTCTACAATTTAAAGATTTGTAAAACAATTTAACCCATTATGCTCTGGTGGATAAATTTCTGCAAAATTCCAAATTTCACATTGGTACCAGAATTTTGCAAAAAAAAAAAAAAAAAAAAAAAAATTCGGTTTACGAATATTTTCTGTCGAAATGCGGTGCGAATAAATGCATTAAACCTTGAAATAAATTAAGTAGACTATTTTGGTGCCATTAAGGCATCTCGGAATCAAAATTATGTAGTAAAAAATCAACAATCAGAGCCTTCACACAGTTTTTTCATCGATATTGATCTAGTAAACATTTCCGATTGTACGAACGAAACATGTAGATTTGTTTATTAAAATAATTATTTTTTACTTTTAGCATATCATAACTTTTTTCTTATAATTTTTAATCAAATAAATGTTTGAATTTATAATAAATTGTGTGTTGCATAACTATCGAACGCAGATCATCGCTCGAGATATCCATTTAAATAATAATAATAATATATATTTATAGTTTACCTATTTCTGCTCCAAACAAATCATTTACGAAACAAATTAAGTTGAACTTTAATTTTCAGAAAACTTATTTACAGGCCATTAGCATTTTTTCGCAAAAAAATATGTATCTTTAAATGAGCTTTCTATGACCTAAATACCTAATGTACTTTAAAATGGGTACTCTTTGTTTAAATAACACCCTTGAAATACTCCTTCATGATGAGAATAAAGCTGCTTAGAATGAGCAAATTAACGAAACTTAAATGCTTAAGATATTTTTGCAGTTTTTGTGCTATTAACTTTTCTTAAACACTTTTAGCTGAAAATAAGCGCAAAAACAAAATAATTGAATAGTATTTTTGTTTGCTTATATAATTCTTTTCAAAAAAAAAAAATATATACAAATATCTAAAATGAAGAATTTATTCTAAATGCTTGATAATTATCTTCGCTTTACATTGTGTAACATATGAAACACAATTTTAAAGCACTTAGACAAGTGTAGAAATACCTTGGAAAATATGTCAATTGCGAGTATATGTCAATCGCAAAAACATGCAGCAATGTTTTTTAGGTAAAATAAAAGTTTAGATTAGGGTAATAGTACTTATAAGTTTTATATTTACTCTTTCCACTTTTATTATATAAATATTTTTTTTTCATTTTTTTTTTATTTAATCAAATATTTGAAATTATAATAATATATCTATTTACATAATTGTTGAACTCAGATTATGTCCGCAAGTAAACATTTTTGAAAATATGCCAATATCTATTTATATCTTGAATCATACATCTCTAAACTAATGATTTATTAAGCAATTTAACCCTTTGTGCTCCCTAATGGATAAATTTCGGCAAAATTCTAAATGTCACCTTGGCACCAGTATTTTGCAAAGAAAATATTCGGTTTACAAAACGTGCAAAAAAATAAAAAGGGGGGGGGGGTCCATTGAACCTTTAAATAAATTGAGTAGGATATTTTGGTGCCATTGAGATATTTCGGAATTAAAATTATGTGGTAAAATATTCTACCATAAGAGCCTAGAATAGTTTATTTACCGATATTCATCTAGTAAACTTTACCGATTACACGAGCGAAACATGTAGATTTGTTTATTTAAATAATTATTTTTTAGTTTAAGCATACTATAACTTTATTTCTTATATAGTTTTTTATTAAATTTGAAATCGTTTTGGATTAGTTTTTAATTAAATTTGAAATCTTTGAAATTATAATAAATTGTGTATAACGCAACTACTGAACCCAGATTATGGTTCCAATTATTCGTCTTTTTTTTTAAATAATTTAATATCTATTTATAATTTACCTATTTTTGCTCTAAAGAAATCCATTATGAAACAAATTAAGTCGAACTTTAGTTTACAAAACTTATTTATTGGCCATTATCATTTTTTTTCTCAAAAGTGATGTATGGAGCTCTTTAAATGAACTTTCTATAACCTAGATACTTAATTTACTTTCAAGCGGCTTTAAAATGGGTACTTTTTTGTTTAACCCGGGGGAACGCGCGCTTACCTAGGGTATGAATGGTTTTAACTTTGTCACCAATAAAATCAAATTAAAACAGTCGCTTTATTTAGACGGAACGAATTTTGCGATAAAATAAGTTGAAGATTGCTTTAAAAGAATTAGTGGTGGCGATTGTAAAAATCATACGCACTCCGGGTCTTTTAGGCCCTGCGCGCGTCCTCCCGGGTTAAATAACACCCTTAAAATGCTCCTTCACGATAAGAATAAAGTTGATTAGGCGAGCAAATTAATGAAATTTATGTCTTAACTTTTTTTTTCATTATTCATCACTTTTTTTAACGACTTTTAACTCAAAGTAAGCGCAAAAACAAATGAATCTAATAGTATTTGTTGTTTGCTTTTATAATTGTTTGAAAAAAGGCAATTTACGAAAATCTAAAATGAAGAACTTACTCTAAGTTACTGATATTTTCTTTAGCTTCGTGTAACATATGAAGGGAAATTGTAAAACACTTACCGTAATTTCGTGTAGATAAGCCGCAGCTCAAACAATTCTGCTTCGACCCAGAAATTTTCCAAAAAAAAAAAAAAAAAAAAAAAAAATTGAAGCATTTTGTACCGCGGTATATATTTATATTTAATTACTGAATGAATTTTCTGGGTCGAAAATGAATTGTTTGAGCTGCGGCTTATCTACACGAAATTACGGTAAATAAATGTAGAAATAACCTGGAAATCATGTCGATTGTGAATGCGAAACATGCAGACATGCTTTTTAGAATAAATTAAAAGTTCAGATTAGGGTAAAATTAAACATACTTTTTTCACTTTTAGCATATGAATACATTTTTCAATTTTCAGACTTAAACAAATGTTTGAAATTATAATAAATGGTGTATTTACGTATTTCCTGAACACACGTCCTGTCTGCAAATAAAGATTAATTTTTAAAATATGCCAATAATCTATTTATAACTTACTTCATACTTCACCAAACTAATAATTTATGAAACAACTTAAGCCGAACTTTATTTTTCAATGACTTATTTACAGGCGATTATAATTTTTTTCAAGAGTGATGCACGGAGTTTTAAATAACCTTTATAATCTAAAAATAGGTATTTAACTCCTTAACTGGTTTGCCCGAACACCTTTCGTACAAGACGAATTTGCTTATTTCATCATTTAAAGCCTTTTGACACCACTATTATTTTTAAGAAAATTTTCATACTGTTGAAATGCGGAGATACTTAGACTAAATTTTAAGAATATTTTATTTAAATAATGGTGGTGTGAGTGCGCTATTTTCAATTTATTGAACGGAAAAGAATTAATCAGTTAAGGACTTAATTTACCATTAAACGACTTTAAAATGGATATTTTCTTTTAAATGACACCCTTAACCCTTTGCGGGGCAGGGCAAATTCATTGCTTAAAGAAAAAAACCTTAAAATTTAACTAAAATAAATTATTTACTAAAAATGCTTGATGGTAATTATTGTATGTATAGTTTACAGTAAGTTATGAAGAGGAATTTTATCCCCTTGGGGACGAGCGACACGTATACGTGCCGCAAATAAGCTTAGGAATCTGTGTTTACCGCCATCGGTAAAATTTTACTGTAAATTTTGCCTTATTTAATCGGAGAATTTTCTCGATTTAACAAAGTGCAAATTTCTGTATTTTAAAACCGGTGGCAAAACATTAAAAATTTCGTAAAAGGTTTCCGTCGCGAAGAAGTTAAAGCACCTAAATAAATATAGTAATGTATTGAAAAATACTTCGATTGCGAGTATGAAATTTGCAAGCTTGTTTTTTAGGTTAAGTTAAAAATCTAGGCTAGGTTGAAAAGCTGTTATACAGCTTTGTAATATACTTTTTTTTACTGTTAGTATATAAATACATTTCTAATTTCTCCGATTTAAATAAATTTTTGAAATAATAATAAATTGCGTATTTACGTAATTGTCGAACTCAGATTGTGTCTGAAAGTATTCATTTGTTTAAAGAATATCTTAATTTATCTTTATAACATACCCAATTCTTTACCAAAGTAATAATTTATGAAACAAAAGTCGAACTTTATCTTTCAATGACTTATTTACAAGTCAATAGCATTTTTTAGCAAATGTGATATATGGAGCTTTAAAAAACTTCTTAAAAAAAGCTATATCTAATTTACCTTAAAACGACTTTAACCCATTAGTGCAAAGCGTCCCTTTTTAGGGACAATTATAAAAAAGGCCAGTAAAGCACTTTTCCCTCCAGTAAATAAAAAGATAAATAAGCACAATTTTTTAAGCGAAAATTTCCTCAATAAACTAAGATAAAAGTTTTTCTTTTTTTAAACCATTGCAGCGTGGTGGTTTCATAGATATACCACTTAATTTTAATTCCCAAACACTACACTGGCATAGGAATTTTGTTTTAAAAAATTACGGTTCATTGAATGCGTGAAATATAGCGTTTTCTTATTTACAAATAAAGTTGTTTTCAAATTCCAGTGTCAGACATTAACTTTAATACTTAAGCATTGAATTTGCCTTGCGCCGCAACAGGTTAAATGTGGTGGGAAACCCAAAATTTCATTTTTAATGAAGAAAATAATCTGGGCATCAATAGGTTAACTGGATATTTTCTTTTAAATGGTACCCTTAAAATATACTTGATGCTGAGGATAAAGCTGCTTAGGCAAGCAAATTAAAGTATTTTACGTACTTAAATTTTTTCCTACTATTCATCACTCAAAATAAGTATACAAATTAATGAATATAATGAAGTTTTTGTTTTCTTATGCAATTGTTTATGAAAAAAGGCTAAAAAATTCTAAAATGAAGAATTTTCTTTAAATGCTTGATAATTACCTCTCTTTAGTTAACAGTAAATTATGAAGTGTAGTTTTAAAGCACGGAAAAAATGAATAAACATATGAAAAAAAAACGCCGATTGCGAGTATGGAACATGGGTGCGCTTCGATCCAAATGGGTAATTTTTACCCCTAAATTTTAATAGTATTCTTTACTTTATATAATCTCGAAAAATGTTTCATGAATAAGTCGAAAATTATTATTAAATTTTAGAACTAAAAATCAACCACTTGGGTTGGAGCACTTTCATTACCGGTATGTTTATTAGGTAATGTTAAAATTTTAGGTTAGATAAAAATTATTTCTAAGGATTTACATCAAATAATTTTCACTTTTAGCATCTAATTTTATTTTCATTATTATAATTTAAATAAATGTTTGAGGTTATAAAGTTATAATAAATTTTCGTATTAACGTAACTGTCGAACCCAAGCTATTTTTCAAATGTACATTTATGTTTAAAAATATACAAATACTTTTACTTTTTACTTAGCGTAATTTCCGGCGTATAATCCGCGGATCATACAATTTTAAATCGACCCAGAAATTTTATTTTGAAATTTAAGCCAACTATTTACCGCGATCTAAACAACTATAATTTATTTTTTAGTTTTTCTGGGTCAAAATATGATTATTTGAGCACTGGAAATTACGGTACTCATTTTTTCAGGACTGATCATTTATAAAACAACTTAACTCTAGCTTTATTTAACGATGACTTATTGATTATTACCGGCTATTAGCACTTTTTTGCAAAAGTTATGCATGGTGATTTAAATGACCTCTTACAACGAACATTAAGTATCTCATTCACCTTAAAATGGCTTCAAAATGAGTACTTTTAGTTTAAATGACACCCTTACAATAGTACTTCGTGCTGAGAATAAAGCCGCTTAGACGTGCAAATTAACATAATTTATATTCTTAAGCAATTTAAAGATTTTTTTTTTTGAACTATTCATCACTTTTCTTAACAACTTTTATCTCAAAATAAATGCTTATACGTAACAAATTTACAGGCATTTTTGTTTGCTTAAGTAATCGTTTACGGAAAAAAGCAATGTAAAAAAAAAATTCTAAAGTAAAGAATTTACTCTAAGTGCTTGATAATTACTTGTTCTTTATTTTTTAGGAAATTATGAAGCACAATTTTAAAGCATAGTAAACAACATATCTAATTATCCGTAATAACTAAATGATTGCCTGCAGATGTTATTTTTTATGCAGATTTTCATTCTTATTTAATGTACATATCCTCTTCAGTCCTGATGTCGCCAGGAGACGACACTAAAAAGCACCCTTTATATTAATTTATATGCTTCTAGAATTGTTAAAATTACTCTCTTAAAATGTCAGCCAAAAAATAACTCAAGTTGAGCCGAAATTCGCTCATCTCACGTTTTGAAATGCAGCTTCTCAAAAAGAGTTGAAATAACTCGAGTAGCGAGTTGTTTGTAAGCAATTTAAATCAAGATGAGTAGTTTAAAAAAAGCAATTTAAATCAAGACGAGTAAAACGTTTGACAAACAACTCATTCACGATCCAATAAATTACAGCTCTTTCCTGAGAATCCAAATCCACTCTTTTGTTTTAAGAGTGTACATCTAGACCATAGGTTCCCAACGGGGGCGGTACCGCCCCCCAGTGGGCGTTGGAGCCTTCCAGGGGGGCGGTAGCGAGTCTAGAGAAAAATGGGGGGCTTTAGGACTGTCGAGGGGGGCGGTGATGGTATACCTACTTATTTAAAAACTAATATAATGAAAATTATTTGATCTCATCTACATTACCCAGTCCGAGACAAAAACCTTAACTGCACCTTATGTAAATCTATACAGACAAACCTAAATCTGGGGGGAGGGGGGTGAAACTGAATTTATTTTACTAATGTCAAAAAATAGTCTTGGAACTCAAACAAGGACTATGACTCGAATTAAAAATCATTATGAATTCAAAAATTGTGGAGTAAGAAATTCGCGATAATTGGCTGGCAAAAAGTTTTAAACATAATTTTTTTTATTAACCTGTATTTCGAAAAATTCTAAAGTATGACAAAGATTTGACCTGAACAAGGACTTTTAAACGAACCCGTGATGTGAATCGGTTCAAGAAATTTGTTTAACCTTAGTGAAAGTGTTAAAAATCGTTATCTATAAATTTGTTCAAAAGTAAATTTATTTAAACTTATGTAGGTAAAATTTTTATATTTCAAAATATCTTAATTGAAGATGAAATGCAAGCAGTATAGTATTGAGTAACTGAAATATGAATCTAGGCGCTCTCCTACAAACCATTTGTTATCTATGTGCCTAATTTGTCAAGAAGTATTTTCATATGAAGCCACGAAGCCTTCTAGGCTACAATAGCATTTGAAAAAATGCGTGCTGATCGAAAAGATAAAGATATCTCCTATTTTTACTTTCTTCTATCTTTACAAGAAGAAAGTATTAGATTCCTGAAAATTTTTCGAGTACAGGATTTTGACAGATTTACGCTTTTTAGGGGTCAGATTCCTAAATCATGTTTTTACAAAATGTATGTCTGTGAATCTGTCTGTAAGCATAACTTTCTGTATGCGAGATAAATTTTGAAGGCGCTCTATCTCAACTACTAATGCATAGAAATTTATGAAAAATCTATATTCAGGTGTTCTGTTATAAACTGATGCTTATTCGTTTTTGGTGTAAATCACTCAACAGGTGGCGCTAATATGCTGCTTTTTTCACGATTCCCGCAATAGCTTTATCTAAAGAACTACTGCACAGATTTTTACCAAAAATCTGATTTGATTATTCCTTGACATGAATAGATACTGTTTACATTTCGTTGAAAATCACTCCACAGATGGCGCTGTTATGCTGTCTTTTTCACGATTTCTGCAACAGCTGTATCGCAAGAATTAATGCACGGATTTTCATCAAACTTCAGATTTAGTTTTACTTTGATAAATATTATTGCTGATTATGTTTTGGTGCAAATTGCATAACAAGTGGCGCTTTTATTCTGCATTTTTTTTCGACAATCGCAGTAGTTTTATTTCAAGAACAAATGCACGGAATTTCACACCATTAGAATCTTTACGATTGACCTAGATTGCCATTTAATTTTGATACTGCGATAGCGAATTTTGAAGTATTAACATGTATGAGATATAAGAAAGTTTTGGGGTTGTATTTTACCAATTCAAAGACTGGAAAAGAAAAATTTAAAACAGTCGACTATATCAAACCTTTTTAAGTCTTCTTCTAAACAAGATGGCGGAGCCTCATATCATTATAATTTTAAAAACAAAAGTATTAAAATGGCATACAGTTGGCGAGAAATTAATCTTGCCTGTAGTCAGAGAGATAATAAAAACTGTTCTTCATCATAAGAAACCGTCTGATATCAATAGAAAAATCCTGAGTAATAATTCGGTACAAAGCGGAATAGATGGCTAAAAGTATTGAAATATCATTACGCTGTTATTTAAAGACCTGAAAATTTTCCATTCAACTCCATAGATCAGCGTTACCAAATAACAAAAACTCATAAAAGAAAAAAAAAATCGAGAGTTATTTGCTAAAAATTTGGGAACTGATACAAAGGGATAATCGATATTTAATACCACGAAGTCAGTCCAAGAGAAATGAATTCTTTTTTATAATATTTTGTCGCTTGCTACTGATGTTGCTCAAACAACGACGGTACATCAGGAGGATTTCATTAACACATTTTAAACAAGCAGCACTAAATGTTACTCTCTGTACATTCCATTACACATCATCAGCAATTTTCGAAAAATTGGAATGAACGCCTGTAGACGTCGCTTCATTACATTACCAGAGCAGTCAATAAGAATAGTAACAATTCATTGAATGACAGGACATTTTGCCAACTTTATATTGAAAATCATTTCACAGCAAAGTGAAAAAATTGTTTTACTTTGTAGTGCAGTTTTCACTTTCACTTTGCATCAGACTTGCAAATGAATTCAATCGGTTGCTGCTGCACACAGAAGTTCGTTGTCTCAGAGAAGGTATTAGTCTGAATCTTTTTTCTATATAACAGAGATGTAAAAATACGCTAAAACCTGATTGTATTAAAAATGACATCGTTTATGTGACAGACCTGTTTAGAATCTTTAAATAAATTTAAATATTTTAAATATTTATAATAAGCCTTAAGATGATTTCAAGATGATGAATTGAATTGAATTAAAACAAAAAACCTCATAGCTGCTTCTGTTGGTAAACTTCTTTTGCTCAAAAGAAATCTAAATAGAAGAGAATAGTCAAATTGCCACATTATTCGCAGTCTGTGAAAACAAGAATATTTACTTACTTATTGTCAACACTTCGACGTTCTTCATCTTCATGAAGTTTTCTCAGAGCGATTCCAAGATATTTATAAATGATTATACCGAGTTAGTTTTTAGATTATTTCGCAAATGCAACTAAGGAAGTATCATCATATTTGGAGGAGGAAATCGTGGAACTCACAGCAAACGAGAACTATAAAATTCAGAAATGGTCACAAAGAATTTAACTTTAAAAACCTACAGCTCTCTAATCTGGATTGTGAGGGAGAATACATACAATTTTAATTGATTTCCTTTCATCAGATTTTGCTGAAAGTGGGTTCCGTGCAGTGGCTAATATACTGTCTAAGAAAAGAAACATGCATCTTTGAAACTGACAATTTGTGACTGATGTTGAAGAAAACGGAATCTGACATGAAAAAATTGTTAAAGCTCCAATAGTCTCAACTATTTCCTTATTTTTTTTAAAAAATCTTATTGCTTTTGTGTTTATTTTTAAATTTTACTAAACAATTGTTTACTTCATTTTATGGTTGTTTTAATTAACTTCTACCTTGATTAATAGATTGACAGACAGGTAAAATATAGATAATATGCAATAATATCTAAACTTTTTGTATAATTAACTATTATGCAAGAGGGGGCGTTGGCATTTTTTTTCTCTTGTAAAGGGGGCGGTGGACCAGAAAAGGTTGGGAACCTATGATCTAGACTTTTAAAATATATTTGTACATATTAGAAGCATCGATTTATAGACTGAAGCATCTTTGGAGATATTTTATATTAATTTTAAACCGGTTTTTGTAGTGCCACGTAAAATTTGTCCCAGGACTGAGGAGGTTAAACAATAGTTCTGTGATAGATTAGCCTTGGTTTAATATTTGAAACGTGTTGTATAATATTTCTCTGATAATATACAGAAAAAATGTAATAAAAGTATCCAAATGACAGAGCGTTTACTCAAATTTAATTTCGCTACGCTTAAAAATAAAGGTTTCTTTCTATGGATGATAATAGTAATGATAAATTTCAGAAGATCAAGAATGTCTTCTCAGAATAAAACATAATTAGAAAGTGATGTCATAGTTAAAAAACGATGTTATTATTGTTATTATCTTTTCCTGAATTGTTCGGTTGATATTAAAATGACTGCATTAAAATGGACTTTTTAACTTCAGCAACATTCACCTAATGTACTACATCATTTTAACACTTAAAGATTTTACATATATACAGGCTCATTCTAAATTCATGATATAAACATTAATGAGTGAAACAAGACATTGTAAGAATCATTAATTCTATAGAAATTTATGGTCGCAAGTAACGCGTTGCGAGACAAACACCAGGGAGCCAATTTGACCCTATTAAAAAAAAAAAAAAAAAAAAAAAACTTTGAAATTTTTTCAATCATATTAATAAAACTGCTCTTGTTCTAAGTTGCTTCTGCGATAGTAGATCCGCCATATTTTGAAAATCAAGAAAATTTCCTGCCAGTATTTGTAAAAAGATTATAATACCTGATCAAACTGACGCCACTAAAAATAAATAGAAATTTTTAACCATATTTGTGACAGAAATTGCCTCATCAATAAGGCATCTTAAGATTGAAGGCCAGGTCGACGCTTCAATCAGCACTGATCACCTGGTCTTCAATCGCCGTCAGCGCCCCCTATTGTTTGAGATGCGAACTAAAATAAAAAATTATGGTAAAAAAAAAACTCCTGACGTTATACATAAACCTCCTGCAAAAATTTTTTAAATAGCTGTCACCGTTTGCAAGTTATTGAATTTTAAAATCCAACAGTCATTTTTGGGACACCCGGTAAATACTACTTAGTAGACATTATATGATATCGCCAGCAGGGCCTAAATACTAACGGGGCACTCTTGCACCAATATAATTTTATAGAAATGTTCTTTTTATCAAAACGTCATAAGTATAGGAAATATTTGCCACGATTAACCCCTTCGCGACGGGGTCTTTTTACGAAATTTTTAATGTCTTGCCACCGGTTTTAAAAAACAAAAGTTTATGCCTTATTGAATCGAGATAATGCTCCGATTAAATAAGGCAAATTTTACAGTAAACTTTTACTTGTGGGCAGTGTCGCGCGTCCCTAAAGGGATTAAGGTAAAAAATTTCTGTTAATTTTTATTTGTGGGAATGTGTCCCATTGGTAATCAGTCTCTTATCATTAGTACCAGGCTAATGATAAGAGACTGATTGGTGATTCCATATTGGTGGTGTAAACTACAGTGTAAAACTACCCAATATGGAAACAGCATTGCCAGTTGGCGACTTTTTTAAAACTCAGATTTATTGATAGGCAACACTTTTCTAATTCGGCAAGATTCCCTAATTTTCGCTTTAATTACCGTATAATTAAATAGGGTTAAATAAAGCGAACTTTAGCATTTGAAAAATAGGTATTCGAGAAATCTAATATTTAAAAAAAGTATCTCATTAACAACGTTTTCATTTTAGATAGTTTGACATTCTACCGGCGGCTACATTCTATATTCCTTATTTAAAGGATATTCTTTAAATTTACGTGTTACATTTTAAAATTATATTTATTTTGTAACAAAACATTTTATAAGCAATAATTCCTATACAAAATAAACAGGGCGTATTTGGCTTAATAATATCCAATAGTTGAAAAGTATGTTGTGTTTAGAAATAATAGAATTGAGTGTTGATTTTTCTGACTGAGGTTCTGCAAAATATTGATTTTTGCGCTTAAATCAAAAATACAAATACAAACAAACCTCTAGTAATGGAATATTTTGAAGATAGCTTATATATTTAAAAATAAATTAATAGAGTGATATTCAATTTACTTTAAAGCATTTCCTAAAAAGGTATGAAATTTTTATTGCCAGTCTAAACTAATATCTGTTTGAAAAGGCTCATTCACATGCATTCTAAAGTTAACCCATTAACGCTCAGTGCTATATTTTTAGATTGCAAGGCTTTGTAACAAGAAAGCGTTTTTCATACAAATAAATATGAAGATAATTATGTATTATTTTTCCCGCCAGAAATTTTTTTTATAAAATATGATAAAAATAACTCCTCTTTCAAAAGTGGTGGCGAATCCGAAATTTAAATATTAACGAAGAAAATAATTCGGGCATTAATGGGTTAACTTTTAATGGCTGTGAGCGGTCTGACAGACCGCTGCTTTTTTCAATTTTCAAAGTTAACATGTAATTTCAGTTTAACTATAGAAATTGGCTCAATTTTGTTTCTTTTTGAGCCTAGTACTAACAATATAGCTTTCTGAATAAGTGTATTTTACGTCTGGTATATAAAATTTAGTATAGAAATAGTATTTTTGGAGTGAATGTAACCTTTTACAGATCTTTAAATTAAGCGGTCTCAGCGACCACTCACAGTAGTTATGCGATGATTTTGGTCCCAGCAGTTAAGGGTTAATACATAATTGCAGAGTTGCTAACTTCCTATTTAATTTGTATAAATATGTTTCGAGCTGCAAACACTTTATTAGTAAAAAGTAAGATATGGAAACAACGTCGCCAGTTGACAACTTTATTTAACCCTTTGCGGCGCAGGGAAAATGCAATGCTTAAGTGTGGAAATTAGTGACTGACACCGGAATTTCCAAAAAAAAATATATATATACAGGGGTGCAAAAATCTAGGCGCCAGCAGGCAGACTCTCACCACTAAAATTATTTCGTTAATTTTCGTATTATTTTTCGTATAAAACTCTTGTAAGAATGCTATTAAATTTTAAGCGAAGAAAACTTTTAAATTTTAGTGGTGAGAGACTGCTAGCTGGCGCCTAGATTTTTGCACCCCTGTATATATATATATATATATTTGTAAATAGGAAAAAAGGGGGCCATATTCCATATATTCAATAAATCGTAAATTTTTTTGACCGAAATTCCGGTGCCAATGTGGCGTTTGCGTCATACCACCGCCCCGCAAGGGGTTAAACTTAGATACATTGGTAGCCAACATTTTCTAAAATGACAAAGTTCCGCTGGTTTTCCCCTTAAGTAATATGTCATAAAAAAAGATTTGAAATATGAGGAATCGAGAAATCGGAAATTTAAAAAATAGTATCCCATTGGCAACACTGTTTTCATATTAGATAGTTAGACAGACTACCGGCGATATTCGATATTCCTTACTTAAAATAAAAATGAAAAAAATGTAAATTTACGTGTTACATTTTAAACTTATATTTATTTTATGAGTAAACATTTTTATAAGCAATAATTCCTATACAAATAAACATGGAGTATTCGGCTTAATAAAATCCAATAGTTGAGAAAAAATGTTGTGTTTAGATATAAAAATAGAGTCATCTGTTGATTTTTCTTACTGAAGTTTTTCAAAATATTGATTTTGCATTTAAATCAAAAATAGAAATACAGTAGAACCCCGCAAATTCGGACCCCGTTAATCCGGATCTCCGGATAATCCGGACCGGTTTCGGTCTTTATTTTTTCAAGTTTGAGAAGCGATTGGCTAATTTCCATAACATTAACTGGTTTCATCGTCGTATTCTGAATAGAAAAATCCTTTTCTGAAACATTTTCGGAAGAATTAAATAAAGTAAACATTTTTACTGTCTGTAAATATTCAATAACTTTAATATAAAGGTGATTTTCTGTAAGTATGTTTTATTTTATTTCAGTTTTTTCTAATTCTCCGGATAATCCGGATTTTCGATAGTCCGGATTGGGTCTGGTCCCAATTAATCCGAATTATGGGGGTTTTACTGTATAAATAAACTTCCAGTGGAGAAATATATTAAAGATATCTTATATATTTAGCGAATAAATGAATAGAAAGATATTAAATTTACTTTGAAGGATTTTCTAAAAAGATATGAAATATTTATTACGAGTATATTGCTTCTATTAGTCCCAGGAGATCCAAAAATAGTTTATTTGTGTTTATACCATTATTATATCTAGAGGTACTGAAGAATTTCTGTAATAATAATCTATATACATCCGAAAAAAAATATCGTCTGATAGTTCGAAAACTATATAAGTCAATAAATGTAAGATGAAAGAGTACGTACAGAATATAATTTCATAGTTGCCAAGTGTCTTGTTTTCTTTTTTTCCCTTTTTTTTTAAACTTTCTAATAAATATATATTGAAACAGTGTTGCCAGTTTGGCTTCTATTTTCAATTTAAAACTTAGAATTCACGCTAGGATTTTTGGAAGTATGATTTTACTTTATATAATTATGAAACGTCTGTCGTTAACCCTTTAACGTTCATTGGTTTCGCCATGAAACCACAAAATTTTAATTCCGATACGCAACACTGACACCGGTATTTTTATCTAAAAATATCCCTTTTATTTTGTATGTGAAAAATCACCTTTTCTTATTTAGAAATTTATTTGTTCTTAATTACCGGTGTCAGTCATTTATTTCGACATCTTAGCAATGAAAATGCTATGATCGTTAAAGGGTTAAATAAAGAAAACCACACAATCTAGAATTTTTAGTGTGAATGTAAAATTTCAAAGCCAAAAAGAAGCCAAATTTGGCAACCCAGTTGCCAGGTGGCCTTAAAAAAAAAAAAAATAAAATAAAATAAATAAATAAATAAAAATAAAAAAAAATCTCAGATTTATTGATACGCAACATTTTTCTAAAATCGTAAAATACCCCTGGATTTCGCCTTAATTAATATGGCTTTAAATAAGAGGAACTTTACTATTTGAAAAATGAGAAATCGAGAAATCAGAAATTTAAAAAAGTACCCCACTGGCTACACTGTTTTTATTTTAGAAAGTTTGATAGGCTATCAGCGATATAATATCTTTCTTACTTAAAAAAGTTCTTTAAATTCACGTGTAACATTTTAAATTTACATTTATTTTACAAAAACATTTCTATAAGCAATAATTCCTCTTCAAATAAACATTTAGTATTTGGATTAATAATATCCAATAGTTGGATAAAAAAAAATACTGTTTTTAAAAATAAAAACTGCATTGAGGTGTTGGTTTTTCTTATAGAGGTTTTTCAAAATACTGATTTTGCGCTTAAAGCAAAAATAGAAATATAAATAGACTTTCAGTGGTGGAATATTTTCAAGCTAACTCATATATTTAGAGAATAAATGAATAGAAATATATTAAATTTACTTTAAAGCATTTTCTAAAAAGATATGAAATATTTGTTATGAGTATATTGCTTTTATTAGACCCAGGAGATTCAAAAATAGTTTATTTGTGTTCATGTCATTATTATATCTAGAGGTATTAAGAAATAGGTATAATAATATTGTACTGTTAAGTCTTATTTGATCTTTTGCTGTTTTACCAGTGTGAAATAAATTTTAAATGATTATGATAAAATTTAAATAATACGTGTTTGAAAAGGTTCAGTCATATGCATTCTAAAGTTATGCTTTTTTTAAAGGGGATTTTTGCAATGTTTTGATTTTACACAATATTTTATATAAATTGAAAATTTCTACAAAAAAGCAGTGGTTATCAAATAATCTAAAATTGTAAAAAAGTGTACGATTGGCGTCATATATTTCCTTAATTTTATTTCAAGATAAAAAGTACAGGGCTCCCAAATGTTCCGTCAACTTAACATCAGAATTTTCTTAGTGAAATTTCATTTTTAGATTTATCTTACAAATTGCCAAGAAACCACCTTGGAGGTTAATTCTAGCGCAAATTCTGTAGAAAACTATTATGAAATTTTCTTTAAAAGAATATTGATGTTCAGTTCGCGGACCATTTGGGAGCCTTGACAGTAGAATGTATTAATGTGTATAAAAAATTTATGTATTAATTTTACTTATTTTCATTATCATATATACAACTAAGCTCGTTTCACCATATCATAACATAATCTTCTTTTAGTGACATGTATATGTTAATAGATCATATAATATTTTATTCGGAAAAAAAACATCAACTGTCCCTTAAAGTCGAAACATACTTTGTAAATATATACGCACATGCATTGATATATAAATAATTCTTTTTATTACTTATTTCTTCGTTATACATTTGTTAGTATTAACCTCTTAACCTCATGAGGAGCGACGTTTGCAGTCTGCAAACGGTTAATTTTAATGCCAAAATTTTCCAAAAGGAAACAATAAGTTTTTGTTACAAAATCAATCAATACCATGGATGAAAAAGAGCTTTTCATTATTATCAGATAATTTGTTCGACAGTTGTGGTGCTAATATTTTAACACTTTTGGAGCAGGAAATGCCTTGCCCCTGAAAGGGTTAAATAATCAATATTTTTGAAAAGAAAAATCAAATAATGTCTATTTTCTATTTCTTTTACAGAACTTTTAGTCTTTTATTACTGGTTTTTGAAACAGAAATTTTTGCCTAATTAAATAAGAAAAGTGCTCGGATTAAATAACATAAAATTTACAATGAAATTTTACTGGTAAGAATATTAATTCACGATTGGAGTATCGAAACACACGTTGCTCGAAGGACGTACTATCAAAACAGGGAAGCGGTTAATATATTTATGCTAACATAATACTTTATATATCTGTCAATTATTATGCATTTCTTTTAAGCCAGGAGTGGCTCTCTGTGGCAATGATGACCACTAAAGTTTTATAGTAATCATACCCTTTCTAATCATCCAATCTCTGCTCATCGTGGAGACATCTGTTTCTTTAAAATATCAGTGGTATTCGGCAAGCCACAATTGGCCAACCCCAGTGTTAAGCACTATTTATTGATTCTTTTTTTTTTTTTGAATTGTAAATTTCACTTTCAAGATCGGAAACGAGAATTGTATTCATTTAAAAAACATTATGCATTAAGGGAGTGTTTTCTCTCCTGATGAAATTTATTTTTTTCATGGTGTCCACATTTTTTCAATATTAAGACTTGTTATATTAAGGGATCTCAGGACTTTTAAAACTTCAAATCTTTCTAAATTATAATTTTTTAAATTCTAAAATCTTCTTTTTCTGAACATTTTGATGCAATTATTTAATTGAATTTCCCAATAAAGCAGATGTTATAGTGTTTTTGCGACGTCATCACTACCCACACCGGAAATTTTTGAATAACAGTTTTAGTTTAGTTTATTTGTAGAATATCTATCAAATAAAACAACTAGATGGTTCCCGTCAAGAATTGACGATAAACATGTTAAAAGATTAATTAGAATAATGTTAGATTTTCTTAATTAGTTACCTGTAAATTAAGTTTTGAAAACTTGATTTATACCTATGTTATCTATGTGATTCCAACAGATTCAAAGCGTTTCATGGTTCTGTCACTCTAATCTACACAAGTAATCAACTGAAAGAATTTTAAGCAGATTTTAAGAATTTTAACAGCACTTGCTTTTTAGTAGAAGGATAACCAAAATTAATTCAACGAATACAATTTTTATTTGTGTGTGTTGTATTTGTTGTTGTTTATTTTTTTTAAGAATGCGATTTTTAAGGATTTTCAATAGTTTTATTCTTACAAATGTATCTCTGAAGCCCTGAACTGAAAATTGGCTGTTTGTATCTAATAATTACAAGTCTCCCAAATGGTCCGCGAACTGAACATCAATATTTTTAACCCTTTCGTGGTTATAAGCGCGTATACGCGCCCAGAATACCATTTAATTTGAATTGCGAAATGCCATACTGACACCGGAATTTTTAAATGAAAATTTTAATTTTACAAAGAACGTTAAAAATAAACATTTATATATTATGAAATAAATTTGTTTTTAAATTCCGGTGTCATTCAATCATTTTAGTATTTTATGAATAGAAGTGCTTTAACCGTCAAAGGGTTAAAAGAAAATTTCATAATAGGTTTCTACAGAATTTGCGCTAGAATTAACCTCCAAAGGTTGTTTCTCGGCAATTTGTAAGATAAATCTAAAAATGAAATTTCGCTAAGAAAATTCTGATGTTCAGTTGGCGGACCATTTGGGAGCCCTGTAATTACTATGTTTTAATTACTTGAAATATTTATAAAATAAAATAAAATAAAAACATTGTTGAGTGTTAAATTTTAATTCATTATAAAGCATAATAATAATAATGATAACAAAAGAATAAAAATCATATAACTTTCCCTCGTAGTAAAATGCACCATTCTTCAAATAAATTATTTTGCCGAGCGTTGCGATCGAACCCGAGTGCTCTACAAAAGCCCAGAGCTTTAAATTCGTGCCTTAACCCTTTAACGATCATAGCATTTTCATTGCTAAGATGTCGAAATAAATGAATGACACCAGTAATTAAGAACAAATATATTTCTAAGTAAGAAAACGTGATTTTTCACATACAAAATAAAAGGGATATTTTTCGATAAAAATACCGGTGTCACTGTTGCGTATCGGAATTAAAATTTTGTGGTTTCGTGGCGAAACCAATAAACGTTAAAGGGTTAAACCACTGAGCTAACCAGACTTGCTTCAACTTTCCTCTAGCTGGAGGACTAATAAATTCAACTTCACGCATGCGCAAATGCCTGAACTTTTTAGTTGATCTTAAAGAATTAACCTACTGTTTTAATATATATGATAATAACTATTTAAACTTACGTTATTAAAAAATCAGCCAGATGCTGGAACATCGTGGCATTCCGCATCTAAATGATTTTATAGGTAGGTTCTATCTAAATTATCACTAAGTTTAACCTTCCTATCTTGAATGGGTCTAATCGACCCATAACTATAATTTGCTTTATACGATTCGAACCAAAATTTTTTTTATAAAGAAAGTTAAATAACAGATTCAGAGAAACAAGTCAATTAAATATATTTTAAATATTTTAAATAACAATTCTGGTGTAAAATGTTTTTATCAAGATTGAGTGAAATATGAACAGGGTAGGAAGGTTAAAAAGTTATTGTTTTATGCAATGATAGATATTCCACAAATAAAATAAAATAAAATTGCTAATAAAAATGAATTTTCCAGTGGGAATTCAACCGCTAGTGAGAAGTCAATCAATTAGTGATTACGTCACACTCGTATTTTCTGGCCTTGGGTATTTTGATGGCAGTGGTTTTAATTTCTCAATAGCTGAAGCGCCGCAGCCTTTCCGAAAATGTGAAGTTATGTTTTCAAAATGATGTGTTTGAGCTTAACGAGTAGGATATTATTTAAACATCGATACATTTTTTCATGAAATTTTCAAAATACATGTTTCATGTTAGTCTATCTAAACTGAACCTAAAATTATATTTTATTATTAAAGAAAAACGCTTTTTAAACGATTCTAGTACGCATATTGTCAAAATTTTGTGCTAGCTGAATTTTGAATTGTAATACAAATTTTAAAAAATAAATATGCTATAAACTCAAGTTATATTATATTACAACAATCTGAAATATAATTAGACAGATTCAGCCAGGTGATGAGGGCTACTAATTGGTTTGAGCTCAACAAGTCCCACCCAATATAATTAGACATAAAGATTTTCATCCTAGTTGCAAAGTGTAATTTATAGTCCTGCGCGTAATATATACCAATTTTCGGACAGTTTACCCCTCCCCCCCCCCTTCCTATAAATACTAATGCCGCATTTTGTAATTTTTAAAAGTATGAAATGAAAGAACATACTGACTGTTTTTATCCTTTTAAAAGCTGTATTTTTAAGCCATATACATTTTGCTATATTTAATATATTTTGAAAAGGAAAATTTTCTTCTTTTTCCTAATTTTAAGCATCCTGAGACCCTTTAAATCCGTATATTTAAAAACATTTACTAGTGCACAAACTTGAAAAATAAATTCACAAAACGCTTTTTAATCAGGGGGCTGTTTCAACAGTTTTAAAACTCAGATTTTACAAAACATACGATCTCCAGCATGTTAAAAAACATCCATTTCGGAGTTATCTGTATTCATTATTTTTATACTTTTAGAAATTTGATTAACGAACCTAATATTTCAGAAGATAAAAGCTAGATGCTTCTTATCTTGTTAGAAAATAGAAGACACCAATTCCAAGTTGCATAGTAAAACATTGTAATCCAAAATTGAGCTTGTTATCTGACGTCGTATTTTTCACAGAAAATATGTTATTTTCTAGAATTATTAACAAATTCTATTTTGAAGCAGACATATTTCATGTATTATTTCTCAGTATCTAAGTTTATAAGACATAATAATTTTATTTTTGATGCTATCAACTGTTTTATACTCATTTCTTCAGTTTATGAACGAAAATCCATCTAGTTATTTTTGTTTTATAAGTGATAGATATTCCACATATAAAATAAAAGGAAATTGCGAATGAAAAATTTCCGGAATGAATCCCTACAGTAGTGAGAAGTTGATTGATTAGTGATGACGTCATATCTCGTGTCCTGTGGCCTTGAGTATTTCGTTGGCAGCGGTTGTACCCGCTAAACGTCGCGATTTTTCCGAAAATGTGAAATCATTTATTTTCAAGATGATGTTTTTGAGCTTAACAAGCAGGTTATTATTAAAATATCGCAATATTTTTTCATGAAATTTTCAAAATACATATTTTACGTAAGTCTATATAAACTGAACATAAAACTTAAATTTCATTATTAAAGAAAACCTTTTTAGCTGATTCTAATATTCATGCTGTCAAAATTTTGTATTAGCTAAATACAAATTTGTATCATAAAATAAATATGCTTGAAATGCAAGTTATATTATATCCCAGGTAATTACTACAATCTGAAATATAATAGACACCTTAATTTTAATTCTAGTTGCAAAGTTTAATTTATAGTCGTGCGCGTAAGGTATCGTACCAATTTTCTGTTCGACACATGTCTGACAGTTTGAAGGCCCTTGTAAATATTAATGCTGCACCTTGTAATTTTTTAAAATATGAAATGAAAAAAATACTGACAGCTTTTATCCTTTTTAAAGCTGTATTTTTAATCCATATACATTGCATCATATTAAAATTCGAAAATGGTAATTTTTCTTCCTTTTTCGTAATTTTAAGCATCCTGAGACCCTTTTATACCGCATATTGAAATACAATTGCCCTTTTTATGAAATTGAGAAAATGTTTTATAAAACACTTTTAAAAGAGGAAGCAACTTCAACAGTTTTAAAACTTAAATTTCACAA
The DNA here is from genome assembly GCA_964019185.1 of Maratus speculifer. Taxonomy (NCBI): domain Eukaryota; kingdom Metazoa; phylum Arthropoda; class Arachnida; order Araneae; family Salticidae; genus Maratus; species Maratus speculifer. The sequence goes on from OZ025303.1 coordinate 202,816,521, forward strand.
AACATACTATCTCCAATATGTAAAAAAAGAGAGAGACAGAGACATCTATTTCAGAGTTATCTGTATAGCTTATTTTTATGCTTTTAGAAATTTGATTAACGAACCTAATAATTCAGAAGATAAAATCTAGATGCTTCTAATCTTGTTAGAAAATAGAAGATACAAATTCCATGTTACATACTAAAACACTGCATTCAAAAATTGGCCTTGTTATCTCACGTCGTATTTTTCACAGAAAATACGTTATATTCTAGAATTTTTAAGAAATTCTTTTTAATAAGCAGACATATTTTATGTATTATTTATCAGTATCTAACTTAATAAGATATAATCATTTTTATTTTTCATGCTATCAGCTACTTTATACTTCTTTTTTCAGTTTATGAACAAAAATTCATATTAATTTAGTCTTAGAAACTAAACGTGATGTTTTGCTTAAGTTAAACGGCAGCGATAGAAAAGAAATATCCTGAAATATTTTGTAAAATATAAATGCCTGCTTCTCGCCGTTCTGTAATATTTTCTATTTGATTAAAATAAATGTTAGATAGATCCTTCATGCTAATTCAACAACAGTATCGTTATCAAACGGATCGATGTTAAATAATATTTTAGCAATTCAAACATAGTTCGAGAGAATACTTAATTTTGATTAATATTTAAATATGTGCATACTTCAGGAAATATCCTAAATATTTATATCGAATACGCTTTAATAATTTCTTCTAAATGGTTTTGTATTTTTTTCTTGTAATATATTTCACTAATAAAAATTCCTTTTGAATGATTAAATTTGAAACAAATGTTAATAGTTTTTATTTGTAAATATTAATATTTCCCGCGAGTAGTTTCTCTGTTTTAATAAAGTTTCAGTCATTCATTTCAATTTATCTTTTACAAATTGTACTTTTTTTTTTTTGGTTAAAATTTGCACCATTTGTTATACTAAACAAGTTGAAACTCGTCGAGACTCGACGAAAGAAAGAGACAAAGGAAGAAGGAATTGTTTTATTGATTTATAATAAATCTGAACATAAATTACGATACAAAATAGAACTTATATTGGTTAGTTTGATACTTAAATAATTGTTGTTTTAATCTTAAATTGCTATTTCTGTGAAACTTCGGAGCCCAAATTAATAAAAGTTAACTTTAATCGAACATGCAACCAGTAAAATATATAAAAGAGCAATTATCATGATAAATTTTTGAACTGAAGTTCATATGCTTGGATTCTTGAATGAAAACAACAAAATTATTCTACTTTGACACAATAACAGATTATTTTTCCGGCGAAGTACAAACCTGATATCATTTTTACCTTCTCAGAATTTATGTACTCATTTCCTATATCCGTATTCGCAATTTTTTTAAGAAATGGTATTTTAATTTGATAATTTTAAAATCATTTTAACTCAAAACTCGAAGTCGCGATTATCAACAACACCTTTGTATTTGAACAGTCGCATTCTAAAATTTGGATACTAATCTCAGTGTTGAAGATAGAGAAAAAAAAACATACCTATGATTTTTAACGCGGGAAAACTCGCTACATGAGATTTTCTCACATTATTGTACTTTTTTAAAGACTTATTTAAACCCCTTTTCCTTTTAATTAAAATTTCAAAATGTTTTTTCAATTATTTTACTTGTTTTTGTGAAGAAAAGTACTAAGGCAAACAAAGGCGATATTAAACGAATGTTAAGTGAAAGAAAAGCAATTGAGCACTGTGAGAGAAATTCTCACTAGCGAGTTCTCCCGGGTTAAACTAATTTATGTTAAAATATTTAGCCTTACATTAGAAAATGATAACATTTACAGAATTTTTAATCTTTTTTCACCGGTTTTTCAAAACAGAACTTTTTGCCCAATTGAATCAGAAAAATGCTCGGATTAAAAAAAGGAAATTTACAATAAAATTTTACTGGTGAGAATAATAAATCATGATTGGAATATGGAGGCCCGTACATGGTAGGGGCAAATCATGACTGACAAAAACGCGTTGCCCATACAATGTACGGGCATTCAAGGACAAGTAGTTCAGTGTCTGTAATACTGGTGTGAATAAACACCAGAAATTTGAAAAGCTACATTTCTGCATAAGAGAAAGTAATTTTAATGAGATTTCACCAAACATATAAAACGAAAATTTCATTAATTAAATCTGGTATGAATTTTAATCAAAATTAAATGGGGTAAAATATATACCACAGTCTTTGAAAGATTTAAACTTTTGTGGTTGATGCCACCATAATGACAGCATTTAATTTTGATCCATTAATATCACAATGAGACTAGTATTTATAAACAAAATTTTCTGTTTCTAATGTACAAAAATAATTTTATTAATTTATTCATAAATAAATTTTATCTTAAATTCCGGCCACAATGGGACATTTAAAGATTAAAAAAAAAACTTTGCTTGTGACTTCAGGAGTACTTTGACCGCTAAGAATTAAAATGATGGAACAATTTATCAAAATTCACAAAAGTCTCGAAAATTCAACAGTTATTTTATCTTCATAAAACAGTATTTATTTCGCATCACATATTTTAATTTCCATTTATATATATTTATTTTGGGGAAAATTCTTATCGAGCAAATAATTTCTATTCCAACTATTCTTGATGATGAATGATGTTCTGCGAAACCAATAAAATGCTAATAAATGAATTCCACAAAGGGTTTGTAGATGAATGGCTTTTGAATTGAGTATAGAATGCTGTCTAGCATTAAAGTGGAATAGCTCAAAATGCGCAAATGCCGTTTTGAAAGAGAGAAGAATGCTTTCCATGATATGAAAATAAGAATTTATCAGACAAACTTAGTGTCACCCGAGCTTTTAAACATTTTAAGATTAAAAAAAAAAACTTTGCTTGTGATTAGCAAGAGTACTTTTTTAACCCTTTCCGGCACGGACAAAATCTGTTAGTAAAGATAGAAATTATGGACTTATTCCGGAATTTACAAAAGACGTTTTTAGAAATTAAGAATTCCTTAATTTAAACTTTCATTGTAAAAGCAAAATTTTGTTTGGAATTAAAATTAGGTATCCCGGACTTGGCACACTGTGCCGGAAAGGATTAAGCATACAGCTCATATTCAAAATATTAGAATAATTACCTTTTTTTTAGAAATTGAAAATATCGTTTGGTAATTTAATGTCTTTTAATGAAAATATGCAAACGATATTTTTATTAACAACTTATTGTTGATTAAACTTACTTGTTATCTTAAATATAATATCATTTTTGAAAAGATTAATTGCAAAAAAATTATTTTGAAAAGTCAAAATATTAGAATATTTATTCAAGTGGTTCAAAATATTAGAATATTTCACATTAACTCTCCTTTAATTATTACCAATTCTTAACTGGTGGCATCATTGATTAAATTCAGACTATTTTATTTAAAATCAGTATTCTTTTTTGCAGTTTGTTTCTTTTTCGTCTTAAAATGGGCCGTGTGAGTGATATTCCTGAATCTACTGAACTTCGTATGGTTGATTTGTATCGGCACGGTAAAAATGAATGTTTTATAGCGAATTATTTACATTGTTCGCAATCGAGCGTTAGTAAAATACTAACACAATATTCAAAAATTGGAAAATTTCAAAATAATCGCCGAAATGGTGGCCGAAAACCAAAAACATCTGCTAGAGATGACAGGAAACTGAAGCGTATAGTTAAGAAAAACCGTTTTAAAAGTGTGCGATTCTTGCACCGAAAATGGAAAGAAGAAGGAGTTGAAGTTTCTACATCGACAACATTAAGACGTCTCCATAAATTTAAATTTGAATCTCGTGTACCGAAAAAAAAACCTCTCATGACTGCAAGACAAAAGCGTATAAGATTGAATTGGTGTAAATCAAGACGTTTATGGAGCAATGAAGATTGGAAAAATATATTATTTAGTGATGAAAGTATGTTTTGTGTTTCATATGGTAATCAAGGTATTCGAGTTTGGAGAATGAAGCAAGAAGCATTTGATAAAGAATGCCTTAAACGTTCCGTAAAATTTGCTGCTAGTGTCATGGTTTGGGGTTGTATGAGTGCAGAAGGACCTGGAAAGTTATGCATCGTCTACGAAAAGGTTAACTCTCTGATATATCAAGAAATTTTAGAATATTACATGACTCCATCATCAGAAGATTTATTTGAAGATGATTTCATCTTTCAACAAGATTTAGCGTCCCCGCATACCTCGGTGTTAACTAAGAATTAGTTCCTCCAACGCAACATTAAGGTACTTCTTTGGCCACCAAAATCACCAGATCTTAATCCCATCGAAAACTTATGGTGTATAATGAAGAAAAAACTTCAAGAAAATCCTCCTTCAAGTAAAACTGAGTTAGTGGCACGTATGAAGTCTATTTGGGCTAATATTGATAGAAATGTTTGTAAACACCTTGTATATAGTATGCAAGATCGATTGTACGCTGTTATGAAAGCTAAAGGGGATGCTACAAAATATTAACTACCATTTACTTCATATTCATAAGGTAATATTGTTGCGTAAAATAAAATATTCTAATATTTTGAACCAATCTAAATTTTATTCTAATATTCTGGTGTGTTTAAGGAAGCTGTATACCTAATTTATTGTGCTGTATTTTATATTTTATAAATGTTAAAATCTTATCTAAACATTCCAGATTTAATTTATAAGAAATTTAATTGCATTTACTTAGTATAAAAAATAAATAAATGACAAATAATTTTTTCTTATTACTTTTTCTCAATTATTCTAATATTTTGAATATGAGCTGTAGATGCCCACATCTCTCAGATATACCGGAATCTGATACAAAATTTTCATACTCAAAACGGAAAAAATATACAAGTATTTTTTTGTTTTTTTCTACTTGAGATGTTTTCCATATAGGTATGAAATGTTTAAATAAAATTTTTGATTAAAATCATATTCATCTTAGACCAGACAACGGAATAATTAACCCCTTGGGGACGAGCGACACGCACACGTGCCGCAAAAAGGCTTAAGAATCCTCGTTTATTCCCACCGGTAAAATTATGCTATAAAATTTGCCTTATTCAATCGGAGAATTTTATCGATTTAAGAAGAAAGAAATTTCTGTTATTTAAGACTGGTGACAAAACATTAAAAATTTCGTAAAAGGCTCCCGTCGCGAAAGGGTTTAGATTATTCCGTTAGAATTAGATTTTGGCATCTATGGTTAAATGTCAAAATTATAGAATAATTTATTAAAATTCCCTAGTTTCATAAATTCAACTTTTATTTTATCTTTATACAACAATATTTATTTCGCATCAAATATTTTAATTTCCATTTATATCTATTTTTTTTGGAAAATTCTTATCGAGCAAATAATTTCTATTCCAACTATTCTTGATGATGAATGATGTTCTGCGAAACCAATAAAATGCTAATAAATGAATTCCACAAAGGGTTTGTAGATGAATGGCTTTTGAATTGAGTATAGAATGCTGTGTAACATTAAAGTGGAATAGCTCAAAATGCGCAAATGCCGTTTTGGAAGAGAGAAGAATGCTTTTCATGATATGAAAATAAGAATTTATAAGACAAACTTAGTATTGCCCGAACAATTGGTAAATTAAAAAATAGTTGAACTAAAATTATTTTATGTAGATTGAAATTTATGCATATTACAAGACACTTATACAAGATACCTTCTATATCAAAACAAATAAATGTTACCGGGTTCAATTAAACAAATAAAGATTATTATTTAAGAAATAAACGTTTATAAGAGAAATTTAGTATAGTCCGATGTTTAAATAAATTTGAAGTAGTTAAACATTAAAAACGCATTAATATTTTAATAACGCATGAATTATTAATTTTTAATTACTATAATGACAAATAAACTTTGCTTGCTTTTTGAGCAAAAATAGTGTATTTCACAAACCTCTAAAGAAAACAAAAAGTACCTATAATAACAATTGAAAATCTTTATTCTTAAACACATACTACAAAATGTATATTTTAGAAAATCTAGTGCAAAGACATTATAAAAATAATCGACTGTGGCAGCCCTGCCTATGTAATTAAACAATTTTATTGTGCAAATTTTATAGGAAAAATTCCAAAAATCAGTAATAATATAGTATAGGTGTGCCGCGTAAATCTGGACTTCAAATGCTCTGAACACCAATTATGGAGATTTATTTTAACAATAATAAAATGATGAATGTATGGAGATGACTTTACTGTTTACGATGGGTTGCTCGCCTCCTGGGATCATAGCAGGCCGTTATTCTGTTTTTTAAAGATCTGTTGACACAATGATTTTAGACTATATTTCGCATTTTTATTTAAAAATGTAGTATATTGTGCATAATTGTAAATATATGTCTTTTGAATAATTAAAACAAAAGAAAATATGTCCATTTCGACTTATTTTAGAAAGAGCAATTTATTTAAATTAAGATTGTCTTATGTCAAAAAAGAAATTTCTAATAGAATGGATTTTTAAGAAAAAACATAGAAGTTTTAACTCCTTAACTGGCACTTTCTTTTCAGTTCAATAAATTGAAAATAACGGATTCTCACCACAATTTTTTATAAAATATTCATAAAATTTAGTCTAAACATTTCCGCCTTTAAATAGTATGAAATTATTTTTTTAAAAAATTGTGGTGTCGAAAAGCTTTAAATGATGAATTAAGCAAATTCGTCTTGCTCGAATGGCGTACGGACAAATCAGTTAATCCTTTCCGGCACACTGTGTCCGGTCTGGGATGCCTAATTTTAATTCCAAACTTGAAAATGGCACCAATAATACTTTAGGGAAATTTTGCTTTTACAATAAAAGCTTAAATTGAGGATTTCAAAATATCTAAAAAAATCTTTTGTGAAATCCGGTATCAGTCGATTATTTCTTATTTTACTATAGATTTTGCCCGCGCCGGAAAGGGTTAAGGGGTAAAGAAAATGGAACGTCAATAACCTTATATAAGTGATGCTTTAACTGCATTTGTTTCCGCAGAGATTCATTTCAGCTGAGTATAAATCTACTAGAAAACTTAAGTAGAATTTTTTCTTTATTTAGACGTGCACTTGGCAGCAAAATACAGTAAAAAATATTGTCTAAACTAGTATTTATTTTTACTGGTGGATGTTTATTTCAGCGGTATAAAATCCGACATCTTTGGACAATCAAGATAATCTCATGTCACTCTCAGAAAAATAATTATATTACCTGTGCAAACGGGCATCAAAACTTCTAAGAGAAAATAATGAGATGTTTAAATAAAACGATTTTTTTTATTCAAATTTATTGGCAGATGTTTTCACCGGCAGGTAATCAAAAACTGTATATCCGATTTAAAAAAACAGCTGTCATCTTGGGACTATCTCCTCAGTTACCTACGGCTATACAATACACGATATGTCTCCTCCTTTTTTCATAAATTCATAAGAAAATCAAAGGTCAACAGATTAGTTTTTGCGCGTGCCCAAATGATTCATCGAATATTACAATCATACATTCTACTTGTCACTGCTGTAAAGTCGAATATCATGCTATATTAAGAAACAAATATGCGAATGATTAAAGAAAATACCTAAAACAAAAATCCAAATTAAAAAAATCGCCTTTTTTTAATTAAAAAAAACGATTTTAGTTTTTCTCGGTAACTTATTGAAAAACGTCCATGCACAATATCGTAGTTCTGACCTCTACCATTAGAGCATGTTAGACAGAACCACAAATGCTTTTTGAACTGTTATGTGTATGAAAAATATAGAGAAAATAGATAAGTCATTCAAATTTCGTTGCACTCCACACTTGTTAAGCACTTTCCTGATCTGCCCGTACGTCATATGGGCAACGTGTTTTTGCCAGCAATGATTTGCCCATAAAAAGTATAGGCAAATGATTTCAAATGATAATTTATTATTCTCACCAGCAAGTTTTTGTTGTAATTTTTTTACAATTTAATCGGAGCGTTTTCTTATATTCAATAGGGAAATATTTCTATTATGGGAAACAAAAAAATTAAAAAATCTGTAAAAAACGCTAAAAACTGCCATTCTTTGAAAGTTTTTTTTTTTTTTTTTTTTTTTTTTTTTTTTTTTTAATATAAATATTTTAGGCGGTTAAAAATGATTGATTATTGACAGATGAAAATATTTAATACTTATTAAAAATATTAGAAAGTCATTTAAAAAAACACTATCAACACGTATCCACTTTTCAAAGATCGATTAATAATCTTCCATTTAATATTTTTGTTAACACTAGAAAAACCATAAATTTTAGTCAAGCTTCATAAAAATATTTCTTATTAGAATTTTGTTTTTAAACAGTTTAACCCTTTAACGGACGAAGCTTTTTCATTGCTAAAATGGTGAAATAAACGAGTGACACCGGTATTTGCGAACAAATATATTACAGAATAAGAAAAAGTTATTTTTCACATACATAATAAAATGCATTTTTTAAAGTTAAAATTCCGCTGTCGGTGTTGCATATCGGAATTAACCCATTAGTGCCTGGCGTCTCATTTTTGGGACAGTTTTAAAAAATTCGAGTATGCACTTTTCACACCAATAAAAAGAAGAATAAATAAATATTTTATTTCTCGAGATAACTTTCTCGATAAATTACGATAAAAAGTTATTCTTGTTTTAAAAGTGGTGCGAAATGCAAAATTTAAATTTTAAAGAAAAAAATAATTCAGGCATTAAAATTTTGTGGTTTCGTACAGAAACCAGTCAACGTTAAAGGGTCAATCCGTTAATGTTTTTCTTTAATGTTTTTCTTCTTTTTATCTTTTAAATATAATTTACAAAGAAACTTTTGGTTTGAACCGAAATTCATTGATATGGCAGCGGTCAAAAAGACAGCTCACGGCCGTTCTAGTTTTAATTAAATTTATAGCAAAAGGTTATGAAAGTGTATCAAAGGAATTTCATGAACACTTGATCTATAATTTTAATGTCTTGGATAAGAATGAACTATTCATTCAAAATTTCCCTAGACGCCACATTTCAAAGAACAATTATTATTGTTAGAAAATTTATTTAAATCAGATATCTTTAGTATTATACATATGATAGTTTTTAGACGTAAACAAAGTTGATATGGCAGCGGTCAAAAAGACAGCTCACGGCCGTTCTAGTTTTAATTAAATTTATAGCAAAAGGTTATGAAAGTGTATCAAAGGAATTTCATGAACACTTGATCTATAAATTACTTCTGAATTCGGCATTGAATGATGTATGTCGATAAAAGAGTAATTAATCATAATGCTCTTTTAATGTCTTGGATAAGAATGAACAATTCATTCAAAATTTCCCTAGACGCCACATTTCAAAGAACAATTATTATTGTTAGAAAATTCACTTAAATCAGATATCTTTAGTATTATACATATGATAGTTTTTAGACGTAAACAAACTTGATATGGCAGCGGTCAAAAAGACAGCTCACGGCCGTTCTAGTTTTAATTAAATTTATAGCAAAAGGTTATGAAAATGTATCAAAGGAATTTCATGAACACTTGATCTATAAATTACTTCTGAATTCGGCATTGAATGATGTATGTCGATAAAAGAGTAATTAATCATAATGCTCTTTTAATGTCTTGGATAAGAATGAACAATTCATTCAAAATTTCCCTAGACGCCACATTTCAAAGAACAATTATTATTGTTAGAAAATTCACTTAAATCAGATATCTTTAGTATTATACATATGATAGTTTTTAGACGTAAACAAACTTGATATGGCAGCGGTCAAAAAGACAGCTCACGGCCGTTCTAGTTTTAATTAAATTTATAGCAAAAGGTTATGAAAATGTATCAAAGGAATTTCATGAACACTTGATCTATAAATTACTTCTGAATTCGGCATTGAATGATGTATGTCGATAAAAGAGTAATTAATCATAATGCTCTTTTAATGTCTTGGATAAGAATGAACAATTCATTCAAAATTTCCCTAGACGCCACATTTCAAAGAACAATTATTATTGTTAGAAAATTCACTTAAATCAGATATCTTTAGTATTATACATATGATAGTTTTTAGACGTAAACAAACTTGATATGGCAGCGGTCAAAAAGACAGCTCACGGCCGTTCTAGTTTTAATTAAATTTATAGCAAAAGGTTATGAAAATGTATCAAAGGAATTTCATGAACACTTGATCTATAAATTACTTCTGAATTCGGCATTGAATGATGTATGTCGATAAAAGAGTAATTAATCATAATGCTCTTTTAATGTCTTGGATAAGAATGAACAATTCATTCAAAATTTCCCTAGACGCCACATTTCAAAGAACAATTATTATTGTTAGAAAATTCACTTAAATCAGATATCTTGAGTATTATACATATGATAGTTTTTAGACGTAAACAAACTTGATAATATCACCTATTTATATTCTTATGAATTAAAATAATTGTAATTTATAAGAACGTATACAGCTGTGTTCGTAAGCTTAAGCTTAACCCATTAACGCCCAAATTATTTTCTTCGCTAAAATTTAAATTTTGTATTTCCCACCACTTTTAAAATCAAATTAACTTTTATCAAAATTTATCGAGGATTCTGTCTCGTGAAAGAAGGTATATATTTATCTTCCTCTTTACTGGTGGGAAAACCGCTTTCTTGCTGTTTTTGTAACCGTCCTCAAAAGAGGACGCTGGGCGTTAATGGGTTAAAGTAATAAATTAATCGGATAATATGTGTTTTAGTACCAGAAATCTCCTACAATAAAACGAAATTAATTATTTGAACGTTTTGGTGTGAAGCGAGACCCCGTAAACTACGCAATTTTTAAACTGTACTGTACCGTGGAATATTACTCTATTAAAGACGAGCCACTTTCACAGTTTTTAAAATTTTCCGAAACTAGTTTTTTTTTTTTCAATTTTCTTTTTATTAATATTAACTGAAAGTTTATTTAACCCTTTAATTCCCATGCTAAAACACGTTCTAGAAATTATGCAGTTCATTTCACACCAGAAAAATTCAATGGCTAATTTCGTTTTATTTAAATACGGAATGTTCTGTTATTGATTAAAGCAAATATTGTTGTTTTAATTTTCTGGTGGGAACTGAAATATACGAATTAAAATATCCCGGGCGGTTTGGGATCCTGAGGGTTAATAATGAAAATTTTTACATCTCATCATTACCTACCTATTCGACAGTTATATTGCGAGATACTATAAATTTTATTGATAGATCCAGCGCAATTACCCACACAAATGAAATTTTATAACTGAATTTTCTCCCTGTTCATATTTTTATAAGTTGCTTGTTCGAAAAATACTAAGACTTTTTTGCTCATTTAGATAGAGACTTGATTTTTTTACTTGTTTTCCATGGTGTATTTAATATTTTTGTGTATTGATTTAACATTCAAGTTTAGTTATTTTATATAAAAAAATTACTTAAATTGAGAGTTTTTTTAATTTCTATCATTTTTTAATATACACGAAAGGAAAAAAAATTCCATATTTAACGTAAAATCCCATACATCTAAAAATCCATGAATAATTTCATGTAGTATATTCACTGAAAGTTGAAAAAAAAAAATCGAAACAAAAATATTCATTGTCTGAGCGAAGCGAATGCTAATAACAGCTACGAAAGATATTAAAAGTCAAGCATCAATTTTTTCGTCAAGCAAATCTGAAAAGATACGTGTCGGGTTTAACATCTGATTGTACCAGAAGGTACCTACGAGGGTAACTTACTAAATGTATCTACTATCAAAAATTAGATTTATATAGTTTTAAAATTATATTAACCCTTGGCATTCCATTGTATCCGCTGCGGAGACATCATCTTTCTTTCCAAAATTTGTTTTTGGCAGAAGTAATAAAGGAAAATAAAATTTTCCTTATTTAATCAGAGAATTTTTGAAATTGTCTACTTCAAGGAAAGTTCTTTTAAAAAAGTGGTGCTAATCGAATAAAATTTTTGTAAGAGATACCGGAGTCCGAAGGGTTAAAAAAATTGATAAAACAGCACAATTTATTTGCCTAGGTCACAGAAATTTGGTGTGCGTTACTTTTCACCGGCTGACTGTTTTCGTCGACAACCGAATTAGAGTTTATGGAGTAACTAGAAAACATGTCGCCCGCAGTAATATTGAAGTGCAATAAAATATATTAAATTTTATTTAAGCAAGAAAAAATCTGTTTATTTATATAATTATTTAAAAGTAAAAAGTTATAAAACATTGATTTTGAATTTTTTCTGATAAGTTCTCAATAACATTTTTTAATCACCAAAAGAATATTTTATAATTCGCGTGTAAAAATATGTTTTAATAATATGTTTCGATTTTTGTCATCATTGCTTCTTGTTTTATTTGTTTTTACTAGACGCTTTCTTTTAACTTAGATTTTGTTTGTGTGTCGAACTCAATTCTCGTGACTCATTTTTTGGCACATATGTCATATGTGCACGAGATTTGGTTCCATATTTTTTCTAACGTCCATTTGGCGAAAACCGTTTTCAATACTGGTTACATCTGCATTTTTAAATTCTTTTAAAAACGAAATTACAGTATATATAGATAGAGAGAGATAACTATAGAAATAAATAGGTAGTTAATAGACAGGTTACTATCACAGGCAAAATAACGCCAAATATAATACAAATATATAAATTTATGTATTTTATACGGAAAGAATGGATTTCGAAAAATTCCGAAAAGAACAATATGTGGCGATTTATCCCCTGTGCCCGGTTAAATGCCTTATTAATACTTTTCAGAGCAGTTTGCTGTAATATAAACTTTTATATGGCGCTTTTATAAAAAAAAAATTGGCGCAATTAGTTTAGAAAAGTCAGTTTTTTGGCGGCCCCACCAGTGGCCGAGAGGTTCGGACCTCTCAACTGGTAGACGGCAGGTGTTAGGTTCGAACCCAATCGCGGCTGTCGGCCTAACCGTTCGGAGTTTTCCGTGGTTTTCTTCGAACCTTGCGTAAATACGGGTTAGGTTCCCTTAGAAAGACCCCCACGGAGGGCACTTCCCCTGGTCCTATATCCCATTAGCGTAGATAATCGGACGACAAAAATCAACCAATCAACCAGTTTTTTGGCGAATGATGCAAATGATTATGAAAAGAAAAATTAACTGGTCTATATATATTTAAAAATGCATAATTTAGCACTAATTATATAAATTATGTGATATAATAAGAGATAAATGACTTCTGATTTTGTACTTTCATATTAATTTTATAAAACAGTAACGTTTGTGTGTTTTTGAATCAATGGAAAAATGAAAAATAATTTTCAATGAATTAATGAATTAATTTTCAATGAAAAAATAAATATCTTTAGATACATTGACCAATATTTTATGAAATTTCTGGTACTAAAATCCCTTTTATCATATGATGAATTAAAATGTTTCAGAATACCTGGTACTGTTTATAAAATTTATCAATCTTTTTTAATTGCAATAAACATACAAAATGTAGAATAAACTACGAATGTTTTTTGGTAATAGATAAAACTAACAAATGCAGATTTTAATGAAAACATTTTGTTTTAAAATGAAAATAAAAGACTTAAAATAAAAGTTCTAATCCCTCAAAAGGCTTATGTACCTTTTTTCCGTTCAATAAATGTATTTTGATTTAGCTAATATGTATTTATTTTCTCTCAATATGTTAAATGTTTGTTTTATGTTACCTTTTTTTTAAATTAGTTTTTTTATTTTGTGTACAAAAGAGTAAATAGCGTAGTAATAATAAAAAATTTGATATTTTTGTTGTTTTATGTAACTGTGGAAATGTAAAATGAAGAAAGAAAATATTTGGTAACAGTTAAAACAAAGTAGATTTGTATTAAAATATGCGGTTTTAAAATGGAAAATATCTCACAAATTGTAAAAGTTTTAAATCTTTCAATTTGCTTAACTGCCATTTTTTCGTCTTCCATAATGTACTTTCATTTAGTTGATTTTTATTTATTTATTTTCAAAATTTTAACTTTTTGTCATTAGTTACACTATTATTTATTATGTTGCTCATTTATTTTGTGCACAAGAGAGGAAGTAAATTAGTAATATATTTATAATTTTACTGTTGGGTACAAGGAAAATAAATCAAAATTTACATTCTTTAAAACTAAAATTTATATTATTTAAAGAAGTGTAAGTTCTCTTTATTAAAAGGAAATTTTATAAACAATAATAAATTTTCTTATCGTTAAAAAAAAAAAAAAAAAAAAAAAAAAACTGTTTAAGAAATACATTTATAAGGTCATTTGATGAAAAATAAAAATGATGTCCACTGAAATACACAAATACAGTTTCAAAACAAATATTAAAATAAATTTCCCATCTTTCAATCGCTTCACTTGACATTTTTTTTTAATTCATTCTGATTCAGTTTTACTTTGTTACTTCAAAGTTAAATTTTTATCCAGATATGTATGTACATAATCCCATTATATGCCAATACAAATGATTATCTACAATAGTGAAAATATGAATTTAAATGAAGTTTATCCTTTAAGAAAAATTGTAAAACATATCAGTATATTAACCCTTTGCACTCGAGGGCTGATTTTCACTGACCACTAGTGCTCTGCGTAAATGAGTGTCCCAAATGCTCGGGACACCGGTATTTCAAACTAATTTTCTTTGCCTTATCTAATAGCCGAATAATCTGTGGTAAAGGATGGCGAAATATACTGTATGATATTAGTGTTGTCCAAATTATTTGGCGTCCATATTTTCGAAGGACTCGAGTCAACGCTATTGATCAGTTAGATTTACCTGTCGAGTGCAAAGAGTTCACCTTTTCCAACACGAAATAATTCTCTTTGTAAAATGACGAAATGCGATGATACCAGAATTTACAAACGGATTTATTAGAGAATATTGTTAATTAGTTTAAACGGGTTAGTTTTCCCACACTTTACGAAAAAAAAATTAATATTATTGGTGCAAGTACTCTTAAAATTAGGCGCCCTTTTTAGCACTTTCCAACAAAGTTGAAAAGTGTTTGTGTAAAACTGTTAGATTTTTACCATCCTGGTTAACCCGTAATCCAGATAATCCGATCCTGGGTAACCGAGTGTCTAGTGTTTATTCTTTCTTGTATTGAAAACAGTAAATAAATACGTACCGAGAAAAATGAATGCGAAATTCTCCAAACATGCTTACTTTCGTTATACAATATCCACCTTCTAACAAACTCTGTGATAATTCAAGTTAACTAATTAGCTCTTGGAGAGGTGATTAGTAGAACCGAGATTTTTGTACTAAACATCATTCTCCTGATAGCTGGTGCTTTTGAAAATCATCAAATCATTTTTTTTCTGTTTGTCTGTTTACACTTTTAACAAAGTTGAAAAGAGTTTATGATTTTGTTTTGTCTGGCCGTCTGGCCACTCTCTAACTCTCGTAAATATTCTTGGATTGTTATGAAATTTTTGGACGTTAATGTCGTTAACGCGAGCACGAACCTTATTGAAAATGAAGTTTCTGCCATGATTAGTTTATTTACAGGTGCAGTCAAAAGTTTTACATTACATTACGGCCTGTGGAGAAAAATCATTTCAATTGATATTTAAAGAGTTTCACCCTATCAGACATCTTCAAATTTATATGCATTTACAAAGTGCATTAAAATATGCATTTTGTAAGGTATGAAGCAAAAAGAATAGTTATTATACATTTACAGAGCCACAGAAAAAATTTCAATGCATTGTAATAAAAGGGAGGGGGGATTGTTTGTGATATATTTTAATTATGGCAGAGAGCGAAATTTCCACTCACTAGCTCGCCATTGGCGAGTAAATATTTATGGTTGGCGAGTAAGTTTCGCCTTTGAAAATGTTGTGCTTCAAATCAAACTATGCACAACGATACACGGAAGTATTTCATAATGAAGCGATGGTATTGATTTTCCAAAAGAAGTAAAAATGCATAGCTTATTACAAAAATATCCCATAGTTTTTATAAATGTAAAATATTCTGGATTTAACAGATAGCTCCTTCTAACAATGTTCTTTTTAAATTAAATTTGTGATAAATATTTCATTTTCTGCGCTGGTGTGGAGGCTGATGTTGCGTTGTTGTCTGAATGAATGTAAAATAGTGGCGAGTAAAAATTTTAGTCTGGCGAGTATCTTTTAAACTGAAATTTTATGCTCTGAACTATGGTAAACGATTTAATTTATAATAAAATTGATATACGTTACTGAGGATTAATGTTAGTTAGTTGATGCATAATATGTAAGCAAATACAAAAGATTTCAAATAGTATATTCTATCCGAAGTCCTATGTATTATGGAAGATGGATGTTAGATGGATGAAATGCATTTTAATTATGATATACGCTTTTAAGTTTCACTGGATGTATGCATATTTTATGGTTATATATATGATAATTGTTACACAATTTAGATATACAGAGTTACACAAAAGATCTCGGAAAGATTACTGAAATTGAGCGTAATTTACTTAAAGGAGATTTTTAAATATGTTATGCCTTTTTTCCATGAACTTCATTTAGTTTACTAAGAAATGTTTGTAGAATATAGATAATGTGATATACAGAGTCATGCAAAGAACTGGATGCGTGGTCGCCTTTCGATGATATTTTCTAAAAATTTTATTTAAGTAGTTTAAAGAGAATTTATCAAAATACTTTCGTGTATTAAAGGTAATAGGTATTTTACAGGCCTAAACAAAAGTATTCAAGTATGACCTTTTTGCCCGAAAATTGTTTGCCACCAGATTATTTGTATAGTGGCGTTTGTTTTATTTAATAGCAAAGTTTTTGTCATTATTATAAGCAAAATTATTCTGCATAAAAATAGTGGTATCATTGTAGCCCGCGGGCCACAGGTTGTGGAACCCTAAAGTATGTTTCCATCTATTAGTATAAACTGCTGAAAGGAAAATTTCAACCATTTAAGCGTTTTCTTTCTAAACTAAATTTTACCATTATATAGTCCATATATTAACAGACTGATCAAATAAAAGGCGTTTCAAAAGTATTGGAATTAAATATTTTATATAGACAATAATATGTTACTAGATGGTACCCATCAAAATTTACTACAATGTTGGTTAAATAAGCTTCTTCATTATTTAACATCTTTAGGTGCGGTAAGGACCATCATGCACATAAAGTAATTTCCCCAAGATGGATAGACTAATTTTGATAATATTTTTTCTTGTAGGCAATAAACAATTTTTACAGGATTTTTTTTTCTTGTTGACAATCAACAAATTTTTTTACTTTTTTTCCTCCAAGACCTGTTAGCTAATTTTATATCTTTTCTCGGCCAATCGACAAACTTTTTTTTCCCTAGGCCGATAAATGATATAATTTTTAATTACAGCCAACTGGCACATTTTGCGCAAACAGTATCTGAAATGGTATGTAACAGAGAGTGGTAAGGGTGACCAGCACATAATAAAGTTAAAAAAAACGCTAGGAACATCAAATAGTTCCAAAAGGCCTGCCAGACGTATAATGTAGTTTGAAAAGTAACGCCAGAAAGCATCCTAAGTGAACAATACGACAATACATATTTCTTTTTTTTTCCTAGCTTTAAAATAATTTCGTAAATTTGAAGGACACCATCTGAAAACTCTATTGCTATTTTAGAAAAATATATATTTGTAATTTTAAACTAAATATGTTAGAAAAAAGATTTTTTAAAAAATTATTTCTGAAAAAATCAAGTTTTTACTGACCATACATTATTTATTTTTCATTCTTTTTCAGCTGAGAAAAAAGGGCATCATTTAAAAAGTTGGTTAATTATTTTTTTTTTTTTATTAAGTTCTAATTTGCAAGCGCGTTCAAATCCTCTCAACCGATGTATTTTTATTGGCAAAATGGTATGTTTTTTTATTTCGCACTTTGTTTTTTCCCATAATGTATGCTTATGTTTCGAAACTTTTGAACGAAAATAGATTAAAGTCGTGCAAAGGCTTTTTTCTATTTTCATTCATAAGTGTCAGGACTCATGTATATATTGCGGTAAAAAACAAAGTCAAAAACCAAAATCATACTTTTTTTTAATAAAAACGATAGATGGCACCAGCTCTCAAAAGCCCGAGTTTTCGCCAATCCTTTTCGATAAAAAAAAAAAAATCTAGTTTGGCGGGTATACTCTAAGCGAAAATCCTCCTACAAATTTCATCGCTTATTATCGGTACAACAAAGTTTTCCATTCTGAAAAATTATTTAAAAATTCAATAATATCTACCTCGTGAGAAAAAAAAAAAAAAAAAAAAAAAAAAAAAAAAGCTGGTAGTTAGTCAGATAACCACAGAATCGCATGTGCCGATAAAATCACAACCGGCTTCCACCGCTTATGATAATTCAACTGAGCGAGCATTTAAACATATGCGTAGAACTTTACTCTAAGGCACAGACTAACTTATGGATTACGCATGCGCATAAGCGAAATTTTAATTGATAATTACAGCTAATTAATAACATTTTTGATCAAACGAATGTACGATAACAAATCTGTGGACATATTTCATTTAAAAAAATGGTTTAATTTGATACAGTAGTTTCTGCTCACGGCCTGTCGAAGGAAAGAATTTTAAATATAGTACCTGTACCCTATATGGACATTTTAAGGAAAATGTATTTTTTTCACCCCCAAATACAAGTCATACGACTCCAAAAATATGTGACCACTATCCTTGGACTATTGACTATCATTATTAAAATTAGCGACCTTGTAATTATTCTGGTTTAATTTAAATGATAAAAACAAAAAAAAAATGTTTACAAGTGTCCATATAAGGAACTACCTGTCCCTATTATGAACAGGTGTTTCCTTATTAACTTTCTACACAGTCTGTATATAAGAGCCACTTTTTCAAGGGATTTTAGAGGAGAGGGAATAAAAAAATGTATCTTAAAGTGTTCCGATGAGGTGGAGGGACAGTAAATATCTTCAGACCATGCATTTTAGGAAGGGGGGGGGATTCTCGGTTTTTACCCTTAGAAGACCCATGCAAAGCCCCTTAGTTACTAGTAAATATTATGAACTACTATTGTTGGTTTTGCTTAGCTTTATTGCATCTGTCTGCCAATTTACATCTGTTATTACTCAGTGCTCACAACATGGGCAAACAGAAACTTTTCCACCATGGGTCCCAGATAATCCTCATGAACATATCTGCCACATGTGATGCATGGCCGCATGTTTGAAAAAGCATCAATACTGCAAAAGAAGCAGTACCAGCTCTCTTTTGTTGACGAAGTCATACCATTGGTACCTACGATTTCGCCAACAGATATCCTACTGGGGGGGGGGGCTTCTTTTTATTTTTCTGCAAGGGTTTTTTGGAGGAAGATTTTTGGGGGGATTGTTCAAATAGCATCTTGTTGAACAAAGATTTTACCACTTTGATGACTTTAGTTCAAAATGTGTTGAGAAATGATTTGCATTTGACTCCAAAAGTATGATAAGCAAAAAAATACTGATCTAATCATAGAGTTTAAAAAAATGCTTAATCACTGGCGTATGGTTTGGGGCACAGAGTGGGTGAGTGGGAGGAAAAATATGAAATACAGGGTGCGTAGTCTGGAAGCACCTTGTAAGGACCTTTTACCAGAATTTTTATAATGTAATATTTGTTTTATTTAACGAAAAAGAAACCCTTTTTTCAGATTTAGTAACCAGTACTTTAAAGAATTTCTGATACTAAAAGAATTAAAATCCTCTGAGTTTCTTGATGACTACGCACCCTGAAATACTACAGAGAGGTACTATCAAAGAGTATCGATTTTTAATAGAAAATTACTTACGTAGAATGATTTTTTGATCTTAAATCAGCTTATGCGTTTTTATTCTTCTATATTGTTAATTTTATTCTTATTTAGCCGCAAATTTCTTTTTTACCCTTTTCCAAAATAACATACTATTTTTCTTTTCATTATCATTTTCTCGTGAAAGACAGAGAAAATAATGTGTTCACCATAAAAAAAAGTATTTCTATGATAATCGATAAATGTGAAATAAAAATTGATGTTTATATTTTTTTTCAAAGAACCTTATTCATTTTCTCAAGGGAAAATTCTTTTAATTTTTAAAAATCATGATTACCATCAAGTGAGATTTAAATTTGCAAGGCGAATTTTTTGTCATATCGTAGCATAACACATATAATTAAAACTTTTTTTTTCATTATTTAAAATGAAGCTTTTGTAAAAATATTGTCTTGCGAAAGAATTCACTGTTTTAAAGAATTCCGCATAAAAATGTAATATTTACGATTAGCTGTAAGAGTTAGAAGAAAATAAAAGAGATACTGCGTTCTATAAACATTATTAAAAAAATCGAATTTAAGAAATTTTACATGTTGCTTCAAATAATCTACGATATAAAATACCCATTTTCAATAATGTCAAGTGACTTTCAACTTTTTTGTTACAAAGCAGATATTAATCACATTATACTATTTTATTTCATGATTTTCTTTTATAGTCCAGTCATTTTAGCACCTTTTTTTGCAAATAGCGGGAAAAATTAGAACAAAGCTGGATTTTTGCAGAGGTGCTAGTTAAGGTATGTAGTTTAACATACTAAAAGTCCCCATCGATCCGATGTGAGCTTCCGCCTCCAGGGGGAGCTAAAGAGCTTGAAAATCGGTTTTATGTGAATATCTCACGAACAATGGCATCTAGGCAAAAAAGTTCAATTACAAAGATGTAGATAATTTAATTTCCTACAAAAAGTGTCATTAACATTTTTTTGTCACACCAACCCTTCCCTGCCAAAAATTAAGATAAAGTAAACATTATTGGAAAAAATATGCAAGAACAATCATAACGCGGCGGAGAGGCAGAGCAAATACTAAACAACTTTCGATTACCCCCCCATTTCTCCCCCATTGTCTGTATGGCGTTTTCGCGCGCTTGTGCAATACGTCACCTGAAAATAATAAGGTTCTATCTGTGTTTTTGAAAAAAATCGACTTATCGATATAGAAATGTTCTATTTGTATCTATTTGTATCTCTCGATTAAAATAATGTCGTAATATAATTGTAAGGTTACATGTAAATTATATATAACATCATTTTGATGCAGAAATGCCTTCATAGATATAAATAGAGCCTTTCTATATAGATTAGTCAATATTTTCAAAAACACAGGTAGAACTGTATTATTCTCAGGTGACGAATAGTCATTGCCCAATACGCTATCTCTCTTTGCATTTCTCGAAACGTACCACCTACAAGTACTTACCAATGTTTTATTTTCATTTGGTGCTCATTTCGCTAGTATGAAATCACCCTAATTTATTGAACGAAGTATTTATTCTTTGTGAGATTTTAGGAAGGGAATAATTTTATTTTCAACGCATGTTGTAGAAAGTTTTAAATTAGTTATGACAGTTTAAAATGACTCTTTCTTAATTGCTGATTCTGAGCGAAAAATGGAGATTGACAAAATAGTTCATCTTGCATGAGATGAGGACTGCGTTTCGAAAGATTATGTAAAAATAGAAAAAAAAGCGACTGAAGTCCATTGTGACAGCAAGTTCGGAAAGAGATGACCATAAGTGGAAAATATTTGAAGATATGGTTAAAACAATAATGAATTTACAGTTCATTCAAAGAGTAAAAAAAATTATTCACGAAAGGATTCTATTAAATCATACAGTAAATCTATTGCAGAAAAAAAGATCAACGTCCGCAAAAATTAATCATCCATTGAAGGAAAAATTGAGAAATGACCGTCCGTTGTTTGAATTTAGGGGAAAATGTTTGTTATATTCTGATACATTAGACAAAGATTTTTTACAGAAGGAAAAAAAGAAAGCTCTAAAGTATCGCGTTATTTTAATCTAATCATTAACATAAGACATGTCTCATATCTATGCTTATGGAGAAATTTATGGAGAATGGTTTCGAAGCGAAACAAGCAGAAGATGATGCAGACACACTAATTGTTAACACTATTGAAGTATCAAAGTCTGGTGCGCTTACTGCTGTTGTTGGCGATGATGTTGACTTGCTCGTATTGTTGACTGCTTTAGCATCTCCAGAGATAGAGATATTTTTTATTAAGCCTGGAAGAGGACGAATTGTAACCACCCTGTATTCATCGCACATTCTTGACAATAATGCTGTTCTGAAACATCATATATTGTTCTTCCACACTTTTTCAGGTTGTAACTCAACATCAGCAATGTTTGGGAAATGTAAAATATCTTTAGCAAAATTTTTGAAAAAGGAAGAAGATCATAACATACAAGCTGCCAGCATTTTTAAAAGTGATCAAGTATCTTAATTTGAAGGCAGGAAAAACTATTTTTCTAGTTTTATACGGTAGTAAAGCAGAAATTTCTCTGAACTAGTACCGTTATGTATGTTTCAAGAAAAAATTTGCTGTTGGTAAAAAAAAAGCCTTTTATTGTTGCCGCTTACCAAAGATGTAGCTAGATTGTACAGTTTACGTATTTATCATCAAGTACAATACTGATTGAGTGATAAACTTACTTCCTGAGAACTGGGGCTGGCAAAATGCACCAAATTTGGTTCCAATTCCTGCTACCTTACCGCCCGCATCAAAATATATTATTGAATCTATTTTTTGCACTTGCTCCAAAGGATGTGGAAAAGCATGTAGATGCCGAAAAATTGGATTGAAAAGTTCTGCTATTTGCATAAATTGCTGCTGAGTTTCATTTCATAATACTAGTAAAATTGAATTTGAAGACGAGTAAAATATTGACAGTATCCTGCCCCCTGCAAGGGAGGAGGGAAGCGCTGTTTCTGAATTCAGTGATGATATCGAAAGACAAACAAAAAATACTGAAAGCAGCACAACAACGAAAGAAAGAAATACAGATAATGACGAATCTGAATCGAGTGTAGAAATTGAAGCTGTGCAAAGAATTACTAAAGCAGTTAAACGACTGAAATTGGATTAAGCCAGTCACTATAACTGGAATATGTCTACGGGGGAAACCACAATAATAAAAAAAACGCACTAAGTGATTTACCTCAAGGGTGGTGTGGAAATAAGCATAAATGTATATTATATATTCACTTTCCCAATTCAAAAGTGAGAATTATAGGTCTGTTTACATAATTTTTGTTAAACGTAGCAGCAGATTTTTTGTATTTTTATAATTTTACTTTCAAATATGTTCACTTTTTTACATTTTTGATAGGGAAGGGTTAATGTGACAAACAAATGTTAATAACACTTTTTATAGGAAATTAAATTATCTACAACTTTGTAACTCAACTTTTTTCTCTATATGCCATTGTTCGTGAGATATTCACAAAAAACTGATTTTCAAGCTCTTTAGCGCCCCCTGGTGGCGAAAGCTCACATCGGATCGATGGGGACTTTTAGTATGTTTAACTACATAATCTAACTAGCACCTATGCAAAAATCCAGCTTTGTTCTAATTTTTTCCCCTATTTTTGCTAAAATGGCCTGGCTATTAATTAAAATGGACATTTTGTCGTTTTTTCTGCATTTCCGGATGTTTCGCTATTTTGAGAAATTAAACATTAGAAATAATTATCACGATATGCTGTAAGCATCACAATAATATAAAACAATTCGAAGAATATAAACCTTATTTTTTTTTTTTTAATTATTTTTCATTCGATTTTTTATTATTTTTTCAGCAATTTTAATGCGAATAACGGAAAATAGTCACTTTATTTTTATCTACGATCAGTGACGTAGCCAGGGTACGGGAGGGGGTCCAAACCTTCTTGATACCACTCATTTTTAACACGTTCTGCTCGCTTTATCCGGAAAATTTCCTGCTATTAATGAAAGCGAAGAAAACGTTACAATATTACTAGTTTCCAGAATATTTGCCCCCCCCCCTTGCCTGGCTAAACCACTGTCTGCAATGCAAAGCAAAGAAATCTTGAATATTCATACTGACGACAAGCATACTTTTTTCAAACTGAAAGAATATTAAAATTAGACAAATTAACCCTTAAATGCATATTATATCATTTTCGATACCATAAGTGTTCCCGATTTATTGGGTGTTTTATTCACATATTCCGTATTCTCACCAGAAATTTAGAAGAGCAATTTTCACTTTACTTAATAACAGACCATTCGTAATTAAATAAAGAAAAACTTACTATTTAGATTTTTCTGGTGTGAATTCTGATTCTTTGAATTGCGCATTTTTTGGAACGCGTTCTATCCTGAGCATTTAAGGATTAATAAAGTTCTGCTGAGAGAAAAATAATTATCAATATACGAACAGTTATATGTACATGATAAATACATTATCATGCTCTTATTAACAATTTCCATAAAAAATGAAAGTGTTTATGCATTCGATTTGTCTGTTCACGCTTCATGTAAATATACTTGGATTTCCACATAATTCCTAACAATACATGTGGGAGCGACCTTCTTACTCCTATAGCACGGTTGCTATATGTCCAATTTCCAAACTTCGACCAATGTTGCCACTGGGTTACTTTTTTTTAAATTCAAATTTCTTGATTGACACCACATTTTTTAAACAGAAAAATTCCTTTTGTTTAGTCTGTCATTAAATAAAACGCATTTTACCACTTCAAAAAAGTGGTGTCAATCAAGAATCTGAATTTTAAAAAAGTAGCCCATCTGGCAACACTGACTCCGACGATAAAGACAAGGTCCTACAGCACGGCTGCTATATATCCCAACTAGATGAATGCCGTGGCTAAGGGCTGACACTTAAAAACTGAAGTGAGGACATCGTGAGCAGAACGATTTTTGTCGTTTGGAGAGAACAACGCGGAATGACGAATACAGATATGATGGAACGATGAAATACGATGTCTGAAGTGGTTTCTTTGTAAATATTCTTCTGTAAATAATATTCTTTTTGTAAATATTTAACAGTTAGAAGTTCTAAAATTTCAACGGTGTCAGAATCGACTGTATGTCTCTCAGTTTACTTATGATTTCAAGAACTTAAGATTCTACATACATACTATGATACGTGCGGTATTGAAGTTTTTAGCTTTAATAGTTCATTTACAAAAACACTCAAAATATTTCCATTTTATTATGACACATTCAGAAAATTAGCTTGCAGAGTATTTTAATGATATTACGTTATTTTAAATATATTTAAAGTGACATAACGTACTGAATATCAGAATAAGATTTTTATTATAGAATAGGATATATCACAACATTTGTCGTTCATTTACAGAGCACGCAAATTTTTTCGGCAAAGAATTGTCTTTGGAAAATAATTGCTGAAAATGAGTTACAAAGTATGATATACGCATTAAAATTTAAGGTACTACTCTGTTAACCCGTCGACCAATTTCGCCAAATTATACAAATCGCCAAACTAATAGCCAAATTATACATATTGACATAATCTTTATTTTAAATAACGAAATAATTAGTAGAATATTAATAAAAATACAAATAAAATCTCGAAAAAAAAATCACTTAATGATATTTTAAACACGTGAATCGTAGTTAATGTCATTGAATGTGACATTCACGATCACATTGGCATTTAATCTTATAATTTGGCAATAATTTTTTGGTCGACAGAATAACCTAGTAGTACCAAATTTAACCCTCCAAGCGTCTGTATCTAATATATGTAGTTGGTATAGAGAGCTCAAAAAATTCACGTGACTTTCTCTTTATTAGCTGAATTTTCTGAAGGAGAATTTTCAACTGAGATATATTGAATTGCATTACCAGGGCTCCCAAATAGTCCGCCAACTGAACATTAATATTTTTTTAGAATTGTTTTCTTTTTATATTCTTTCAGCAAGTTGCGCAGAAACCGCCTTCGGAGATTGGTTTTAGCACAAAACCTGTAAAAATCTACTATGGAATTTTCCGCTAAAATATATTGGTGCACAGTTCGCGGATTATTTCGGAGCCCTGCATTACGTACCCATCGTTCTATGGAGTTCCTTTACCTGCGGTCTATTCTGTTGAGCTACAGGGTGTCCTATTTAATAATGTTTGTCTGCATGTCAACTATCACCCAGTGGCGTAGCTAAGGGGGGGGCAAGGGGGCGTCCGCCCCGGGCGCTGAGGCCTAGGGGCGCCAAATTGAGAGAAATTGTTATATATCTATATTGGGGTGGGGGCGCAAAATTTCTTGCTGGCCCCGGGCGCCAAAAAACATAGCTACGCCACTGCTATCACCCCTCAAAGTTTGCCGGTGTGCTAGCGAAACACCCTGTATACAATAAGCAATTGAAGATAAAAAAACAAATAAAAGCAGTATTAAAACAAATTTTAACAATATTAACTTAAGATGCAATTTCATAAAAATAATTCATCTTTATATGCTTATATGTTCAAATGTGGTCTTTTGTATCACTTTCAAGTGATAATTCATTTTTTTTTTCAAAGAGTATCCTCATTACCAATATTATTTTCGAATACGAATTCTGATATCCTCAGGTTTAAGATTATTGAGCTTGAATTCATTTAAGTTCTAGCAAATACTTTAAATTAACCTTTTATTTATTAGAAGCATTGACCACACTGATTTCAAAATTAAATTTCTCAAAAACAAAGATCAATAGAATTGTGCAGTAAACGGTTTGTTTATAGAGTAAGCTGTAAAAATCTTATACAAAAGTTTCGAGCGATAAATATTTTGAAAAGATTGTGTTCTGATTGCAAAGAATGCTTTGATTTGACAGTTTTCTTGCTGGCAGAGAATGTGTTTTTCGGCTTAAAGTGACATATTTCATAGTTTTTTTTTTAATTAATTTTTTGAAATTTCGAAATTCTAAAAATTTACTTCGAAAAATCTTTAAAATATTGCACTGTAAGATGAAAAAATATTTCTCTGCAGGCAATCTAAAACAAGAAAAATGTCAAATTAAAGCATTCTATGCAATCAGAACGCAATTTTTTCAAAATATTCACTGTTTGAAATTTCTGTATAAGATTTTTACAGATTACCTAATGAAAAAACCGTTTACCGCATATTACTATCGATCTTTATTTTTGAGAAATTTAATTTTGAAATCAGGGTGTTATTTGCTGGACACCCTGTATCTAAATGGCGGACCAGATGTTATGACCAATAACGTTATCTGAGCGAGAAACTGTAGCTTAAACTGTGAAGCATTGGCCTTGTAAGCCAAGTATCTGGATTCTGTTTTTGGCCTGGGCAATTTTTCGCTCAGTTGGAAATATTTAATTCGTATGAGATATATTGCTCTTGTATGCGTGATGTGTTTCCATGAATGTAGTTACTACAATGAAAACCATAGAAAGCGCTGCTCGAAAAATTCGGATTTCTTCCGATTGCAGAAAGGAGCAACTAAAATGGAATTTTAAAATTTGCTGTACGTTTCTATATCGTTGAAATAAACAAATTTTAATTTATTAAATGGTGCATATTTGTTACATTATTCTGAAAGTGTTGGAAAGTTTTTATAATCTATGTTTGATACTTAATTTTTTTTCTTGTTTTTTGCTTAATATTTCACCTGTGTATTATTAGATTTCTTTTCATTATCATTTTTAAGGGAAAATTCTTTCATGTTTCAATAATTGTATTGCCGTCAGATTGTGATTTACAAAGTGGAGTATTCTTAACATTGTTGCAAAACAGAAATAATAATAACATGGTTTCCACAACTTAAAATAAAGAATACTGCCCAGCTAAACTGATGGCATTGAGCTCACAGGCTACAAATACTAATTGTACATTAAAGCCTTATATTTTCAAGGGTTAATTCCGTTCGAAAAAAAAAATTAAGAAGGGGAAACAGCTCTCCCCTTTCCTCTTTTTTTATACTTAATCATTGAACCTCCTATACTATCAAAGACATGCTTTATCATATAAAAAATCTATATCCAAAATTCAGAGCAAGTTAGATAATTCTTAATAAAAACCCATTTAGCATTTATATAATTTAAAAGGAGTTATCCCCCTCTTTTATACTTAACCATTAAACTTCCAAAACTATTCAGAGATTTGAACGAAATCTGAAAATTCTGCTTGAAAAACCCATTTATATAAATTAAGGGGGGGGGCATTAGAACCCCTGTTCCCCCTATTTATACTTATTCAATGAACACCTAATAACAGTCACGGAATCGCCTCATCAGAATGATCCTAATCTAAATTTTGAACGAAAACATAATTCTGCATGAAAATCCCATTTATATCAACTAACGGGGGGGGGGGGATTAGAACCCTTTTTCCCCCGATTTATACTTATTCAATGAACACCTAATAACAGTCACGGAATCGCCTCATCAGAATGATCCTAATCTAAATTTTGAACGAAAAATTAATTCTGCATGAAAATCCCATTTATATCAACTAACGGAGGAGGGGCATTAGAACCCCTGTTCCCCCTATTTATACTTATCCAATGAACACCTAATAACAGTCACGGAATCGCCTCATCAGAATGATCCTAATCTAAATTTTGAACGAAAACTTAATTCTGCATGAAAATCCCATTTATATCAACTAACGGGGGGGAGGCATTAGAACCTCTGTTCCCCCTATTTATACTTATTCAATGAACACCTAATAACAGTCACGGAATCGCCTCATCAGAATGATCCTAATCTAAATTTTGAACGAAAACTTAATTCTGCATGAAAATCTCATTTATATCAACTAACGGGGGGGGGGGGGGGCATTAGAGCCCCTGTTCCCCCTATTTATACTTATTCAATGAACACCTAATAAGTCACGGAATTGCCTCATCAGAATGATCCTAATCTAAATTTTGAACAAAAACTTAATTCTGCATGAAAATCCCATTTATATCAACTAACGGGGGGCATGAGCTCCCCGTTCCCCCTCTTATACATATCGAATGAACTCCAAAAACTAATCAGGGAAGCGCCTTGTCAGGATATACCTATATACAAAATTTCAAGTGGATCGGATATTTTTATCATGAGTTATCGCGTTACGCACATACATACAGAACGGACGGGCACATAAGCTCTCAGGCTATGATAGCCTGTGAGCTAAAAAATAAATAAAATAAATTATTTTTGCTGAATGATTTATTATTTTGAATAGATTGTTATTAAAAATAACATTCACAGTATATTATTAAACATCACAACAATGTAAAACAATTGCTCAATGCTAAGAACCTTGGTAAAAAAAAAAAAAAAAAAAAAAAAAAAACTTATTTAAGGTCATCTTTCTATGTTATGAAAATCCCTTTTATTTTTTAATAACATTAAATCATTTTTTCTGGTACTTACAAAGCATCTAATAATAAAGCAATATTTAACCATTATTTAATACATATAATTTTTTTTCTGAGTGTTTCTCTATTTTTAGAAATTTAATATTAGAAATTATCCCTTTTCATATTTTTAATATAGAAATTACTCCTTATAGAAATTATTCCAGAAAAAAAAACGTGTTCTATTTAAACAAAAAATATATCAAACAAGTTCTTTATTTTTGTTTTAAAACATGAAATATGAAAGTAATAACTTTTCAATTTGTATTTCTTTAGAAAAATGTTATATTCCTGAATGATTCGCAATTTTCAAATGTTTAGCATTAAATAAAGTAAAAGAAACGATACATTGTGAATATCACAATAATGTAAAACAATTACTAATTTCTAAGAATCGCGGCAGTTGAAAATAAACTTAACACAAAAAAATTGTTTTGTGGTAACTTAAATCAACTTGTGATACAAAATAACGTTTTATTTTGTATTAATATCAAATAGTTTTTCTATGTCTAATTTTTTTTCTTTTTATAGGAAATTTTAACATATTTTGATTATTCAATATAGAAGTTAATCCTTTTTTATATTTATTTCCGATATTAGGATTCACTACTCTATTCAATAATTGGCACACATTTTTATTTTTCGTTCGATAAATTCATTTTATCTAGCTGAAGTATTTTTTTTTTTCATTCTTTTTCATAATTACAATTTTTTGCTGTTAGTTTCCTTTGCATTATCATTTTCCAGGTTCAAGAGAGAGAAAATAATGTATTTATCACAAAATTATTTCCATTCTTATCAGTAACTGAGGAGTTAGTGTTGATGTTTATATTCCTTTGAAAGGCGAAGTTTAGTCATTTTCTCAAGCGAATTTTTTCCTTTTTCAATAATTGTACTTGCTGCCTGTACTGTAGATTTGTACTTTAAAGTATATTGACCAGGTTCTTTTTAAAATGCATTCGCTAGAGTTGTAGACTATGATCGCTTAAGAAAATAAATGCTCGTTAAGAAAACTATTTATTTGCAGTAACTTATAAATTTAAAGCTTTCATACAGAAAAAGTTAGGGATGGTGCCTGAACGCATTTTTATGAAAACAGTCTTCACATGACTGAGTTCATGAAGCGAGAGGGAGGCAATTGAATTTCTCATTCAGAATTCACACATTGGCATCATAGATTGGCGAAAAGGAGCATATGAAAAGTGAATGATATCATAACCATGAAATTTTCTGTTACGCTTTAAACAATTAAGATGATTTTGAATTTAATGCAGGGCAACCAGAAATGGGCAGCCCTAAAAAAATACGCCAAAAAGAATTCGAGCCAAAATCGTACGTTATAGGTCTCTGTTTTGGGAAAACATATGAAAGACACAATAATGCCGCATGCACATAGAAAGATTATTACGTAACGAATAAGTTAGAATCACAATTAAGCAGAGAGAAAAGCGATTTTACTGACCGCAAGCAAAGCATATCTTTATTCTTTCTTTTATTATTTTAGCGAAGCCGAAAATTCATCTAAAGGAAATCTCTTTATCTGAGAACCGTTTTAATGATACAGCAGATGTTACATATGTTTTCTTTCTTTACTTTTTAACGGAAAGTTATTGTGGGATCGAAATAAAACGTTAAGATAAAATAGCTATTTAATTAAAGATTAGTTTTAACTGTAATTTAGAAAATGTAAAATTTAAGAAAACTATATGTGATTCTACATCACACTGCCATATGAATATTCACATAGTAA
This sequence comes from Maratus speculifer, assembly GCA_964019185.1. NCBI lineage: Eukaryota > Metazoa > Arthropoda > Arachnida > Araneae > Salticidae > Maratus > Maratus speculifer. The sequence goes on from OZ025303.1 coordinate 202,847,452, forward strand.
ACTTTTCCTCTTGTTTTTATGAAACAGAAATAATTATAACACGGCTTTCATTACTTAACCCTCCTGGTACCATTGTGAACATCACAATAATGTAAAACAATTACTAATTTCTAAGAATCGCGGCAGTTGAAAATAAACTTAACACAAAAAAAAATTGTTTTGTGGTAACTTAAATCAACTTGTGATACAAAATAACGTTTTATTTTCTATTAATATCAAATAGTTTTTCTATGTCTATTTTTTTTTCTTTTTATAGGAAATTCTAACATATTTTGATTATTCAATATAGAAATTAATCCTTTTTTATATTTACTTCCGATATTAGGATTCACTACTATATTCAATATTTGGCACACATTTTTATTTTTCGTTCGATAAATTCATTTTATCTAGCTGAAGTATTTTTTTTTCATTCTTTTTCATAATTACAATTTTTTGCTGTTAGTTTCCTTTGCATTATCATTTTCCAGGATCAAGAGAGAGAAAATAATGTATTTATCACAAAAGTATTTCCATTCTGATCAGTAACTGAGGAGTTAGTTTTGATGTTTATATTCCTTTGAAAGGCGAAGATTAGTTATTTTCTCAAGCGATTTTTTTCATTTTTCAATAACTGTACTTGCTGTCATATGAATATTCACATAGTAAATTTTTCCTCTTGTTTTTATAAAACAGAAATAATTATAACACGGTTTTCATTACTTAACCCTCCTGATACCATAGGGATCTTATTTGACCGCAGTTTTTTTTTTTTGTTTTGTTTTTTTTTTTGTTTTGACATTTTTAATGTTTCAAAACAGAAACATTTCAAAACAATTTTTATTTGAACTTATTAGACAGTGTGGTATTGTTACATTATTCTGAATGCGTGCGAAAGTTTTTCATAATCTATGCTTGACACTTGTTTTTTTTTTTTTTTTTTTTTTTTTTTTTTTTTTTTTTTTTTTTTTAAATTGCACATGTTACTTTCTTCTATCTTAAATAGAGGAAAGTATTGTAATCGAAATTTTTTCGACTTCCGGTTTCGACGGACTTACATGTTTTAGGGGTCAGAGATTCCAAAAAACATGTTTTTAGAAAATGTCTGTCTGTCCGTGTGTCTGTGTGTCTGTCTGTGTGTCTGTGTGTATGTCGCCATTCTACCATTAAAAAGTGTATGAAGTTATGCATAGAACTGAACCAAATTTTTTGTGAATGTTTTTGGCTGTGGCAAGCAGGTCCTCCTTCAATTTTGAAATATTCAGCCTGAAGGGAGCGCTGCAATTGCGATTTTTGTGCCATTTTAAATATTGTACCGACCAAAAGTATATGAAGTTATGCATCGAATTGAACCAATTTTTTTGTGTAAGTGTATGACTATGGCTAGTTGGTCCTCCCTTAATTTGCAAAAAATCTGTCGAAGGGACCGCTGCAATCGCGATTTTTGTGTCATTTTTAATATTGTACCGACCAAAAGTATATGAAGTTATGCATCGAATTGAACCAAATTTTTTGTATAAGTGTATAACTATGGCTAGTTGGTCCTCCCTTAATTTGCAAAAAATCCGTCGGAAGGGAGCGCTACAATCGCGATTTTTGTGCCATTTTCAACATTTTACCGACCAAACGTATATGAAGTTATGCATCGAATTGAACCAAATTTTTTGTGTAAGTGTATGACTATGGTTTGTTGGCCCTCCCTGAATTTGAAAAAAATCCTTCGGAAGGGGGCGCTGCAATCGCGATTTTTGTGTCATTTTTAATATTGTACCGACCAGAAGTATATGAAGGTATGCATCGAATTGAACCAAATTTTTTGTGAAAGTGTATGACTATGGCTAGTTGGTCTTCCCTGAATTTGAAAAAAATCCGCCGGAAGGGGGCGCTGCAATAGCGAATTTTATACAATTTTCAATATTGCACCACTTAAAAGTGTATGAAGTTAGTTCTAGAACTGAACTAAATTTTTTGTATATGATTATTTTTTGGTAAGGCAAATAAATCCTCCCTGAATTAAAAAAAAATCTGCCTATCATTCTATTGTCCATCCGCTCGTGCAGAGACGAAAATTCGTTTTTACTCCGATTAATTGATTGAAGCAGAAATTTAAGAAGAAAATGAAGGTTGTATGGTATTGAATTAAAGTTATTAAACATAGCTGCCAACTCTTCTGATTTTTTGACCCGGAAAAATTTAATAGAAATTTTTGCCTTTTTTAATCACTGGAATACGGTGATTTGAAATAGTAAAATTTTCTTTAAAAATTTTCCGGGCCGAAAAAGCGGAATATGTTGGCAGCTATGTTAAAGCATTAAAATGAGTAACTATTTTTTTTAAATATTAAAATGTACGTATGAGACAGAAGAAAGTTTCGGGATTGGCACATCCAACTAGTTTGTTGTTATTTTTCTTTTCATTATTATATTTCGTGAACAAGAACTAAAATGTAGTGTTCATCATAAAATAATTTCTATTTTTATCAATAGCTGAGGAGTTAGTGCTCATACTTATATTCTTTTAGAAGAAGAACTCTAATCTTTTATTCAAGAAAAAAAAAATTTATGCTTCAAGAATTGTACTTACCATCAGGTGATGGTTACGAAGTGAACAATTCTTAACGTTGTTACAAAACAGAAATAATAATAACATGGTTTTTACAGTTTAAAATAAATTTTTTGAAAAAAAAAATCTTGCTGAACGATTTGTTATTTTGAATGAATTATTATTGAAAGTAACATTTACGGTATATTGTAAACATTAGAATGATTTAAAACAACTGGTCAGTGGCGTACGAAGAGAAAACTGCGCCCAGGGCAAAGTTTCAAGTTGGCGCCCCTTCTCCCAACTTTTTCTTGCGACAGCCCAAAAATGACGTTTGTAGTGTAAATTTAGCACTCCCAAAATTTCCTCACGGGTCAACCGCCCTTTTCACCCACCCTCCCTTTTGCACGGCGCTACAACTACATAATAATAAGAACTTCGGCGTCTAAAAAAATCTAATTTATGGTAATCACTACAGCTATATGTTATAAAAAACCTTTTTATTTTTTAATTATATAAAATAATTTTTCTGATACTCACAAAACACCTAATAATAAAGCAATACTTTATCGTTATTTAAAGTACTTTTTTTCTGTGTGTTTCGCTATTTTTAGAAAATTAATATTAGAAATTACATCGTCACAACAAAACATCCCAGATCATGAAACAATTGGAGCACGTTCTTTTTTTCCGATCGATAGATACATTTTATTGAGCTAAAGTTTTTTTTCTGTTTCATAATTACATTTTTTGTTGTTGTTTGACTTCTTTTCATTATCATTTTTGGGGATCAAGGATGAAAATAATGTTATAATAATGCAAAATATAAATGCATCTTAACCGTTTGAGCTCTGGTGGGTAAATTTCTTAAAAATTCGAAATGTCAGATTGGCACCAGTATTTTGTAAAAAAAAAAACCGCTTAAGGTTATACAAGAAAAAATTTATTAAACCTTTTTCAAAGAAATTTGGTCGAATATTCCGGTGTCATTGTGACATTTCGGAATTAAAATTAAGTGGTAGAAAATTCAACCATCAGAGCTCAAAGAGCTAATATTAATTCTATTTTTATCAGCAGCTCATGAGTTCTTGCTGGTGTTTATATTCTTTTGGGAGACAAATTTTAATCATTTTGTAATGGGATTTTTTTTTCAATAATTGCACTGACCGTTGAGTTTTCACAAAGTGAAATTTTCCTCTTGTTTTCACAAAACAAAAACACTTATAACATGGTTTTCACTTATTTAAAACAAACCATTTTTATGGAAAAAAAAAAACTTTTGAACAATTCGCTATTGTAAAGAGTTTATCATGGAAAATGACATTCACGACATATTTTAAACATCGCGACGATATAAATCACTACTATAAAATCGCGGCCATTTCAAAACAAATTTCTAATGTATGAAACATATTTTCTGTTAAAAGATAAGCTTTTATTTTTTAAGACCAACAAAATATTTTTTTTTAGTTAAAAAGAAAAAATTAATAATAAGGAATAAATTCCAATTATTTAAAATATGATTTTTCTGGTTGTTCTGCTATTTTTAGAAACTCATTAATAGAAATGACATTCACATTTTTCTGTAAATCTTACAATAATAGAAAATATTTAGAAAACGCATTTATTTTTTGTTCAATAAACTCATTTTATTTATTGCGATGTCGAAAAGATGTCGATGTAGAAAATGTCTGTCATAGTTATAAGTTATGCATAGAACTGAACCAAATTTTTTGTGAATGTTTTTGGCTGTGGCAAGCAGGTCCTCCTTCAATTTTGAAATATTCAGCCTGAAGGGAGCGCTGCAATTGCGATTTTTGTGCCATTTTCAATATTGTACCGAAAAAAAGTATATGAAGTTATGCATCGAATTGAACCAATTTTTTTGTGTAAGTGTATGGCTATGGCTAGTTGGTCCTCCCTGAATTTGAAAAAAATCCTTCGGAAGGGGGCGCTGCAATCGCGATTTTTGTGTCATTTTTAATATTGTACCGACCAGAAGTATATGAAGGTATGCATCGAATTGAACCAAATTTTTTGTGAAAGTGTATGACTATGGCTAGTTGGTCTTCCCTGAATTTGAAAAAAATCCGCCGGAAGGGGGCGCTGCAATAGCGAATTTTATACAATTTTCAATATTGCACCACTTAAAAGTGTATGAAGTTAGTTCTAGAACTGAACTAAATTTTTTGTATATGATTATTTTTTGGTAAGGCAAATAAATCCTCCCTGAATTAAAAAAAAAATCTGCCTATCATTCTATTGTCCATCCGCTCGTGCAGAGACGAAAATTCGTTTTTACTCCGATTAATTGATTGAAGCAGAAATTTAAGAAGAAAATGAAGGTTGTATGGTATTGAATTAAAGTTATTAAACATAGCTGCCAACTCTTCTGATTTTTTGACCCGGAAAAATTTAATAGAAATTTTTGCCTTTTTTAATCACTGGAATACGGTGATTTGAAATAGTAAAATTTTCTTTAAAAATTTTCCGGGCCGAAAAAGCGGAATATGTTGGCAGCTATGTTAAAGCATTAAAATGAGTAACTATTTTTTTTAAATATTAAAATGTACGTATGAGACAGAAGAAAGTTTCGGGATTGGCACATCCAACTAGTTTGTTGTTATTTTTCTTTTCATTATTATATTTCGTGAACAAGAACTAAAATGTAGTGTTCATCATAAAATAATTTCTATTTTTATCAATAGCTGAGGAGTTAGTGCTCATACTTATATTCTTTTAGAAGAAGAACTCTAATCTTTTATTCAAGAAAAAAAAAATTTATGCTTCAAGAATTGTACTTACCATCAGGTGATGGTTACGAAGTGAACAATTCTTAACGTTGTTACAAAACAGAAATAATAATAACATGGTTTTTACAGTTTAAAATAAATTTTTTGAAAAAAAAAATCTTGCTGAACGATTTGTTATTTTGAATGAATTATTATTGAAAGTAACATTTACGGTATATTGTAAACATTAGAATGATTTAAAACAACTGGTCAGTGGCGTACGAAGAGAAAACTGCTCCCAGGGCAAAGTTTCAAGTTGGCGCCCCTTCTCCCAACTTTTTCTTGCGACAGCCCAAAAATGACGTTTGTAGTGTAAATTTAGCACTCCCAAAATTTCCTCACGGGTCAACCGCCCTTTTCACCCACCCTCCCTTTTGCACGGCGCTACAACTAAATAATAATAAGAACTTCGGCGTCTAAAAAAATCTAATTTATGGTAATCACTACAGCTATATGTTATAAAAAACCTTTTTATTTTTTAATTATATAAAATAATTTTTCTGATACTCACAAAACACCTAATAATAAAGCAATACTTTATCGTTATTTAAAGTACTTTTTTTCTGTGTGTTTCGCTATTTTTAGAAAATTAATATTAGAAATTACATCGTCACAACAAAACATCCCAGATCATGAAACAATTGGAGCACGTTCTTTTTTTCCGATCGATAGATACATTTTATTGAGCTAAAGTTTTTTTTCTGTTTCATAATTACATTTTTTGTTGTTGTTTGACTTCTTTTCATTATCATTTTTGGGGATCAAGGATGAAAATAATGTTATAATAATGCAAAATATAAATGCATCTTAACCGTTTGAGCTCTGGTGGGTAAATTTCTTAAAAATTCGAAATGTCAGATTGGCACCAGTATTTTGTAAAAAAAAAACCGCTTAAGGTTATACAAGAAAAAATTTATTAAACCTTTTTCAAAGAAATTTGGTCGAATATTCCGGTGTCATTGTGACATTTCGGAATTAAAATTAAGTGGTAGAAAATTCAACCATCAGAGCTCAAAGAGCTAATATTAATTCTATTTTTATCAGCAGCTCATGAGTTCTTGCTGGTGTTTATATTCTTTTGGGAGACAAATTTTAATCATTTTGTAATGGGATTTTTTTTTCAATAATTGCACTGACCGTTGAGTTTTCACAAAGTGAAATTTTCCTCTTGTTTTCACAAAACAAAAACACTTATAACATGGTTTTCACTTATTTAAAACAAACCATTTTTATGGAAAAAAAAAACTTTTGAACAATTCGCTATTGTAAAGAGTTTATCATGGAAAATGACATTCACGACATATTTTAAACATCGCGACGATATAAATCACTACTATAAAATCGCGGCCATTTCAAAACAAATTTCTAATGTATGAAACATATTTTCTGTTAAAAGATAAGCTTTTATTTTTTAAGACCAACAAAATATTTTTTTTTAGTTAAAAAGAAAAAATTAATAATAAGGAATAAATTCCAATTATTTAAAATATGATTTTTCTGGTTGTTCTGCTATTTTTAGAAACTCATTAATAGAAATGACATTCACATTTTTCTGTAAATCTTACAATAATAGAAAATATTTAGAAAACGCATTTATTTTTTGTTCAATAAACTCATTTTATTTATTGCGATGTCGAAAAGATGTCGATGTAGAAAATGTCTGTCATAGTTATAAGTTATGCATAGAACTGAACCAAATTTTTTGTGAATGTTTTTGGCTGTGGCAAGCAGGTCCTCCTTCAATTTTGAAATATTCAGCCTGAAGGGAGCGCTGCAATTGCGATTTTTGTGCCATTTTCAATATTGTACCGACCAAAAGTATATGAAGTTATGCATCGAATTGAACCAATTTTTTTGTGTAAGTGTATGGCTATGGCTAGTTGGTCCTCCCTGAATTTGAAAAAAATCCTTCGGAAGGGGGCGCTGCAATCGCGATTTTTGTGTCATTTTTAATATTGTACCGACCAGAAGTATATGAAGGTATGCATCGAATTGAACCAAATTTTTTGTGAAAGTGTATGACTATGGCTAGTTGGTCTTCCCTGAATTTGAAAAAAATCCGCCGGAAGGGGGCGCTGCAATAGCGAATTTTATACAATTTTCAATATTGCACCACTTAAAAGTGTATGAAGTTAGTTCTAGAACTGAACTAAATTTTTTGTATATGATTATTTTTTGGTAAGGCAAATAAATCCTCCCTGAATTAAAAAAAAATCTGCCTATCATTCTATTGTCCATCCGCTCGTGCAGAGACGAAAATTCGTTTTTACTCCGATTAATTGATTGAAGCAGAAATTTAAGAAGAAAATGAAGGTTGTATGGTATTGAATTAAAGTTATTAAACATAGCTGCCAACTCTTCTGATTTTTTGACCCGGAAAAATTTAATAGAAATTTTTGCCTTTTTTAATCACTGGAATACGGTGATTTGAAATAGTAAAATTTTCTTTAAAAATTTTCCGGGCCGAAAAAGCGGAATATGTTGGCAGCTATGTTAAAGCATTAAAATGAGTAACTATTTTTTTTAAATATTAAAATGTACGTATGAGACAGAAGAAAGTTTCGGGATTGGCACATCCAACTAGTTTGTTGTTATTTTTCTTTTCATTATTATATTTCGTGAACAAGAACTAAAATGTAGTGTTCATCATAAAATAATTTCTATTTTTATCAATAGCTGAGGAGTTAGTGCTCATACTTATATTCTTTTAGAAGAAGAACTCTAATCTTTTATTCAAAAAAAAAAAAATTTATGCTTCAAGAATTGTACTTACCATCAGGTGATGGTTACGAAGTGAACAATTCTTAACGTTGTTACAAAACAGAAATAATAATAACATGGTTTTTACAGTTTAAAATAAATTTTTTGAAAAAAAAAAATCTTGCTGAACGATTTGTTATTTTGAATGAATTATTATTGAAAGTAACATTTACGGTATATTGTAAACATTAGAATGATTTAAAACAACTGGTCAGTGGCGTACGAAGAGAAAACTGCGCCCAGGGCAAAGTTTCAAGTTGGCGCCCCTTCTCCCAACTTTTTCTTGCGACAGCCCAAAAATGACGTTTGTAGTGTAAATTTAGCACTCCCAAAATTTCCTCACGGGTCAACCGCCCTTTTCACCCACCCTCCCTTTTGCACGGCGCTACAACTACATAATAATAAGAACTTCGGCGTCTAAAAAAATCTAATTTATGGTAATCACTACAGCTATATGTTATAAAAAACCTTTTTATTTTTTAATTATATAAAATAATTTTTCTGATACTCACAAAACACCTAATAATAAAGCAATACTTTATCGTTATTTAAAGTACTTTTTTTCTGTGTGTTTCGCTATTTTTAGAAAATTAATATTAGAAATTACATCGTCACAACAAAACATCCCAGATCATGAAACAATTGGAGCACGTTCTTTTTTTCCGATCGATAGATACATTTTATTGAGCTAAAGTTTTTTTTCTGTTTCATAATTACATTTTTTGTTGTTGTTTGACTTCTTTTCATTATCATTTTTGGGGATCAAGGATGAAAATAATGTTATAATAATGCAAAATATAAATGCATCTTAACCGTTTGAGCTCTGGTGGGTAAATTTCTTAAAAATTCGAAATGTCAGATTGGCACCAGTATTTTGTAAAAAAAAAACCGCTTAAGGTTATACAAGAAAAAATTTATTAAACCTTTTTCAAAGAAATTTGGTCGAATATTCCGGTGTCATTGTGACATTTCGGAATTAAAATTAAGTGGTAGAAAATTCAACCATCAGAGCTCAAAGAGCTAATATTAATTCTATTTTTATCAGCAGCTCATGAGTTCTTGCTGGTGTTTATATTCTTTTGGGAGACAAATTTTAATCATTTTGTAATGGGATTTTTTTTTCAATAATTGCACTGACCGTTGAGTTTTCACAAAGTGAAATTTTCCTCTTGTTTTCACAAAACAAAAACACTTATAACATGGTTTTCACTTATTTAAAACAAACCATTTTTATGGAAAAAAAAAACTTTTGAACAATTCGCTATTGTAAAGAGTTTATCATGGAAAATGACATTCACGACATATTTTAAACATCGCGACGATATAAATCACTACTATAAAATCGCGGCCATTTCAAAACAAATTTCTAATGTATGAAACATATTTTCTGTTAAAAGATAAGCTTTTATTTTTTAAGACCAACAAAATATTTTTTTTTAGTTAAAAAGAAAAAATTAATAATAAGGAATAAATTCCAATTATTTAAAATATGATTTTTCTGGTTGTTCTGCTATTTTTAGAAACTCATTAATAGAAATGACATTCACATTTTTCTGTAAATCTTACAATAATAGAAAATATTTAGAAAACGCATTTATTTTTTGTTCAATAAACTCATTTTATTTATTGCGATGTCGAAAAGATGTCGATGTAGAAAATGTCTGTCATAGTTATAAGTTATGCATAGAACTGAACCAAATTTTTTGTGAATGTTTTTGGCTGTGGCAAGCAGGTCCTCCTTCAATTTTGAAATATTCAGCCTGAAGGGAGCGCTGCAATTGCGATTTTTGTGCCATTTTCAATATTGTACCGACCAAAAGTATATGAAGTTATGCATCGAATTGAACCAATTTTTTTGTGTAAGTGTATGGCTATGGCTAGTTGGTCCTCCCTGAATTTGAAAAAAATCCTTCGGAAGGGGGCGCTGCAATCGCGATTTTTGTGTCATTTTTAATATTGTACCGACCAGAAGTATATGAAGGTATGCATCGAATTGAACCAAATTTTTTGTGAAAGTGTATGACTATGGCTAGTTGGTCTTCCCTGAATTTGAAAAAAATCCGCCGGAAGGGGGCGCTGCAATAGCGAATTTTATACAATTTTCAATATTGCACCACTTAAAAGTGTATGAAGTTAGTTCTAGAACTGAACTAAATTTTTTGTATATGATTATTTTTTGGTAAGGCAAATAAATCCTCCCTGAATTAAAAAAAAATCTGCCTATCATTCTATTGTCCATCCGCTCGTGCAGAGACGAAAATTCGTTTTTACTCCGATTAATTGATTGAAGCAGAAATTTAAGAAGAAAATGAAGGTTGTATGGTATTGAATTAAAGTTATTAAACATAGCTGCCAACTCTTCTGATTTTTTGACCCGGAAAAATTTAATAGAAATTTTTGCCTTTTTTAATCACTGGAATACGGTGATTTGAAATAGTAAAATTTTCTTTAAAAATTTTCCGGGCCGAAAAAGCGGAATATGTTGGCAGCTATGTTAAAGCATTAAAATGAGTAACTATTTTTTTTAAATATTAAAATGTACGTATGAGACAGAAGAAAGTTTCGGGATTGGCACATCCAACTAGTTTGTTGTTATTTTTCTTTTCATTATTATATTTCGTGAACAAGAACTAAAATGTAGTGTTCATCATAAAATAATTTCTATTTTTATCAATAGCTGAGGAGTTAGTGCTCATACTTATATTCTTTTAGAAGAAGAACTCTAATCTTTTATTCAAAAAAAAAAAAATTTATGCTTCAAGAATTGTACTTACCATCAGGTGATGGTTACGAAGTGAACAATTCTTAACGTTGTTACAAAACAGAAATAATAATAACATGGTTTTTACAGTTTAAAATAAATTTTTTGAAAAAAAAAAATCTTGCTGAACGATTTGTTATTTTGAATGAATTATTATTGAAAGTAACATTTACGGTATATTGTAAACATTAGAATGATTTAAAACAACTGGTCAGTGGCGTACGAAGAGAAAACTGCGCCCAGGGCAAAGTTTCAAGTTGGCGCCCCTTCTCCCAACTTTTTCTTGCGACAGCCCAAAAATGACGTTTGTAGTGTAAATTTAGCACTCCCAAAATTTCCTCACGGGTCAACCGCCCTTTTCACCCACCCTCCCTTTTGCACGGCGCTACAACTACATAATAATAAGAACTTCGGCGTCTAAAAAAATCTAATTTATGGTAATCACTACAGCTATATGTTATAAAAAACCTTTTTATTTTTTAATTATATAAAATAATTTTTCTGATACTCACAAAACACCTAATAATAAAGCAATACTTTATCGTTATTTAAAGTACTTTTTTTCTGTGTGTTTCGCTATTTTTAGAAAATTAATATTAGAAATTACATCGTCACAACAAAACATCCCAGATCATGAAACAATTGGAGCACGTTCTTTTTTTCCGATCGATAGATACATTTTATTGAGCTAAAGTTTTTTTTCTGTTTCATAATTACATTTTTTGTTGTTGTTTGACTTCTTTTCATTATCATTTTTGGGGATCAAGGATGAAAATAATGTTATAATAATGCAAAATATAAATGCATCTTAACCGTTTGAGCTCTGGTGGGTAAATTTCTTAAAAATTCGAAATGTCAGATTGGCACCAGTATTTTGTAAAAAAAAAACCGCTTAAGGTTATACAAGAAAAAATTTATTAAACCTTTTTCAAAGAAATTTGGTCGAATATTCCGGTGTCATTGTGACATTTCGGAATTAAAATTAAGTGGTAGAAAATTCAACCATCAGAGCTCAAAGAGCTAATATTAATTCTATTTTTATCAGCAGCTCATGAGTTCTTGCTGGTGTTTATATTCTTTTGGGAGACAAATTTTAATCATTTTGTAATGGGATTTTTTTTTTCAATAATTGCACTGACCGTTGAGTTTTCACAAAGTGAAATTTTCCTCTTGTTTTCACAAAACAAAAACACTTATAACATGGTTTTCACTTATTTAAAACAAACCATTTTTATGGAAAAAAAAAACTTTTGAACAATTCGCTATTGTAAAGAGTTTATCATGGAAAATGACATTCACGACATATTTTAAACATCGCGACGATATAAATCACTACTATAAAATCGCGGCCATTTCAAAACAAATTTCTAATGTATGAAACATATTTTCTGTTAAAAGATAAGCTTTTATTTTTTAAGACCAACAAAATATTTTTTTTTAGTTAAAAAGAAAAAATTAATAATAAGGAATAAATTCCAATTATTTAAAATATGATTTTTCTGGTTGTTCTGCTATTTTTAGAAACTCATTAATAGAAATGACATTCACATTTTTCTGTAAATCTTACAATAATAGAAAATATTTAGAAAACGCATTTATTTTTTGTTCAATAAACTCATTTTATTTATTGCGATGTCGAAAAGATGTCGATGTAGAAAATGTCTGTCATAGTTATAAGTTATGCATAGAACTGAACCAAATTTTTTGTGAATGTTTTTGGCTGTGGCAAGCAGGTCCTCCTTCAATTTTGAAATATTCAGCCTGAAGGGAGCGCTGCAATTGCGATTTTTGTGCCATTTTCAATATTGTACCGACCAAAAGTATATGAAGTTATGCATCGAATTGAACCAATTTTTTTGTGTAAGTGTATGGCTATGGCTAGTTGGTCCTCCCTGAATTTGAAAAAAATCCTTCGGAAGGGGGCGCTGCAATCGCGATTTTTGTGTCATTTTTAATATTGTACCGACCAGAAGTATATGAAGGTATGCATCGAATTGAACCAAATTTTTTGTGAAAGTGTATGACTATGGCTAGTTGGTCTTCCCTGAATTTGAAAAAAATCCGCCGGAAGAGGGCGCTGCAATAGCGAATTTTATACAATTTTCAATATTGCACCACTTAAAAGTGTATGAAGTTAGTTCTAGAACTGAACTAAATTTTTTGTATATGATTATTTTTTGGTAAGGCAAATAAATCCTCCCTGAATTAAAAAAAAAATCTGCCTATCATTCTATTGTCCATCCGCTCGTGCAGAGACGAAAATTCGTTTTTACTCCGATTAATTGATTGAAGCAGAAATTTAAGAAGAAAATGAAGGTTGTATGGTATTGAATTAAAGTTATTAAACATAGCTGCCAACTCTTCTGATTTTTTGACCCGGAAAAATTTAATAGAAATTTTTGCCTTTTTTAATCACTGGAATACGGTGATTTGAAATAGTAAAATTTTCTTTAAAAATTTTCCGGGCCGAAAAAGCGGAAGATGTTGGCAGCTATGTTAAAGCATTAAAATGAGTAACTATTTTTTTAAATATTAAAATGTACGTATGAGACAGAAGAAAGTTTCGGGATTGGCACATCCAACTAGTTTGTTGTTATTTTTCTTTTCATTATTATATTTCGTGAACAAGAACTAAAATGTAGTGTTCATCATAAAATAATTTCTATTTTTATCAATAGCTGAGGAGTTAGTGCTCATACTTATATTCTTTTAGAAGAAGAACTCTAATCTTTTATTCAAGAAAAAAAAAAATTCATGCTTCAAGAATTGTACTTACCATCAGGTGATGGTTACGAAGTGAACAATTCTTAACGTTGTTACAAAACAGAAATAATAATAACATGGTTTTTACAGTTTAAAATAAATTTTTTGAAAAAAAAAATCTTGCTGAACGATTTGTTATTTTGAATGAATTATTATTGAAAGTAACATTTACGGTATATTGTAAACATTAGAATGATTTAAAACAACTGGTCAGTGGCGTACGAAGAGAAAACTGCTCCCAGGGCAAAGTTTCAAGTTGGCGCCCCTTCTCCCAACTTTTTCTTGCGACAGCCCAAAAATGACGTTTGTAGTGTAAATTTAGCACTCCCAAAATTTCCTCACGGGTCAACCGCCCTTTTCACCCACCCTCCCTTTTGCACGGCGCTACAACTACATAATAATAAGAACTTCGGCGTCTAAAAAAATCTAATTTATGGTAATCACTACAGCTATATGTTATAAAAAACCTTTTTATTTTTTAATTATATAAAATAATTTTTCTGATACTCACAAAACACCTAATAATAAAGCAATACTTTATCGTTATTTAAAGTACTTTTTTTCTGTGTGTTTCGCTATTTTTAGAAAATTAATATTAGAAATTACATCGTCACAACAAAACATCCCAGATCATGAAACAATTGGAGCACGTTCTTTTTTTCCGATCGATAGATACATTTTATTGAGCTAAAGTTTTTTTTTCTGTTTCATAATTACATTTTTTGTTGTTGTTTGACTTCTTTTCATTATCATTTTTGGGGATCAAGGATGAAAATAATGTTATAATAATGCAAAATATAAATGCATCTTAACCGTTTGAGCTCTGGTGGGTAAATTTCTTAAAAATTCGAAATGTCAGATTGGCACCAGTATTTTGTAAAAAAAAAAAAAAAACCGCTTAAGGTTATACAAGAAAAAATTTATTAAACCTTTTTCAAAGAAATTTGGTCGAATATTCCGGTGTCATTGTGACATTTCGGAATTAAAATTAAGTGGTAGAAAATTCAACCATCAGAGCTCAAAGAGCTAATATTAATTCTATTTTTATCAGCAGCTCATGAGTTCTTGCTGGTGTTTATATTCTTTTGGGAGACAAATTTTAATCATTTTGTAATGGGATTTTTTTTTTCAATAATTGCACTGACCGTTGAGTTTTCACAAAGTGAAATTTTCCTCTTGTTTTCACAAAACAAAAACACTTATAACATGGTTTTCACTAATTTAAAACAAACCATTTTTATGGAAAAAAAAAAAAACTTTTGAACAATTCGCTATTGTAAAGCGTTTATCATGGAAAATGACATTCACGACATATTTTAAACATCGCGACGATATAAATCACTACTATAAAATCGCGGCCATTTCAAAACAAATTTCTAATGTATGAAACATATTTTCTGTTAAAAGATAAGCTTTTATTTTTTAAGACCAACAAAATATTTTTTTTTAGTTAAAAAGAAAAAATTAATAATAAGGAATAAATTCCAATTATTTAAAATATGATTTTTCTGGTTGTTCTGCTATTTTTAGAAACTCATTAATAGAAATGACATTCACATTTTTCTGTAAATCTTACAATAATAGAAAATATTTAGAACACGCATTTATTTTTTGTTCAATAAACTCATTTTATTTAGCTGAAGTCTTTATTGCTTTTTTTATTATTTTTTTTGAAAATTAAAACTTTTTGTTATTAGTTTTCTTTTCAGTTTTATATTTCGTGAAAAATAGAGAAAATAATATGTTTTCATAGAGAAATATTTCTTTTTTTATCGTTAGATAAATATTTTGCTATTTTTTATATTCTTTTCAAAAGAACTTTATTAATTTCCTCAAGTGAAAAGTCATTTCAAATATCAAATTGGGTTTGCTGTCAAAAAAGAATTCACAAGGTGAAGTTTTCTTCTTGTTACTACAGTACATAAATATTTATAATATTGTTTTTTCTCTATTATAAGGAGTTTATCATAGAAAATGACATTCACGACATATTTTAAACATCGCGACGATATAAATCATTACTATAAAATCGTGGCCATTTCAAAACAAATTTCTAATGTGTGAAACATATTTTCTGTTATAAGATAAGCAAACATGAAAATTTAACATGATATTTAACATGAAAATTTTATAAATATTTTTTATTGCTGAAAGGGTGCACTATTTTGTAAAATTTGGCATTCAAAATAATATTCATAATATTTTACAAACTTCACAGCTCAATAATATAACTAATAAATTTTAGAACTGTGTTTTTAAAGTAATTTCTGATTTAAGAAATCTTTTATAGTATTTCATATCATTCTATGTTTTCAAATACCCTTTTCATTTTAAATAATATAAAGCACTTTCTTCTATTTGTCACAAAGCAGATAATAATAAAACATATTAACATTCCACTATTTAAAATCGAGTTTTTCTTTCGTCTTATTATTATTCTTCTTAATATTATTTTGCTAGATAATTTTCTATTTTGAGGTATTAAGCAATAAAAATAATATTCATGATAATTGTAAATATCACATTAATATAAAAGAATTATTGAATTTTAGAAACCTTTATAACAACTTAAATATTTGAATAATGTAAAAAAATAATGTTCTACTTCAAAAAAAATATCAAAAAATTTCTTTATTTTTCTTATAAACCATAGAATAATAAAGTAACAATTTTTGATTTATGCAGTGCGGTGGTATATCTATGAAACCACTTAATTTTAATTCCCAAACGACACATTTGCACCAAAATTTTGGTAAAAAAAAATTATGGTAAATTGAATGTGCGAAATATAGCTTTTTCTTATTTACAAATAAAATTGTTTTCAAATTCCGGAGTCAGTAATTAATTTAAACACTTAAGCAATGAGTTTGCCCTGCGCCGCAAAGGATTAAAGTATTTAGTAAATAAAATTAAAAAAAACGATATAATATGAAAATCACAATAATCTGAAACATGTGCTGAATCCTAGTAACAGCGGCCGTTGACAAAAATACATAATTAACAGAAATTTTCATGGTTTACTTAAATCAACCTATGATACAAAATAACCTACGATATTGAAATAACATTGAAAAAATTAATTTCTATCTCAGTTTTTGTTTTGTTTGGCTTTATATTAATAATTAGTAAATAATTCCTTTTATTTAACAAACCATATGATAATAATGTAATTCTTTTTCAGTGTAAAATAATGTAATACTTTTGATAACGATGTAATATTTTTTCAGTGTAAAAGTGGCTTTAAAAAATCTAAATATTATACATACATATAACTGTATAACTCACATTTTTGTTATGTTACAAAAATACACTTTTGTTTTTTAAATAGTATCCAATAATCTATCCGTTTTGTTGCAAAAACATGAGAGGGAGAAATGAATATAGAGACATGAATATTTCGAACAGGGCAATGTTTTTTATTACTTAAAATGGAAATTTTATAAACAATTTCTTTTATTTAATGATTTGCTATTTTTACAGGGTGGAGGTGTGGTCTAGTAAAAACAGTCAAAAAAGTTGATCGCCTACTTCAGTTATCTTTACAGTATTCAAAGTATTTTCTATAAGAGATTACTGGAGCTCCCCCCTTTGTTTGTTGTATTTTTTCCTGACTACTCGCCACCCTGTTTTAAGAATTTAAAATGAAGAAAAATATTCACGACTAGCTGACCCGCCCGGCGTTGCCTGGGTCCGTATTAACAATATTAATCGAACTTGAAATTTGTATAATTTTATCAGTAACTCGAAACATGCAGAAAAGCATTGTCTGAAATACGTGGCCACTGACTGTGTAAAAAATCGGTTTAAAAAACAGCTAATGTTAAGCTCTAAAAATACTCAAAATGAGCGATGAGAAACGCGGGAGGGAATATGTATCCAACGACTGCATGATTTTCGTGTTGAAGTGTTGATATTTATCAAAAATCGCTGTTAAGTCACGTAACTAATTATTTTTTTTTCACATAGAAATCCCAAGTGAAATATTTTGAATTTCAAACTAATTATATCACTCTTAAATCCGACTATACCATGAATGAAATCGATACTCGCAGGTAACTAAAATGTTGGTATGTAGTATTATAATTTCAGAGCCATTTAACAAAAGTAAGTGTTATTTTTAATCAAATCATGCGTAATGTTGACTCTATGGATAAATTCCTAACCGTAAACTTTTGTACCGTAACCATAACCTGCCTGTAACATAACTTTGACTTAACAGTACCTTACCATAAATTAAATACACTTCTCAAAACAATTAAAGGATATTTGAAGTTTTATATAAAATAAAGATATAAACGAAATTTTTTTTGTCGAAAATAGAAGAAGAGAATCACAAATGCAAATTTTTCTGGTTTTCAAACTGTGGAGTATGCAAATTTTGAGTTCGACGTCAAAAACGTCGCTTCAGCGGCAGCGAATGAAATTTGACTTTCAACTGGATAAAAGAGAATGAAGACAAGGATGATCGGCATTCAGTGATTGCTTTGTTTCGATGAGTACGATGTCCCAGCGAATTCATTTGACAGATTCAGAAGCTTGGAGAATTGTTGGTATGTTAGAAGGGGGCCAAACTCAAGCCGAAGTAGCGCAAGCCATTGGAGTGTCACAAAGTGTCATTTCCAGGATCTGGAACCGTTTTTTGGAGAGTGGATGTGCAGGCCGAAGACCAAGGCAAGGTCGTAGACGGGCAACAACGCCCAATGAAGATCGGTATTTAGCGTTAACAGCTCGGAGACACCGAAACATGAACGCTAATCTTCTCCAACAACACCTTCGCTCGGCTACAGGCACCACAATTTCAACTCAGACTGTCCGAAACCGGCTCGATGCTGTAGGTCTGTATGCTCGCCGACCGATGGTATGTGTTAGATTAACATCAAGGCATCGTCGCGACCGCGGGGAGTGGGCAACCGAGCATGTCAACTGGAGGAGAAATGAATGGAGCAATATTCTGTTTTCTGACGAGTCCCGTTTTTCTGTGCATCCGGATAATAGGCGTATTTTTATCTGGAGTGGCACTAGGAATAATCCTGCGTTCGTGCACGAAAGTGTCAGATTTGGAGGTGGAGGAGTGTTGTATGGTGGCATCTCCATTGACGGGCGCACTGACCTCTACATCATTCGAGATGGAGCTCTGACTGGTCGCCGATATAGGGATGAGATCCTCAGACCTATTGTAGTCCCTTACGCTGCAGCAATCGGAGATAACTTCATTTTAATGGACGATAACTGCAGGCCACATCGTGCAAACCTGGTGGAGGAACCGTTCGAATGGAATGGCCAGAGTGTTCTTCAGACATGAATCTAATCGAGCACGTTTGGGACGCTCTAGGAAGACGAGTTTCTGGCCGCCAACAACCCCCACAAACTCTCCAAGAACTGGAAAGAGCTCTTCTGGAAGAGTGGGGCAGAATACTCCAACTCGTCATTAATAGCCTCATTGAGTCCATGCCTCAAAGGTGTTCAATGTTGCTGGCCGCCCGTGGAAACCATACCCCCTACTCAAAATGATCTTCTTTGAAGAAAACACCTTTTCTTATTCTTTTTTTCTCATAATCACAAATTGTGTTTTTTTCCTTTTGTACACAAATGCGCAATAAAATGCATTTTTTTCTGCCAAACATGTGTAATTTATTCTCATATAACCTACTGTGTCTGTCGACCATGTATCAATCAGCTAAAAAGTTTCCCAGATACAAAATCCACTTAAAACTGCAATATCCATTAATTGTTTTGAGCAGTGTATAACATAAATGTAATCAAGCCTTCACTTTATTGTAACATATCCTTATTCCAACCGTAACGTAAATGCAATTTAACTTAAGCTAACTTTAACTTAACCGTAACCTAACTGTAACCTAACGGGAAACTAAATATAATCAAAGACTTACCGTAATGTAATTGCAACCTAAATGTTACCAAACCATATATTGGTTTCATGTCCATGGGAATTTTTTTGTCTTGTTTGGATCTGGTTATGATTCATTAGAACATTTTTGTCGGTTCAGATTTTAGGTATTTTTTGATACTGATGTTCGGGTCGTATTCATGTGCATGGAAATTATTTTGCCTTGCTCGGATACAGTTATGGTTCTTTGGAATATTTTTGTCGGCAACAAAATATTGTTTCAATTCAGATTTCGGCTTTTTCTTCAAATGGAATTTTTGTGTTCGGGTTTTCTTGTGTGTTCACGGAAATTATGCTGCCTTGTTCGAATAAGAACATGCTTCACTGGAATATTTTTTTCAAGTTCAGATTTGGTTCAGTTCAGATTTCGGGATTTTTTCAAAGAAATTTTTTAGGTTCAGATTCGGTTCATGTGAATGGAAATTTTTTGTCTTATTCAGATCCGGTTACGATTCTTTGGAATATTTTTTATCAGGTTCTGATTTGGTTCGATTCAAATTTCAGGTCTTTTTTCAAATAGAATTTTTAGGTTCGGATCTCGTTCATGTCCACGGAAATTACTTTGTCTTACTCGAATCCAGTTATGATTCTTTCGAATATTTTGGTCGAATTTAGATGTGGTTTGGGTCAAATTTCAGTTTTTTTCAAATCGAATTTTTTAGGTTCCAGTTGGGTTTATGTCCATAGAAATTTTTTCGTCTTGCTTGGATTGGGTTATAGTTATTTGGAATATTTTTCTCAGGTCCAGATTTGGTTCAATTCAGATTTCGGGTTTTTTCTTCAAATACAACTTTTGGTTTCAGGTCTTCTTGAGTGTTCACGAAAATTATTCTGTCTTGTTCGAATAAGGACATGCTTCACTGGAATATTTTTGCCAAGTTCAAATTTGGTTCAGTTCAGATTTCGCGATTTTTTCAAAGAAATTTTTTGGGTTCGGATTGTGTTCATGTCCATGGAAATATTTTATCTTGTTTGGATCCGGTTGCGTTTCTTTGAAATAGTTTGTCAGATTCAGATTTTGTTCGATTCAAATTTCAGGTATTTTTTTTAATTGGAGTTTTAGGTTCGTATCGGGTTCATGTCCACGGAAATTATTTTGTCTTACTCGAATCTGGTTATGGTTCTTTCGAGTACTTTGGTCAGATTTAGATGTGGTTTGGGTCAAAGTTCAGGATTTTTCAAACAGAGTTTTTTAGATTTGAGTCGGGTTTATGACCATGGAAAATATTTTGTCTTGCTGGGATCGGGTTATAGTTCTCTGGAATATTTTTATCGGTTTCAGATTTCGTTCGAGTCATATTTCGGGGTTTTTAAAGAAAATATTTAGGTTCGGGTCAGGTTTCATGCCCACGAAAATTATTTTTCCTTGTTTGAATTGGGTTATGCTTCACTTGAACATTTTTGCGGGATTCAGATTTGGTTCGGGTCAGTTATCAAATTCATAGTTTCTTCCAAACAGAATTTTTAGGTCAGGGTCGGGTTTATACTCACGGAAATTTTGTGTATCACGGATCGGAGTGTGGTCTGTTTTTTTTCTGGTTGGGATCGGGTTATGTTTAAATTAGTCTGAACATTAAGGTTATAATAAATTTTGCTACTATTCTTTTTATGGCTATTTCTGATAGATAATTTACTTTGCATTTTGATAATTTATTATGATGAATGAATCGTTTGCGGATACAAACAATTATACGCCAAACAGCTATTTTATTTTTGTTTTAAAAACAAATTAAAGCCATATTACAATTTTAAATCGAATAGAACACATTTAAATTTAATCAATGATTAAAAAAATAAACTCATAGAAAAGTGTTGTGTAATGTTTTTTTACTGCAACACAGCTAATGGCTCATACATTCTAATGTTCGCAATGCCAAAAATATGCGTACAACCATATAGTGAAAAGAAATTAATAGAGTGGCAGTATAATGTCTTGGAGTGAAGCAAAAAATGTAACTCTAAAATCCTCTACATTAAGTCCAAATAAGCACCATGTGCTTTGAAACTCCGATCAATTCAAACTGGTTTAAACCAGTATTTCTTTGTAAAGTTAAAATTATTTACAACGTTAGAACACCAGAATATTCGAATTCCAAGCATACCGGTTTCGGTAGCATATAGCATACCTTCCTCAGTGCTAAAGATAGTGGAGATTTGCTCATATATATATAGGGAGGATGGGGATTTAAGTGATAAGTTTCTTGACCAATAGAAAAACAGAGGATGGGGCATTTACAATATCAATTGTCAGTGTGGTCTTTCTTACATTGGTCAAACCAAACGCAGTCTAAAATTTCGTATTAAAGAACATAAGCAATATATTGAAAAACAAGAAATCAAGAAATCCTCAATCGCAAAACATTGCTGGGAGACGAGTCATGCTTTTGACTTCAATTCGGTTAAGATACTAACTAAACCTACTTCTATACAAGAACTCAACTTCCTTGAAGCTTTCCATATCCATAAAAATCTTCCTAATCTTGTTAATTGTGATTTTGCTATTCCACCATTATCAGACTGTTGGAAATATTACATTAAAACTAATTTTTCTTAATCTTTTAATGCAATTCTCGCAATATCTTTTTCCATTTTCCACCCAATTTTCCTATTAACTGTTCCCTGTTTTCCTATTGGCTGTTGCCTAGGATCCTCTGTTTTCCTATTGGCTGTTGCCTAGGATCCTCTGTTTTCCTATTGGTCAAGAAACTTATCACTTAAATCCCCATCCTCCCTATATATATATGAGCAAATCTCCACTATCTTTAGCACTGAGGAAGGTATGCTATATGCTACCGAAACCGGTATGCTTGGAATTCGAATATTCTGGTGTTCTAACGTTGTAAATAATTTTAACTTTACCATATTACACCAGGCAACAACCTATTACAGTATTTCTTTGTTTTTGTTTTTTACCTTTTAAACTGTTATTGAATAGATGACTAAAATTTCGTTTAAAAAATAACGTTTTGTGCCATTATTGCCTGTAATACACGATCAGAATGCATGAAAGATACAATTAGATCAATCATAGGCAAGAATTATTTGATTATTTTTATCATATGACTTTGAAATATCAATACAGAAGCATTATTTAAGACTTTGCTTGAAAAATCAACATTCTTTCGTTAATGTCTTAAAATTGTCTGCATTCTGAAATCTAGATTTTAGATTAATATTATTATTTAAGTGTTCATACATGATTTTAAAAGAATCTTTTCATCACTATATTTTATATACTGACATGGAATTATTAATATGTTGTTAAATCATAAACATTTTTCATCTACGTTATAAAGTATTAAAAATTTCTGAAAAAAAAAGAAAACTTTTAGTAATACAATTTTTTACTTCAAATCATATGTTTTCAATATTTTACTTAATTTTGTTTTGACATTTAATTATTTCTAATTTTCCAATTTCAATTATTTTAAAAGCAAACATTTATTTTAATAAATAATATAATAGAAAAAAAACATTTAAAAAAATTACTATTTCTTCGTAAAATATGCTTCAGCTGTAATTCATTTCTTCCAATCCGTCTTATTAATACAAAATTCCTTCCTCGTGCTTTATTTTGAGACATTAAAATTTCAGCGATAAATGGTTTCATATTGCAAACGTTTTTTTTTCGGTTTACTTCGCCACAACCTATCTTTTTCCTCCATGGCGTACAGCAGCTGTGATAAAAAAAAAAAAAAAAAAAAAAAAAAAAAAAAAAAAACTCATTTAAACCGATAGTTTGCCAGTCTATGAATTTTAAAGGTCAGTTCCAGTTTTTTAAATTATTTCTGCGAAAATGTTATGCAACCAACCAACCATAAGAGAATTAAAGGGAAAAAAGCTAAAACAAAGCGATTTTTTATCTGAGTGAGGTTTGGAATTTAATTAATTACTCAGTTAATAAATAGAATTTTGAAATTCTGAGCATCAGGTGCATCAAGAGAGATATTGGGCTACTCTGAGAAAAATTTTGAGCTTTGTACGTACCGTAGTTTTCGCTAACTATCGCAGACACACACAGAGCGATTTGTTCTTTTATTAATATAGATATATTGCAAACATCACAACAATATGACACAATTACCGAATCTTTGGAACAGAAGTTTTAAGAAACATAGGAATCAATGAAATCTATGTTAACACCCGGAAATTTTACTCAAGTTTGACAATAATATTTCTCACCGGATTTTTTATTCAAAATTATTTAATTTATTTATTTAACGTAAATCTGCTTGGATAGAATTTAAATTATTTCAAGAAAAATTTTCTGGTTCGAATTGAAATTTAATCACATAGTTGGAGTCGAATCGATTCCTTCCGGGCGTTCTAGTGTTAACCCTTTCAGAGGCAAGGTGTTTAAGCTCCAAAAATGTTCAAATAATTGATTTGCACCGAAATTTAAACTTTTATGTACGGAACATTTCGTCTTTCGATTTCCCATTCTGCTCGGTTATTTTGCTTTCAGTGGTTTGTCACCTAACTGCATTTCTCTTTTCCGAAGCTTGTAAACAGTTGAAACCATAAAAATATTTAGTGATAGTGAATGGTAGTTCCATGGCGATGTCCGCATTTTATTTGTTTATGATTGGTCCAAGAATATTAATGTTTAATCAGTGGCATACTTAATATATGAATGTATTATTAACCCATTAATTCCCAAATTATTTTCTTTATTTAAAATGAAATTTTAGGTTTCCCACCACTTTTAAAAGAAGAAAAACTTTTATCTTGATTTATTGAGGAATTAGTCTCGTGAAAAGGAGTGTTTATTTATCTTTCTATATACTGGTGTGAAAAGTGCTTTCTTGACTTTTTTATAATCGTCCCTAAAAAGGGAAAGTAGGCGCTAATGAGTTAACCCTTTAACGATCATAGCATTTTCATTGCTAAGATGTCGAAATAAATGAATGACACCGGTAATTAAGAACAAATATATTTCTAAATAAGAAAACGTGATTTTTCACATATATGTGACGATTTAAGGAGAACTCGAATTATTTCCACTGGTTAAAAAGAAACACACAGTCATGGCAAGCGAGGGAAAAAACAAAATAAATAAATAAATGTAGAAGATCCAATAATTAGTCATGGGCTGCTGTAAATTCATTTATTAAATTCGGAATAATGAGGAAGGAAAAGCTCCTTTTGCAAAAATTCCATCATTATTTCAGCGAACTGTCTTCATCGAAGAAGCAACCCAAGAAATCTTCTTTTTCATCTCGAGACTTCCACCTTTTTAAACTAAAAAGAAAGTTATGGAACATTCTGTAACCTCAAACCATCATTCTTTTTTGTAAACAGAATTCTTGTCCAGCTACGAGATTATTTTCCACAAACGATAAATTTATTTAAAAAAAAATATTATTTAACCAATTTATAATTGACTCAGAATTTTAAATATCTTAGGCAGACGATTTTTATAAATGATTAATTTTAAGAGAAAAAGAAAAGAAATGAATTTATTAATATGCACACATCAAAGGTTGACGTAGGAAAAATAAATAAATAGATAAAATAAAATAATGATATTTTTTGAAAGGTATGGTTTTGGAATAAATTTAATAAGACTTTCTTAAAAAGGGTTGATAAAAGCATAGAAGAAATCAGTTTTATTTGGAATATTAAGAAATAAAGTTTTAATTAAGAATATTTTTAATTTAGAGCCATCTTTTTAAATTTACGCATACTGGAATAATGTTTTTAAGGCAAATTAAGAATTTATATCGTCTGCATAAGGATTAACAGATTAGATTTAGAAACAAGATTTTAATTTAATAATTTGAAGTAAGTACGGGACATTACTATAAGAAAATTAAGATAGTATAAAGATTAGTTTTGGCGAAAAAATTTTAAATTTGTAATATTATCCCCCCTTCCCAAGACTTTGTATGAAATTGATAGTTAAATAAAACTACAAGTTCAGACAACAGAAATATAATAATTTAGAAAAGTTAAATTTTGGAATAAAACTGTCAAACCCAGGAAGCCAAGAGATGGAAGAAAAGAAAATTAACGCAATATAAAAAATATTAGCCATTAAAATAAAATAGTTAAGAGAAAATAATTCTGAATTAAACTTAGGTAGGAGCTTTTCCCTGAAAGAAATACTATAATATTACAACTTATATAATAAAAGGGATATTTTTCGAAAAAAATACCAGTGTCAGTGTTGCGTATCGGAATTAAAATTTTGTGGTTTCGTGGCGAAACCAATGAGCGTTAAAGGGTTAAAGGCACATTTTGATCATCATAAAACGATGCTTTTATTGATTTTCATCCACTTAATAAGAAACGTTCACACATTTTGTTTTGTGCAGTGAATGTTCAAATTTTATTTGTTTATGATTGGTCCAGGAATATTAATGTTTAATTCATTGTATACTTAATATATGACTGTATATTACATATTGTGACTTATTAATTACATGAGCCACATTTTCATCATCATAAAAATGATGCTTTTATTGATTTTTATCAACTCAATGGGAAACATCACATATTTTGTTTTGTGCAATGGATGTTCCAATTTTATTTTATAATTATTTTTTTAATAGAATTTTTTTCTAGACAGGTTATAACTGAATAATTGAACTGTTTTAATATATTGAAGGGCGAGTTACATGTGATTAAAAACTGGTTTCTTTTAGTGTATAAGAATTTGTGCCTATTATTAAGATAATGAAAAATTAGTTTTGAGTTTAAAGACAATCAATTTTCTAACGAATGACAACGCCATATAAACGCCTATGGACAGAAAATAGATAGTCTTTAAAAGCGGAGGTAATTTTTCACAATATTTTTTTCTTAAGAATTTAAATTCTTTTTGTGGACAAAAGTTTAAGCTGTTAGTGAATCGTAAGATAGTTAGTTATAAAGAAACATTTTCCACATGTATTTTGTTAAATTACAGTTTTTTTTTATTAAAAAAATATTAACAGAGCCATAAGTTTTCATTTTTCCAAATTTTCCTTTCTTTATCTTTGCAACAAGAAAGTTCTGTGAACGTGAAAATTTTCAAAATCTGATTTTCGACGGATTTACACGTTTTAGGGGCCACAGAACGCAAAAAACATGTTTTTAGAAAATGTCTGTCTATGAGTCTGTCTGTCACAATGTCACTCATGTGGAAAAAAATTGTTTATGTTCTATCTCAAGAATTAATGCAGGGGATTTCACAAAACTTTGGATTCTTTAAGTATGTTTCCATCTATTAGTATAAATTGCTGCTAGAGAAATTTCAACCTGTTAGCATTTTCTTAGAAAACTAAATTTCCCCGATATATAGTATATATATCAACTGCAGATCAAATACAAATCTATTTAAAAGTCTTGGAATATATATTTGGATAAGATAGTAACTTTATTTCTTTAAATAAAGAAGTTTTGTTAAACTTTTTAGAAGTGTTTGAAAGTGTTTTTTAATCTATGCTTAACGCAAGATTTTTTTTTTTTTTTTTTTTTGCTTTATTAGACAAAATGTAGCTTATTGCGATAAATAATTCATAATAGTGAGAGTTATGTAATAAACTATTAAATAAAATAATGTCGATTCTAATACTTTAATTTAGGAGCTGTTAACGAAAATATCTTATAGCTCTTATAAGTCTCAATTTTCAATTTTCTGAAATATATTTCTTCGCTTTCGATAAATTTATCCTGCCTTCGTTGATAATTTTTTGCTTATCGCTGAAACTTACAATTGTTTGTTTTCGATTCTTTTCTCTTTAATTAATCGATGAACAAGTCGAAAAAACAATATGTTCATTGTAAAAATAGCCACAATTTCATCGATGACCATGAAGGAAAAATTGTGATTTACAGTTGTTTAGAAATAAAAAATGTGTTCCTTTTGCCGAAAATAATTTCCCAAGTTTAGCAATTTGTTCTCTTCATACTTTTATCGCATTATGAGTGTGAGGATTTTTTTCTATAAAAAAAGATAGTAAGAAATAAAATGGAAACAATAAGTTTCCATTTTCTACTTTTTAAAAATACGGGGTGGTTGTAAGAAAATATCGGGTTTTAACGCTTTATAGCATTTCTTACATAAAACTTAAAATTATAATTAATACATAAAATGAAAGAGCAATTCAAACAGTTGTATCTACAACAATACAAATGTTCAGTGTGAATACATTTCTTCACACGGCACGCATCAAATGGATAGCTCAGTTCTTCCCAAACGTTGTTTAGCAGAAGTTCTAGTCAGAGGCTAGTTAGTTTTTTGTAAAGCTACAGAATTAAGTAGCTTTTCAAAGAATCTACTAAAATTCCAGTAACCTTATCAAAATTTTATCTACAAACCGGATTGCAGTTAAAAAAGTTGTATGCATATGGAATTAAAAAAAAAATATTTTAGTGCCAGAAATTTTGTAACGTAGTGGTCACTACATCTGAAGTTGAGAACGTTTCGCATTAACCATTGTAGCTCTGGTGGGTAAATTTCTTCCAATCTCCAAATGTCACATTTGCACCAGTATTTTGCAAAGAAAAAAACCTATTTACCCTATACATGAAAAAATGCATTAGGATGGGATTTCTAGCATTTCTAAAAGTATATTATTTTTCATTTCGCCAAATAAATATATATTTTAATATTAGAAATTCGTGCACGCCTTCATGTGATAATTGTGAAGATGAAATTTCTTCTGTCAGTCCCAACACACATAATAATGAATAACGTATTTGTTCTTAGTGAAGATAGAATTAAAAAAATCTCATGTTTCTGAATTCATGTGTGAAAATGAAACAAATAGCTCAAGTAAAATACATTTTAAATAATGCAATCGACATACTTATCCTTCTTCTTTTTTATTATTCTATAAAATCTTTCTTATTTAGATACATTTTTGTTTCATTATTTTTCAAAATTACATCTGTTTGTTGCTGACTTCCTTTTTAATCATTGTCTTGCAAAAGGAAGAAAATAATGTGTTCATCACAAAAGTATTTCTATTACTATCAATTGTTAAGCAATAAAGGCAGACATATATATATTCTTTTGATAAGTGGGACTTTTCATTTTTCCCCAGGGAAAAATCTTTCAAGTTGAAAAACTTGTGTTTATCATAACGTAAAAATTTTCTAGGTGAGTTTTTCTTCTTTGTGTTACAAAAGATATAATAATGAAGGTAATGTTGTTCATTGTTTAAAACAGAATTGTAGAAAGGAGGTTTCATTTTTTTGTATTTGGTATCAAAAATAAATAATGAATAACTGTTATACGATATGTATTAAATTATAAAATATTTTTACTTATTGCATTTATTTTTTGTTCAATAATTAATGTTCATGTTATCTATTTTTTTTTTTCATTTTCTTTCAAAGTTATAGCTATTGCATATATTCGTTTATATGTCGACTCGTGTATAAGTCGACACGTATATAAGTCGATCCCTCAATTCTTCAGTAAAAGTTTTGAAAAAAAAAAGGATTTTTGTGTATTAATACTTTTGATCACAGACAAATTATGTTTGTAAAATGAGAAAATATCGATTGATACCGGAATTCATATATTCCCGGATTGTGCCCAATTCCGAGCACACCTAATTTTAAATGAACTGTATTTCTGGTAGCGTATTCAGGACTGTCCACAGGTGGCTGATTTTTAAATCTAATTAGCACCACTTTCTCTTTCTTGTAAATGAGAAAATATCGATTGATACCGGAGTTCATATATTCCCGGATTGTGCCCAATTCCGAGCACACCTAATTTTAAATGAACCATATTTCTGGTAGCATATTCAGGACTGTCCGCAGGGGACTGATTTTTAAATCTAATTGGCACCACTTTCTCTTTCTTGTAAAATGAGAAAATATCGATTGATACCGGAATTCATATATTCCCGGATTGTGCCCAATTCCGAGCACACCTAATTTTAAATGAACTGTATTTCTGGTAGCGTATTCAGGACTGTCCACAGGTGGCTGATTTTTAAATCTAATTAGCACCACTTTCTCTTTCTTGTAAAATGAGAAAATATCGATTGATACCGGAGTTCATATATTCCCGGATTGTGCCCAATTCCGAGCACACCTAATTTTAAATGAACCATATTTCTGGTAGCATATTCAGGACTGTCCGCAGGGGACTGATTTTTAAATCTAATTGGCACCACTTTCTCTTTCTTGTAAAATGAGAAAATATCGATTGATACCGGAATTCATATATTCCCGGATTGTGCCCAATTCCGAGCACACCTAATTTTAAATGAACTGTATTTCTGGTAGCGTATTCAGGACTGTCCACAGGTGGCTGATTTTTAAATCTAATTAGCACCACTTTCTCTTTCTTGTAAAATGAGAAAATATCGATTGATACCGGAGTTCATATATTCCCGGATTGTGCCCAATTCCGAGCACACCTAATTTTAAATGAACCATATTTCTGGTAGCATATTCAGGACTGTCTGCAGGGGACTGATTTTTAAATCTAATTGGCACCACTTTCTCTTTCTTGTAAAATGAGAAAATATCGATTGATACCGGAATTCATATATTCCCGGATTGTGCCCAATTCCGAGCACACCTAATTTTAAATGAACTGTATTTCTGGTAGCGTATTCAGGACTGTCCACAGGTGGCTGATTTTTAAATCTAATTAGCACCACTTTCTCTTTCTTGTAAAATGAGAAAATATCGATTGATACCGGAATTCATATATTCCCGGATTGTGCCCAATTCCGAGCACACCTAATTTTAAATGAACTGTATTTCTGGTAGCATATTCAGGACTGTCCGCAGGGGACTGATTTTTAAATCTAATTGGCACCACTTTCTCTTTCTTGTAAAATGAGAAAATATCGATTGATACCGGAATTCATATATTCTCGGATTGTGCCCAATTCCGAGCACACCTAATTTTAAATGAACTGTATTTCTGGTAGCGTATTCAGGACTGTCCACAGGTGGCTGATTTTTAAATCTAATTAGCACCACTTTCTCTTTCTTGTAAAATGAGAAAATATCGATTGATACCGGAGTTCATATATTCCCGGATTGTGCCCAATTCCGAGCACACCTAATTTTAAATGAACCATATTTCTGGTAGCATATTCAGGACTGTCCGCAGGGGACTGATTTTTAAATCTAATTGGCACCACTTTCTCTTTCTTGTAAAATGAGAAAATATCGATTGATACCGGAATTCATATATTCCCGGATTGTGCCCAATTCCGAGCACACCTAATTTTAAATGAACTGTATTTCTGGTAGCGTATTCAGGACTGTCCACAGGTGGCTGATTTTTAAATCTAATTAGCACCACTTTCTCTTTCTTGTAAAATGAGAAAATATCGATTGATACCGGAGTTCATATATTCCCGGATTGTGCCCAATTCCGAGCACACCTAATTTTAAATGAACCATATTTCTGGTAGCATATTCAGGACTGTCCGCAGGGGACTGATTTTTAAATCTAATTGGCACCACTTTCTCTTTCTTGTAAAATGAGAAAATATCGATTGATACCGGAATTCATATATTCCCGGATTGTGCCCAATTCCGAGCACACCTAATTTTAAATGAACTGTATTTCTGGTAGCGTATTCAGGACTGTCCACAGGTGGCTGATTTTTAAATCTAATTAGCACCACTTTCTCTTTCTTGTAAAATGAGAAAATATCGATTGATACCGGAGTTCATATATTCCCGGATTGTGCCCAATTCCGAGCACACCTAATTTTAAATGAACCATATTTCTGGTAGCATATTCAGGACTGTCCGCAGGGGACTGATTTTTAAATCTAATTGGCACCACTTTCTCTTTCTTGTAAAATGAGAAAATATCGATTGATACCGGAATTCATATATTCCCGGATTGTGCCCAATTCCGAGCACACCTAATTTTAAATGAACTGTATTTCTGGTAGCGTATTCAGGACTGTCCACAGGTGGCTGATTTTTAAATCTAATTAGCACCACTTTCTCTTTCTTGTAAAATGAGAAAATATCGATTGATACCGGAGTTCATATATTCCCGGATTGTGCCCAATTCCGAGCACACCTAATTTTAAATGAACCATATTTCTGGTAGCATATTCAGGACTGTCTGCAGGGGACTGATTTTTAAATCTAATTGGCACCACTTTCTCTTTCTTGTAAAATGAGAAAATATCGATTGATACCGGAATTCATATATTCCCGGATTGTGCCCAATTCCGAGCACACCTAATTTTAAATGAACTGTATTTCTGGTAGCGTATTCAGGACTGTCCACAGGTGGCTGATTTTTAAATCTAATTAGCACCACTTTCTCTTTCTTGTAAAATGAGAAAATATCGATTGATACCGGAATTCATATATTCCCGGATTGTGCCCAATTCCGAGCACACCTAATTTTAAATGAACTGCATTTCTGGTAGCATATTCAGGACTGTCCGCAGGGGACTGATTTTTAAATCTAATTGGCACCACTTTCTCTTTCTTGTAAAATGAGAAAATATCGATTGATACCGGAATTCATATATTCTCGGATTGTGCCCAATTCCGAGCACACCTAATTTTAAATGAACTGTATTTCTGGTAGCGTATTCAGGACTGTCCACAGGTGGCTGATTTTTAAATCTAATTAGCACCACTTTCTCTTTCTTGTAAAATGAGAAAATATCGATTGATACCGGAGTTCATATATTCCCGGATTGTGCCCAATTCCGAGCACACCTAATTTTAAATGAACCATATTTCTGGTAGCATATTCAGGACTGTCCGCAGGGGACTGATTTTTAAATCTAATTGGCACCACTTTCTCTTTCTTGTAAAATGAGAAAATATCGATTGATACCGGAATTCATATATTCCCGGAATGTGCCCAATTCCGAGCACACCTAATTTTAAATGAACTGTATTTCTGGAAGCGTATTCAGGACTGTCCACAGGTGGCTGATTTTTAAATCTAATTAGCACCACTTTCTCTTTCTTGTAAAATGAGAAAATATCGATTGATACCGGAATTCATATATTCCCGGATTGTGCCCAATTCCGAGCACACCTAATTTTAAATGAACTGTATTTCTGGTAGCGTATTCAGGACTGTCCGCAGGGGACTGATTTTTAAATCTAATTAGCACCACTTTCTCTTTCTTGTAAAATGAGAAAATATCGATTGATACCGGAATTCATATATTCCCGGATTGTGCCCAATTCCGAGCACACCTAATTTTAAATGAACTGTATTTCTGGTAGCGTATTCAGGACTGTCCACAGGTGGCTGATTTTTAAATCTAATTAGCACCACTTTCTCTTTCTTGTAAATGAGAAAATATCGATTGATACCGGAGTTCATATATTCCCGGATTGTGCCCAATTCCGAGCACACCTAATTTTAAATGAACCATATTTCTGGTAGCATATTCAGGACTGTCCGCAGGGGACTGATTTTTAAATCTAATTGGCACCACTTTCTCTTTCTTGTAAAATGAGAAAATATCGATTGATACCGGAATTCATATATTCCCGGATTGTGCCCAATTCCGAGCACACCTAATTTTAAATGAACTGTATTTCTGGTAGCGTATTCAGGACTGTCCACAGGTGGCTGATTTTTAAATCTAATTAGCACCACTTTCTCTTTCTTGTAAAATGAGAAAATATCGATTGATACCGGAGTTCATATATTCCCGGAATGTGCCCAATTCCGAGCACACCTAATTTTAAATGAACCATATTTCTGGTAGCATATTCAGGACTGTCCGCAGGGGACTGATTTTTAAATCTAATTGGCACCACTTTCTCTTTCTTGTAAAATGAGAAAATATCGATTGATACCGGAATTCATATATTCCCGGATTGTGCCCAATTCCGAGCACACCTAATTTTAAATGAACTGTATTTCTGGTAGCGTATTCAGGACTGTCTGCAGGGGACTGATTTTTAAATCTAATTGGCACCACTTTCTCTTTCTTGTAAAATGAGAAAATATCGATTGATACCGGAATTCATATATTCCCGGATTGTGCCCAATTCCGAGCACACCTAATTTTAAATGAACTGTATTTCTGGTAGCGTATTCAGGACTGTCCGCAGGTGGCTGATTTTTAAATCTAATTAGCACCACTTTCTCTTTCTTGTAAAATGAGAAAATATCGATTGATACCGGAATTCATATATTCCCGGATTGTGCCCAATTCCGAGCACACCTAATTTTAAATGAACTGTATTTCTGGTAGCATATTCAGGACTGTCCGCAGGGGACTGATTTTTAAATCTAATTGGCACCACTTTCTCTTTCTTGTAAAATGAGAAAATATCGATTGATACCGGAATTCATATATTCTCGGATTGTGCCCAATTCCGAGCACACCTAATTTTAAATGAACTGTATTTCTGGTAGCGTATTCAGGACTGTCCACAGGTGGCTGATTTTTAAATCTAATTAGCACCACTTTCTCTTTCTTGTAAAATGAGAAAATATCGATTGATACCGGAGTTCATATATTCCCGGATTGTGCCCAATTCCGAGCACACCTAATTTTAAATGAACCATATTTCTGGTAGCATATTCAGGACTGTCCGCAGGGGACTGATTTTTAAATCTAATTGGCACCACTTTCTCTTTCTTGTAAAATGAGAAAATATCGATTGATACCGGAATTCATATATTCCCGGAATGTGCCCAATTCCGAGCACACCTAATTTTAAATGAACTGTATTTCTGGTAGCGTATTCAGGACTGTCCACAGGTGGCTGATTTTTAAATCTAATTAGCACCACTTTCTCTTTCTTGTAAAATGAGAAAATATCGATTGATACCGGAGTTCATATATTCCCGGATTGTGCCCAATTCCGAGCACACCTAATTTTAAATGAACCATATTTCTGGTAGCGTATTCAGGACTGTCCACAGGTGGCTGATTTTTAAATCTAATTAGCACCACTTTCTCTTTCTTGTAAATGAGAAAATATCGATTGATACCGGAATTCATATATTCCCGGATTGTGCCCAATTCCGAGCACACCTAATTTTAAATGAACTGTATTTCTGGTAGCGTATTCAGGACTGTCCGCAGGGGACTGATTTTTAAATCTAATTAGCACCACTTTCTCTTTCTTGTAAAATGAGAAAATATCGATTGATACCGGAATTCATATATTCCCGGATTGTGCCCAATTCCGAGCACACCTAATTTTAAATGAACTGTATTTCTGGTAGCGTATTCAGGACTGTCCACAGGTGGCTGATTTTTAAATCTAATTAGCACCACTTTCTCTTTCTTGTAAATGAGAAAATATCGATTGATACCGGAGTTCATATATTCCCGGATTGTGCCCAATTCCGAGCACACCTAATTTTAAATGAACCATATTTCTGGTAGCATATTCAGGACTGTCCGCAGGGGACTGATTTTTAAATCTAATTGGCACCACTTTCTCTTTCTTGTAAAATGAGAAAATATCGATTGATACCGGAATTCATATATTCCCGGATTGTGCCCAATTCCGAGCACACCTAATTTTAAATGAACTGTATTTCTGGTAGCGTATTCAGGACTGTCCACAGGTGGCTGATTTTTAAATCTAATTAGCACCACTTTCTCTTTCTTGTAAAATGAGAAAATATCGATTGATACCGGAGTTCATATATTCCCGGAATGTGCCCAATTCCGAGCACACCTAATTTTAAATGAACCATATTTCTGGTAGCATATTCAGGACTGTCCGCAGGGGACTGATTTTTAAATCTAATTGGCACCACTTTCTCTTTCTTGTAAAATGAGAAAATATCGATTGATACCGGAATTCATATATTCCCGGATTGTGCCCAATTCCGAGCACACCTAATTTTAAATGAACTGTATTTCTGGTAGCGTATTCAGGACTGTCCACAGGTGGCTGATTTTTAAATCTAATTAGCACCACTTTCTCTTTCTTGTAAAATGAGAAAATATCGATTGATACCGGAATTCATATATTCCCGGATTGTGCCCAATTCCGAGCACACCTAATTTTAAATGAACTGTATTTCTGGTAGCGTATTCAGGACTGTCCGCAGGGGACTGATTTTTAAATCTAATTGGCACCACTTTCTCTTTCTTGTAAAATGAGAAAATATCGATTGATACCGGAATTCATATATTCCCGGATTGTGCCCAATTCCGAGCACACCTAATTTTAAATGAACTGTATTTCTGGTAGCGTATTCAGGACTGTCCACAGGTGGCTGATTTTTAAATCTAATTAGCACCACTTTCTCTTTCTTGTAAAATGAGAAAATATCGATTGATACCGGAATTCATATATTCCCGGATTGTGCCCAATTCCGAGCACACCTAATTTTAAATGAACTGTATTTCTGGTAGCATATTCAGGACTGTCCGCATGGGGACTGATTTTTAAATCTAATTGGCACCACTTTCTCTTTCTTGTAAAATGAGAAAATATCGATTGATACCGGAATTCATATATTCTCGGATTGTGCCCAATTCCGAGCACACCTAATTTTAAATGAACTGTATTTCTGGTAGCGTATTCAGGACTGTCCACAGGTGGCTGATTTTTAAATCTAATTAGCACCACTTTCTCTTTCTTGTAAAATGAGAAAATATCGATTGATACCGGAATTCATATATTCCCGGATTGTGCCCAATTCCGAGCACACCTAATTTTAAATGAACTGTATTTCTGGTAGCGTATTCAGGACTGTCCGCAGGGGACTGATTTTTAAATCTAATTGGCACCACTTTCTCTTTCTTGTAAAATGAGAAAATATCGATTGATACCGGAATTCATATATTCCCGGATTGTGCCCAATTCCGAGCACACCTAATTTTAAATGAACTGTATTTCTGGTAGCGTATTCAGGACTGTCCACAGGTGGCTGATTTTTAAATCTAATTAGCACCACTTTCTCTTTCTTGTAAAATGAGAAAATATCGATTGATACCGGAATTCATATATTCCCGGATTGTGCCCAATTCCGAGCACACCTAATTTTAAATGAACTGTATTTCTGGTAGCATATTCAGGACTGTCCGCATGGGGACTGATTTTTAAATCTAATTGGCACCACTTTCTCTTTCTTGTAAAATGAGAAAATATCGATTGATACCGGAATTCATATATTCTCGGATTGTGCCCAATTCCGAGCACACCTAATTTTAAATGAACCATATTTCTGGTAGCGTATTCAGGACTGTCCACAGGTGGCTGATTTTTAAATCTAATTAGCACCACTTTCTCTTTCTTGTAAAATGAGAAAATATCGATTGATACCGGAATTCATATATTCCCGGATTGTGCCCAATTCCGAGCACACCTAATTTTAAATGAACTGTATTTCTGGTAGCGTATTCAGGACTGTCCACAGGTGGCTGATTTTTAAATCTAATTAGCACCACTTTCTCTTTCTTGTAAATGAGAAAATATCGATTGATACCGGAGTTCATATATTCCCGGATTGTGCCCAATTCCGAGCACACCTAATTTTAAATGAACCATATTTCTGGTAGCATATTCAGGACTGTCCGCAGGGGACTGATTTTTAAATCTAATTGGCACCACTTTCTCTTTCTTGTAAAATGAGAAAATATCGATTGATACCGGAATTCATATATTCCCGGATTGTGCCCAATTCCGAGCACACCTAATTTTAAATGAACTGTATTTCTGGTAGCGTATTCAGGACTGTCCACAGGTGGCAGATTTTTAAATCTAATTAGCACCACTTTCTCTTTCTTGTAAAATGAGAAAATATCGATTGATACCGGAGTTCATATATTCCCGGATTGTGCCCAATTTCGAGCACACCTAATTTTAAATGAACCATATTTCTGGTAGCATATTCAGGACTGTCCGCAGGGGACTGATTTTTAAATCTAATTGGCACCACTTTCTCTTTCTTGTAAAATGAGAAAATATCGATTGATACCGGAATTCATATATTCCCGGATTGTGCCCAATTCCGAGCACACCTAATTTTAAATGAACTGTATTTCTGGTAGCGTATTCAGGACTGTCCACAGGTGGCTGATTTTTAAATCTAATTAGCACCACTTTCTCTTTCTTGTAAAATGAGAAAATACCGATTGATACCGGAATTCATATATTCCCGGATTGTGCCCAATTCCGAGCAAACCTAATTTTAAATGAACTGTATTTCTGGTAGCGTATTCAGGACTGTCCGCAGGGGACTGATTTTTAAATCTAATTGGCACCACTTTCTCTTTCTTGTAAAATGAGAAAATATCGATTGATACCGGAATTCATATATTCCCGGATTGTGCCCAATTCCGAGCACACCTAATTTTAAATGAACTGTATTTCTGGTAGCGTATTCAGGACTGTCCACAGGTGGCTGATTTTTAAATCTAATTAGCACCACTTTCTCTTTCTTGTAAAATGAGAAAATATCGATTGATACCGGAATTCATATATTCCCGGATTGTGCCCAATTCCGAGCACACCTAATTTTAAATGAACTGTATTTCTGGTAGCATATTCAGGACTGTCCGCAGGGGACTGATTTTTAAATCTAATTGGCACCACTTTCTCTTTCTTGTAAAATGAGAAAATATCGATTGATACCGGAATTCATATATTCTCGGATTGTGCCCAATTCCGAGCACACCTAATTTTAAATGAACTGTATTTCTGGTAGCGTATTCAGGACTGTCCACAGGTGGCTGATTTTTAAATCTAATTAGCACCACTTTCTCTTTCTTGTAAAATGAGAAAATATCGATTGATACCGGAGTTCATATATTCCCGGATTGTGCCCAATTCCGAGCACACCTAATTTTAAATGAACCATATTTCTGGTAGCATATTCAGGACTGTCCGCAGGGGACTGATTTTTAAATCTAATTGGCACCACTTTCTCTTTCTTGTAAAATGAGAAAATATCGATTGATACCGGAATTCATATATTCCCGGATTGTGCCCAATTCCGAGCACACCTAATTTTAAATGAACTGTATTTCTGGTAGCGTATTCAGGACTGTCCACAGGTGGCTGCTTTTTAAATCTAATTAGCACCACTTTCTCTTTCTTGTAAAATGAGAAAATATCGATTGATACCGGAGTTCATATATTCCCGGATTGTGCCCAATTCCGAGCACACCTAATTTTAAATGAACCATATTTCTGGTAGCGTATTCAGGACTGTCCACAGGTGGCTGATTTTTAAATCTAATTAGCACCACTTTCTCTTTCTTGTAAAATGAGAAAATATCGATTGATACCGGAATTCATATATTCCCGGATTGTGCCAATTCCGAGCACACCTAATTTTAAATGAACTGTATTTCTGGTAGCGTATTCAGGACTGTCCACAGGTGGCTGATTTTTAAATCTAATTAGCACCACTTTCTCTTTCTTGTAAAATGAGAAAATATCGATTGATACCGGAATTCATATATTCCCGGATTGTGCCCAATTCCGAGCACACCTAATTTTAAATGAACTGTATTTCTGGTAGCGTATTCAGGACTGTCCACAGGTGGCTGATTTTTAAATCTAATTAGCACCACTTTCTCTTTCTTGTAAAATGAGAAAATATCGATTGATACCGGAGTTCATATATTCCCGGATTGTGCCCAATTCTGGGCACACCTAATTTTAAATGAACCATATTTCTGGTAGCATATTCAGGACTGTCCGCAGGGGACTGATTTTTAAATCTAATTGGCACCACTTTCTCGAAATAGAAATACTTAACTTACACTTTGAAAACATTTGCAAGAGAAATCAACTTCAAAAATTATATTAGAAAAGTACTCGGGCGAAAAGATTATAAAAATCGTCGCCTGTGGCCGCTCTGTATACTGAAGAATGGTTTGCAATGGAGGATAAAAAAAAGTAATAAATTTTCATTAAATTAGTAATATTTTTTTCTACATTTTTATTCAGATATATTTTTTTAATTCAACTTTTTAAAACGGTATAATTATGCAAAAACGACGACACTTAAGCTATTTTAAGACCTGTTCGCATCAATTTAATGATAGAGTAGAACCCCGCTAATTTGGACCCCGTTAATTAGGATCTCCGCATTGTAAGGATCAGTCTGATCAATTTCTCTTTTCAAAGTTTGGGAAGCTATCGGCAAAATTTCGATAACATTAATTCATTTAATTTTCGCATTCTGAAGTCATTTCTGAAATATTTTCGGAAGAATACCTTAATCTTTTTCATTTAAACTCTTTGATGTTACCTTTAAAAAAAACCTAGTATTACTTAAGGTTTGCAAGCAGATTGCTGAGAGTACTCTCAGAAAGTCGTGGAGGAATTTATGTGAAGATTTTATAAGCTTGTTAAAAAAAAAAACATGTGGTGTTCAGATGTTGATATTACCGACATTAACAATTGAATGAAGCAAAAAATAATGAAGTTTACGCCTCAGTTACAGATGATGAAATAATCACTTTATGTATAACTAAAGAAGATGAAAATGAAGATGATTCAGACGAAAACACTATTATAAATGGTGATCAACCAAAAGGTATTAGCCATAATGAGTAACAAATCATTTATAACACTTAATGGTTTATTTTGAACATCAAGTGGAGACTACGCCCAATAAACTAACTATGCTCAAGCAGATGCGTGACCGTGCGGCCCGCAAAAGTTATACAAAACTAGCACAGCAGAAGATTTTATAATTACAAAATAGACATTTTTACTGTCTGTATATATTCAGTATGTTTAATATAAAGGTGATTTTCTGTAAGTATGTCTTATTTCATTTTTTTTCTAATTCTTCGGTTAATCCGGATCGGGTCTGGCCCCAATTAATCCGAACTATCGGGGTTTTACTGTAGTTAAAAAAAAAATTTCTTTCAAAAGTCTATTCAAGCCTTATTTACAAGAGTAAAGAACTTCTTAGATGCTAAAATATAGTAATTATTTGTATTGTAGTACTTTTAGAAGAACAAGAATAGCTATCAAATGACATTTTCCAGTTGAACTTTATTTAAAGGGGATTAAAATGTTGAAGATAATATCCCTGTATTGAAGGGAGTTCTATCTTAAGAAGAAATGGGTGCATAATAATTATAGGTACAATATTGTTGAGCTTTTTTGGCTTATTACAGGGAAATGACCATTGTCTGTTTTTATATCTCTGTATAATTTAGACCAATATATGATTACTTAAAATACTTACCTATTCGCGGATAAGGTGCGATAAATTTATTATTATTATTATTATTATTATTACTAACTTGTGTATAAGACGTTTCCCTACTTTCAACTCCCAAATTTTATTTAAAATTCTTTGACTTATATACGAGTATATACGGTATTTGCTCTATTTTCTTTTTCTTTTTCATGCACAAGAGAGGAAAAATGATAAATTTATATAAAAAGTTAAGTTACTTTTTAAATACAAGTAAATGTATTTTTTATATAAACCACAGACAGTTTTGAGAAATTTGAAAATACATAGCTGCCAACTTTCCTACCACAAAAATTTTATAGTAAATATTGTCTTATTTAATCATTGAAATCTTATAATTAAAATTCTCAGTACAATTTTAGTTGCAGCAAAAATGCGTAAAATTTGGCAGCTATGAAAATAGCATTTAAAAGAGTGTATTTATAAAAGAGATCAAAATACAGATTTGTACAGTTTTAGCACAATTATTAGCTCTGACACACACACATACATATACCGGGTGTCCCAAAAATGACTGATGGATTTTAAAATTCAATAACATGAAAACGGTGACAGCTATTTAAAAATTTTTTGCAGAAGAATTATGTATAATGTCAGGAGTTTTTTTACCGTAATTTTTTTATTTTAGTTCGAATTTCAAGCAATAGGTGGCGCTGACGGCGATTGAAGGCCAGGTGATCAGTGCTGAGTGAAGATTTGACCTGGTCTTCAATCGCCGTCAGCGCCACCTATTGCTTGAAGTTCGAACTAAAATAAAAAATTACGGTAAAAAAAACTCCTGACATTATACATAACCCTCCTGCAAAATTTTTTTAAATAGCTGTCATCGTTTGCAAGTTATTGAATTTTAAAATCCATCAGTCATTTTTGGGACACCCGGTATATATATATCGGAGCTAATAAATATGATTAAAGTGTCATCTCTAAAAAATAACGTTCCGTTACATAATCCAGCAGTTAAACAACAGTTAAACAAATGTATCATTGTACGGGATGGCATCTCCCCCAGAAATTCTATGGAAAATATGCATATTGAAAAAATGCAGAATTTAATCTAGGCGCCACATATTTTTAATGGAAAAGATTTTTCGTAAAATACTTTTTAAATTTTCAGTCAGCCTACCTGTGTAGCTATTAATTCGAAAAATTCATTTCAATTTGCTGATACTCTTTTTCTCACGCATTTTAAAATAATAATTATATGTTGTTACTTTATTTTTTATTATAATTTTTCGTGAACAAGAGAGAAAATAATGTGTTTGTCAAAAAAGTGCTTCAAATTTACAGATTGTACAGGAATAAAGACTGACATTTATACATTTTATTAGAGGTGAAACATTATTCGTTGTCTTCGAGGAAGTTTTTTTAATTGAGAGGCACCCCTCGTGTGCAAAGGGTTAATATTATCAAATTTTAGGCTTACGAATTCTGAGGTTTAAATACAGGGTGTCTATAAAAGAACTCCGGTGTTTTAAAAATTCATATCTCACTAACTATAAAAGATAGCAAAATTTAGTCGATTTCTCTGAAAAGAGTAGCTCAAAAAGTTTTATTCATACGAATTGGGAATGTTTGCATCAACTGTTGGCGGCGCTGCAGGGCGTTGACCTTGAAATGATGGCGACTCCGCAACAAAAGGCTCAATGTGCTATTTGGCTCATAGAAACGATAGAAATTTCTTCTGGGGGCATATCAAGAATCCTGTGTATGCAGAGAAAATTCGTGGTGTTCAACATCTCAGGGAACGAATAGTCAATTGTGTGGCAACCGTCCTCCCAGACATGCTCGCCAGGACATGGGAAGAGGTAGAATACCGTTTAGACGTTTGCCGTGCCACTAGCGGGGCTCATATAGAATTTTACTAAGTGTTAAAAAAACTTGAAAATGTAAGCTTTTCAGTCATGTATAAAACATGTATGTATGTTTTTTATTTCATTAAAATCTTTTGCCTCAAAACCCCGGAGTTCTTTTATAGACACCCTGTATTAAAAAGCAGTTTTCTAATCCGAAACAGCGATATGATACCTTTCATAAATTCTAAGAAACATGTACGTCTCGAAAAAAATACAGATTTTAATCTAGGCGCCTAATTTTTATTTATTTTTATTATATGAAAGAACTTTTATAAAATACTTCTCAAATTTTCATTCAGCCTATCTGTATAGTTATTTATTCGAACAATTCATTAAAATTTAGCGGACACTCTTTTTCATTCCTTGAAAAATTATAATTGTTTTTTGTTACTTTTCTTTTTATTATCACTTTCCTTGAACAAGCAAGGAAATAATGTGTTCGTCATCAAAGTGCTTCAAATTTACAGATTGTACAGGAATAAAGACTGACATTTATATATTTTCCTGGAAGTAAAACTCTGTTCATTGTCTTCGTGGAAGGTCTTTGAAGTTGAGAATAATGTGTTTTTCGCCACATGGGAAATATCTAAATGAATTTTTCTTCTTTGTGTTACACAATGGAATATTAAAGGGATTGTTATCCATTAATTCCATTGAAATTGTTCTAAAAAAGAAAATCACTCGGCGGAAGTAATTGAGTTTCTGAAAAGTGATCATTAAATAAACATTTGCCATGTTATAAATATCTGCAGAGTATGCAGAATTAGCTATTTTGTGGTTTTAGATGCAAAATTCTCTTTGAAACACAAATATCTTTAAAAAAAAGAAATTTCAAACTATTTTATGTTAAGTGCTTGATTATTGTTTCCAATCTTTATATATATTTTTTTATTCAATAACTACCAGACTTTTTGTAATAATTAAATAAATAAATAAATAAATAAAATAGGGATACAAAATCACACTTGCCAAAATTTGTAGTGCTTTTACTCAATTAACTTTAGGGATTTCGAAGTTAAAAGAAATTTTTATCTTTTTATAGATTTAATTAATAATCCTAATTAACTTTTTTGTTCTCAAAAAGTGATTTTCACTGACCACTACTGTCCCTCGTAAACAGATGCACTAAATGCTCCGAACATTAGTATTTTAAACTAATTTTCTTCGCCTGATCTAACCCCTTGACGGTCGCATAAAATTACGGTTTAAAAATTCAAATTCATTATTACCAGCAATATATTTTTTAGGAATGTATTCGTCTTATTTAATGCCAAGTAAAATGATACGAGAATAAAAACAATCTCACTATTTTATAAAACTTGTGATAATCAAACATTTCTGAATAAAAGCCGTGAAGCTTGTAGCCTGTGAATGTCTTGGCGCGACGATTAACACTATAACGCTAGGAAATTTTACGCAAGTTTTATAAAATACATTTCAAATCAGTGAAATAATTTAAAATAATTTAGTTTATCTGTTAAGGTCATTTCATTGCAACTAATGTATAACTTATTTCTTGAAGATTTTTCTGGTTCGAATCGACAATTAGTCAACTGATCGGTTTTGAATTGACACCTTCCCGGCGTTCTAGTGTTAAGTGGCTAATAGCCGATTAATCTATAATAAAAGATGGCGAAATGAGATGTAAGATACTAGTAGTGTACAAAGAAAATGTTGCTCATTTTCTTAAATCCAGATTCTTGATTGGCACCACATTTTCGCATTAGTAAAATGTGCCTTATGTAATGACAGATTAAATAGGGCGAACACAAGGGTATTTTTAAAGTTTCGACAAAATGATGCCAATAAAGAAATCTGAATTTTAGATAAAAATAGCCCAGTGGCAATACTGTCGCAAGCGTTCGGCGTCCCAATTTACGTGGGACACTTGTCAACAGTAGAGGTGTGTGAGAGTTATCTCTCAAGTACGAAGCGGTAAGTGAGAATTTTTTTTCAATGCGAAATTTCCTGTGAAAACGGAATAGCATTAAATAAAAAAGTTAGCAACTGTGATTGTGCGCATGTCTGAATTAATAATTCCTATAGTAAAATCATTTATCTTGTCCATCACTAATTAATTAGTGCTAGAGCAAACTTACACCAGAATTTTTTATAAATAACTTCACCTTATGTA
This sequence comes from Maratus speculifer, assembly GCA_964019185.1. Classification (NCBI taxonomy): domain Eukaryota; kingdom Metazoa; phylum Arthropoda; class Arachnida; order Araneae; family Salticidae; genus Maratus; species Maratus speculifer. The sequence continues at coordinate 202,892,052 of OZ025303.1, forward strand.
AATATTTTATTTGTGTATAAGTTCGATCACCCATAAGCTAAACATTTCTATTATTTGAGTTGGTGGAAATTACCGTGTCCTCGTCACAAAGAAATTGCTTTATTATATTTATTAACACTAGAACGCCCGAATGGAGTCGAATCGACTCCAACTGTGTGATTAAATTTCAATTCGAACCAGAAAATTTTTCTTAAAATGATTTAAATTTAATCTACGTAGATTTACGTCAAATAAATCAATTAAATAATTTTGAATAAAAATACTGGTGAGAAATATTATTATGAAACTCGAGTAAAATTTTCGGGCGTTCTAGTGTTAATGTACCTTATTAATTTCAAAATAAGAATGTATACAATACATTTATATAAAAAAGGCAACATACGATTTGATGTCTAAAAGGAAATTTGAATTTTAATAATAAAACCAAACAGAAAAGTGGAACTTGCTGGAAATTCACTGCAGTATCACCTTATTAAATAATATTAAGAAATATAAATAACTACCCTTTTAAAAACAATATCTTTATATTAGTTTTAGAATACTACCAAATGTATTTTTTTTTAATGAAAAGTAACGTATCACGAATATTGGTGTGCAGAATGAATGATTATACTATGGAATGAACTCTTCAAGCATGTCCAATACATAGATTCCAACCACTGCATATATATTTTTAACAACAACCATAAGGAAATTTGTAACAACAACAAAGACAAAAAAAATGCGTAGTTTTGGTTTGCCAGATCTGGCCTCTTTTCTTATTCTGCAATTAAATATTTATACCAGATATTTTTTACAGAATTGCTTTTATTCCCTCAAATCTGGCAACCCACCAGTCCTGCCAGATTTGGCCTCCTTTTTATTTCTGAAATTTTATACACTCCCCAGAAATTCTATGTGGTATCGTTCTTTTGCTTTAATGAAAGACATTGTGTGATTAGGCTTGTAAAAATTAGTGTCTATCTATTCATCAAAATTTCTGATGCGAGTTTGAAGTTTTTAAATTGAAAGTAGAGAGCATATTGGCAAACTAACCCTAGTTGCAAATTGTTGCAACATCTGTTTGCAATTGCCTTTGAAATACGCGACAATAGTGTGCCTTGGTTGTGTAGCCTTGGTTTTTGAATATTTTATTTAAACTTTTTCGATATAAAATTTCTGGTGTGAATTAAATAATAAAAAAAAGTTGGTAGTTGTGTTTTCTTGTATATCCAAATTATTCATTCGATTAACAACATTTTATTCAATCTGCCAGTTACTAATTTCGAGTTTTTACAATTAAATGGTAGAAAATGTGCTTAAAAATGATATAAAATAATATAGATTCTAAAACAACTATTTAATTTTTAATAAATAACAACTTCTGTACAATAACTTTAATTTTGCGTAATCAATAAATACATTTTGATATAAATGAGCGTTGTTTCCCACTCTTTCTAAATTATAACTGTTATTTGTTGCTTCGTTTTGTCATTAGTTTTACCATGAGAAAGAGAGAGAACAATGTGTTCATCATAAATATATTTTTAACGGTAGCTCAATCATGGCAGATGACATTCACATACTTTTTACAAGAGCTATTATAATCAGTTGCTGCAAGGAGAACTTTTTTGCGAAAACTGTGCTTATCCTCACATGAGAATTGAAATTTTCTGAATTGAATTGTAATGCCAAATAGAAATTGTCTTCTTTGTGTAACGAAATAAATAATAATGAAGTAATTATTTTTCTTTACTTAAACTGCAATTGTTGTAATGCATTTTATCTTTGGACATTCGTGTATTAAAATTTAGAATACCTCAATTTGAATTATCTGTCATTATTTTTGGTTGGATAATTTCGTTCTCATTTAGCTAATTTTTTATTTTTATTTTTTATTTTTTATTTATTTATTTATTTATTTATTTTTTTTTTGTTAATTATCTTTCAAAATTTCAGTTGTTTATTGAGGTTCCTCTTTTCATTTATTTTCCTGTTCGCAAGAAAGAGGACAATGTGTTCATCTTTTGTCGATAGCTGAGAAATAAAGGCAAACGGTTACATTATATTTATGAATAAAAATTATAAACCTTTTATTTTCTCTGTGAAAAAAAAATAAAGTAGAAAAGATTATATTTCTTTTTCTTTCTTTCTTTTTTTTAATTCAGATTTAATGATTTCCACATTTTTGACGTCAAAAAAATTTTCCTTTTTCTCCTTAACCCCTTACTTGGTTAATTAAAAATAAAAAATTGAAAATAGCGGATTCACACCACTTTTATTTAAATAAAATATTCGTAAAATTTAGTCTAAATATTTCCGCTTTTCAAACGTAGAAATTTTTAAAAAAAATAATAATTGTGTCGAAAAGCTTTAAATAATGCAATAAGCAAATTCGTCTTGCCCGAACGCCGTTCGGGCAAACCAGTTAAGGGGTTAATTAACCCCTTCATAGCGAACCTTTTACGAAATTTTCAATGTTTTGTCACCGGATTTTATAAACAGAAATTTGTTCTTTTTTAAATTGAGAAAATGCTCCGATTGAATAAGGCAAATTTTACAGGAAATTTTTACTGGTGGGGATAAACAACAATGATGCTAAAGCCATTCTGCGGAACGTATACGTGTATCTCGTCCCAAAGGGGTTGAAGTGTAATGAAACAAAGAACATTTTACCATTTATAAAAAGTTGTGCCGATCAAGAAATCGGAAATAAAAGAAAGTATAGTTCTCTGGCTGCACTTCCTTCATCAAAATCTTCCTTCGTTTCCGCCATATTGTGGCAACCTAAACAACTTAATCTCATTTCCACTGAAAGATATTACAATATTGGCCTCAATTTCCACCCCTAAAAAACTAATAGAAAATTACCATACAGAAGAGTGAAAGAGTCACGTGAGTGATATTCTTAAATAACGCATTTTTTTTCTTATAATTTATTGGTAAGAATTGGGGTCGGCGGCAGTAATATAGTCGCCATCTTGTGAGTACCTAAACAATTACTTCTCATGCATAAAAAAATTACACACTAAACTTCATGTTTCCTAATTCACTACTGATATCTCCATTCTCTCATATAAACAAAGCACTTCTGCTGAAATGATTGGATGACACCGGGATCTATAGACATATTTATTTTAACCCTTCACTGTATGCTGTGTCACACTTGGCACGTACTAAAAACACGGCATTTTGAAATATGTGTCATCAATTTGGCCAATATGATCATTGTAGGCCATCAAGAACAATACAAAAAATGAATAACCCTTATTTTGCTCATCATTTTGCTCCCAGAATTTGTACATCAGAAACAACTATTTTTTGATCAAGCTATTAAAAGAAAATTTACTTTTATTATTTTTGCTGAATATATAAAAAGATTAATATAAAGACATTTGAAGAGTTTTTAGCAGATAAAATTAATTTATTCAAGCCCATTTAATTGCAAAATACAGTATTACGATATTTAAAAACTCTAATTGTGTATATAAGACACAAGCCATAAATTATCAAATTTTAGCTTAAAATATATAATTAATTAATTAATTAATTTTATTTATTTATTTTATTATTTTTATTTTATTTTATTTTATTTTATTTTATTTTATTTTATTTTATTATTTTTATTTATTTATTTATTTTATTTTATTTTATTTTATTTTATTTTTAATTTTTCCCATCATTAGACCAATTTCGTTTATTTTTTCCATAAAAATAGAAAAAAATAGTGCAGTGAAAGGTTAAACAAAGTAACTTTTTTTGTTGTTTTCCAAACCTAAAATAAAGCGAAATTATTTACTCTACAATTCGGGTGTTAATTTGGCATTTCTGGATTAAAATAAAAAAGACAAAAAGATAAACAACTGCTCATCAAGTGATATAACGCTTTTGCTGATTATCCGGCTATTTCTGCAGGGATGCATTTTTCTTTCTAATTAATTCTGCATGATTATTCCCACCTATTATTTTTTATTGTAAATTTCGCCTTCTTTAAACCTTTAACTGGTTAATTCTTTTCTGTTCAATAAATTGAAAATAGCGGATTCACACCACTATTATTTAAATAAAATATTCGTAAAATTTAGTCTAAACATTTCTGCCTTTTAATAGTATGAAAATTTTCTTAAAAATAATAGCGGTGCCAAAAAGCTTTAAATGATGCAATAAGCAAATTTGTCTTGCCCGAACGGCGATCGGGCAAACCGGTTAAGGGGTTAAAGCATTTTCCCAAATAAATTAGACAAAAATTGCTGTTTTGAAAGCCCGATGAAAATTGATTAAAAATTCTGTAAATGTGCAATTTTTGATAAAACAACTAATAAGTGAGAAGTTAATAAAAAGGAATACAAGTAAAATGAAATTTAATCGTCTTAACTGCCATTTTCCCGTCAATAAATGATCATTACTTTTTTGTTCACTTCCCTTTTGAGATTACAATTGTTTTTTAGTTCGTTTTGTTTTTCTGTTTAATGCACATGTGAGAAAATAAAGTATTATAAACGTATTACAGATAACTGAAGGATTACGGCTGACACTTATGTTCTTTTTAGAAATAGGACGATAACTACTTCCCCAAGGAAATTAAAACCTTTTAAATTATAAATTGTTGTCATCTACAGGTGAGAATTCTCAAAATAGATTTTTCTTGCTATGAAAAAGCAGATAACAATTAAACGCTTTTTTTTCATTAAAATGGAATCGTTAGATTTATTTATTTATTTATTATTATTATTATTTTCTTGATTTTTCTGCTAAAATGTTATTATTTAGAAGTTGAATGAGAAATATTTAATGGAAAATTACATTCCGAAAATTACCCATTTAATGTATATTTAAAAAGAAAAGAAAATAAAAGGAAAGTAATTGAAATTTAAGATGGTTACATTCATGTATGAAATTGCCTTTGAAGTGAAAGTGCGCATTGTGAAATTAACGAATGATCACAGATATTACTACAAAAAATCTTTATTGACTTTTTTTTTGAAAATACAGGTACGCATTTAAGATTTAAAAAAAATCATTAGCATTTTTTTCTGAATGTCTATATTTTTAAATTGATATAAAACAACACCTGAAACATAATTTGTATTTCTTTTTACAAAACTCGATTTTTAGAAGATACGCATATATGAATCTAAAATCACAGTTCAGTCCATCAAAAAAAAAAAAAAAAAAAAAAAAAAAAAAAACTGGATTTAAAAAACTTTTCGCATTGCAGTTTGATTTGGATCAATATTTAAAAGATCCAAATGTTAAATCTGTGTATTAGTGCTGTAAAATTAACGACTAAATAAATACCCGTGTGATGGCGTTATTTTAAAACTCACTACCTTTTTAAAAATTATCGTTACTCGTTACTGCTCAGAAACCGGTTATTAATAATCATCGTATGTACTAAATAACTGCAAGAAATGTAGTTACGTACGGAACATGAGTTTTAGGAAGAATTCGTATTTTTTACTCTTCACATATTGTTATGTGCTGCCATCTGTCCATAAAAAATAGATTTAATCAAGCTTCTAATTTTCTATAAAAAAAAGGCAAAAAAAAAAAAAAATCATACGATGCATAATTGAGTTCTACATGTCTAAATTGTAGAAATCATTATTAAGAAAAAAAAAATAATAATCAGAGAAAGCAATTTAGCAAGAGTAAAAGCTTACAAAATTTATACAATAAAATTATGAAATGTAATTACTCAAACAAAATGTTTTTACACGCAAATTTTCTCATTAATTTTACATTTAAAGTAATTATGTGTAGTGAAAATTAATTTCTGGAATAATTTAAAAACACTATGTTTTATTTCTTACGTGATCATCCTATAAAATAACATCTATATTTTTACTTCAATCACATTATTATCTCTGAAAATTTTTATTTATATTTTAAAATACTTTTTTTCTTCAAATATGAAATTTAAAAACAAACAGCAAATATTGTTGGAATGTTATTCCATAAGGCGTGAATAAGTGAGTTCCTCAATAATAAAAAAGAGTTAAAAGCTTTACCTTTTAGTTGACACACATTTATTTGAAGAAATAAAGTAGAATAATGATGAACAAATACTTGGAAACACTTCACAACACAAAAGAACAGATGCACAGTCTTCACAATATTTACAGAACACAACAAATAAAAAAATAACTTTGAAACATATATTAGCTTCAGTTTGAAGCAGTTCTTGATGAACAGTAATTATTCCTTTGGAATCATAATGTATGATAATGGATTGTTAATCCTTGACAGCATTTTGCTGCCTGACCCAGCTCAGTCACTACATCAACTAACTGTTCTAAAGTTCTCTTCCAGTGAAAACAGAATAATGTCTGGTGCTGCCATCTGGCGGTAGATTTTAGTACAAAAAGAAGCAATTGTCTAACATCTCTCCCGTTTTGTGATAGAATCTGACACCAGATGGATAAGGTTTCTGAAATGTTCAAATTTGACCTTTGGCAATGGCTTTGTCATTATGTCTGCTATCATTTCATTTGTTGACAGATATTTGACATCTATTACATTTTTCATTTTCAAATCTCGTATCTAGTGATACTTTGTATCGATGTGTTTAATTCGCGACTTGAACTTTTCACTTTCAACCAATTTAATTGTTGATTGATTATCTTCAAAAATTTTAATTGGGTAATGTTGTTGTAATTTGAGATCTTTACATAGTTTTAAAATCCACAACACTTCTTGAGTTCCTTGTGACAGTGCCACATATTCCGACCCGGCTGACGATAATGTCACACATGTTTGTTTTCTCGAGAACCAAGAAATGCAGCTATTGCCTAAGAAGATTACATTTCCTGAGGTAGATTTCCTATCTGTAATATCTTGACCCCAGTCAGCATCTGAGTATGCAACTATATTAGGATAATCTTTTGAAGATATATGAAGTGCAAGATCTTTTGTGGTTTTTAGGTACCTTATTACCCTCTTAACAGCATTCCAGTCCTTTTGTCTTGGATTATTGCATCTTCGACTTAGTATGTGCGTAGGAACTGTAATGTGTGGTCTTGTGCATGAAGAAATATATAAAAGACTTCCAATAGCTTGTCTATAGTTATCATTTGATGATAAAAGATTTTCTACTTTGTCTAAACTATAATAGTTCGTTTCCATTGGGGTATAAGTTGGTTTGGCTTCTTCAAGCTGAAAATCTTTAACTAATTGATTTATTTTATTTGTTTGTGACAGAAGATAACTTCCATCTTCTTTTCTATGAATCTCTATACCTAAGAAGTATTTTGCTTCTCCTAGTGATGTTATGGGATAAGACTTCTTTAAATAGTTTATTACTTCATTAACTTCATCTTCATCTTCTGAGCTCATCAACATATCATCTACATATAGTATGAGATGAATTGTCTTCTTTGATTTCTCTTTTGTAAACAAACATGGATCTGCTTCAATTTGTTTAAATCCATATGCCTTTAGAGTATTTTCTATTTCTTCATTCCAGCACTTGGCGGCTTGCTTGAGACCATATATGGCCTTTTTTAATTTATAGACTTTGTCTTTATTTTCTTTATCTTGAAAGCCTTCTGGTTGAAGCATGTATAATTCTTCATTGCCTAATTTACCATGTAGAAAGGCTGTTTTAACATCTACTTGGAAAACTTTGGCTTTACGATAAGCTGCACAGGTCAGAAAAGCTCTAATAGTTCTATGTTTGACGACAGGAAAGAAGGTTTCATCATAATCAGTGCCTAGTTGTTGAGTGAAACCCTTGGCAACTAGTCGTGTTTTGCATTTTATTTCTTCTCCATTTTCATCGCATTTTGTCTTATAAACCCATTTACAGCCAATTGCGCGCTTACCTTTTAGTAAAGTAACAAGCTCAAATACTTCATTTTCTTTTAAAGAGTTAAATTCTTCTTTCATTGCTTGAAACCATTTCTGTTGATCTTTTACAGGTAATTTTAGAACATCTTTAAAAGTTTCGGGATCTTGATTTTTGGAACAACAGTCTTCAGTTTTGTAAGAAAACCTTTTGGGTGGAATTCCTTTTGTCTCTCTGCTAGAAATTCTTCTCTGTGAATTAGCTTCACTTTCTTCTGTTGTTGGGCTATCTACTGATTTTTCATCAGTTTCTATTTCTTCTGCAGCATTTTCTATTGGAATAGATTCACAATCATTTTCAAGATTTTCTTCTGAAAAATTGAAATGAATTAAATCAGAAGTTTGCTCTTCAGGATTTTCTGGGAAAAAGTTTTCACCGTTCATATTTTCAAAAAACTTTACTGTTCTGCTTATCACAATTTTTCTTCCACCTGTATAAATTCGATATCCCTTGCTTCTTAAATCATAACCAACAAAGATTCCTTCAGTGGCTTTTTCATCAAATTTTTGCCTCTTCTGTTTATGAACATACACATATGCTTTGCATCCAAATACTTTAAGGTGACTCAAATTTGGCTTATGCCCATTCCACAGTTCATATGGTGTCTTTTCAGTTGATTTTGTGGGTAATCGATTTTGCAAATAAGCTGCTGTAGCTACGGCTTCTGCCCAGAATGTTTTTGGTAATTTGGCATTTATAAGCATGGCTTTACACATTTCAATTAGCGAGCGATTCTTTCTTTCTGCGACTCCATTTTGAGACGGCGAATATGGCGTTGTTGTTTCATGATGTATTCCTAAGTTCTTTAAGTAGTTACTAACATATTCGTCGCAATATTCTGCTCCATTGTCAGTACGCAAGGATTTAATCTTCAATCGAAATTTGTTTGTTGTTGATGCAACATACTCCTTTAATTTATCAAATACTTCATCTTTTGAGGAAATAAAATATACCTGTGTATAACGAGAATAATCATCGATAAACGTAACGAAATATCTTTTTGATCCCATACTATTTGTTTCAGCAGGACCGCAAACGTCACTATATATCAGATCAAGTGGTTTTCTACTTCTGTATTGCGTTTCTTTTGGAAATGATTTTTCTGTTAGCTTAGCTTTTATACAACTTGAACATTCAGTATTATGAGAACAATTATTCAGAGTAATACCTAAAGCTAAATCATTCTTTTGAATTTTCTTGATGGATTCCAAATTTCTATGACCCAGTCTTTGGTGCCATTTTAGAATGCAATTGACATTAGAACATACAGGTAATATTTCTGAAGCGCTGTATACTTTTTCATTTGTGGGTTTTATTTTTAATCTGTATAACCCCTCATCAGCTTTTGCATCTGCAACTAATATGTTACCCTTTTTAATTAAACACATATCATCTTTAAATGTTACAACAAAACCTTTCTCAGTGCAAGACTGTACAGACAATAAATTACTGTCTAACTCGGGAACATAAAGCACATGATCTAGTGTAACTTTATTTGTTTGACCATTAACTGTTTCAATATTAAAAGTACATTTACCCTTTCCTTTTGCAGTTAATTTAGTTCCATTAGCAATTGTAATTGTATCTTTACTTGAATTCTTTAATTCTGAGAACAATTCTGAAGAATTAGCTAAATGAACAGACGCGCCTGAATCAATAACAAAAGTTAACTTTTTGTTTTGATTTCCATTTTGTTGAGATTTCATAACAAAACCTGAAGAATTTGATTCTTTCATTAATTCATGATAGTTTTGAGAATTTGGTGGATTTTCATTTTGACTAGCAGTAGAAGCAGAGAAATTATTTTGTTTTTTAAACTGTTGACGTGATCTATCTTGAGTAAAATTTGGTTTTGTTTTGTTATTGTTGTTATTCTTTAAGTGAAAACAATCTTCACGGTTGTGATTGGTTCTTTTACAATGAGAACAAAACTTTTGTTTATTCAAGTGTTTTGGTTTATCCCTATTACCCTTTAAAGCAATAGATTCAAATTTTGTTGAAATTTGTTTAGTTTCAACTCTTCTAAGATATTCATCAATTAACTTGTTTTGAACATATTTTAATGATAAATATGTGTCATATTTGCTTTCAATAGCAGTTATAAAGGTACTATAGGAATTTGGCAAAGAACAAAGCAAAATAGCTATTAAATTATCATCTTGTATTACTTCACCTATACTTCTTAATTTTTCTGCCAATTCTAAGACGGAATTTATATGTTCCTGCATTTTAATACTTTCATTATATTTAATGGAATACAACTTCCTAAGAAGATAAAGTTTATTTGTAAGATTTACCCTTTCATGAACAGATTTCAATTGATCATATGTTTCTTTAGCACTTTTAGCATGCCTAACATGAACAATTTGAGAATCTGAGATATTTAAACAAATTAATGCTCTAGCATTTCTATCATTTTTCACCCAATTGTCATCATTTTCTTTTTTAGGTTCAAACACAACATCATATAAACCTTCTTTGATTAACAATTGTTCAATTTTAAACTTCCATACTGAATAATTATCATCAGTTAACTTTTCAATATAATGAGATTCTTTAAGACTAGACATTCTTATATAATAATATTTGCTTATTTCACAGAAAATAAAAGAGTGTTTATCTTATTAATTTACAACAATAAAATATTATTAACTCATATATAATGCTAAAGATGAAATAAGAACATAATATAATTCTTTAGAACAATTTTAACAGTTACTTCAGGTTTCAGAAATTTTTTTCTTAAATATTCAAAATTCTTTGTTTAAATATATATTTGTATTTTCAACTAATAAATAATAAATTTCAATAAAAAACAAGCAAAATAATTTCTTTTCATATCAACAAATAATAGTTTTGGTTTCAAAACAAGAACAATTCTTTGAATTTTCTTTTCTATCATTCACTTCTAAAAAATATAATATTCAGAAAATAATCATTTCAAAGTATTTCTTTTGAATTTATATATTACATTTTCTGTTTTGATATTATTATATTTAAATTTTGAGACTCATTTCTCAGTCTCATAATCAATAATGTTGGAATGTTATTCCATAAGGCGTGAATAAGTGAGTTCCTCAATAATAAAAAAGAGTTAAAAGCTTTACCTTTTAGTTGACACACATTTATTTGAAGAAATAAAGTAGAATAATGATGAACAAATACTTGGAAACACTTCACAACACAAAAGAACAGATGCACAGTCTTCACAATATTTACAGAACACAACAAATAAAAAAATAACTTTGAAACATATATTAGCTTCAGTTTGAAGCAGTTCTTGATGAACAGTAATTATTCCTTTGGAATCATAATGTATGATAATGGATTGTTAATCCTTGACAGCATTTTGCTGCCTGACCCAGCTCAGTCACTACATCAACTAACTGTTCTAAAGTTCTCTTCCAGTGAAAACAGAATAATGTCTGGTGCTGCCATCTGGCGGTAGATTTTAGTACAAAAAGAAGCAATTGTCTAACAAATATATTTTTACAATCGACGAAAAAAGAGAAAAGAAAAATGAACTTTATCATAAACACATTTTTAAAAACAACCTAAAAATACGTCTTTATCTTAAAAATATTTTCAAATATAAAATATAAATACGAGTGCAAAGATATTTTTATAGGAAAAAAATATACTTAAAGCAAACCTGTAATTTTTAGAACGGTTTTAATGGAAACAAACTGTCATGTGATTGACAATGCTTTACTAATAAATATTTTTTTTTAATTCGTCGTTGAGTCGCCTTTAATTGAATACTTTATTTGGCATATAAATCACATTTTGCTTTATCACTTGATACTGCAGAAAACTATATCCACAATTTACTTCTTTTTCTTTCCATAATAAAAAAAATTAATAAATCAATAAGCTCCTACGAAATCCAAATCATTTGAAATTTGAGAATAACTTATACATTCAAACAAAATGATACGCATTGACTGATACCGAAAGAACTTATACTGGCGCCTAATGCCTCGACTGTCTAGCTTCATTTATGAATTGCACAAACGTACGTAAAACAGTGTTTGAAGTATGGTGGCGTATTGACAGTAACTGCTAACGAGTGATATTTCAAAGAAACGATTCGGGATTTCGCTTTTTAGAGAATACCCGTTATACGTTAACGAAAATGTGCGGTTTGCAACAGGTCTACTGTGTATATGTCCAAATTTTTTCACCAAATGATTTTGTGTTTGATATCCAAAAATAAAATTTATTAAAAAATCAAAATATGATGTTAAATGTACGTCTTAACTCTTTCCGGCACACTGTGCCCGGTCTGGGATATTTAATTTTAATTCCAAACTTGCAAACGGCACCAGTAATATTTTAATAAAATTTTGTTTTTACAATAAAAGCTTAAATTAAGGAATTCAAAATATTAAAAAAAATTCGTTTGTGAAATCCGGTGTCAGTCGATAATTTCCCATTTTAATATAGATTTTTCCCGTGCTGGAAAGGGTTAACTAATATTGAATGCTACCTTTTTATACACGATTAACTACTAGATTATTTGTGATCGGTGTTCAATCGCAGGGCTACCCACATTCAACTATTTTAATATTATCGTGTACCACTATATTTTTAAAACATCTTTCTCCTACATTTTTCTTGAGAATTTTGTCAGAGCGAAAGTGAAAGTCGTGTTAATTAGAATGCTGCCAAACGAATCAAGGTGGTTACAAAAATGTTTTAATTGTAGTGCTTTATCTCAAGGGAACTCATTGGCCCAAAATGGTTTCCATTCTCCTCCCCATTAAAAAAAATCTCTAGTAAATCTGTACACATTTGGCCCAAAAATCTGTAAAAAATTTGCAGGTATTTGGCCTATTCTGCAGACATTTTCAAGAGTATCTTGAATCTTTCTGAAGATATTTTTAACGTATAGCTAAATCTGCAAAATTTCTTCAGATTTCTGTAAAATTTCTGAAGAATGTGGATTTTTCTTCAAATAATCTTAAGATTGCTTTTAGTGGGGCTACTGCCCAATTCACGGGGTGTTCTCGCGCATAGAATTTTATGAACCAAAGAGTTTTATAGTATTAAAAAAAGAAATTTTATGGCTGAAAATTCCTGAAATTATGGTGCATTATGAAAGTATGATAACTCAGAAAATTTTAGTCATAAAAAAATGATTTTTTTTTACTAATTTATTTTTTAATAATAATAATAATAATAATAATAATAAAAGGTTTTCTAAATTGAATTTTTCGGCACGAAAAATCATACATAAAGTTTAAAATTCGTTTTTAACCACTTAACTGATCAATATTGTTGAAAAAAACTTTCAAATGATGCCTATGTTTGAGTCTTTTACAGAACTTTTAAACTTTTATTACCGGTTTTTTAAAACAGAAATTTTTGCCTAATTGAACCGGAAAAATCTATGAATTAAATAATGCAAAATTTACAGAAAAAACTTACTTATGAGAATAAGAAATCATGATCGGCAAAGACACGTTACCCGTATTACGTACGGGCAAATCACTGAAGCAGTTAATAAATAAAAAATCCATTTTGATTTATATAGATTTGTGTATAATAAAGAGCAACATTGATTAAAATTTGGAACTGAAAGAGTACATCTAAAAAGAAAAAAAATATATGAATTTGCATATTGCTCGACTATAAGGAAGGTCACCCTTTGTTTGCATCTACAGCGAATATATTTAATAAACATTTTCAGTTTAAGAAATAAATAATGAGAATAGAGCTTGTTGTTTCTGTTAAATTTGTATGATGTTTTGCAGTTTTGTTCGACTTTTTAGTCTACATTTCATGGAATAAATATTTAAAAAGAAAGCTATATAATGATAAATCATTGCAATACTTACTTTTACGATGCACTCTGCATATTCACAAATGTTTAAACCTTTAAGCACATGCACAAACCTGAAAAAAGGGTAAAATAATATATTTTGTTTTAAAATTAACAGCACAAATTACTTTATTTACCGTATATACACATGTTTAAGTCGATCAATTTCTGACAATTTTCAGCAAGCAAATTGGAGGAGGGGGACTGCTTATACAGGAATTAATAAAAAAAGGGGAAAAAAACTTTGCAGGCTGCAAAAGTTTGGCTTTTTATGTGTATGTATAATGTAATGATATGTAAAATATGTAAATAATAAAAGCTTACCATTAAAAAAATATAATGTTTTTTTTTTTTTACTTACTACTTTTTGTCTTTGATAAGTAACATCTTTGGTTTGATTTTGAACAATATAGAAATAAAAAGTTAAGGGGCAGACTTATACACGTGTTTTTGATTTTTTTCTGCAGAATTTGATTTTGAAAATTAGGGTGTTAATTTATACATGAATATATATGGTAATTTTACTTATAAATACCAAAATAATACGTGGTAAAATATTATATATACAAGGTTCATATGGATCAAGCGGTTTTGATTACCTTCGTACCAGAAATTTCGTAAAGTTCTGGTCGCTAAATCTAAATCTAGAATATTCTTACATTAAATAAAACCAATATTACTTTACAAAAATTCTGATAATTGGTGCTTGAAACTCCTTAAAGCATACGAACCCTGATATATGTATTGAGCATACCATTCAAAACATAATTATGTTACAGGAATTATATATATATACAGGGTGTCCGAAAAGTCTGGAAACGGTCGAATAACTCGAAAAATACATATGAGATTGAAAAACGTAAATATACGTGTTAAATATTTTTAAATAAGCTACTCAGTGATACCAAATTTGACCTTCGTAACCGGCTCCCTGGGGGTCAGAGGGGGTCCAACTTTGAAATCTTAAATTATAACCCCCATTTTTTATTGCAGATTCGGATTCTACGGACAAAAATACGTAACTTTTGTATTTGATGTTTATTTCGAATCCTCGTTTATCACGGTGTAATTGAGCATATTAAATCGATACATATTTCGGCTTTTCCAACGGGATTTTCCCTAATTGAAACTAATTGGGGAGAATTTATAACATCAAATTCCTCGTCTTTTGCAATAATAGCGTTTCCTGAAACTCACCCTTGCCGATTATTTCGGTAGTGCTACACAGTTAAAAATTTGATCCATTTGCTGTAGCGTCACTCCACAGCTTTTATAGAATATCTCTTTCATGACCAATGAGAATGTTCCATAACACAGTAAAGTACACTGTAAAAAAATTGACCATTTTGCTGCATCGTCACTCCACCGCTTTTATAGAAAACGATTACTTTACTGTGTTATGGAGCATTCTCATTGGTCACAAAAGAGATATTCTATAATAGCTGTGGAGTGACGCTGCAGCAAATGGGTCAAATTTTTAACAGTGTAGCACTATTGAAATAATCGCCACGGGTGATTTTCAAAAACCGCTATTCCTACAAAAGACGAGGAATTTGACGTTAAAAATTCTGCCCAATCAGTTTCGATTAGGGAAAATCCTGTTGAAAAAGCGGGAATATGTATCGATTTAATATGCTCGATTACACCGTGATAAACGAAGATTTGAAATAAACATCAAATACAAAAGTTACGTATTTTTGTCCGTAGAATCCGAATCTGCAATAAAAAATGGGGTTTATAATTTAAGATTTCAAAGTTGGACCCCCTCTGACCCCCAGGGGGTCGGTTTCGAAGGTCAAATTTGGTATCACAGAGTAGCTTATTTAAAAATATTTAACACGTATATTTACGTTTTTCAATCTCATATGTATTTCTCGAGTTATTCGGCCGTTTCCAGACTTTTCGGACACCCTGTATATATATATATATATATATATATATATATATATTTTTTTTTTTTTTTTTTTTTTTTTAGCATTAATAAAATTTCTTTGAACTTTGAAAGACCTTAATTTAATTTCTTTGATTCATTTGATTACTTATAATAAACTTTTTTATTCTTTTTCATTTACGATCTTCCCGAGATAACTTTGACATACAGGACGGTCATAATAATTTAAAAAAAGAGGGGAAATACGATAATTCTCTTCGGTTTATTTTTTAAAAATTGCAATGAAAACTGATATATTAGCCTTTAATAACGATATATCAATAGTTTCCAAGCACAGAAACGATTATTAATTTTAAATAAATAACTTGAACCAGAATTTATATCCAGACTTATTAGAAAACAGGAATTTAGCGTAATATCAGGTGTGGTGTAAAATAAAAATTTTAATTAACCCATTTTAGGCCAAGCACAGAAATTTTATAAAATGTAGCATTATTTTTATTGAAATATGCTTAAATTACATACATTAAGACACAAAAAAAGATTCGTGCATGAAAAATAATATTTTATATAAGAAATAATATTTTATATAATAATATAAAATATTATTTCTTATAATGAATAATATGAATATGAATAATATTTTTATGACTTTTATTTTATTCTTATTTCATATACAGAATTTGCAACTTTAATCTATTTTAAAAACATATAATTCATTTCAATTGGAATAATAATATATTTTTAAAAAGTCGAATTTGTCAAAGGCGTTTCAAATTAAAACTCTAGCGTATTTTGAAAATTTTTTAAGAGAAAGTGTTTACTCCAATTGAATTACTAATATTTTTTGGATGTCTTCAAAAGCCTTAAAAAATAGAAGAAAAATAAAATTCTTGAAAAAAATGTGTCAGAGTGTTAAAAAAAAATATTTATCGAAATGTTTCGTATACGAACCTTTGGCCGAAAATGGGTTAAACATTTTTGGTGCCAGTAAAATTAAAATTAGGTGTGTATTTTTTAAGGACACAGTGCCTGAAAAGGTTAAAACTATAAATATTCTACTTATCATTTATACATTTTATTTTATAACTGTATATTTTATTACTGTATAACTGCATATATTTTTTCAAACAAATTAAAATCATTTCATAAAACGATAAAAAGTCATCTACTAGATTTTAAGCACAATGAATAAGCATTAGAAAAAAAAACACTTTCTGAAAAGTAAAAACATTAATTTTAAAATAAGAAATAATAAACAAATGGAAATATTAAAATTTTACAACAAGATTCTGAAGCAAATCTAGTAACAATATTTATTCAAACCTCAAGCAATTTTCATAGCATTGATGAATACGTTTAGATATATTATTCGCAAAACTCATAAAAATGTATTTGGGTTATTTGTTTTGTTAATTTATTTATTTATGCAGTTATATCTTCATTGAAAACAGTTTTTTGACATTTCCCAAATATTCTTTGCACATGCTACAGTATCTTTTGAAAATGTAGAGAAAAATGTTTAAGAATAAAATTATATCTTGATATGTCTTGGTAAAATGCCAATCCTTACTTTATATGGCAAATTTCCAGTAGCATTTATTTATTTGTTTTCATGTACATAAGAAATCGACGCCATGCAAAGAAATAAGAAAACTAATAGCTTTTTGATGCTTATATGTTTTAAAAATAAATTCTGTAAATTTGTTAAAGCAATTTTTATGTAGGTTTATGTCAACAGTTTTGGAACCTTTAAAATGGCTATTTTAACTTTAGGGAAATATCATGGAGTATTTTAAAACTTCCAGACAGACACTAATGGCGCGTTTTCTCTAATTTATGTGACTGCCTATAATTATTAGATTCTAAAAGCTTCAGGGTTTGTATTTTCCAGAAAATTTAATAATATATATATAATAAATTTTGCTCAAAAGCGCAAAATTTCGCTTTATTTAACTACAGGTTTTCTATAAAAAAAAATTCTGGTACCGGCGAGTTTCCTGTTCTAAAAATTCCAGGACTTGTACGATGCTTTAACTGCTTAACTGCACATCAATTATTTTTCAGGACACTCGGGAAAAAGCAAAATTGAATAAGGCGAAAAAATTTTTGGCGTATTCACATGGTTGTCACTTTCGACAATATTTTAATTCTAAGTTGCATCACATTCTAAATATAGAAATACATAATATATTTATTGACAACATTTGCAAAAGGAAGGTACTTCAAAATTTATACGAGAAAAATACTAGGGCAACAGCATGTAAAAATAACTGCCTGTGCCAGCTCTGAATTTATTACATGCAACAAAGATGCCTAAGGGAGATCTATAATTATATAGACTAAATCAAACTTTTAGTACCACTATTTTTTAGGAAATTTTACATTTTAAATTTATCTTCGAAATGTCGCAGGATAAAATCGCCTCATAGAAAGCTTTTTATAGCAATTGTTGTAGTAACATGTTATAAAAAGAATAATACTAAATTTGAGAGGATTAAAAATGTGTCCTCTTCGAGAGAGATCTCAAAGTTTGACATTTTATTCAAAATATCTTATTATGAATTTTAAAAAGGCCATTGTAATTTTATCAAAGCATAATTATGACGTAATACAAAATGTATTGATTGCAGTATCACTTGCTATATATATATATATATTTCAAAATCTCGAAAACTTTGAATACCTTATCCAGATATTTCAATGAAATGTTATTTTTATTCTAAATGTATGTCATAAAAATTCTACTGAAATTGTTAAAAGGATGTGAAAAGATGCTTCGTTTCAAGTAAGCTTTCATCACTTGTTTTGAGTAGCTACTTAAGTGTCATAGTTCTTTTAAAGAAGAGTTTTGACAGCGTAAGGATATTTAAAACAATCTTCAGAATTTGAATAGATGCAATAAATATTTCGAACACCAAAATTTTCCCTTTCCTTTTAAAGAAACCGATATCGTGCAAAGTGCTTTTAAAAATCATCATTTTTTTTTTCATTATACTAAAGTGGATATTTCTTTCCAGTGCATCATAACAGACATTCGTTCTGTGTGAAATACGTTTTATACAAAGCAACATCATACGCAATTTCAGGACGTATTATTATGGGCAAAAAAAGAAACGCAAACAGAAAGCTACAATTTTTACACATTAAGGGGGTTCCCAAATGGTTTGTGAACTGAACATCAATATTTTTAACATAAAATTTCTCGGTAGGTTTCAACAGCATTTGCGCTAGAGTTTATTTCCAAAGATGGGTTCTAAGCAGTTTGCAAGAAAAATATAAAAGGAAAATTTCTCTAAGATTTTCGATGTTCAGTTGGCGGACTATTTGGGAATACCTGATCTTACCACTGAAAAAATATTTATTCAAAATGTGTGATAAACAGCATGTACTTGCAAAAGTATCCAGTAACGTTTAGCCTTATTCCCAAGGTTCGCACACTCCTTGGAATCTCAACATTAGTAAGCCCCACCTTCATTCACAGAATTGACGATATTTTTCTGCACTGAAGCACTTCGAAAATATTCTTAAAATTTAGTGGTAGAACTGTGCGAACCCTGCTTATTCCTTACGTGAAAACTGTCAATAATGAACTGACATGACCGTAAAATAATCAGTTTCAACCGTAACTACTTTGGTAGGGGTTCATACCACCAGGGTAAATTGCTTCCAGTAAATTTTAACAGAAGTTTTCTCCTTGCTTAAACGCTTTAATACAGGGCATGAAATTTCAGCTTAAAAGGTTCTCACCAGACTAAAATTTTTACTCGCCACTATTTTACATTAATTCAGACAACAACGTCAGCCCCCAAACCTGCGCAGAAAATAAAAGATTTATGACAAATTTAATTTAAATTGACCATTATTAGAAGGAGCTTTCAATTAAATCTGGAATATTTTACATTTTTTATGAAAAATATGGGATATTAGGTGATGCTTAGGTGACGAAACCTGAATCTCTTCGCGCAGGAGTGAAGAGCTATGTAATGCGGTATTGGAACGTGCGCGGTACGAAAATGGAGGAGGGTATGAATGCATGAATGCAGACAGGGTAATTTCTTTCCTCCGTAGGAAAGACAAAAGAATAGGCGATGGAGCATTTTTATTTCTTTTGGAAAATAAATACCATCGCTTCATTTTGAAATACTTTCGTGTATCGCTGTGCATCTGAAGCACAACATTTTAAAAGACAAAACTTACTCGCCAACGGTTAATACTTATTCGCCAATGGCGAGCTGGCGAGTGGTAATTTCGCGCCCTGCTTTAATAATAACAACCTTCAGTCATAAATACTTATTAATAAACACTTATTTATTTTTACTAGCGGAAGTTTACTTTGGTATAAGTCAGGGATTACATTCTCGCTATAATCTGACAACATGGACACCCTACTGTCAGTGTCAGCAAGAAATATTATAATAATAACTTTCCAAACTTTCACCAGTGAAGTAGAAACTTATTCGATATCGTTCATTTTCTGCAACTATGTAATAATTCAAAGTCACGATCTCGCATGAGTAGCGTGTAGAATTTTAAATATGGAATTGCTGTTACCCTGTCAATACTGTCAAAAAAATTTTGCCAGTAGGTTAATTTCGTTAATTCGTATTTTTTGATTTGCATCGCTTTTTTTTTTTGAAAAGGTGAAATTCTCCTTCTTTCTCCTTCATTAATCTGTCATTAAATAAGGCAAAGTTTACTTTTTTTCTTTTTAAGTTGTGCCATTGAAAAAATTGGGATTGAAAAAAAAAAAGTAGCCAACTGGCTAACATTTCTGTCAGATTATTGCCATTCCACTAAGAATCTTAAAAGCTCATACATGACACTATATTGCTTAACCCTTTGCACTGGAGAAGTGATTTTCACTTATCGCTAGTGTCTCGCGTAAATGGGTGCTCTAAATACTCTGGACACCAGTCTTTTAACTCTTTAACGTTCATTGGTTTTGCCACGAAACCACAAAATTTTAATTCCGATACGCAACACTGACACCGGTATTTTTATCTAAAAATATCCCTTTTATTTTGTATGTGAAAAATCACGTTTTCTTATATAGAAATACATTTGCTCTTGATTACCGGTGTCATTCATTTATTTCGACATCTTAGCAATGAAAATGCTATGATCGTTAAAAGGTTAAACTACTTTTCTTCACTTTATCTAATGACCGTATAATCTAATAATACAGTGAAACCTCTTTATAAGGGACACCCATGGGAACGGAATTTTTGTCCCTTAAATAGAGGTGTCCCTTATTCGGAGTTTTTACATTTTTTTTAATTAATCATTCATAAGGACATAAAAACACAAAAAATTAAAACTGAAGTTTAAATCTACCCGAAGGTTATAAATTACATTAATTAGGCACAAAAGTAATATATAATTAATTAATTTAATGTTTAATTGATTACTTACTTAGTAAATGATTTGTTGAGTTATTTATTTGTATTTTTTACGTACACGTTTCAATAATGTAAAAAATGTAATAATACTTTCAAAAATCTTACTTGCGAAGTAATCAATAAAAAAATGACTGTTTTCCAAATTTCAATTTTTCAACTACTAAACTTTTCAGATATTTATTTACCAAACTTATAACTTTTAGTCCTCCATTATAAGCAGTATTTACGAAAAAAGTATTCAACTGCTTTGCATATTTTAAAGCATCTGTAAAGTTCTTTATTTCATAATTTTCCTTTCTCTTTCATTTTCAGAGTCATCCCTCACAATTTTCAGCATGCTTTTCAATATAGACTGGGAAGTGGCAGCACAGACAATCACCTCATCGAATTCACAACAAAAATTCTTAAATCAGTTAAAACTCAATATGCATGTTAAAACGCAATCGGTCTACTAAAACACCTAAAAATATGAACTCTGAAAATCTGAAATTTGACTCGTAGATTTACCATTATACTTTCCTGCACTCAAATCTATGAAAATATGGAGGACTGGCTGCAGAATACCCCAATAATAAACCTATGAACCAACCACTAAAATCGGGTTTATATGTGCTTTCCACCTAGATATGACTTGGCAGACCAATTGTATTTTAATATGTGAATCGAATTTTAAACAATTCTGGAATATCAGCTGTGAACTCGAGGAAATTATTGTCTGCACTGCCACTTCTGGCTCTAACAGGGATAAACGCACTTCGATATCTTCATCTGAATTGTGGATAAATAAATGCTCATCAATTGAGTTGCATACCTCTGCACCAACATAACTGCCTAACTGATAAGTTCACAAAGTTCTGTATTTTCATTTTCATCACAGACTATTTCATTATCTCAAATGCAAAAGTCAAACCTTTTAACATTTCGCACTCGCCCAGTGTGACTGAGCAGCATTTTTCTTTACAAAATTTGTTTTTGTCATTCCAATAACAATGGAAAATAAAACTTGTTATTTAATTAAAGGTTTTTTTTTTACTTGAAATTGTGTACTTGAAGGAAACTTTTTGTTTTTAAGTGGTGTCAACTTAATAAAATTTGTGTAAGAAACACCCGAGTCGAAAAGGTTAATCTCATTTTCAAGTGTCCCTTAAATCGAGTGTCCCTTATTCAGAGGTAAATACATTACAATTCCTATACCAAGGGACTGGGACCGGAACTTTTGTCCCTTAAATAGAGGTGTCCCTTATTTGGAGGTTTCACTGTATAACAAAAAGGATGAAATAAACTGTGATATATAAGTTTCTAAAGCATTTAGTGTTCCGATTTATCAAGGACACCTGGCATGTCTAGTGATGAGTGAGAATCAGTTTTCGTGTCCAAAGGGCCGGTAAATTTTATTTGGTTGGCACCACTATTTTTACAAGATTTAAGTTTAGTTCATTAATCACGAAAATGTATCATTTAAATAAAATAATTATTGCTTTTCTTTTTTACCGGTGTCAAAAACAGTACTGAATGCACCTTTTGAAGCGTCCCTAAAAAAGGACGCTAGGCACTAATGGGTTAAATCAAAAATCTTTGTTTTTGAGTTATGACACTGTTGCACTAAATGAGCGATATACCTGGGAGAAATTTTCCATCAATAAGTCACTTAAAAAACGAAATTTTCCATTCAAATTTATTCATGGAATTTTGCCCGCCAGTAGTTGGAAATTGTTGATCCGATTAAGAAAAATAGTCGCCATCTTGTTACAACCTCTTCAGTTAAGTCACTGTTAGACAAAATCTATATGACTTCCTGCTATTCATAATTCCATTTATTATTTTATATATCAAGTGATTTCATGATGCATTATTTTTTTATCATTATTAATAAACAATTTATGTTATTGAAGAAAGGTGTTACGATTCCAATTTTGATAAGAACAATAATTCTAATTAAAAATAAAAATACAAATCGTCGCAGAATCAATACAAGCGACACGTGACGATGAAATGTAAACAAAACCACGCGTTCTTCTGTAAAACTATAAATTAAAGATAGACCACGATTTAAAGTTATTTTCCACTGTATTCCTTCAATTCAAGTTTTCTTATTTCCTTTCTTAAGTAATTTGTATTTTTATTTTTACTGAGATTATGGTTCTTATCAGAATTGGAACCGAAATATGTCAAGTTATTTGTTTTTAATATATTTTGTAATAAGTTTCTCAAGTAATATAAATTATTCATTTTAAAGTTTATGAAAATGCGAAGTTCTTACAATCTAATAAATTTAATAAACTTTTTAAAATGATCATATTTTGGATTGTATATTTCTAAAGTAAAATTTAATTAAAAGGTAATAATGAAATGATACAAAATGTGAAGGGTTTCATTGCAGAGCCATTTTGTTTTAGATAAATTAATTTTTCCAAAATCACGGAAACAATAAATTTCTTATCGAGTTATTTCAATATAATATTCATTTTGTTTTAAACTTTATCATAATAAAGGCACCAAAACTGGAAAATTATGTAAAAAAAAATGCTCCATGTGAAGTAAGGTTTCATCATTTCGTTCAAGTAGCTTCTTGAATGTCATAGTTTTCTTTAAGGAGCGTTTTAAACATTATAAGGACTTTTATAACAGCCCTTGGAGTTTGAATGGATGTTATAAATATCTTGAATATCAAAATATTTTTTTTCTTTTAAAGAAACCTATATTATGCAAAACATTTTAAAAATTCATCAAACATTTAGAAGACAGTTGTTTTTGATGTATCATAAAATGACATGACATTCTATGTGAAACACATTTTATAGAAAGCAACGACTTTTCAGGATATAACACAAAAAGTAAAAAAGATTTCGTATAACTTTATCTAAAGATTCAATTATCTATTACACACTCATCACCGTGAAAATATTTATTCAAAACTTGTCTAAACTGTAGTACGTTGGGAAAATATCCAGTAACATTTAATCTTATTCCATATATATCAGTTGATTTCATATTGCATTAAATATCACTTACCGTATTTACTCGTGAAACTTTTTTTTTAAAAAGAGGGTTAAACTCCTAGGGGCCCGTTATACACGGAATAATTTTTTATTGCAGAATGTAATCACACGATATACATATGAAGCAAGAAATGTATTCAAAGATGACATAATCACTCGGAAAGTATTATTTAATTGAAGTATAAGTGCATCTTTAATTCACTACTTGAACTTTTTTATACATTAAAATTATATAAACGCTATTTAGAAATTCTCACTGCTGTCACTCAATCAACCCTCCCCCCCCCCTCCCGTCAATCACTCCCAGCCGGAAGACTAAAAATGTGTTTTCGCCTTGTTTTTGGCCTGATGTAATGTTTGTTTCAAATTTCTTTACTGAAATCATTCAGTCATTCCTTCATTTGCAGATCAAATTTAAAGTACGCGTTATATACGAGATTTTAAAACATCGCCATTTTTTTGTTAAGTACTAGGTGCGCGTTATGCATGAGTAAATGAGGTATATTGAAATTTCAATTTCTAATTAAAAGATAATTGTGAAATGATACAAAACATGAAGGGTTTGATTGCAGAGCCATTTTCTTTTAGATAAATTAATTTTTCCAAAATCACGGAAACAATACATTTCTTGTCGAGTGATTTCAATATAATATCCATTTTGTTTTAAACTTTGTCATAATAAAGGGGCCGAAACTGTGAAAATTATGTAAAAAAAAAAATGCTTCATGTCAAGTAAGGTTTCATCAATTCGTTCAAGTAGCTTCTTGAATGTCATAGTTTTCTTTAAGGAGCGTTTTAACATTATAAGGACTTTTATAAAAGTCCTTGGAGTTTGAATGGATGTTATAAATATCTTGAATATCAAAATTTTTCTTTTTTTTTAAAGAAACCTATATTATGCAAAACATTTTAAAAATTCATCAAATATTTAGAAGACAGTTCTTTTTGATATATCATAAAATGACATGACATTCTGTGTGAAACGCATTTTATAGAAAGCAACGACTTTTCAGGATATAATACAAAAAGTAAAAAAGATTTCGCATAACTTTATCTAAAGCTTCAATTATCTATTACACACTCATCACCTTGAAAATATTTATTCAAAATTTGTCTAAACTGTAGTACGTTGGGAAAATATCCAGTAACATTTAATCTTATTCCATATATATCAGTTGATTTCATATTGCATTAAATATCACTTACCGTATTTACTCGTGAAACTTTTTTTTTAAAAAAGAGGGTTAAACTCCTAGGGGCCCGTTATACACGGAATAATTTTTTATTGCAGAATGTAATCACACGATATACATATGAAGCAAGAAATGTATTCAAAGATGACATAATCACTCGGAAAGTATTATTTAATTGAAGTATCACTGCATTTTTAATTCACTACTTGAACTTTTTTATACATTAAAATTATATAAACGCTATTTAGAAATTCTCACTGCCAACACTCAATCAACCCCCCCCCCAACCCCCCCGTCAATCACTCCCAGGCCGAAGACTAAAAATGTATTTTCGACTTCTTTTTGGCCTGATGTAACTTTACTGAAAGTCATTCAGTCATTCCTTCATTTGAATATCAAATTTAAAGTACGCGTTATAAACGAGATTTAAAACATTGCCATTTTTTTTGTTAAGTATTAGGTGCGCGTTATGCATGAGTAAATGAGATATATTGAAATTTAAATTTCTAATTAAAAGATAATTATGAAATGATACAAAACATGAGGTGGCTGATTTAAGTGCAATTCATTTTAAAAAAAATAACACTTTTCAAAAACACAGAAGCAACAGATTTCTAATCCAGATATTTCAGGAAAATATCCATTTGTTGTAAAGGTTTGTCGTGAAAATGTCACTGAAAATGATAAAAAGATTTCAAAAGATGCTTTATTTCTATAGCTTTTTGAATGCTTTATTCCTTTTTGTGAAGCATTTTAACATCATAGGTGTTATTAAACCAGTGTTTAAAATTGGAATGATGTGATAAATATAATAATTATCGAGATTTCCATTTTCTTTTAAAGAGACCGATAGTGAGCAAAGTACTTTAAACCATTTTTATGGAAGCAAAAGTGGAATATTCATTTTAAAAGCATCATAAAATGACATTACAATATGGGTAAAATACATTTATTAAGAGATAAAATCGCTTCCTCGTAAGAAAAGTGACACATCTTGACAAAAATAAATTTCACAGAAGAGGCAAAAGAAAATTTGCGTGCTTTTACTATTATATGAAATTACAATACTTAGCTCAGCATCCAAAGATAAAAACTTGCACTAATGTATAAAAGCTTTTAACCCCTTCACGACCGGAGACTTTTACGAAATTTTTAATGTATTGTCACCTGTTTTAAAAAACAGAAATGTTTATCTAGCGAGAAAAAAAATTTTTGCTCCGATTAAATAAGGCAAATTTTACAGCAAAATTTTACTGGTGGTGATAAACGATGATTCTTAAGCCTTTTTGCGGCATGTATATGTGTCGCTCGACTCCGAGGGGTTAGCACATTGAGCACTAGTGCATAAATTTCTTCTAAAGTCCAAATATTACATTTGCACCAGTATTTTTCAAAGAAAAAATTCGGTTTAGAGTGTGCATGGGAAAAATTAAAAAAGCATTAAACTTTTTTCAAATAAATTTGGTCGAATATTCCAGTGTATTGTGACATTTTGTAATTTAAATTAGTAAGTAGTAGACTTTGGTTATAAATTGACATATAGAATAATAAAGTGCTTTTCCGAATACCTATATATATATATATATATATATATAACTGTTTGTGTAGCAATACTCTCTTATGACAGTTCTATTAGTGCAATAAACAAGATTCGCACACTCCGTGGAATTTCCAAGGACTCTGGCACCACTATTAAAAATAAGAAAATTTACATTTATTTTTTAAACTACAACTTTCATAATCCTCACCTTCATTCACGGATTTTACGATATTTTTCTGCAGTGAAACACTTTGAAAATATTCTTAAAATTTAGTGGTAGAGCGTGCTAACCCTAATAACACGCAAAATTAATTTTTGCCTTTTCTTGCAAATGTTCGATATCGTATATCTTCATGGATATATTAATAAATACAAAAAAGGTGCACATATTATTTTTCTAAAAAACATTTATTTTTAATTCTCTTAACATACGTTAAATTTGAATGTCTGTTTGCGTTTTACTGAAATAAGTTTTTTTTTTTTTAATTCATTCGATTATTAAGATGACTTAATCAACAGTAACATTAAAAATTATCTTCATGCCTATTTATCCGAAAAACTCTCAAAAGCTGTTGAAAAACTTACATGAAATTTCTCAGAATTCTGGTATGCTTTGAGAAGCATATTAACTTTATAATTACACTTGTCTTTTACCTGCTAGTGTTGCGTTTTCGAAACGCTAATGATAATTTTTTTAACTATCAAGACAAAAATATTTTTATTAAAAAAATTCTTTATTAATTATCCAAAATATGAACATTTAATAGAATAGAGCGAAGATTATCTTTCAATATTTGAGGTGGGAAACGTAAAAAAGGTTAAAGGAATCTGTATTACAATTTCGACAAGTTTCGACTGTTAACACTAGAAAGGCCGTGAATGGTTTTATCCGTTACCGTTTGAATATATTTCAGTTTAAAACATAAATTCCATGATAAAAAAAGTTGAAAAGCAAGAACAACAACAACAAAAAAAGTTAAATAAAAAAGTTAAAAAGTTTTAAAACAAAATTCTGGTGTGGAATTGGAAAGGATATGATACATCTTTCGAATTTTAAGATTTGCCTTTTATTTTAACATTAAACGTAGCAACTACAAATCACTTAACCTGTCTATACTAATAAAAGAACAAAACGCTCTGTCTGTGTGTGTGTGTGTCTGCGATGGCTAGCAAAATCTACAGCACGTACGAAGCTCAAAATATTTTTGAGAGTAGCCCAATGTCTCTCCTGATGCACCTGAAGCTCAGAATTTCAAAATTCTCTTTATTAACTGAGTAATTAATTAAATTCCAAAACTCTCTCTCATAAAAAATCTCCTTTTTTCGCTTTTTTCCCTTTCATTTTCTTATGGTTGATTGGTTGCATAAAATTTTCGGAGAAATAATTAAACAAGGTCTGGTTGAATTGACATGGAATGACCCTGCAATGATTTCGACCGGCAGGTGTGTAATGTATAGGTCAAATGATCACTCCTCCTTTCTCTGCGAATGGGTGAAATAAGGTGGCCAATGTGGATTATTTCTCCATTTTGTATAATTTTAGTCGCGTTTTTGTTAAGAAAAGCATTGTTATGAATTCTAAATGGAAAGTTTTAAACATTTCTGACAAATTACAGTTTTAAAAGCGCTAAATAAGAAATCAGAAGTCCAGGTAGCAAAAGATTTTAAAAAATCGCAAATGTAAGTTTGTAATATGAAACACAATACAGAAAAAAATAAAAATACAAGTTGAATGTAGATTCTGCCATTGTAAAATTAAGTTTCGCCTCCGATTAGAAAAAAAAAAAAAATCGATAGAGGTTTTTTAGAAGGGCGACCCTGTTTAGATTGCAATGAACTAACTTCATTTTTCTTGTGTTTATCAATATAATAGCAAACAGTACGGAGTGAAATATCCAAATGAATAGCAATTTCTCTCTGAGACATTGGAATTGCGGAATAATAAAGAGATACAATTTGACGTGCTACTTCTTCATTGACTAGATTCATCAAAAACGGATTTTTTCTTTAGTTTAAACGCTTTTTTATAGATTCTGAGTAAAAGGAAATGCAATTTAACCATAAAACGAGTGGAATCCCGTCGAATTCGACGAAAGAAATGTTTAAAAGACCCGATCGATTTGGTTAAAAAAAAAAAGCAAAAGTAATTACATTATTGAATCAATATATAATAAATATATTTACAAACTAAATGTCAAGTTTGCCAGTTACAATTTTGCATGCAAATATTCGCACATCTTCAGTTAAAATTGTAATCTGAGTGCCGGCAAAATCTAAAAAAAAAAAAAAAAAAAAAAAAAAAAAAAAAAAAAAAAAAAGAATTTCATTTTTACTGTGACATTATTTTTACTAACTGAAGTCATCTGAAAGTAAAATCCCAATCTCAGTGCCCATAATGAAAAGAAATATTGAAATGTAAAATCGGGTACTACTAAGGTTATCCCGTCGACCAAAAAATTATCGCCAAACTATAAGATTAAATGAAAATAATGGATGATCGTGAATATCACATTCAATGACATTAAATACGATTCATGTGTTTAAAATGTCATTAAGTGATTTATATTTCGACTTTTTATTAATATTTTTATTAATATTCTACTAATTATTTGTTTTTTCGTTATTTAAAATAAAAATTATGTCAATAAGTATAACTTGGCTATTAGTTTGGCGATTTGTATAATTTGACGAAATTGGTCGACGGGCTAAAGGATAACAGACGGCATAACAGAGAGATGTTTAAAATAGTGAATTAGTGACGTCATTTTCTCTTCAAGTGTCTTTTAAAAGTTACTGTTATTAGTAATATGAAAAAAGCATCCGTAATAATATTGTAATTTTCGTTTATCTGGTTGTTGAATAACATCATTTTAATCATTTGAAATTTTTCTTATTTTGTTTAGACATTAATTTTAGACATTTTTTATCATAAATTATTTTCTGTTATTTTATTTACATTATTAATATTATTTCTCAGTAAATATTTTTTTTTTTTTTGCCTCAATTAGTGCATAATTATACGCAATCATTTTGGAAAATTAATTTATATTATCGAGAGAAAAGCTTAACCTGTTGCCACTGTTTTGAAGAAATGTCATGAAAAAGCTTTTAAAATTAAAAATAAAATATAAAAATGGAAATAAATTAAAAAATAACTAAAATGGGCACAACTACAAATAAATAGCTTTCATTTAAAAGAATAATTATCAAAATCGGTTCAGTAGAAAATTCTGGGCTGATGACACGACATTTTTTAGCTTGTCTGAAAGAAATAGCATCGGAGGCTAAAAAGCTTGGACAGACCTTTAAAATTCATAGACTGGAAAACTGTCAGTTTAAATGAGGATTTTTTTTTTTTTTTTTTTATCACATCTGCTGTACACCATGGAGAAAAAGATAGGTGGAGGCGAAGTAAACCGAAAAAAGGTTTGCAACACGGAGTAAGAAGTGTCTTACTCCGTGGTTTGCAATATTAAACCATTTATCGCTGAAATTTTAATGTCTCAAACAAAAGCACGAGGAAGGAATTTTGTATTAATAAAACGAACTGAAAGAAATGAATTACAGCTGAAACATATTTTACGAAGAAATAGTAATTTTTTTAAATGGTTTTTTCTATTATATTATTTAGGTTAAAGTTAGATTAAAGTTAAATTGCATTTATGTTATGGTTAGAATAAGAATATGTTACAGTAAAGTGAAGGCTAGGTTACATTTCTGTTATATTTAATTTACGGTAGGGTACTGTTAAGTTGCTGTTAGGTTACAAACAGGTTCTGGTTACGGTACAAAAGTTTAAGGTTAGGAATTTATACACAGAGTGATCATTACGCAAGATTTGATTAAAAATAACACTTGCTTTTATTAAATAGCTCTGTAATTATAATACTATATACCAATCTTTTAGATACCATCGTGTATCGATTTCATTCATGGTATAGTCGGATTTAATAGTGATATAATTAGTTTGAAATTCAAAATATTTCACTTGGGATTTGTCTGTGAAAATAATAATTAGTTACGTGACTTAAGAGTGATTTTTAAGGGTAAATGTCACCTTTTTAACACGAAAACCATGCAATCGTTAGATACATATTCCCTCCCGCGTTTTTCATTGCTCATTTTGAATATTTTTAGAGCTTAATATTAGTTGTTGTTTTTAAAACAGATTTTTCACACAGTCAGTGGCTACGTATTTCAGACAATGCATTTCTGCATGTAACGAGTTAATGATAAAATCATACAAATTTCAAGTTCGTTTAATATTGTTAATACGGACCCGGGCAACGCCGGGCGGGTCAGCTAGTACCAAATAAAAATTTATCAATTCGAATATACCACAAAAGATAAGTTTTTGAAATAAAATAAAAATGTAACTAAGAAGTTATACAAAACATGAAGTCATTTATTGCTGTACTTTTCGATTCTAGATAAATAAACATTTTCGCGGAAATATTGGATTTCTTACACAGATATTTCACCAAAATGTTTTCTTGTTGGAAGTTCATCTATATATGTCACCAAAAGCTCTAAAAAGTATATGAAAAAAAAAAAGCTATTTTTCAAGTAAGCTTTCATCATTTGGTTTAAGTAGCTCCTTGAGTACCATAGTACTTTTGAGAGGTCTTTTAACATTATATGTACTCTTAAAGCATTGTTCAGAGTTTGAATGGATGTGATAAATATCTCGAATATAAAAATTTTGCTTTTCTTTTGAAGGGATCGAAACTGTGCATATTACTTTTAAAAATCATTATCATTTGTAAAAAGACATTTGGACATTTCTTTTAACTGGATCGTAAACTGGCATTACACTTTGTGTTAAATATTATAGCAAACAATGTCGCATGTATTTTCTGGGTATATTATTGAAAGTAGACATTTGTGATTACTAATATTCTGAAGATACTATAATCGTTACATCTATAAATTTAGATGCAATTTAGAATGCCTGCCTATAATTTCACGAATAAACATTTATTTCTAGAACTTCATTAGATTATTTAGACCAGGCATGTCAAATTCGTTTACCTCCGCCAAATTAAGCATTATAGACAAAATCGCAGGCCACATACGAAAAAAAAATGTTTATACAAAACACATGTTAACCCTTTCCGGCGCACCACTCTTTAAAGTTGGAAGTTAAAGGAAAAAAAATAGGCTATCTATTTAGGCTTAGAGGACTACACAGGTATTGTTTTGTAAAGATTGCACTAACCATTTTAATTATACAGCTGTTGCCGAAGTGGTAACCTCTCATAAGTAAAGCATTGATAAGCGCAGTGAGAAGAGCATTGCTGTGAAGCGCGTATTACAGTAAAACATTTTACCTATTATTTAAAAACAACAGAGTTTGATCTCTGTGGTGCTGCCATCTAGAACTCATAAGAAAGATTTAAAGGAGCCATTAGAGTAGTTTTTAAAATATTCACGGAGTTTTTGTGTCTCTAAACAGGGGGAACTTTAGGTGTTGCCGACCCGGCTACACTGCGCGTTAAGGGGTTAAAGAAATACTCACTAGTGAATGATTTCTACTCTCAGGATATTTAATTCGATAAAAAGAATTCTTAATTTTTCAAAGAAATTTTTTTTCGATAGTATGGTAAAAGCTCTTTGATTCTCTTTAAAAAATAGTCGACTTTCGTTAATTCGAAATTGGATAATTCGAATCTTCGCTTAATTCGAACTAAACATGAAGTCCCGAAATTTTAAATGGCAGAATAACGTTAAAAATTTTCATTAATTTGAACTCATTTTCCCTTGACTTCGTTTAAATGGAACTAACAAGAATTCCGATTTTTCATTTTCTTTTTCTTTCTCACGGAATTCAGATCATTTGAATAACTTTTTTTCTTTGATTTTTGTGAAAATTCTTCCGAACGAGTATACATATAATCCAATGCATTTTATATCCACTTTCTTATTGCCCCATCTGTCCATCAGTGACGCTTTAAATCTTTCTTCCATTGCACTTGTTTCTAATCTTTTAATTAGTTTATGTATTTATACATTCTAACTTAATATTAAGTCATATTCTAATGATAACAGACAAAATAAATTGAAAAAAACACTATAATATTAATTCCTTTGTAATAGTACCATATTAAGCGTGTTTTCATTTCATATTTTCCATAATTCGAACTTCGGATAATTCAAACATTTCTTGTGGCCCTGACGAGTTCGAATTAACGAGAGTCGACTGTATATCAGTTTAAATCCTGATAATTTTTCATGCTTAGCCAGACTTTTTTTTTAGTTATCATTATGCTTTGTGTTGTAAGCTTTTAATGTCACATTCTTTCCAAACTCTAACAGTATCTTCATATCACACATAAAATTTCAGTTGCCTTTTCCCTTAAATTATATTGTAAATCACCATTAAAAGTAATAGGGATGTTCATCTTTAATTAGTCATAGTGATAAAAAGCTTTACTATGTATATTTTTATAGATCTGGGGATGTGTGAGATTTATCAGCAAAAAAAAAAGAAAAGAATGAAAATAATTAAACTGTAAATAATGAAAATAATTAAACTGCAAATATTGAAAATAATTAAACAGCATAAATCCAAAATCAATATTTAAACTGATGTCCAATCAAAGAAACTCAATGACATATTCAATGACATATTCGAAAGCATAAAAATGATAATGTGTGTCGCTTACAAAGCAATTCATTGAAGCTATTTATTGCCATATTTTGATTTTTTTTTTTTTAATGTTCCGAATTAGAAAAGAAATTTATTATTTATACTATACATTTCTTAGAAATATTAAATACAGCATATTATTTTGAAAAGTTGTGCATAATCGAAGAGAGTAGTAAATTTAAATGTTATTTTCAATATAAACAAATATAAACTATAAGAAGAACATTGTAAAAAATTTAAAAGTCTTTAAATTTTCAGACACATGATTTTGATTTTTTCCGGATTTTGATTGGTTATTTTTATATCCACATTATATTTTTATACAAAAGTGCAAAATTAGATTAAATTTACGTCTATTTATTACATCGTTTTTATACGAGCGGGATTTGTTTAATTTAAAAACATCCTCAAACGAAACATATAATGACAAAATAAATAAAATTAATATTTATTACTATTGAGAAATAGTGGTAACATTCTAATTTAAATAAGCTTCTCAAATTGGTAACACTAATATGTATACAAAAAAATTATAATTTTCTCATGCTTTCTAGATGCAATGATGCTTTCATATAAACAATTAAATTAAATGAGGGTATAATGGCAAAGGTTTCGCTGGCCACTGATAAGTTATCGCCGGGCCATTTGTCTCTCAGGCCACGTGTTCATGTCTGATATAGACGATGCTTAGTCAGATATATAACGTTAAAAAATTATCTGTCTATCTACTTATTTATCCGTAAATGGCTTAGTAAAAACGGTTTCATAATTTAAACTAATCAGGATTACTAAGTAGCTCGTACTATAATAATAGGTTGTTGCCTGGTGTAATATGGTAAAGTTAAAATTATTTACAACGTTAGAACACCAGAATATTCGAATTCCAAGCATACCGGTTTCGGTAGCATATAGCATACCTTCCTCAGTGCAAAAGATAGTGGAGATTTGCTCATACATATATAGAGAGGATGGGGATTCAAGTGATAAGTTTCTTGACCAATAGGAAAACAGAGGATCCTAGGCAACAGCCAATAGGAAAACAGAGGATCCTAGGCAACAGCCAATAGGAAAACAGGGAACAGTTAATAGGAAAATTGGGTGGAAAATGGAAAAGATATTGCGAGAATTGCATTAAAAGATTAAGAAAAATTAGTTTTAATGTAATATTTCCAACAGTCTGATAATGGTGGAATAGCAAAATCACAATTAACAAGATTAGGAAGATTTTTATGGATATGGAAAGCTTCAAGGAAGTTGAGTTCTTGTATATGGGAGTTGAGTTCTTGTCTTGAGTTCTTGGGGCATTTACAATATCAATTGTCAGTGTGGTCTTTCTTACATTGGTCAAACCAAACGCAGTCTAAAATTTCGTATTAAAGAACATAAGCAATATATTGAAAAACAAGAAATCAAGAAATCCTCAATCGCAAAACATTGCTGGGAGACGAGTCATGCTTTTGACTTCAATTCGGTTAAGATACTAACTAAACCTACTTCTATACAAGAACTCAACTTCCTTGAAACTTTCCATATCCATAAAAATCTTCCTAATCTTGTTAATTGTGATTTTGCTATTCCACCATTATCAGACTGTTGGAAATATTACATTAAAACTAATTTTTCTTAATCTTTTAATGCAATTCTCGCAATATCTTTTCCATTTTCACCAAATTTTCCTATTAACTGTTCCCTGTTTTCCTATTGGCTGTTGCCTAGGATCCTCTGTTTTCCTATTGGCTGTTGCCTAGGATCCTCTGTTTTCCTATTGGTCAAGAAACTTATCACTTGAATCCCCATCCTCCCTATATATATATGAGCAAATCTCCACTATCTTTTGCACTGAGGAAGGTATGCTATATGCTACCGAAACCGGTATGCTTGGAATTCGAATATTCTGGTGTTCTAACGTTGTAAATAATTTTAACTTTAGCTCGTACTATTTCATAAGCTTTTTATCAAAAGAGTTCATAAATAAATTTTCAGATTCTGAAGTCATGTGATAAGCGCGCAAAATTTTCTTTTCCTTTTAACACTTGACGTACCAACAATCAATTATTTGAAAAGAGTTATGCAAATGTAATTAACAAGTTGTTATACATTTTGATAAATATTACCATTTTTATGGCGATTACTTTGATGTGTAGCCATATTTAATAATGTGCCTTTGAAAAGTAAGTAATGAAAAGAGTTTCCTTCATTTGTTTATTTTCTTTTAATTCATAAATGCCCTTACTTCAGAAATCCACCTACAAAAGTTTAGAAAAAATTATGACAAAATATTTTAATGTATAATATAATGGAAAATTTCGATGCTGATTCAATATTAATAATACCTCTTTCGCCTTCCAGGAACACTTAAATATTGCATTAAAGGGTATAGCCGGGTTTCTTAGTAAAATATGCCCTTGAATCAACCACATCGAGTCCTACATGGATCGACAGCCCATAAAAAGAAATTAATTTTCCCCCAGTTTTAAGTTTGTATCACAAGACCATGGGGGGTAATGGCCCTAAATGCCTGTTTTGGAAAAAAGCTCATTGTGACGAAACTCCTAAGCAGATTACAACGAAAAATGCTAGGGATGTAAAAAACCACCATACGAATGTTTGGCAATTTTTTCAGATTTTTTTAAACAAAAGAACAAGTTTTCTAACATTTTTTCTGTTTTTAAATGTACATTTTAATTAAAAATAAACTGAAATTTCTGAGTGACCACCTTAATTTTTTTTGTATGAAATACTATGAGACATGATGCATATTCACTATCAATTTCAACTTTCCGCACATGGTGCCTCATACTAAAAAAAAGGCAAAATCATATTCCGGCGAAAATATGGGGCGTGTCTCGGTCAAATTACACTCCTTTTCAAATCTCACGTATTAATTCACACGGTATTTTTAAAAGAAGGCGTGAAATTTGTCCGAGACACGCCCCACATTTCCGTCGGAATATGATTTTGCCCTTATTTTTTTATTATGATGCACCATACGTAGAAAGTTGAAATTGATAGTGAATATGCATCATATCTCATAGTATTTCATACAAAAAAAATAAGGTGGTCACTCAGAAATTTCAGCTTATTTTTAATTAAAATAATTAAAAACAGGAAAAGTGTTATAAAACTTGTTCTTTTGTTTAAAAAAATCTGAAAAAATTGTCAAACATTCGTATGGTGTTTTTTTATATCTCTTATTTTTTTCGTTGAAATTTGCTTAGTAGTTTGGTCTCAATGCGCTTCTTTCCAAAACAGGCATTTAGGGCCATTAACCCCCATGGTCTTGAGATGCAAACTTGAAACTGGGGAGAAATGAATTTCTTTTTATGGGCTATCGATCCATATAGGACTCGATGTGGTTGACTCAAGGGCATATTTTACTATGAAACCCGGCTATACCCTTAAAATAAGTAAAAGAAAAAATGAACTTCTCCTTTTTGTGGTTTGAAGCAGTGGCGTATTCAAGGGATGGGTTGAGGGGGCTCCAGTCCCCGAAAAATGTATGGAATTTGTAGAAATTTGTTAAAATTTGTACAAATCTTCCGAAATTTTTAGAAAATATTATGGTTATTTACAAAAGTTTACCAAAATGTAATGAAGCCCGCTGCGATAAAATAAAAAATAATCCAGAGAGAAATTCCGTTTCTGACAAGTTTTGATCTTAGAATAGATTTTATACAGATTTTCATTTTTAATTTTAAAATCATGGTCTTATTCGCTGTATTCAACCTGTATTTATATATAACAGAATGGGGAGTGGTCAGGAAAAAAAAAACACTGTCAAAACAGGAGGAAACAGTCAGCATTTCCTTATAGAAAATACTCGTAATAATATAAAGGGAACAAAGACATTCTCTTTTAAAAAATACTAGTATTTAACATCTTTTATGGTTGTATTTTCACCGACCACTCGCCACCCTGTATAAGCATTTACTTTAACACTACCGTTTTTCTTAATTTTTAATTTTTTTACTTATATTACGAAATTTCAGCATGTGTGACTTAAAAATAGATATCAATGATTTCGTACTTCTTAATTAAGGTATAGTGTCTAGAAGTGGATAGTATTACGATCGCAATCTAAATTATACTTCGAAAAAAAGAAGATGCCTATAGAGGGCGCTAGAGTTCCCGCCGTGGCTATGACATCTATCATTTTACCTTGCTTGATCCCTTACCTTGATCCATTTAAAACTAATTATTCTCTGTAATTAACCAATTTTTTGCTGCTCTAGATTAAAAAAAAATCAAGAAAAATCTGATCTAATAATCAATTAAAAAAACTTTATCATAAAACAAGAGTTTTCTTTGTTCAATATTTCCTTATTTCTGAAACAAAACATCGTTTTTGTTTGTTATTGTACAGCTAAAATATTTTATCCTTAGCTTCACAACTTTTGGATCAGTATTCATTATACATAAGATCATAGTTGCCAACAACTTCCGCTTTTTCGGCCCGGAAAAAATTTACAGTAAATTTTATTATTTCAAACCGCCGTAATCTAGTGATTACCTAAATAAGGCAAAAATTTCTATTAAATTTTTTCGGGTCAAAAAATCAGAGGAGTTGGCAGCTATGTAAGATGTTTGCATCCAATTTACAAACTCTGAGTAAATTGTTTTAAAATTTTACTTCTATTTATACTTCTAGGCACTGTAGTTAAGGAATCATTTTCTATTTATCAACTTTTATTTTAATCATAAATACTATAAAACAATTAAAAGCATCAATAAAATACCATAGTAATTGTATATACTGTAAAATGGGTTTTATTGAACCTTTGTTAAAATTATTTAAAGAACTTTTGATTTTTGTTCTTTTAATTCAAAAATAAAGTATTTATTGTGCTACAGTGAAAAAAATGAAAAACTAATTTAATCATGAAAATCAAATTAATTTATATTACATGATACTTAATAAAACAAGTTTGATATTATATAATAATTAATAACAATAACTTTCAATACATTTTCTTTTTTGTTTATGTAAAGAGATAAGAAGAGACAACAGATGTTCGTAAAATTTTGCATAATGAAACAGACTATGCAAAAGCAATCATTTTTTCTAAACATTTTAAGCACTTTAAGAAGAAGGATGACAAAATATTTTAATGTATAATACATGGAAGATTTCAGCGCTGATTAAATATTAATTATTCCTCTTTCCCTCCATGATCACTTAATGTCTCATTAAATTTAAGTAAAAAGAGTGAGTTTCTTTTTTGTTGGTTGAAGCAGTGGTGTATTCAGGGGTGGACTGATTAGGCTCGAGTCGCCTCCGAAATTTGTAGGAAATATTAAGTTTATTTATAAAAGTTTAGCAAAATGTAAAGAAGCCTGTTATGATAAAATTCAAAATAATCCAGAAAAATATTCCATTTCAGACAGATTTCCATCTTAGGAAGTGTGTACTTTCGTAGAGACCACGAAATAATTATTTTAACTAAGTGTCTAATATATTACTGACGCTATGATTACATGTTTTATTATGTAAAACATTATATATGGTCATTAAAAATACATTATTAATTTGAATTAATTTAAAAACATAAATGAAAGGATTATATTTTCTTTTTATCTGTTCAGGATTATGGATTTTATGTAATGCATAGATTGAAAATGTTGAAAGAAATATTGGGATAGAGTGAGACCTCTCTTAACACTTTGAGGGGCAAAGCACTTCCATTCCTAAAATTCTGAAATGATTGTATGACACCAG
This sequence comes from Maratus speculifer, assembly GCA_964019185.1. Lineage (NCBI taxonomy): Eukaryota > Metazoa > Arthropoda > Arachnida > Araneae > Salticidae > Maratus > Maratus speculifer. The sequence goes on from OZ025303.1 coordinate 202,931,091, forward strand.
AATTTAAAAACAGATTTATTTCAAAATAGATAAATGCTTTACTTTACATACTTGATAAAATTCAAATTTTTATTTCAAAATTCTGGTGTCAATGTGGCATTTTTCAATTAAAATTAAGTGGTATATATTTTATACCACCGCCCTTCAAGGGGTTAAATAATTTATATATAAAAAGCTTCATTTGACAAGGGTTATACACTTAACTGATTTGCACATACGTCATATAAGAAAGAAGAGATTGCTTGATCCATCACTTAAAGCTTTTTGACCAGATTATTTTTTTAAATACAGTTTCATGCTATTTAATGGCATAAATGTTTAAACTAAATATTAATAATATATTACCTTGAAAAGTTGTGTGTATACCATATTTTCAAATTACTGTACGTAAAAAAAAGAATCAGGTGGTTAAATAATTCATTTTCTGCACTAATTGCGTCCGCAATCAACTTTTACTTCCTGTACATAGTATTGCGACCTCTTTCAAAATTATTTACTAAATTATTGTGCAGACTATATGCAGCATATTCCAATGTCCGAAATTCTTTGAAACTCTATTATGTAATTCAACTTCCTTTTTGCATTAAGAGATAAGATTTTGTAGGTAATTGTTAACTCACTTCCTGGTGTTCTAGAATTACAAAATTTGGGTACAAAAGTATCTTTTTAATAACAATGCAATATTTTTAATGTTTGTAGAACTTAAATATAAATTGAAAATTAATGTTAAGGCATTTTCTGTTAGCCTCACTCAAATGATAATCACTAAATATTTTGCGTGTTTAAAGTTAATAAGAATTAGACAAACAACAATATATTTTATTATCTGCCAAAGCACATTCACCGAAGCACACTCGAATCAGTTAGGTGGTTAAATAATTTATTTTCTGCACTAATTGCGTTGGTAATAAACTTTTACTTCCTGTAGTATCGCGAACTCTTTATGTTATTTTCTAAATTATTATGCAGACTATATGAAACATATTCCAAAGTCAGAAATTCTTTTAAACTCTATTATGCAACTCAACTTCCTTTTTGAATTAAAAGATAGGATCTTGTAGATGTTTGTTAACTCACTTCCTGGTGTTCTAGAATTACAAAAATTGGGTACAAAAGTATATTTTTATAAACAATACAATATTTTTAATGTTAGAACTTAAATATAAATTGAAAACTTAATGTTGAGGCACTTTCTGTTAGCCCTACACAAATGATAATCACTAAATACTCTGAGCGTTTAAAGTTAATAAGAGTTATACAACAATATATTTAATTACCTGCCAAAGGACACTCGCCAAAAAAGATAATTTAGCTTTGAAGTTGCAACGAAGAAAAAATTAAAATGCAATCTCTTAAGCGCTTGGGGACGAGTATTACATATACGTGCCGCAAAAAGGCTTAAGAATCATGGTTTATCTCCACCAGTAAAATTTAACTGCAAAACTTTCCTTGTTTAATCGCAGCATTTTCTCGATTCAGTAACAAAAAACTTCTGTATTTTAAAACCGGTGACAAAACATTAAAATTTTTGTAAAAAGCTCCCGTTGTGAAGGGGTTAAGATTCTCGAGGAATAGGTTCCCAGAAATCTCCGCGGATGTTAAAATCGCGATGGCAAAGCTGTCGCAGGCGACTATTTTTATGTTCTGTTTGCACCACTATATTAAAATAAATAGATTTTTATTATACTTTTATTGCAACTGTTGATAATAAGCCTGCAAAAGATTGTTCTTTTTGTGTTTGTGTGTCAGTGATAGTTAGCGAAAACTATGGCACGTACGAGGTTAAAATTTTTTGTGAAGATTGTCCAAGGTCTGTCCTAATATACATGACCCTCAGAATTTTAAAATTCTAATAATTAGTTGAGAAATTAATTAAAATCCCTAAATTAGAAGAAAGGAAAAGGACTCATAATTCAATAAGAGCATAGATTTTTATCAAACCACAGAATATTTCTTTGAAAACGCAAAGAAAAGGAAAAGGGTTAATGTAAATACAGGGTTGCCATAACGATGAATATACTAGATTTTTTAATAAAGGGCTGTATTTTAAATTCTTCTTGGCCTAAAAACTTAAAAATTAGACAGCTACATGCAAAAAAAATTCCCCTTTGAGAAATTTTGAAAATTATTTTAATACTCCTGTAAATAGTTGAAAAATCCGTAAAAATCCATTTACAAAATCTCATTTTATTTCCACTCAAAGAAACAGAATTTTGAGAAATCTTTCTGAACGAGAGCATGTGTTTTCAATGCAGACAGCTGGGCGTCAGATAGTAGTGGCATTTTTAGACGACCTGTAAATATTTTCGAATGTTAAATTTATAAATTTAATTTTTATCAATTCAGATGAAGAATTTTTCGCTGATTTTAAACATGTAAATTTCTTCGCAAATCGCTCAATTTTAACCTTGTATATTAATTATTAATTCGTTTCTAGGATGACTTGCTCTAGATAAAAGCAAGTTTTTCGAAACCACAAATGATTTTTATATTAGGATTCTTTGGTACGCTGCTGAAATTTTAAAACTGCACCATTAAGAGATTTTAAAGTTATGCATCAAGCAATATCTTTAAACGCTTTTTTATAATATCTAAATTTATAAGAATCCAAGTTTTTTTTAAATCAAAAAGTCGATTTTTTTAAAAAAAAAAAAGAAAAGATAAATCGCGAATTAATAAAAAGATAAAAAAATAAAAAAATAAAAACCTCACAAAACCTTTTGGAGCTTTCAGATAAATTATAATATATAGTAAATATGTTAAAGAGCATCGAACATCAAATATAGGGCGGGAGGATTTTTTAAGGGGAGCTGTCAAATATTTAAAATGGTACCGTTTTCTACCATTTCAAATGCGAACTTTTCACTAAGAAATTGAGAAAAATATTACTTATTAAATATAAAACTTGCAGATAGTTTAAAACACATAATATAGATTTTATTCCTTTGCGGGGCAGGGTAAATTCATTACTTAAGAATTGATATCAATGACTGACACCGGAATTTGAAAACAACTTTATTTTTAAATAAGAAAACGCTAAACTTCACGCATTCAATAAACCGTAATTTTCTTTAACAAAATTCCGGCGCGAATGTGGCGTTTGGGAATTAAAATTAAGTGGTATACCTATGAAACCACCGCCCCGCAAGGGGTCAAAGAGCCTCGAACATCAAATATAGGGCGGGAGTATTTTTTAACCCTTTGAGGGGCAAGCAAGTACGTTCTTGTAATTCTGAACTCCCACCGGAAATTTATAAAAAAGTTACGTTAAAAAGAGGAAAAGCAATTTCACGACAGTTTTCCACCAAAGTTAGAAAAGTGAAATTTAATAACATTTTTCTGGTGTAAATCTTCATCAATCGTAGGTGGTATATAATATATACCACCGCCCCTCAAGGGGTTAAGGGTACAGTGGACTCTCAAAACTAATTTTTTTAATTTTCGATGATTTTTTTTTTAATTTCTGGAAATTGTCATAGTATATATATACATATATATATCTTATTTCACTTTTTTTTTAAAAATATATTCAATAGTTTTTGAGACATAGATTTTTCTTTTTTCAAATTAACGAAAAATGACAATATTTCAAAATGCTCTATGCGAAATTCTTTATGCCCAATTTTTCTGGTTTTTTTTTTTTTTTTTTTTTTTTTTTTTTTGTTGTTTAAAATGCTCTTTATATATGTGTTAACAAATGTTACTAAGCATTTTTAGCATATTACTTGTAAAATAATTAAAAAATGATTTTAACTGAATTCTTTTGTATATTTCGTTAAAAAAAACATTAAAAATTCCATATAACTGCAATTTTAAAAATTTAAATGCGTCTAAAAAAGTTTATTTTTAGTAACATTTGTAAACACATACATAGAGAGCATTTCAAAAAAAATCATAAAAATTGGGCATAAAAAAATTTCTCATGGAACATTTTGAAATCATGAAAACGACGAAAATATTTATTCTGAGAAAAACATTTTCGTAACTACAATGGTTATAATTGCTTAATATTTTCCTACTGATACAGTTTCAGCTAGATATAATATCATTTCTAGTTTATATGTAAGTGTTTTATGTTCTTATGGTAAATTCACATAAAATATGTGGCTTCGAAAGTAATTCATGCAAAGGACGTGAAGTATCTGAATTTTAAAAAATCTTCTAAAAAAAAAGTTTTTGTATTTTCTAATGATTTTATTTTTTTTATTTTTTCTAGAAATATTCATGGTATAAATACCCTTTTTGTACAAATTTTTGTTACATATATTAAATATTTTTAATATATTAATGTATTTTTTTTAAATTACGCTAAAAAGATTGGGGACAGAAAGCAATCCCTCTAAATACATTGTAAACAAACGCTAAAAGAAACAGTTAAAAGTTACATTTAAATTATTGTTTTGCGAAATCACAAAATTAATAAGTATACAGTGCAAAATAACAACATTGAGTAAGGTAAAGCGAAAAACTAAGCTAAATTTTATGGCTGCGAATCGGCGAAAAAGTAAATAAAGGGGCGTGGCACAATCAGCTGATTAGACAAAAATGCTTGTAACTCCAGTAAAAATAGTTGAAATTCAAAAATTCTTTTTGTGTTCAATAGCAGGGAGTTCATATAATGTTATTATGCTAAAAATGAAAATTCTACAATTTGATGATTTTTTGCGATTTTGAAAGTCCACTGTACTCTTAAGGAGAGCTGTCAACCGTTTTATACCATTTCAAGTGAGAACTTTTCACTAAGCACTGAGATAAATATAACTTATTAAATATAAAACTTGCAGATAGTTTAAAACACATAGTATAGATTGTAAAAAAGCAGGGGCGTCAAACTATGTGCAGGGGGGCGGACAATTATTATTTTAGAGAGGGCGATATCAAATATTTAAAACCGTACCCATTAAGGTGTGAATTTTTTAGAGTTCTGGGATAAATAATACTTACTAGGGAACTGCAAGAAGTGTAAGTCACCGATTTTAACGAAAGTGTTATCGTTGGAAAGACCTCATCGTGAGCAGTGAAAAATTCAATGGAACTACCCGCCGCAAATGAGGCGTTTTCGAGATATCCGACAATTTATGTCACGTAACTAGTCCATACTTACTGTGGAATAAAAAAAAAAGTTTAGATTTTGACGAAACTGGTATTGTTGGAAAGATGTTATCGTGGGGAGTAAAAAGCTCAATGGAACTAGACGTCGTAAATGAGCCGCTTTCGACATATCCGATAATTTATGTCACGTACTAGTGCATACTGGGTTAGCGCACACTTACATTCGTATTCTCGATCAACTTGGACCCCGAGTTTCGCCCGAAACCCAGGTTCAAAGCATAATCGGTATTCTTCATCAACCTGGCAGAACCGGTCCGAGGGGAAAATCCAAGGCCAGGTCGAATAACCCAACGAAGCTCTCCATCAAAGTTCAGTTTGATTTCTCATAACCGAGCATGCGTAGTTTACGAAAAACAAGCAGGAAGAGAGAGAAAGAGGAGACGGACATTTTACAATGGCGATGGCGGTATTTTCGTACTGAATATAGGTGCTGTCAAAATATAAAAGTTTTACTATCAAATAAAGCAGAAGAACATTATGTAAAGGTATTTAATCTCATATGTGTGTATTACGTTCAATATTTTTATTTGATTTATTTATATTTACGTATAAATACTCTATATATTATGCGTTGAATTGTTTGTTTACAAAAATACGCGTGGTCGCCAAAAAAATATTTGCTTTAAAAATAGCCAACATTGCTTTGATAAATTGCTATTAAAGTAATAACTGACGCGTCTGTCTAAAGTTTGTTTAAAGTCATTTACATTTTGCAATTTTGATGTTAAAAAAAAGAACTAATATTGTAACACTACCGAAATAAATGTCGTACTTAAATAAGGTCTAATTAAAATGTGAGATACCTTTCTGATTTGCATTTTAGTTTAAGTAGAAAAATACGAAGATTATCTTTAAATATCAGTACATTCTCTGTAGACTTTTTATCCGTACTTATAGTAAGTTTGAAAATTAAATTTTGGTTTTATTGTACGAAATATTTATTGTTTATGTACAAACTTAGATAAATGTATATCAGATCTATAAATTAGATTTTTTTTACTTAAAATTTAAACAATTCATTTGGAATTTATCGGTTTATTGAAGACTTTTAGAAGGTTTGTTCTTTTTAAAATTATGAATGGTATTACATGAAATACCTCCTATCATTAACACTATAGCATTGTTGTTGTTATTTGTATCCGAAGTTTTGTGAAATTTCAAATTTTTAATTTAAATACATTTGTTTTTCAACTGTATTTTAATTTTAAAATTATATATAGTATAAAATATTGCATTAGAAATGCTACTTTTATACGAAAGTAATAATAGTAATAATAAATCCCTTTTGGCTACTTAAAACATGAGCCTCACAATTTTTAAGTAAAAATGAATTACCTCCTGAAATTGTGAGATTTCTTTTAGAGATCACTTATAATTTTAGCTCCCTAATTAGCTAAATAAAAGTAAATTACTAAAGGGTTGAAATACAATGATTTAAAAAAAAACTTTGTTAAACTATAACCCCATGCCAAAAATAATTTTATCAGCTCTTTCAATAATGCTGATTATTTTTAAGGCAAATAAATTTTCGGCGACCATGAGTATGAAAGCAAACAATTCAACAAATAATGTAGGGAATATGTGTATAAATATAGATAAATTAGTTAAAAACAGATAACCTACATATGTGAGATTACATACATTGTTCTATTTTAATAGTATTTTAAATTTTCTTTTAATTTCTATATCTTACATAGCATCTTGAGTACTTTAATTAACGAATGACACACACAAATAAATAAATAAATAAACAAATAAAATAATAATAATATCAATAAACAGGGAATAGATAGGATGGTGCAAATGGGGACTTATTCTTCTCCACAAATTCACAAACAAAAAACTTTTTTTTTAGATAATGTAAAATTGTATGAAATTATTAAAAATGAATTCGAACTGTTTTGATAGATTGCTATAGTACTTTAGCAATCTAGTCTAGAAATCTGTCATTAATCAAGCATAAAAAAAATTTCTTTTCTTTCTGTACTAAATAAAATTTTTATTACATCTAATGAAATGATATTTAAATGAGTAAAAAATATAAAATAATGAAGCAGGAAAAAATATAGAAAATAAAATATGATTTCTGAATTTACTTTGAGAAGTAAATGCATTCTTTCAAATGGAATACTGCATCCAAAAGCAAGTGCTTACTTGTATGTAATAATATTTCATAATAGTAGACTAATTTATCAAAAAATAATAGTCAAAGAGAATCAAATGACCTTAACTCATTTCATTCTCTTTGACTTTTTTTTTTCCATCAAATTTGATCTTGTATCTGGGAAAGACAATTGTCAAAAACAAAGAGTTTGAGAGAGGGGGGGGGGAGCTGTAAAAGCTGATCAATAAAAAATCAACTTTCTGTAATATTTCACATTTATTTGATAGGTTAGTGTTCAGAATTCATTTATCATTATTTTTAAAAGGACTTATTCTATCCCGCTCATCTTTTTCTGCAGTTCTCTTAATATTATTTCACTACTTTTTTCCAGTCTATTTGGAATGTTAATAGCTATCTAGTTCAATTAGATTTAACCCCTTTCTCTGAAAATTCAAACAATAAAATTATTATATCTGGATACCGTTTATACTGATATACAGGCTACTTTTTTCATTTTTCCTTTTTTTTATTTTAATATTTTCCTTATAAGAAATTACTTAATTACTAAGTTATTAATAATGTAAATCAACATAATAACTGTTGGAATAAAATTTTAGTTTTTATTCAAGTCAAATTTCATTAGCTTTTATCCAAATTATGTTCCAATATTAAGCAACTATGTGAAAATTTATTTTGAAAAAAAAATCTATTATTATTATTATTATTATTATTATTATTATTATTATTATTATTATTATTATTATTATTATTATTATCAATTTAAAAAAGAAAAAAAAATAGTTGAATGAATTGTTTAAAAAATATTAAACTATCAATAAATTAAATTAAATTTCCATATTTAGTGGTTGCAAGTTTTAATTTTCTTCATATATTTTGTGAAGAAAAAATAAAAAATCACATTGAATCTTTGTTTTTCCTTCTTTTTGTTCCCTTCCCTCTTTTTTTTTAACACTTTTCTTTCAAAACAAAAATAATGTCGTGATGCGAAACCGAACAAGACGAGATTTTTTTTACCAATAGGCATACTTCTTTCAACCGGGATCCAGAAACTCTGGGTTGCGTAACTTTTCATCCGAAGTCGATGGCGAATACGAGTTTTCAATTCTCGGTTAAAAATCCCAACCCGGCGTTACTGGACCCGTGGTTTAACCCTCGGTCGAAGTTCTTCATGAATACGACCGTTAAAGAGGGACCGTGAAAAATTGTTGTCTCGATTTTGACGAAAATGATGTCGTTGGGTAGATATCATTGTGAGAAGTAAAAACCCTCAAAGGAACTACCTATCGGAAATGAGCCGTTTTCGAGAGAGCTGGCAATTTATATAATTAATGCAGTTTCTCAGTAAGTGTGCATTAGCTACGTGACACAAATTGTCGGATATTTCGGAAACTTATCATTTCCGACGGGTGGTTCCATTGAGTTTTTTAATCCACACGATGATATCTTTTCAACGATACCACTTTCGTTAAAATCGGGACGAAAGTTTTTTGCGGTCCCCCATTAAGTGTGCACTAGCTACGTGACATAAATTGCCGGGTATCTCGAAAACGCCTTATTTGCGACGGGTAGTTCCATTGAGTTTTTCACGGCTTACCATGAGATCTTTCCAACGATACCACTTTCGTCAAAATCGTTGACTTACACTTCTTGCAGTTCCCTAGAGAGTTAATATGAAATTTTAAAAGTATACTTACTCCTATTTTCGAATAATAATTTCATCAAATATCTTTCTTAAGTTTACAAACAGTTTTGTTAAGAAAAGACTTCGCCCCCTGGTTCTGGAATATGAAATTAAAAGATTCCAGACTTCCCCCCTTTTTTTTGCCGTGTTAAACAGTACCGTAGGCAACAGTTTCGAGATTTTTTCCCTTTTTATTTTATTTTATTTTATTTTATTTTATTTTATTTTTGAGATGTTGTAGTCCAAATTTTAGGTTTATTTAAGAATAATATTACGGGCCCTGGCAACGCCGGGCCGCTCAACTAGTCAGTAATAAAGGAAAATAAATTTTGCCCTATTTGATGAGAGCATTTTTGAAATTGTGTACTTGAAGGAAACTTTGAAAAAAAAATGTGGTTCTAGCCAAATAAAATTTGTGTAAGAGACATCTGAGTCTGAAGGGTTAAAATGCTCTGCATTTTCTATTTAGCAAATAATCAAAACTCATGAATGTTAAGGAATTACTGTACTTAAAAATAGAAAATATAAATAATCAGAAACGATATAATGCATTTCTATAGAAAATATTCGTGAAACAATCAATAGTTTCATATAAAATTAATAATTATTACATTTAGAAAAATAAATTTCAAAATCCTAGCTCTGAGTTTTTCATTCTTGAGTTTGTCGACCACAGCAAATTAACATATTGTAGCTCCATTTTATTTAAAACAAATCATTTATTACAGTTATGAAACTGTGCTCATTTTCCCCAATAATAGATTTGTACGGTTTAAGAAAAGTACATAAATGCAGTTTTCTTTAAAAAAAGTGGTGGGAGTAGGTATAGACTAATCAAGTCATTGATGTCTTACAGGTACACGTATAACAAACGTATAGGATAACATCCCCAGTAATTGGCATGCACCAGTGATTGGCACATCATACAAACATGTCCTAAAATACGATTTACATCCAGTCTTTTAAAAATGCAAGACCATATACAAGTTATATGCTCATTTACATTAAAGATTATAATTTTGATTTATGCTACTAGATGACAATAGTGCCTAGGAAAGAGAAACAATTATGGCTTGTATGAAATTAGCCATTTTTGTTGCAAATTCTTCTTATTTGGCTTAAGGAAGGCATGCTTTTCAACTCATTATTATCTGATTTATAATACATTTTAAATTTTAATTGACAACAGTTTTGTTTAGTTAAAAAGGGTTACTTTAATTGTGTAAAAGTATTTTCGACACAAATATTTGGATTTCTGAATTTATGATAGATGCCAATTAATGATGCTTCAACTTTGCTAGTTCCAAGTAATTGGCACTTATTCCAATTACAAGGAATTCGCAAGGAATTTGAGATTAAACCACTTATTTTGGAAGTACTTTTAAAATTATAGACTAATTTTGTTTATCATTTGTTTTTATTTGAAAATATGAAATATTATCAGTAATTGGAATCCATTAAAGCTTCATAAGACAATTACTGGGGACAGCATGACAGTACTGGGTATTTATATAAGTATATTGTATTGTTTTAAAGTGTTCACATTTCAGACTAATATGCTGATTTTTTACTCTCAAAAACCTGAAATATGGCATCTTCATCTAAAGTAAATTCATTTAAAGAGATTAAACACAATGTAAAATGTAAAGTTTTTTTTAAATATAAACTTGTGCCAATTACTGGATCACAAGGTGTCATACATTGGTGCTCTAGGTGCCAATTACTGGTGATTTCAGCAACTTTTTATAAATATGTTTTTATAAAAATACTTTTTCAAAAAAATTTGCTTTTAGTGGGCAAAATAGATGCACAGGTATGCATTCTTTGATTTAAAAATATTTCCAAGTAAATATCTTATTTTTTTCTAATGAAAATTGAAATAAGTTTAAAGACAAATTCTTAAAGTGCCAATTACTGGGGATGTTACCCTACCCTTTTCAAAAAATTAAGTCATAAATGTTTAAAATTAATAATCTTATCGTTTTTTTCCCCAAAATATAAACCTCATCAGCAAGAAGTTATCACTTTTATATTTTATTTATTTTTTCTTTCGTGAAAACGAGTTTTAAAAAATGTTGGAATTAAGTTATACTAAGACATGAAATCTGTTTAAAAAAAAAGTCCTATAATAAAATTATAAAACCCATTTTGGAAAAGAAGCATCAAAATTTTTTTCTTCCGGTTAATTTTTTACATGTGACACTTCTTATTTCTTGTGTGATAGAAATTGATTAACTAGTTAACATATATTAAGAAATTTTATCCGTTAAGTATTATCCCCTAGTAAAAAGTACTTTTTTTACATAAACTTGTGTATGTTATGACATCGCTATTCCGGAAAATTTTACAAGAACGCAAAATGTATAAAATATTTCTTCAATTTGCATATTTTAAAAGTTGTACGTGAAGTTACTCATATATACCTATAAACAACACTTTAAGGAAGCCATGCATAATTGTTTTCCAACTATTTTTTATTCCAAAATTAATAATGACTGATGACTGGTTTTTCTTCCTTTTTTCAACATTACTTTTAATAGGTATTTCAAACAACTTTATTATAGTTTAATCTATTTATAATAGCTTATATATGTATATTTATAAATATACTAAAATATAAATTGCGTTTTTTTTATTACAAAAAGGAGAGAAAATAAATGTCAAATTATTTTATTACACAACTCTGATTTATTTATTTATTTATTTATTTAAGCACTGGTTGTCTAAGTCAGCGGTTCCCAAACTATGGATCGCGATCCACTGGTGGGTCGCGGCGGCTATTTCAGTGGGTCGCCGTAACAATCGAGTTTTGTCATAAAAATATATTTTGCATTTCATCTATTAAAAAATATAACCATTTCAATAACAAATAATACTTCAAGGGATATTCCTCAATTTTCATATCAAGAAATATACGAGCAGAATATCCAGAAACATTTAAGTGAGCTTTAAATTCCTTGATGGAGTTCACACAATATACACAATATACTCGTGTGAACATACTTTTTGTACTTGGCTGTTTTTGAAAAACAAGTATAGAAAAAAACTGTGTTGAAAGTGAATTAAGGTTAAATTAAACAGTTTTAACATAGTTTTAATATAGATGTTTTTATCGGGAAAAATCAGTGCCAGAAAACGCATTGATAGCAAATAAATGTATTTTTAATTATCTTTCTAGTTTTTGCATTGTGTTAGTTATTGTTCCACTTACAATATTCGAATTACGAATTGTTGATAGTGTATTTTTTGTACGAAATTTTTGGCTATTTCGTAGGATGATAGCCGATAAGCATATCCAGAGTTGCCAAGTCTCCGGCTTTTTGCACACCACTATTATTTTAGAGAAAATCTGGTTACTTTAAATTGCCGAAATGTTCCAATTAAATATAACAACATTTTCTGTATTAAAATTCTGGTATCCAAAAAGCCGGAGACTTGGCAGCTCTGCATATCACATAGAAATTTATTATATTAAGTGGGTCGCGAAATTTTTTTTTAATTAGAGGTGGGTTGCATACGAATAAAATTTGGGAACCGCTGGTCTAAGCAGTTTTGCTTATAGAAGCATATTGATATTCATTTACTAATAGTCAGAACAGAATTTTTGCTTCAATTATGAAAGAAATTCGTATTTTAAATTAGATTATTTATTTTTATTATTACGAAAAAAGTCGTATTTTCTGCCTGGTGTCAATGCCTCGTATCCGTACACTTTAACACAACTCAGCGGTACAATTCATAAAAAAAGGTCACTGGTCCGAAGGTCCAGTAAGAATGGGAGTTTACTGATCCGATACATAAAATTCTATTGGTTAATTCCATAAAAACTTGTCATGTATGTCACGGCATATTCACAGTATCCGCAAAGAAACTCTTCGAGAGAGTTGAATTCTGATAGGGATTGGCCGACGCGTTTTCACATAACTTGGCGATAATTATACTTGGCGAGCGATAGATGCTTCCGTCGAGGAGTTAGATTTCCTTCCGAACCGAGTAAAAAGTAACTTTTCTCTTGCAGCATTGCATTGGATGGAACGTGTCTTACTGAAAGCTGTACTCTTTAAAAGTTTTTAAACACAAATTTTTACTTTGTACTCGACTCCGAAGGAAATCAAACTCGACGTAAAGCGTCTATCGCTACGCCAAGTATAATTATCGCCAAGTTACGTGAAAACGCGTCGGCCAATCCCTATCAGAATTCAACCCTCCCAAAGAGTTTCTTTGCGGATACTGTGAATATGCTATGTCACGCAGCTAAAAATCGCTATGCTTGATCGCCACTGTTATTTTCGAAAAGTTTCCTTCGAACTACTCAACTGATGGGATATATCCGATAAAATAAGTCACATTTTTCCGTTCTAAAACACTGGTAGGCAAAAATCGTAGCATGTGACAGACATGACAAGTTTTCATGGAATTAACCTATTAAGTACCTTTAATCCTTTAAGTTACATCCTCCCCATCCTCCTAGAATATAAACTAAACTTCCTTTGCAATTACCCAAAAACTTCAGCATAATTAAATGTAAAAAATTGCTAAAAATTTAATAAATAGTCCATAACAAAAACTATAAAATTATCAAGGGCCCTATCCGTGCCCGCGAAGACACTCGCGAGCTAATGCTATTTTATGGGAATGCCTATTCCTATAGGGATGCATTTTTCTAATAATTCTTTCGCATTTTGACATTTTTTTTCATTGGATAGCTGAGGCGCCTCACAAGATTGTTCCTTGACTACTTTTTTGATATTAGTCGCAGATATTTTTTGTAAAGTTACTTTCAATTTAAGAACCGTTTTTGGAAGTGAAAGTAACTTTATAGAAAATACATGCGACCAAAATCTAAAAAGTAATCAAGGAGCGATCTTGTGGCGGGACCTCAGCTATCCAATGCGGAAAAAAAAATTAAAATTAAAAATGTTAAAATGCGAAACAGCTATTAGAAAAATGTCTCTCCATAGGAATAGCATTAAATCACAAATGTCGTCGCGGGCAGGGACAGGGCCCTTAATTAGATAATTTATTTATGATTATATACTTAAATTAAATGTAAAGTTTAATGCTTATTTTAAAAAATAAAATTGCGTGGTTTGTGTTTGTTTATGGTTTTCTCGGGAACGGCAAAATTTACATTTATCTGTCAGGCAGAGAAAAAAGTTTCTGGTCCTGTGGACCACTAAATTTCTCAAATTAGCGGTCCCATTGAAATTTTGATGATCTCGGACCAACGGACCACCAAGGATTTCGAACTCTGTCACATATCCGCAAACATAAAAATCGTGAAATGTTACATGGCTATTTTAACACTATTTTACGAATTGAATTGATATTCAAAATTAATTCCTTCATCTATTCAGTTTTATTTTATTTATTTTTAATGATTTTTTAGAGTTCCGTGCTTAAAAAGTAAAAACGAACCCACTATAAAATCACTCTTGTGTCTATCTGTTTATCTGTCATAGTCATTTCATTTGTAAACTGTGAACGTAGACAGTTGAATTTGGGTTCTTAAACCCGCATATTTAAATATTATTAAACATTCTCAAATATATTTAGGAAAAATAAAAAGGCTCTAATTTAATTTAAACTTATACTTTATAAATTTATTTATTTTTATTTAAGAAAAATACAAAGGAAAAAGTACAAAGGTATTTGAAAAAGCATATCTTTTTATATATATATCTTTTCTTTGTGGGGCATCGTGTGAAATGTTTCATGATGCTGAACTCAAAAATACATTTCGTTTAATTTTAATCATATTATTTACAGAGGTATTGAAGAACATTTAGTGCAAAAACATGTCTCTCCGCAACATTTATTTCCGAATCTACTGAAATTAAAATTATGAAAAAAAATATAGGAACTATATTTTAATTTAAATATAACAAGAATTGTATACTGATTACCCTAAGTCACATAGTTTTTGAGAAAGTGCATGTTTCTGTTAAACACAAAGGATTTGCGGATGTTCAGAAAAAAATTTGAGGAGCGCTGGCGATATCTATCAAAGCGGGCGTATAAAAGCAATGTTGTAAAGGATTTTCATAAAACATCTACGGTAATCAGTCGAGAATTTAATCCTTAAAGACAGGAGTAGTTTTACATACTGAATGACAGGGCGACGTACTCTATACACAATCGGCTTTTAACCCTTTTGGGACGAACATCTTTTACATAATTTATAATCTTTATCATAGTATTTTTAAAGCGAAGATTTTTACCTCAATAAATCGCGAAAATGATCGGATTAAATAAGGTAAAATTTACTAAAAATTTTACTGAGAAGAATAATCAATTATTCTGAGTATCTTATAACTGTTGCTGTGAGCGACCGGTCATAAATAGTATGAGACTCGCAACTAATTTCCATTGAGTGGATCTCTCAATACACCTACCGTGTTTTTAAAAGTTAATTAAAAATCTATATGGAAGAACGAGGCACGGACCAAGATGACGTTACAAATTTGCAACCTCCTTTCGAAGAATACTTAGCATAATACCAAGTTTAAACTTTGAACAAGAGTTTTGATTTAGCTACACTGTAAAAAAAATACTAAGCTGAATTTAGATTTATGAAATATCATATGAAATGTAATTATGCATTACTTTTATGGTCAGTACCGGATTAAATTCATCATAAATAGATTAAGATAAAATTTTTAAAAATGATACAGAGTAGCAATTTTTTTATATTATTTAGGTTTCTAATTCATTTGATCTTTTACATTCATTCATACTTTTCTGGTATATGTATCTATATATAATCTTACGTTGTATAGTTTTTACAGTCTTATTATTCTTTTAATAATGATTTTTTGTAGTAATACAGTTAATAATAATCAAATTTATTGTTTGGTTGCCAGAGAACAATACTCGCACTTGACTTTCTTTTATTTATTATTATTATTTATTTATTTATTTATATATCTATTTTTATGCTATTATAATTCATTTATTTATGTATCTATTTGTTTATATTATTATAATTTATTTATTAATTTATTATTATTTATTTTCATAATTTTATACTTATTTTGTAATACTTTTATTTTATTTATCTTATTCAGGGTTGTTTGGTTTTTAAACCAATGGTTTAAAAAAAAGCCATGCTGTTTTTTTTTCATTTGTTTTTTTGTTTTTTTTCACACATTGAAAAATGCAAAATCTAAGTTATGCAGAAGCTACAAGCAAAGTTGTAGAAAAATGATGAATTAATAAATTTCTATAATGACAAATATTTTTAATCAACCCACCTTTTCGTATAAGCTATAAATCTACATGGCAGAGTAACCAATTTTTAAAAAATTAGCTGGTTAGAAAAAAAATTAGTTTTCTTTCTTCTTTTTTTCTTAAAGACCTAAATATATATATATATATAACCATTAATTTTAAAACATTTATATCCAGAAGGGCAGACTCGAGCTAAAATGCACTTCTATTATTTTAAATTGCTTAATTAGTTAAAATTTACAAAGGATTTCGTCATTACTCAAAGCCTTGAATATGACATTCTTAAGTAATTTTCTCCATTGATTTCTTTTTGTTATGTATGCTAATAAATAATTGGCAGTTTTTTCTTTTTTTCTCTCTGTTTATTGGATTAAGCCTTTGTTTTTCTTGCATTTTTACATTGGGAATGGGGATTTTGCATTATGATTTTATTCTGTTACTAACTGGGTTGGCATAGTTTAACCCATTAATTTTTTCAGAACAAATCTAATATAATATTTTCTCATTTTTGTAATTTAAGAGCGTCAAATTATTGCATATAAGGAATTTCTATTTTTAAGTCTTATCTCAGCAGTCACCATGAGACATAGTGAGTCTAGTATATGCCATGTTCCTATGCATGTAGAATGCAAATTTTATGCAATGATGAACATATCTGAAGCTATAAAGAAAACAAATTATGTAAAGTTGGCAAAGACAAAGTGGATTAAAAAATGTAATATTTAGGAAAAAATCCGTTGAGAAACGCAGATTTACAGTTAATAACATAAAATGACCTTTAAGATTTCAGTCAAACTCTAAAAGAAAATTTTCTTGAACAGAGAGATAATCTTTTAAGAATAAAAAAAACCTCAAGATATAAAGTTGAATAAGAAGACATTGAAAAATTTGGTGCTACGGAAGTACCTGTTTACATCTAACCCATTAATGTCCAAATTATTTTCTTCATTAAAAATGAAATTTTGGGTTTCCCACCACTTTTAAAAAACAAGTAACTTTTATCTTAATTTTTTAAGGAATTTGTCTCGTGGAAAAATAATGCTTATTTCTCTTTCTATTTACTGGTGTGAAAAGTACTTTATTGCCTTCTCTATAATCGTCCCTAAAAAGGGACGCTAGGCACTAATGGGTTAATTAAAATATGCAATAAGATATATTTAAATCTTCTGTTGCATAAGCAAACCCAATACTTAGATCAGCTGAGAAAATTGGGGAGAAAGGGACAAGGCAAGGTTTACAAAAGAAGGTTTGCTTGAGACATAATAGAATGAAAATCTCATAAAAATACCTAAAAAGATGTAATTTTTTGTTTAGACATTTAAAAGTGCTAAGCATTAAAATATAGCGTGTAGTCTGATGGCTATTTAAATTATTTAGTGGAAGACAATAGTTATAAAACAGCTTTATATTTTAAGACCAATGATTTCAATAGTCTAAAAAGCTATTAAATAAGTATTTTTGTTTATTTTATTAACTTTATTTGTCGCCTTTTTTTTCTTTTAACCTGGTAGTTTCAGAGGAGAAATGCCAAATAGCAATACACAATTCTTTTTAAAGTGTATAAACTCTACTGCTAAATTCAAATCATTCCGAAAATTCTTTATAAAAAGCTTTATTTTCATTAAAAGATAATTTATGTAGTCTTCTATCAGTAAAATCAGACATCTCATATAACAAGTATTTCAAAGAAAATATTTTGAATAGACTTGTGAAAATAATATATATGAAGTTTTATTTATGAAGCTGTATAATATATTTATTTATAGTGCCACAAATTAAAAGATTGTATATTAAGATTTTCAAGGTATCAATGTTTCATTATGTTGAACATTTTATTTATGAAATAAAAGGCATAGCTATTTCTAAAAATGTTTAATATTTAAATGATTTCAATTTTTACATAACTAATTCTGTATTAAATAATTACATTGATTAGAATTATCTTTAAATCAAGTTGTTACTTATATATTCGAAAATATTTATTTTTATTGATAAATATGCATGTACATGTAATAGGAAATCATATTAAAAAAAACCCGGTTTAAACCAAAAAAACCTGGTTTAAACCAAAAAAAACATGGTTTTTGGTTTAAAAAAAAAAACAAAAAAAAAAACAAAACAGAAAAAACGGTTTTTTATTAACCCTAATCTTATTACTCCTTCAGTTTCTTTTCTTTTTTTTTTCTTTCTTTTTTTCTTTTTTTAATTCCTATCCTGCAAAGTAGGTTTTAATGAAAAGAGGTATAACATTTTTCGGATATGAAAAAATGTTTATAATTGGATTATTATAAAACCTATTCATGTGGAGAAGCAGATTACTTATAACTTGAAGTAGAATTTTTTCTGTGGCATTTTACATTACTGTACTCATTACATTGGTTAATGAGATTTAAGATTCTGATTTTTAATGTAAAAATATTATGATAATCTTTAAAAGTTAAAAGTTTCTTACTTATTGATCGACTGCCTTTTTTTTTATAGAATTTATATTGTTGATTATTTTGTTTTTTAGCTGAAATTAACTTACTTCTTTTAAAGATTTTATGTTTAACATTTTCAGAGGCAGAAGAATTCAGTTCGAAAAAAGATGAAATAATTGAATAACACAGGAATATTCAAGCAAATTTCTTAGAAAATAAAAACCAGTTTTTTTTGTTATTTATTATTGTTATTATTATTGTACATTCTTATTACATAACTTTGAACAAGTTGATAGTCTTTAAAAGTTAAAAGTTTTTTACTTATTGATCGACTGCCTTTTTTTTTTAATAGAATTTATGTTGTTGATTATTTTGTTTTTTAGCTGAAAGAAACTAACTTCTTTTAAAGATTTTATGTTTAACTTTTTCAGAGGCAGAAGAATTCAGTTCGAAAAAAGATGAAATAATTGAATAACACAGGAATATTCAAGCAAATTTCTTAGAAAATAAAAACCAGTTTTTTTTTTGTTATTTATTATTATTATTATCATTATTGTACATTCTTATTACATAAGCAAAATATTATTAAAATAATATTGATGCCATTTGTCCGTTTTGGAACTATAAATAGGTGGTTAGACCATGTAGCCACCGCCCTTGAACGGATTAAAAGATAAATAAAGCATTATAATGAAATTTCTCGTATTTTCATTTCGCATTTACAGGGCTGTCACAAATGACCATGTTATAATTCTATTTCGCTGCATTTTTACAAAACATAAAAATTTTACACATTCTTTGACAACATTTTCAAGATAAATATATTACAAAATGTGTTTTTAATCCTCTGACAGACTTGCAAAAGTGGAAAATTGAAATTTTTTAATCTGCATTTTCTTTTAAATGCTAAAAAAGATTATTCTTACAACGTTCTATAAAAAAGAGTTAATAAAGAATATGAACGTAATCCTTAACCCTTTGCGGGGCAGGGCAAATTCATTCCTTAAGTAATGAAATTAATGACTGACACCGGAATTTGAAAACAACTTTATTCCTAAATAAGAAAACGCTATATTTCACGCATTCAATAAAGCGTAAATTTCTTTAACAAAATTCCGGTGCGAATGTGGTGTTTGGGAATTAAAATTAAGTGGTTTATCTATGAAACCACCACCCCGCAAGGGGTTAAGAGCATTAATATTTGTGTTTGTAGTGTATTAAAAATACAATAAATATATAGAATTATATTCAGGGATGCAAGCGCTGTGACATGAATGGCTGATTGCTACCACTAAATTTTTATAGTCATCCTTAGCTTATGTAATGACAGAATTTTTGAGTTTTAACAACAGAAAGAATGTTATTAGAATTCAGTTGTAGCAATCAGCTATTTTTGGCGCAGTACTTGCATCTCTGATTATATTGCTTTAAGAGCCTACTCTACTGGCTGAAAAAGACCCAGATGGTAATATTACGTCTATGGGGACGTTCTTTTCAAATATCTCGCTCAAATTTTAATATTTTCCCATGATTCTTTTTGCATAGGATAGCTGAGGACGATTTATAACCGGACTAGTTTTTACTTTTTCGATTTTGTCTACATATTTTTTATATTATGATAATTTCAGAACTGTTTCTAACCGGTTTTGAAAGATAAAATAATTTTTAAAAAATCTGAAATCAAATCGAAAAAGTAAAAACTAGATCGGTTGTAGATCGTCCTCAGCTATCCTATGCAAAAAAAAAAAAAAAAAAAAAAAAAAAAATCTAAAAATATTAAAACTTGAGCGAGATACTTGAAAAGAACACCAACATAGACTTAATACTATCATCCGGCTCTTTTTCACTCTGTAGTGTAGACTACAGACTTTGCTTTTATTGCTTATAAAGAAGTGAATGCAGCTTAGTCAATGCATTAACACAGGCTAGTTAGAGAGAGGATATAATGATGTAAAAAGAATATACAAATAGTCGTTAGAGGCGAGAATATTAATTGTTTTAATTAATGCTTGGTTTCAATGTTCAACGCAAAATAACGAAAAAATCTATTTTTAAGTAATTGAATTACGTCTAAAGGAGAGAAAAAAGCGTTAAGTAGATTTAATAAAAGTATACAAGCTATACCTTTATCTGTCTATGGAATACAAATAGAGTGTCAACAGTAAGTTCAGCAATTGGTACAATCGAAGTTTAGTATATAGATATCCAAAGCTTGATTACCAACGCAGGGCTCCCAAATGGTCCGCGAACTGAACATCAGTATTTTTTTAACAGAAAATTTCATAATACGTTTGCGCTAGAATCAACTTCCAAACGTGGTTTTCTAGACAATCTACAAGAAAAATATAAAAAGAAAATTTCTCTAAAAAAATTCTGATGTTCAGTTCGCGGACCATTTGGGAGCCCTGCCAACGAGGTGATATCTCAGCGGTAAATAAGATTAAAATCTAAAACGAATTTAAACAAAAATTTAAATCAGAAAAATAAATCTATTAAAATTTACTAGTGAATTTTTGTATGTAGGTAATCAGACTTCGTAAACCATTACTATTTCAAAGTGGCAATATATTCTGTTAAAAAAAACATTTACAAATCTAGATACACCTTTTTGTGACTATTTGTAAACCAGGCGTGGCCATCTGGGGCAAGCCGGATACCTAATTTTTTTTTGAAGAAATAGTTGACTTTATAAATTGCATTGATTCGGTTATTAAACTCAACGAGTACTATAAAATTTAAGTGGTGTCCAGTATGCCATATTTGGACCTCCCTGCTGTAAACGAATTGCGAACATATATTATTCACTATTTCTCACTGACTGCACATCATTACTCACAAACTACCTGCCAAAGCAATTGAGTCAGAGATTAAGTTATTTAATGTAATGGAGTAATGACGAATCCACTTTCGAGAAAGACAACTGCTATTCATTTTTCCGAAAATATCCACGGCCATACTATTTATTGTTAGAAATTCGGCGAATGACTAAACATTTCAAGCACGGAGAAAGTCTGTTTGAAATAATTTACTTACACCAAAATTTATACTCAAATCGTTTAGAAAATAACAACTTGCTTATTTTCAGGTATGCTATAAAAGGAAAATTTAACACTAGAACGCCCTGAAATTTTACTCAAGTGTCATAATAATACATATCACCAGAATTTTTATGAAAATTATTTAATTGATTTATTTAATTTAAATTTACATGGTTTAAATTTAACTTACTTCAAAAAATATTTCTGGTTCCAACTGTAATTTATTCGCATGATCGAAGCAGAATCAACTCTTTCATTGCGCTCTAGCGTTAAATTAAGTATTCTTGGCGCCAGAAAAATTACAATTAGATGCCTTTTTAAAGAACTCCGCGCAGGAAATTGTGAAGGCAAATCGGGCTGTTCAATTAAAGTGACGTTAATTCAGCTTCTGGTATGCAGTTTCATCGTCTTTGTTTAAATATGGCAAACATTGCCCCTCCTTTATGTAAAGTTGCCATTCTGGCCTCTATTGTTAATCAGGAATTTTTATTCACATCAGAAATAAACATTAACATTTTATTGACGTTTATAAGAGAGTATTATAAGCAACGTTCACACACTCCTTGGAATTTCCAAGGACTCTGGCACCACTATTAAAAATAAGAGAATTTACATGTAATTTTTAAACCACAACATTCATAATCCCCATCTTCATTCACAGATTTTACGATATTTTTCTGCAGTGAAACACTTTGAAAATATTCTTAAAATTTAGTGGTAGAATTAACGAAGCCTAATTATAAGACTACTACGTTTATACGCATTACGTTTATAAGAGCTGTAGAAAAGATGTTTAACTATAACATAAAGTAAAACTTACTTTTCAGAAATTCATGGTGTGAATTTAAAACTTCAGATTGGAGGCCAAACTGAAAACCCTAATCTAAAATTAACGGGACTTTTATTTTCATTAAAACTATGGCTGATTATATGCTGCCATGAATTAAAAGAAAATAAAAAAAATAATATCATTCTTTTGTACTAAAGAAATCCTCTAAAACCATAAAAGCCTCAAATATTTTTTTTCATCTTATTATCGCTCTGCGAATTTGAATCAAAAATGAAAAATGTTAAAATAAGGCCGAATAAGCATACTCAAACTTGAAAGTTTTCTGAAAAGAAAAAAAGTTTTATAATCGGATTATAAACTCCATTCGAGAGGAGTTTTTTTACTGCAGGCAGAATTTTTGATGTGACGCTTCTATTTTATTGTGTGACAGATATTGATTAATGAGATCATAGATTCTAACATATTTTACTGATAAAAAGTTAATGAGGTGTAACATTTTTATATGTTTTTCTTATATATTTTAATGTATCAGACACATGAAATGATCTGTGAAATTTAAGAATGATTACGTAATCAGGTTATCCATCATTGTTCCTTTCTTTTTTTTAAAGTGTAATATAATAGAAAGTTAAATATTTTTATTCGTACAAGTATCGTAAAAAATGATACAATGTACAAACGTTTAAAATGCTCGTCCATGTCCGTACCAGAGTTAATTTTTGATAATTTATTATTCATAAAAATATAACAGAAGAAACAATTTCTTTAAAATCATTCTTCTATAAGCAGTCATTGTTTATCTTGAAAATCCCGTCTATTACCATGGTTGCAATTTATGGTTTTTTACACTTTTCAAGAATTTTGAAATGAATTATGAGAAAATAAATCAATGAATTTCATTAGAAGATTATTATGACAGAGATGATATTGATAGCATCAGTCGTTTATTCATAAGGACATACAAAAGAGGCCAATTACAGTACTGCGTTTAACCCATTAGTGCCTAGCGTCCCTTTTTAGGGACGCTTCAAAAGGTGCGTTCAGCACTGTTTTTGACACCGGTAAAAAAGAATAGAAATAATTATTTTATTTAAATGATGCATTTTCGTGATTAATCAACTAAATTTATATCTTCTAAAAATAGTGGTGCCAACCAAATAAAATTTACGCAAAAGATGCTGGGCACGAATGGGTTAAAAAATAATTACCGATAATGCGTTTCCCACTTCTGTATGCGGTTTTACACACACACATGTACATATATATTTGCATATCCGTGAATTTTATATCTCGTATATAGGACTACGCAAAAGAATTCTGATGTTAACGGCTCAAGGGGAATTTTCTACTAAAGTATATATTTCTTAACAATACTAATTTCTTGCATGCATATAGTTAATATATAGAAATATATATTATATATAGGACTACTCAAACGATTTCGATTATTTTCCTGTTGTAGATGAGAAAACCTGAAGTAGTATTTTCAAATGTGTTAGGTGCTTCCATGTGGTATATTAGACATATTGTTTTAATTCATTAAATGGAGAAGTTCTTTTTACATTATTGTAAAAATATTTCATAATCTATCCTTGATACATGATTTTTTAAGTGTTATTATTTTTTACTGTTGTTCTCCAAACTTGAATCAATGATACATAATGTAAAAAATAAATGGCCGATTAAGCGTACTAAGTTATTAAGCTTATGATTAAGCATACATAGGATGTTTTGTGTAAAAAAAAAAAGTTTTATAATCGGATTATAAACCCTATTCGAGAGCAGAAGCAAGTTATTTATTCCTTCAGGCAGAATTTTTAAAGTGACGTTTTTATTTTACTGTGTGACAGATATTGATTGATGAAATCAAAGATTCTAACATATTTTACTGATAAAAAGTTAATGAGATGTAACATTTTTATGTGTTTTTCTTATATATTTTAATGTATCAGACACATGAAATGATCTGTGAAATTTAAGAATGATTACATAATCAGATTATCCATCATTGTTCCTTTCTATTATTTTAAAAGTATAATATAGTAGGAAACTTAATATTTTTATTCATACAAGTAGCCTCAGAGATAAAACAATGTACAAAGTTTTAAAAATCGTATTCGTACCAGAATTGATTTTTGAAAATTTGTTATTGATAAAAGTATAAGAAAAATAATACTACCGTAATTTCGGGTGTATAAGCCGCAGACCAAACAATTCTTTTTCGACCCAGAATTTTTTAAGAAACATATATAACTAGTTAGATCGCCGTAAATATTTGTCTTCAGTCACTAAATAAAATTTCTGGGTCCAGAAAGAATTGTTTGATCCGCGGCTTATACACCCGAAATTACGGTACTTTAACACCTTCGCGACGGGATCATTTTAAGGAATTTATAATGTTTTGTCAACGGTTTTTGAAAACAGAAATTTGTGCCTTATTAACCCTTTCCGGCACGGGCAAAATCTGTAGTAAAATGCGAAATTATCAACTGACACTTGAATTCAGAAACGAATTTTTAAGATATTTTGAATTCCTTAATTTAAGCTTTTATTGTAAATGCAAAATTTTACAAAAATATTCCTGGTGCCGTTTGCATGTTTGGAATTAAAATTAAGTATCCCAGACCGGGCACAATGTGCCGGAAAGGGTTAAATCGTCACAGTGCTCCAATTAAATAAGACAAATTTCACAATAAAATTTTCCCCGTGATAGTAAACTAGGATTCTTAAACTTTTTTGCTGCACGTGGACGTATCGCTCGTCCCCAAAGGGTTAATGCACTCTTTTATTAATATTCCTTGTTCATGTTGAAAATCACGTCAAATTTTATGGCTGTAATTAATGGTTATATTACTTTTCAACAACACTGAAAAGGGTTGAGGAATTCGCTTTCACTGTCCATTTTGCCGATTGTTCGTTCGTCCTCATTTTAATTCACGTAAGCTAGCCGTTGGGGGCCACCGTAATACTTACCCATCATATATATGCATATATAATATATGAAAATAAAACTTTTATAAACTATTTATAAAATGCATTGCAATTCCAAAACAAAATTTTAACGTGTATTTAAATATTTTTATTATGCACAGTAATGCTATATTAATGAGTTTCCGATGAATCTATTTCGACAAATTATACAACACGCTAAACTACTCAAGTAGTAATGAATTGCGAACAAGAAACATCCTTATAACTCCAAAAATAATAATCTTATTAACTAAAAGTTTATTGAGTCGGATTAAGCGTCTTATTTCCAATTGAAATGTATCTTTGAATTGAAATTTGAATGAAATACAGGGTCATGAAAAATCGAAGAATGTGGAAAACAGGATTACAGATATCTCGGCAACTAATAATTCAATCGACTTCGTTCTTTAAGAAAAATGTGTGTTATTTTATTGCCTTTTATGATCACTCCTAAAAATAAATGATTTCGAAAATTTTTATTTACCTTTCATCAGAACGAAGTTTTTGAGAGTCCGAAAAAAATAATTCCGGATAATCGAGGTTACTGATTTTAAATAGGCTTCGTCCCATTCTTACAGACTAAGTACATGCAAAATTTCAAGTTTCTATCTGAATTTGTAGGGCAGATAGAGCGTATACAGACAGACAGGCAGACGAACGGCAATTTCTTTTCCTAAAAATATGTTTTTCGAAATCTTCAGTGTCTAAAATGTATAAATCCGTTTAAATTTTTTTTCGATTTTAAAAACGATTGCAAGACTTACCCTATACTACGTATGGTGGGTAAGTAAAATACTCGTATTTTTATGCAATTGCAAAATGCTAATGGTGCGTATTATGACATGCTCGAAACTGCATATGAAGTATGTAGCATTAATAGTTCATTTACAGGGACACTCCAAAGTGTTTCGTTGGATTATGGTTTATGGTAATTAATCGTTTGGAGAGAATTTGAATGGCATTACGCTTTTTAAACTGTGTTGAAACTAACATACATCAATGAATTTCACTACAGGGTGATAACGATTGAGTGGGTATTAACACTTTCAGGGGCAAAGCGTTTCTGATCCGAAAACATAAAAATAATTCATTCACACCACAATATATGAACAAATTTATTTCAAAATAATCAAAAGCTCTTTCCTACACATATTATGATTTCGATATTGTATCCAAAATATTAATGGTGCCTCTTGGGAATTTGATCATTACTACAATTAACCATTTGCAAACTGCAAGCGTTAATATTATAGCGTTTTTCGTTCATTAACAAGACACAGAAAAAAAAAAAAACGATTACAGTACAGTATTTGATATATAATTGCTAGAAGTGTGTTTTCAACTTCGGTATTCGCTTTTGCACACAGATATGAATATATATATATATATATATATACATGTTAATCGCTGTATATTAATTCCATAAGTCTTATATAGGGCTACACGAAAAAAAAATCATCCTTTTCACAAAAAATATTGAAGGGAATTTTTAACTGATGTATATTTTTCCTAGCGAAATAAATTTTTTGCATGCATGTAGTCAATAGATTAAAATCTGTGTATCATGAACAGGGCTGCTGAAAAAAATTGTTTAATTATTTTCCAATTGTGTAATTATTTTCCAATTGTAGATGAGAACACTTTTCGAATGTGTTAGGCATTTCTATGTGGCATAATTTAGGCACAGTGGTCATTAGACATAATTTTTTAAGAGGTCTCAAGAGTCTTAATTTTTTAATGACAGTGCAGTTTAGTTACATGTGGCATTTAATTTTCTTTCTCATTTCCTTTAAAATTATTCGTAAAATTTTTAATACAGAAACATTTATATTTCTTCCATTTAAATTTTTTTAATATTCTACAGTGATTTTTTTAAAATTTCTTTTATGTTTAATTTTGAAAAAAAATATTTTTTATGACATTCTACTACGTGCAAGACTGTAGCAAAACTATTGTTCAAGAGTTTCCCAAAATACTGATAATGATGTAAAATTAATGTATCTTGAACTTAAATTCATTTATAAGCAGTTTACTTATTTATTTATTTAAAATTTAAGTTTGAACTATAAAATTAAAAAAAATCTTTTTTTCATTAAAAAAATGCCTTTTTAAAATTAATTAATTGTTTACAAATGAGGCATACTTTCAAGATATGTTAGTTGCACATCATTATAAATATTTTGGGGGGGGGGGGCTTTTGAAACAATAGTTTTGCTACTGGACGCAAGACAAAAAAAATATTATTATTTTCATCAAAATTGACCATAAAACAAATAAAGTAAACTTTCATTGTAGAGTTAAAAAAAATATATTTTAAATAAAAGAGATATGAAGTTATCGATATTAAAAGTTTTATACATTTTCGATTAACCCCCTAACTTTTTCCGGCACAGGCAAAACCTGTACTAAAATGAGAAATTATCGACTGACACCGGAATTCACAAACGAATTTTTTTTAGATAATTTGAAACTCTTAATTTAAGCTTTATTGTAAATGCAAAATTTTACTAAAATATTATTGGTGCCGTTTGCAAGTTTCGAATTAAAATTAGGTATCTCAGACTGGGCACAGTGTGCCGGAAAGGGTTAACTGGTTCTTTTTTTCCGTTCAATAAAATGAAAATAACGGATTCACACCACAATTTTTTAAATAAAATACTCGTAAGATTTAATCAAAACAATTACGCTTTTGATTAGTATGAAATTATTTTTTAAAAAAGATAGTGGTGTACAAAAGCTTTAAATGATAAATTAGACAAATTTGTCTTGCCCGAATGGCGTACGGGCAAATCAGTTAAGGGGTTAACCCTTTGAGGGGCAAGCAATTGTGTTCGAGTAATTCTGAACTCCCACCGGAGATTTGTAAAAAAGTTACATCAAAAAGAGGAAAAGCAATTTCACGACTGTTTTCCACCAAAGTTAGAAAAGTGAAATTTAATAAAATTTTTCTGGTGTGAATCTTCACCAGTGATAGGTGGTATATAATATATACCACCGCCCCTCAAGGGGTTAATAGGGACTGAGAAAGAAACTTAAATGTGACATATTGCTAAATTATACCTCAAGGCAAAATGTAAGACTCCTAAGACACCTTAACTTATTAAATTGGGAAGTGCTTTTTACATGATTGTGAATGTGCTTCATAATCTAAAATTGATGCATGATTTTTTTGTGTCTTATTATTTTTTATCGTCGTTCTCCAAACTTGAATCAATGATGCATAATGTAAAAAATAAATGGCTGAATAAGCACACTAAAACATGGATATTTTGTGTAAAGAAAGTTTTATAATCGGATTATAAACCCCATTCCAGAGGAGAAACATGTTTCTTTCCCTTCAGGCTGAATTTTTGATGTGATGCTTCTATTTTACAATGTGACAGATATTGATTATTGAGATCAAATATTCTAACATATTTTACTGATTAAAAGTTAATGAGACTTAGCACTTCTAGATCTTTTTCTTGTATATTTCCTTCTATCAAACGAAAGGAAATGGTCTGCAAAATTGTATATTAGATTATCAATCATAGCTTAATTTCTAATAATAATAATAATAATAATAATAATAATAATAATAATAATAATAATAATAATAATAATAATAATATACAGGTAGTACAAAGTACAATTTCTTTTTAAATTCGTGTCTTTAGCAAAATTGATTTTTAAACTTTGATTACTTAACCCTTTAACGTTCATTGGTTTCGCCACGAAACCACAAAATTTTTATTCCGATACGCAACACTGACACCGGTTTTTTATCTAAAATTATTCGTTTTATTTTGTATGTGAAAATTCACGTGTTCTTATTTAGAAATACATTTGTTCTTTATTACCGGTGTCATTCATTTATTTCGACATCTTAGCAATGAAAATGCTATGATCGTTAAAGGGGTAAAACTTAAGTTTAGAAGATTTTTTTTAACATTTTGAGGAGCAAAGCAATAATTGCTGAAATGTTGAAATTAATTCATGACACCGCAATTTCAAAACAAATTTAATTATAAATGCTCTCTCCGTCCCAAATTAGTTTCTTCATTTAGGTTTGAAATTTTGTACCAGATTAATTGCTACAATTCAAATAGACGGAGAATACTTCTTTTAATTTAACTTCCAAATGAAAAACCTAGCATGTAATCCCGAAGCTATATTATTTGCAAGAAATTCCTTAAATATAAATTAAATGTGTTCTATTTGGTATTAAAATTATCACAACTTGGTATTTTCATTATCATTTTTACTTCTCTCAAATGTGATACCTATTTGGGGACTAAAATTTTCGAAGCAAATTTACAGGGTTCTCACACTTTTAGCCACGCCCAATTTTGTAAAGACTCTACCACCAATATACGAGAAAGAACATTTTCTAACTAAGGAATTTACTATTCATTAACTAGAAAATAGTTTAATGCAGCGGTTCCAAAACTTTTGGGCTCGCGGAGCCCTTTTTTGGAGAAATTTTTAAGACGGAGCCCCTGAACCCAACGAAACTCTGTGGTATACAAATTAATGTTTTTTCATGCCTATGGAGACGAGAAAAATCTGCTGAATAAAAATCCGAGACAGTATTGCCAACATTAGACCAAGGTTCTCATTTTGGCCCTTTCTTGATACAGAAATTCTAAATTCACACTAGAAATTTTAAAAATCAAATTTTCTATTACATAACCCTTTAACAGTTTTATTTAATATTACTATTATGGGATATGATAAAATAAAAATAAGGGTTAAAATCCTCTTTTTTTGAATTATCTTTATTCAAATACCGCAAAAATTATACTAGTTAAAAATTTGTGATTTCTGAAAGCTTTTAGTAACATGGAAAACAAACTCTTTTTTACCGGAGCGATGTTCAAACAATACTGTTAAGGGGTAAATGACATCCATTTTTTAAATAAAAAGTATTCTTTTGGGATTTCCAGTATGAACTCGGAATTAAAAATCAAAATGGTAACCATATTTGGATTACGCATTGCATTGGGGGTTCGGGCTTACATAAAACTATTATTATTTATGGTGAAAACCACACACACACAGAAAAAAAAAGTTGTACAGTTTCCGTTTGCAGAATGAAAATTCTGTATAATTCCAATAGGCTACTCGCGAAAAATAAAGAAAATGCGTAATTCCAGTCACCCATGAGTAATTATGTAACACGTTTTCATTAGTCCCGCCTACCCGTAACAGAATCACACAATTATGGAATATTTTTTCGGTCTAGTGCTTCTAAACATGCATCTAAAATAAATCGCCTCTCAGTTTCCTTTTTTGAACCATTTTTTAAAAAATATATTTAGAAGCAGGTCATCGTTTTACTGTTTAAGTGGGCGGGGCAAAATCTATAAGCTGTATTGTTAGGTGCAGCGTGCTCACTTTTTTGGATATTCACTGATTTGGCTATTATTATAGTTTTGAAAAAAACTTTCCAACATCATTGTTTTTGCATCAAAACAGATATGCAGTTAAAAACTACAGCTGTTAAACGAACTGCAACTAGTAGAAAAACTTTACTGACAAAGTAGGATTAAATTTATAACAGGGTGGGTACTCATTGACAAAAGGTCTAAGTAAGGGGTGGCAAAACTTTATATTCTAAACCGAGCAAAATTTTAAAATCTTAGTATAAATGTAAAGAACCAGTATATATTTTTAAGGGTGTATTTTGATTCAAACTGCCTAAACTCATTATTGCTCTCAAATACACCAATTTTTCCAAATCTCTTATTTGGAAATTACACAAGGTGCCGTAATTGTCGATTCTTTGATAAATGCAGAAAATATTTCAAAAAAAAGCAATCAAAAACGGCATTTCGAACCGATTTTTCCCAAGCGGGAAATCTGAGAACGAAAAAAGGTGTCATACTGAGAAAATAATTGTTTATAACTCAAATTCTAATGAATTGAGCGTAAAAAGACATCACACGGCACCTCATACGTCCCTTCAAGAATCCTCTCAGCAAATTTCATGTTTCTACGTTTAAAAATGTGTCTGATTCGAGCTGTTGAAGATGGAAAAGCGTTTTTTCGAATACACCCTTAAATTACTTTAGTCTTACATCTGATTGGAAAATGTGGCAGAGACCAATTAAAAGAAAATTTTAAATAGTTGTTGTAAAGTGATACAAGATGCTAAAAAAATGTGTTTTCAGCAATATACATTGCTTATAAAATTAAATATAATTATATAAAACAGCATAGAAAATTGAAATAACTAAGAAATTATAAAAATAAAATATATAGATTAAAAAAATTAAAGTTATGAAAAAAAACTATATACACAACGTATATAAATATTAAATGAATTTAATAATGGATTTATTAAATGGTACAAGATATTACATAAAAGAAGCGCTTTAATCGATAATATTGATGTACAATGAAAAACAGTGTAGAAAATTTAAATATACAAATAACATAAACACATTAAAGAATTTAAATTTATATGTAAAAGAAGAAATATATATATACAATGTACACAAATTTAGTAGGAATCTAACGATGGACTTTAAATGATTGAAGATTCAATAAAAAAATATATATTTTTAGCGGCAAACATTATTTTAGTATGAAAAACACTATAAAAATTTAAATAACTAAAAATTATTACAAATAAAATAAACCGATTAAAAAAAGTCAAAGATATAAAAATAAAAATAAATATATGCACACATTACACACAAATGAATCAAATGAGGGATTTTAAATGATACAATATCTTTTTAAAAAAGACGTTTTAAGCGACAGACATTGTTTCAAAAATTAAATACAATTTTGAAAACGAGGATAGTAAAATAAACAATTAATTAAACTAAAATTACAAAAATAAAAATTATACAATATGCAATATATACAAATATTAAATGCCGATAGTTTTTTTCCTTCTGCATAAAGTTAGACGAACAATAATATATAAAAGTTTAGTGTGAAAAATTTGCTTGAATTTATTTGCTTAGTTTTTAGATATCTGGTGCAATTTTCGACAATTGTAAGTGAATGTCTGGTTCTGGATTTAACCAGTTTCTGTATTTTGTTTTGACACTTGTATAATTGGAGAATCCAGTTTCACACAGACATGCCGTTGAATATGGGTGTAAAATTAATTTTTCTCTATCTGACATGATGTTGTATTCATTTGTCAAATGACACCAAAATTCAGTGCTACGCTTTCTTTGAAAAGAGATTACGAGATTACATTGAGATTTTAAATCAATGAGAGAATCGTATTTCTCAGAGCTTAACCCGTTTGCGAAGGGAGCTTTTTTGCGAAATTTTTAATGTTTTGTCACCGGTTTTTAAAAACAGAAATTTGTGTGTTATTAAGTCGAGAAAATACTCCTATTAAATAAAGCAAATTTTACAGTAAAATTTTACTGATGTGGATAAGTAAGGATTCTTAAGCCTTTTTGCGGCACGTATACGTGTCGCTACTCCCCAAAGGGTTAAGCTGTGTGGTTTTGTTTTTACACTGAATTTATTTTGTAACCATTTCGTCATTCATTTTATTTGAAGCAGCTGAAAAGTAATGCTCAAACGAATCTATCAGAGCTTCGTGATGATCTTAGATACTTTTATGAAATATTTTTTTCAAACTTGATGTTATGGTAATTTAAGAACATTTTAGTAAGAAAAAAGCACTTGTATCAGGCTTTTCTACACATTTAAACCAGAAGGTATGTTTCCTCTTAAATGCCGACACTTTGGAGTTTGCATCAAAAACAGTAACCTCTCCTTGCAACGATAAATTCATTTCGTCTGTTTTACTAAAAATGTCCGCCAGACATGCCAATTTACATTAACAATCTTTATCATTTAAAATTGCTGTTAATTGAGGGTTGTGATCTGTCAAAAAAGTTTCAACTTCTGCACGCAGCTTCAGCAAACATGTCACCATTTTTTTTAAATATATATATATATATATATATATATATATATATATATAACTATCTTACTTCAGCATGCAGCAGCAGGAACTGATGCAGGCTTTCCATATTTTCGCAAATTAGTTTGAAAAATCTTATTTTAAGTGTATTGATTTTATAAAGTTTTCTTTTTTTTATGGTAGCATTCAGAACTGTCTTGAATTCAAAAGCTATCAAACCAGAAGTAGCAAAAAAGAAGTAAGTATAAATATATGAATAGGCGGAGCTCCAAACTGTTCTCCCCTAACAACAACAAAAAAAAAAACTGTTCTTCTTTTTGATCAACAAGAAGAGTTACTATTACTGGTGGGCCTTTACTTTTTCGATTCACGTTGTGCATTCTATTCAGATGCTGTTTCTTGTAACCTATTTTAAATCTAATTTTTAAAACATAAAATTAAATGCAGAAACATTATGCAACTAAATGCAGAAAAATTATATTAAATGCTGAAACATATAATAAAGCAATGCAAACCTAAAATATTATACAAAAATTAAATACATGTATAATGCAATTGCTTTAATAGCTTTGAAGTGTATTATTCTATTTTTCAAGTGAGTTATCGATATATTTATTTCTGTCACACATACACACGCAAAAATTCCTACATACTTTTGGAAATCTTTCACTTGCAATATGCTAATTTCTTTCATGTTTTGTTTATTCTTTCTGGAACGCTGCGGAGCCCCTGGAAAGTTTAGGCGGAGCCCCAAGGGCTCCGCGGAGCACATTTTGGGAACCTCTGGTTTAATGCATTTACTGGTGGTAGAATTCTTACAAAATTGGGCGTGGCTTAATAGCGTGCGAACACTGGATTTTTTCAACTAATTGTACGGATTTACAGAGGGAATGCTTAAAAAGGAAATGTTGTTGATTGATAGCATAGCATTCTGAAATCTCTAAAAAATGCTCAAACAAAATTATAAAAATCATCAGTATAAAAATTTTCAAATATAGCATCTAATTCAGGAACAGAGGGAGTAATATATTTTACACATATAATAAACCGAAATATCTGTTATCAATTTTTTTGTGTTAAATGTGTGTAGAATTAAAAATAAGTGGTTGCGTAGACATACCAGCTCACCTCAAGGGGTTAACCCTTTAGCGTTCATTGGTTTCTTTACGAAACCACAAAATTCTAATTCCGATATGCAACAGCAACACCGGAATTTCAATCTAAAAAAATCCATTTTATTAGGTATGCCAAAAATCCCCTTTTCTTATTTACGAATATATTTGTTCACAATTACCAGTGTCATTCATTTATTTCAACATCTTAGCAATGAAAATGCTTTGATCGTTAAAGGGTTAATGCATTATTTTATGAGTATTAATTGTTTTTATTGAATCCGGTTCATCGCACACCAATATTATCTTATAGAAAATAACTGTTCTTTTAAATCAACCCAGTGCTCCAATTAAATAACAGAACATTTTCTATTTTAAACTTCCGGCAGGAGACTTCGCAGCTACTTCGCAGGAGACTTCGCCGTAAATATTTCTGTTCAATCACTAAATAAGATTTCTGGGTCCAAAAAGAATTGTTTGATCCGTGGCTTATACACCCGAAATTACGGTATTTTTAAAAAAATAAAAGAAATAGTTTTAGCTATATTTAATTAGGGTTTTTTAATCATTCTTCGTAAATTTTGAAAGTAAAAAGCTAAATTTATGATAGCATAAATAATGATTAGAATATTGATGCCCATACATGGAACGGGTAAATCATGATTGGCAAGACCATATTGCCCGTATACCATACGGGCAAATCAGAAAAGCAGTTAACAGTATAAAAAAAATTATAAAATTAGTATTTAAAGTAGAAATCATTATTTACTCTCCAAAACTGATAAATAAAATGTGGATTTTCTCTCAGTTATCATTAAAATTTAAGGTCTTAAAATATCGTAAATTATTCAATGTGCCGAATTATTAATAATACACAGAAAAAAAAATATAAATGTACGGTACCTTACCGCGAATTATCCAGTAAATTTACGAAATATGTCCCTTTTTTTACATAAACGGTCAATTCCCATAATTTTTGTGTTTTACGGGCAAAAACCGTTAATGTAATGGCAAAGTCCGTTGATATAGGTATAAAGTCCGTTTTTAACGGACATTGTCTGGAATCTTTGTTGCAGCTTTTTGTTTGTGTACAAAATTAAGTATTAAGGGAAAGTCCTGTTACAAACTTTTTAATTACTATATAATTTGTTTTCTTATCCTCGACGTATTTACAGCTTTGTGAAAAGTAATATTCAAACAAAAACTTAGGAAAATAATAAGTAAATAAATGCACTGATCCAATTAAAAGAAGTGTTAATAACAATTTTATTCAAATTGTTTTTCTTTTTTAAAAACCTCTTCAAACTACCATTATTACTTTAATAATGGAGCCACTAATTAATAAGTAAAAAAAAATGGCAAAAGAATAAGTTTTTTGCTCAGTAAAATAATAGATTAGCGCCTCATTGAAGTTTTCCTATTAACGCATGTGTTATTTTCATTATGAGTTCAGTAATTAACTCAGCGGATTTGGCCGTACAATTCTGTTTACATACATTACATAAAGGTCAATATTATCTTATTATATAATTAAGAGATTTTATTTTTAAAAATAAAAAGATATATTTTTAGATATAATTAATTACCTTTTTTTAATTATTCTTCGTAAATTTTGAAAGTGAAAAGCTAAAATTATGGCAGCATAAATTATGATTAGAATATAGATGACCGTACGTGGAACAGGTAGATCTTGATTGGCTAAAACACATTGCCCGTATACCGTACGGGAAAATCAGAATCAGGAAAATCAGTTAACAGCAGTAAAAAATTATAGAATTAATATTTCAAGTAGAAATCATTATTTACTCTTCAAAACTAATTAGTAAAATGTTGATTTTATCTCAATTTTCATTAAAATTTAAAGTCTTAAAATATTATAAATTATTCAGTGTACAAAATTATTAATTAAAAAAAAGTATTAAGGGAGAATCCTGTAACGAACTTTTTAATTACTATATAATAATCTTTTGTTTTCTAATTCTCGACGTATTCACAGCTTTGTGAAGAGTAATATTCATGCGAAATCTTGGGAAAATAACAAGAAAACAAATGCACTGATTCATTTAAAAGAAATGTTATTAACACTTTTACTCAAATATTTTTTTTTTCTTTTTTCAAAATCTTCTTAAACAGCCATTATTACTTCAATAATGGAGCCACTAATTAACAAGTAAAAAAATTGGCAAAAGAATAAGTTCTTTGTTCAGTAAAAGAATAGATTAGCGCCTCATTGAAGTTTTCCTATTAACCAATTTGCTATTTTCATTATGAGTTCAGTAATTAACACTGCGGATTTGGCCGCACTATTCTGTTTACAAGAATTGCATAAAGGTCAGTATTATCCTATTACAGAATACTGAGTCTAAGAAGTTACGTTTAAAAAAAAATAAAGAAATAAGTCCAGATATATTGAATTACCGTTTTTTAATAATTATTCATAAAATTTTTTTACAAGTCTTTTACAGAATTTTCAGCCTTTCAAACAGAATTTTTGCCTAAATGAATAAATGCTGAGATTAAATAATGCAAAATTTACACTAAATTTTACTGGGAGAATAATGAATTATGATTAGAATATGGATACCCGAACGCGGAATAGGTAAATCATGATTGGCAAAAAAATTATACTTTAAGGACAAATCAGAGATCCGGTTAACAATAGTAAAAATTTACAAATATAATATTTAAAATATAAATTTAGATTTACTCCTTAAAATTAAAAAAAATAATAAAATGTGGATTTTCTTACAAAAAGTTCATAAATATTTAAACTCTTAAAATACCATAAATTATTCAATCTGACAAATTATTACATAAAATTAAATATTAACCTCTTGAGAGTTGTTGAGATATATTTTATCCCACATAATTTAAACAAGATTTTCATCAGAAACTTTTTATGAAATTTTATAATTTTAACTTGGTCGACAAAATATTAAAAAATTTTCTTTTCCTATTAACAAAAAAGAAAAAAATTGATTTTTCATTATTGATGCCCCTGAAGGGTTTAAGGAAGAATCCTGCAGAATTATTAAACTATATTCCTTTGTTTTTTACTGCCGTAAAATTCACAGCCTTTTTAATAATTAATATTTATGCAAAGCCTTGGAAAATAATAAGAAAATAAAAGCATTCTTTCACTTAAAAGAAATATTATTAACACTTTTAATCAAAGAATTTTTTTTTCATTTGAAAACCTCTTCAAAAAATCTCTGTTACTGCGACAATGAAGCCACTAATTAATAAATTGTAAAAATAGCAAAAGAATAAGGTCTTTGTTCAGTAAAAGAATAGATAAGCGCCTCATTGAAGTTTTCCTATTAACCCATGTGCCATTTTCATTATGAGTTCAGTAATTAACTCAGGGGATTTGGCCGCACTATTCTGTTTACAAGAATTGCAAAAAAGGTCAGTATTATCCTATTACAGAATACCGAATGTAAGAGATTATATTTTTTAAAAAAATTAAAAGGAATATTTTCTAGATAATTTTATTTACTGTTTTTTCATCATCCTTCATAAATTTTGAACATAGAAAATTATAATTAAAGTGCATATAAATGTATTAGGGCTCATCAGAAAAATTCCCGCAGTATACGTCTTTTGAAAAAAACTTAAATATTTGAATGACACCATAAAGTATGAAAAAATTATTACAAAATCTGTATACGTATTCTATCCGCACATTATAAAAACAAACCGACGAATGCCTGGCATTAGTGGATTCTACGCTTATCGAAAAACCGCACAATTTTGCGTAGGACCTAATTATTGTTAACCCTTTCCGGCGCAATGTGTCCGGTCTGGATACACTAATTTTAATTCCAAACTTGCAATTGACACCAATAAGATTTTAATACAATCTTGCTCTTACAATAAAAATTTATATTCAGGTGTTCTTAATTTCTTAAAATGTCGTTTGTAAAATCCGGTGTCAGTCGATAATTTCTCATTCTACTAACAGAATTTGTCCGCGCCGGAAAGAATTTAAAAAATGTATTTAGCTGTGTTTTTAGAATATTAATATTTTCCTTTGTACATATCTGCCAATTTCCATGGATTCTTCAAACAACTAAACTTGTAAAGACAGTTTTGACTGAATGAAAAGCAAAGACTCAAGCACATTTTAACCCTTTGCGACGCAAAGAAAATTCATTGCTTAAGTGTTGAAATTTATGACTGACACCAGAATTTAAAAACAACTTTATTTGTAAAATGAAAAAAAGCTACTCCCTCTGTCCCAAATTAGTTGCGACATTTAGGTTGAAATTTTTGTCCCAAATTAGTTGCGACATTTCAAGTAGGCGGAGTCATAGATAACTTCGGATGCAATTTAGTAAATCGACACCAGTAAAATTATACTAGAATGAAAATAATGATGCATACTAATTGTCATGAGCAATGAAACTCGAATGTAATGTAATAGAAATAAGAAATAATATCTTGAAGAAGGAAATGAATAATAAGAAGCGCTTTCTGTACTGGAATGTCTTCGGTGATGGTTGAAAAATGGTAAGCTAATCCATAATTCCACAAATGCTGCAGCTATTAAATTTAATATTTATCGTATTGTTCATCATCACATTCTGTTTTGAGAAGAGACAAAGGCGTCAAAAGTAAAAGATGAGGAAATTTAGAATGTAAGTTTACAAAAAAATTTTAAATGCTGACAAGAAGAAAAAAAAAAAAAAAAAAAAAAAAAAAAGATTTTTTTTTAGTTAAGTAGCAAAATCAAAAATTCGTAAAACAATAGTACACAGAATTCTTTAGGCGAAAAAAGTTTTGGAATGAATTTCATCCACTATTAAGCCAAGTCTAATAGAAAAAAATATCGTCAGAATACGATTTTGTTTGCAGCATCTTCAAGCTGAAGGATACTTTCCAGAAATGTTAGAATGAAACGTTTGAAAATGAATTTACGATTGATTAGCTTGAAGATAGTTTTATGTGATTACTGTTAAAAGAATCTTTGCAAAGTGGGCGTGGCTTAGTAGCAAGTGAAACGGGATTTTTTAAACTTATTCAATACTGATTTATGGAATAACGTGGGGAATGCTAGTTAAGTAAATTTTGTAGATTGATAGTAAAGCTCTCTCGAAAACGTTAAAACAGAAACAGGAAATCATAAATATCAATAATCAGAACAAAAGTATTCAAATGTCGCAACTAATTTGGGACAGAGGGAGTATTTCACAGGTATTCAATCAACCGAAATTTATTTTACCAAAATTCTGGTGCCATTGTGGCGTTTGTAAATTAAAATTAAGTGGTATCGTAGGTATATCACCACCCCGTAAGGGGGTTAATGTTTATATAGACCCAAAATTTCTATTCAATTTTAGTGGTAAGAAAAATCCCTATAAGTTAAAAGCTACGTTTGTATTTACAATGAACAGGTAATGTGATACTTTTGAAATGAATAGGTATTAAAGAATCCACACTACTGATTAAAAAAGACCCGGATGATAATGTTACGTGTATGAGGGCGTTCTTTTCAAATATCTCGCTCAATTTTTAATATTTTTAAATGCTTTTTTTGCATAGGATAGCTGAGGACGATCTACGACCGGGCTAGTTTTTACGTTTCCTATTATATTTATATATTTTTTATATTATAATAGCTTCAATTTCAGAAACGGTTTTAACCGGTTTCGAAAGTTAAGGTAATAAAAAAATGAAATTAAAATTGAAAAAGTAAAAACTAGCCCGGCTGTAGATCGTCCTCAGCTATGCTATGGAAAAAAATCATG
This sequence comes from Maratus speculifer, assembly GCA_964019185.1. NCBI lineage: Eukaryota > Metazoa > Arthropoda > Arachnida > Araneae > Salticidae > Maratus > Maratus speculifer. The sequence continues at coordinate 202,971,201 of OZ025303.1, forward strand.
TAAAAATATTAAAATTTGTGTGAGATATTTGAAAAGAGTGCCCCCATAGACTTAACATTATCATCCGGGTCTTTCTAAATCTGTAATGTGGGAACTTAAGAATTTTCGCATGAAATAAAAGTTATACAGAACTTTTTTAATATGCATTGTAAAAAACGACTAATGTTTCTAAATCCAAAAAAAAATTACAATTAAGAATGATAACATACAGTAAACTCATCCAAGCCACCAAAGATTTCGAACAGCAATTCTTTAGAAAAGTCAGAAAGCTATGTAATTTCGAAGTTAAACACCTCCCTGATTTGCTCGTAAGCAGGGATCCCAAATGGTCCGCCAACTGAAAATCAGAATTTTCTTAGAGAAATTTTCTTTTTAGATTTTTCTTGCAAATTGTCAAGAAACCACTTTTGGAAGTTGATTCTAGCGCAAACATATCATGAAATTTTCTGTGAAAAAATACTGATGGGAGCTCTGCCCCACTAAAAATAATCTTAAGATTATCTGAAGAAATCGCCACTTTCTACAGAAATTCTACAAACATTTGAAGAAAATTTGCACACTTAGCTTTACCTTTAAAATATCTGCAGAATTTTTTAAGATATTCTTAAAAATATCTGCAGAATTTTTTAAGATATTCTTAAAAATATCTGCATAATGGGCCAAATACCTACGGATTTCCCACAGATTTTGGGCCTAAAAGCTATAGATTTTCTTCAGATTTTCTTTAGTGGGGCGCGTACGTCAGTTGGGCAAGGTATTTTCGCCAATCATGATTTGCCCGTACCACGCACGGACATCTATACTCCAATCGTGATGTATTTTTCAGCCAAAATTTATTGTAAATTCTGTATTATTTAATCCGAGGATTGGTTTTGACCTGAAGAGGCAAAAATTTCCTGTAATGAGAAACCGGTTATAAAAGATTAAAAATTCTGTAAAAGACATGAAAAGAACAGATATTATTTGAAAGTATTTTTCAAAAGTATTGATCAGTTAAGAGGTAAATCTAAAAAATGTACTACAATCAAGTATGAAAATGTACAATAACCTCTCCCAAGCCGCCGAAGGTACAGAAAAGCGTTTCTTTATCTTTAGAAAATTCAAATATCTGTTTGATCTCAGATTTTAAAAAGGAATTTAGAAAAATAATATTTTAGATGTCCGTCATCTTTGGAAACATTTTGTATTTAGTTATAACAATTGTGTTAGTTAACATTTGTATTTGTTTAGCTTTCAGAGTGTAATAATCAGTTTTTTTTTTTTTTTTTTTTTTTTTTTTTTTGAAATCGGAATGTCCTTTTTTCGGATACTATCAATTGTGAGGTAAATATGTTGATATTCAAAAAACGTCTTTAACAGACAAATATATAGTATTAAATTTATAAATTTTAATAAAAAAATTAATATTATTTTATTGCAATATCATAAACAAATTCAGTTATGCAACTGAAAATGTTTATTTGAGAATTAATAGATTCCAAAAATCCGATTTTCCTGGCACAGGAATCTGGTACATTAACCCCTTCGAGACGAGGTTTTTTTGCGGAATTTTTGATGATTTGTCACCGGTTTTTAAAAGCAAAATTTTTTGGAAATTTGAATCGGGAAAATGCTTAGATTAAGAAAGGCATAATTTCCAATAAAATTTTATTGGTGAGAATAATAAAGGATTCTGCGCATCTCTTGAGGCACGTATATGGATCACTCGTCTAAAAGTTGTTCATACTAGAACCAGCGTAATGGTCATTTTCACAGCAACTAAATAAAAATATTTTGACTCGACCGAGTAATGTCTTCCTAAAATAAATTCAATGAGTACCACATTAAATAAATTAGCTAAAATGTTTTAAATGAAAATTGTGATGTATATAATATTTTAAAACATTGGGGAACACTTTGGCGGTTCTAGAGTTAACCCCTTTCGAGACTCCCTTTTTTTAGAGCGACACGTATACGTGCCGCAAAGAGGCCTAAGAATCTTTGTTTATCCCCACCAATACAATTTTACTGATAAATTTCCCTTACTCAATCGGAGCATTATCTCTATTTCATGAGCCACATTTTTCTGTTTTTATAAATCGGTGACAAAACATTAAAAATTTCGTAAAAAGCTCCCGTCACGAAGGGGTTAATGCAATATAAAAGCTACCCTTAAACTTTTTCATAGTTTACGGGCAACCAATAAAAAATTATTTTTGTAAATTCTTTTGTTTGGTGGGGTTTTTAAAGATAAAGGAACACTTTATAAAGGAACTAGTAACAACTCGGATTTCTGAATGACTCGGAACAGATTATTATATATTTGAGTTCGAGATTATTGCTCATTAACCCCTTGCGGCGCAGGACAAATTCATTGCTTAAGTGTTGAAATTAATGACTGACACCGGTATTTGAAAACAACTTTATTTGTAAATAAGAAAGCGCTATATTTCACGCATTCAATAAACCGTAATTTTTTAAAACAAAATTCCGGTGCGAATGTGGCGTTTGGGAATTAAAATTAAGTGGTATATATATGAAACCACTGCGCCGCAAAGGGTTAAGAAATATCTGTCTTTTTTATAGTGTACGGCTAAACGGTACAAGCGTGCCGATTCTTAGCAGCAAGGTTGCCAGTTTAGTCTCCACTTTTATTTAAAAAAATCGGATTCGTACCAGAAAATGCAAAAAGTATTTTCAGATTTATTTTATGTCAAAGTGTTGTATAATGACTCGGTGTAAAAATTCTTCTGGGATTCTGAAAGTCCATTTTTTTTGTTCTATGACAAAATATTAACTTCAAATAAATACACTAGCAATAAGTAAATGTAAGAAGACACATGCTTTACACAAACTCTGAAATATGACTTACCGATCTGGAACATATGTTAAAAGATAAATAGCTTTTACTTTTCTTATTATTAGCTTCATACATCACTTTAAATATAAGTAAAATATATTTATAAAAAGCTTTATAATTTTGAAGTTAGAATTTAGAACTCTGAAAATTGTAAACAGAAAACTCTGCAATGAAGAATAAATTTGTATGACAAATAGTTAGAATGTTTCAGATACATCTAATAAAAATATTCACAAATTTATCACTCAGTCAGTTTAACGCTTCGCTGTTAGATGAAATTTGTATAATACATTTTATAAACGTAAATCACTTTCTTTTAAACGTAGTGGTGTATAGCTTCAACTGCAACTTTATTTTTCTTAATTTTGAACAGTACACTAAATGTACACTAAAATGTACACTAAATTCATCTTATGTTTTAAAAATAAATTAAAAATAGCTCTAACCGACACACGATGCCCGGTCTAGGATACTTAATTTTAATTCCAAACTTGTAAATGGCACCAATAATATTTTAGTATAATTTTGCTTTTCGAGTGAAAGCTTAAATTAAGGAGTTCTTAATGTATAAAATAGTCGTTTGTAAATTCTGGTAGTAGTCGATAATTACTCATTTTACTACAAAATTAGCCTGTGCCGGAAAAGGTTAAAAAATAACCTGTTTACAAACAATGATTTTTATTCTTAACCTTTACAAAGATTGTGATTACGTTATTAAACTGCTTTATTTTAATTCTCAAATGTTACCGTGGCACAAGAATTAGGGTATAAAATCTTCCTTTTATTATGTAAGTGGAATATAGCTTTTATTTATTTAGAAATAAAATTGCTTCTAAATTCGGGTGTCACTCATTCATTGCAACATTATAATTGTGGAAAAGAAGAGATCAACATTAAGCCTAATTTTAGATTGCAATTCATGCTTTCTAAAATATTTGCGTAACAATACATGAAATTTACATTGAAGCTGGTTAAGAATATTTTATAACCTTTATTTGTTTTTTGATAGAAAGTGCGAACTGATAAAATTTAGCTACAATGTTTTTTTCTTTTGATTTGGCAACAGTATTGAAAAATCTTTCATTAAACTAGTATATCTAGGTTTTTTGAATTGCTTGTTCAATGTGTAATCATGATTTAGTTAATTTTAGCGTACCAATTACTAAGAAATATCTAAGAATATAAATATGCTGTATTATCAAATACTTGTACGCATTTGGAACTATAGCAAAACAGGATATAAGTGAAAAATGGAATCTCCATTTTTACAATAATACTAATGAAGTTAATTTATATATCTCGTATGAGAATGAATGGATATGTAATAGTTGTATCTAATTTTCTTATTAGACATTCTGCCTAGTGCTGCTAGGCATTCCGCTTAAATAGAGGCTTCAGTTTGTCCACACACCAGTATTTCAGAGTAATTTTCTTAACCATCAGATGGTAGAATTATCTGAAATAATAGATGCCGAAATAAATTGTAAGAAATTTTGTTGAAAGCATTTCGAACCCACATTTAAGGTGCACGCACATAGCACTAACTTCTTACGCTATCTTTGATCTTTCGTGTCGGCGCTTTGATGTATAAATTGAACTTCTAGTGCACTGAATCTGAACTTCAAGAGAGGAATCTAACGCGAAATCAGTTGACAGCTTTACGACTGAAGATAAGGTAGATAAAAGTTCCCCTTCCTTTGTCAATTTGGTAGGGTCAGTCCCTCAAAAATCATTTAAAGAGATTTCACCCTTGTTCCGTTCGAAAACAAAGATTGATTGATTGCAGTTTAGTGTAATAAAAACTAGTTCGCTCGCAGACTTACAGAGCTCAGATCACTGGTTCTGCCCGCTAAGAACTTTATCCACCAACCCCAACTAGACACATGCGGTTCTGATAACATGCTATTTTCCTCTGTTTTAAAATGACTACCTGATAACGGAAGGCTGAAATAAAATTTATTAGGAAAACTGACGATCTTTTGTAATCGGGTTCCTATTCAGTTCCCTTTGAATGGGAGATTTTTTCCCATAAAGACGCAGATACACCACCGTCGTGACAACTGACGGCTATTTTCGTGATTTATTAAGAAATATACCGTTTTAGAAAATGTTTAAGTTTCAAATGTTGTAGTCTTTTGGACATCTTTAAAAAAAATTTTAAACACTGGAAGAAAATATTTTTATCGTCAATCTACACAGGATATATCAGTTATTTAAACATATTATATATTAAATAATAAAAAATATTTCGAAGTTAATTATTTCCAAATTTTTAAAATGTTTAGTTTCCCTGTCTTTTAATACTGTCTTAACATATTTATTATATTTTAATTCCATACCGTTAATCTACGCTTTCTTTATTTTATTTTACTCTAACAAGTATCAATCTCTTGAAGCAACGCTTTCCCTAAAACCCCATTACTTAATTCTATTCTTTTATATATTTCATAATATTCGTTTTATTTAAGTTCTTATATTATTTGATTACCTAAATTCCCTGCTAAAGACGCCGGAGCCGGATTATGTCACTATTATTCCGAGCGATTGATAGAGCTACCCTCCTTCTGTTTTAACCCTTTCCGGCGCAAACAAATTCTGCTCATAAAATAAGAAATTGTTGATTGACACCGGAATTTGAAAACGACTTTTATAGAAATTAAGAATTCCCAAATTCACGCTTTCATTGTAAAAGCAAAATTTCTATAAAATATTCTTGGTGTCGTTTGCAAGTTTGGAATTAAACTTAGTTGTTGTCGGAGTGGTAACACTGCGCCGGAAAGGGTTAACCCTTTAAATCCCATGATAAAATACGTTCTAGAAATAGAATATTTAGTTTAACACCAGAAAAATTCAATGGCTAATTTCCTTTTATTTAAATACGGTATATACTGGCATTAATTAAAACAAATATTGCCGTTTTAATTTTCTGGTGGGAATGGAGATATACGAATTAAAATATCTCGGGCGGTCTCGGGCGGTTTGGGATCTAGAGGGTTAAAACCCCTTGAGGGGCGGTGGTTTAATAGATATACCACTTAATTTTAATTCCCAAACGCCACATTCGCACCGGAATTTTGTTGAAAAAAATTATGGTTTGTTGAATGCGCGAAGTATAGCGTTTTCTTATTTACAAATAAAGTTGTTTTCAAATTCCGGTGTCAGTCATTAATTTCAATACTTAAGCAATGAATTTGCCCTGCCCCGCAAAGGGTTAATTTTGTATTGGTTAAAAACGTATTTTCTAGTAAATGGCAACATAGAGCTTTTCCTAAAATCCTGTATTTCTATGCAGTTTAAGATATAACGCAATTACACTGACTCGAGAGGCAGATTTTTACATTTTTTCATGTATTATACGGAACTTTGTTACCTGGTGGATTAATGTCTTTTTATAGGTGTGTATTCACTGCAATAACGTCGTTCTGTTTATTATGACAAAATCTTACTGTGGTACAAAACTTAAACTGGAGTGTTACTGGAAATGCTTACGATGCTATAAACACGAATAAATGTGTATTTTTAAAAAAGATTTAGACTATGCCTTTGAATCGTGTATGATGCCTACGTCTATGACAGATTTAGGCGGAAAATATCCAAGGAATTTCATTATTTGCCTTGACACCGTGTGCCACACGACTGCTGAAACGGCGATTGAGTCTTCCTGATAAATGATTTAGAGCAGAATTTTACATTTTAAGTATTCCTGGTAAATGTCGAAGAGAGAATTAAATATATATATATATATATATATATACAGGGTGTCCCCTCTCAACGATGGCCAATGGCTAATTTCTAAACCGTTGGTCATAGACATATAGTTCCAATTGCAAAAACGCTTTAAAAAAGGTAAAGAATTATTTTTTAAGCGATTTAGGTAAAAAAAAATGCTTTACTAAAAAATTACGAAAATTAAATTTTTATACGGTCCCCCGGTCCTATAAGTGATATTTAGAAAATTTTTACCACTACTCTAACAAGTAAAACAAAAAAAGTCCCATTCCTCTGCGATCAAAATTGACCGAGTTATAGCTGTTCAAAGTTGAAGCATATTTTTTGCTGCAAAATAGGGGTCAGCCACAAATTTACTGAAAATAAAAATAAATATCAGATAGAAAATTTAACTTTAAACATTGAGAGTAAAAAATATTTTTACAATGTTGTTTCTGAATTTATGTTGACATTTACATGTTAAAGTAAAATATGCAATTTGTGCTAAAAATATAAGTAAAAAAAAACCAGAAATTTTGTTAAATTAAACTATGAAAAGCAACAGTCATAAATCGTTACAAAATGATACATATTTAAAGCTCTATTAGATTACTCAATCTAATAGAATTTGATGTAGTCCTATAAAATGAATAAATGGAACGCACCTAAAATCGTATTAATATTACATTGTCATCGGGTTTAAATAAGTATGGGAATTGAACCTCAATCAGATATTTGGAAGTGAGTTAAAATTTGAATATAAGTTTTGAACTAGGAAAATTTACATACAAAAACTATGAATAAAATAAAAGCTTTTCAAAATAACATACCTTTTTAAAATAAAATCACGAAAAGAATCAGCTTCATTTGCTTACAAAATAAAACATACGTAAAAATACAATTGAGGATATGAATTTCAAAACTCGACTTACTGTTTTTTGATTTCTCTATCAGTTTATACAAACCTCCACTATTGTAACAATGCAATCTCAAAATTTATAATGAAAACCAATAGATGCATTTAAAGTTTTTTCGCTATTTCCCAAAATTTGATTTTTTCGATAAAGAGAATTTTTAAATTCATGTCTTCAGTTATTTTAATAACCAATCTAGAAGTTACTTAATTATAATTAACACTACCGTAAAACTTATACGGTGACAGCGCCTTCAGTTAAATCGCTCATTTAAAACATTTTGTAATTGGAACTATATGTCTGTGACAAATAGTTTAGGAAGTAGCCTTTGAACAGCGTTGGAAATCGACTCCCTTTATAATACTTTAAGCACTTAGTGTACGTTCCCTTAAACCTCCGTCGAACTCATCCGTTTTCAGCTATAGAAAAGTGGTTTAATTCATGAAATTTAAAGTTTCATAACTCGGTCAATTTTAATGTTACATGAATGGGACCTTTTCTGTATTACTTGTTAGAGTGTTGAAAAATTTTTACTAAATATCACTTATAGGACCGGGGGACCGTATAAAAATTTAATTTTCGTAATTTTTTAGTAAAACATTTTTTTGACCAAAATCGCTTAAAAAACAATTCTTTGCCTTTTTTAAAGCATTTTTTCAATTGGAACTATATGTCTGTGACCAACGGTTTAGAAATTAGCCATTGGCCACCGTTGAGAGGGGACACCCTGTATATATATATACAGTAAAACCTCCATAACGGACACTCCCGAATAGCGGACACCTCTATTTAACGGACAGTTTTCCGATCCCCACTCCCAAAACTTAAATTTTTGTATGATTAACCTCCGAATAACGGACATTCCTAATAGCGGACACTATTTTCGGCGTTTCAGGATGAAAAAGTATTTTTAACAAGAAAAAATGAGAAAAAAAGAGTAAAAAGGCCTCTAAATTTATCAGGGCATTGTGTTACAAACTTTGTGATCACAGATAAATGTAGAGGGTTTGGACTGAGGAAATTTCTCCTTCACGTTCAGTGTTGAATTCAGGGTGTTGCCTAAGAGGGACCTCTCTCAGAGCATTCAAATGCCTATGTCCCCCAGGAAAATTTTAAGATTTTATGTTTTTATTGATCAAAAGTGCAAGCCCTATATCCGCTTGGAACTCTATAATGACCAATAACGTCACATTGAAAAACAAATTACATGTAATCGTGAGCAAAAGTAAATTTTGTAACTGATTTTTTTTTATAAGAATGTAATAAACAGCAGTTAAAGGTGTGCACAATTTTATTTAAGTTTTATTGTTTAAAATAATAATTTTAATTTCTCATTAATAATATAATAACGGTTTCAGGACATATAAAAGTCAATTATGAAATATTAAACATTTCTTAGCGATTTGTGTATCTTTGAGGTTTTCCCAATAGCGGACACCTCCGAATATAGGACAATTTCTGCGTTCCCGAGGTGTCCGTTATTTAGAGGTTTTACTGTATATATATATATATAATACCATTGCAATATGAACCATTTGAATTTAATTGAAAATTACCACATTGAACGTGGGAGGAAAATTAAATAAATAATTAAAATTAACACAAATGGAATTTGAAGAACCAAAGCAGAATTATTAAGTCCCAAATACTTTGGAACTGCAAATGAAGTGTAAGGTTTCATCTTTGTATTAGCCATGAAAAAGAAAAATAATACGAATTTGGGAATACCAACTCACATAAAAGCAAAATTAAATGAAGAAATAACATCCAGAACAAAGCACAACAAAATTACTAAATTGTACAGAAAAATGAAAACGGGAAAAAAATAAAAACATTTAATTTGACTATGCTAAACTAAACGCAATATCTTAATTTAAGATGATATAAGATTTAAAAATAGCTTATAGATATACATTCGGTATTTAAAAAAATGAATCAAAAATTTTTAAATTTCAAATTTTTAAAAGCAAATGTTTAAAACACATTATCAAACAAAAATAGATGAATATATGATAATCATATAAATTGTGTAAAGTTTTGTACCGACTAATTTCAGTTAATATTTTTAAACATTAAAATATTCTATGAAAAAATTAAACTATTAATTTTCCAAAAGCGATAGATTTTTAAAACGAAAATTTCGTTTCAGATTTTAGCTTTTATTTTCATAAATATTTAAAATAATAAAAAGTAATAATAAGAGAATAATTAAACATTTTGCTAAATGTGTTGTAGATTATTTTTATCTTAAAAAATTCTTTTTAATAAAAACCACATTTCGATGAAATAAAATTTTGAATTGTTGCACGGATATTTTTAGAAAGAAGTACATTTTTCAATTTGTTGGAAATTAACCAGACAAAAGGATTTGTATAATGTAAAAATGTTAGCATGCAATAATCGATTAAATCAGAAAGACATTTATTTAGGCGAGATATATAAAAAGTGGCTTTTTTTATTGGTTAAATATTATATAAATATATATATATATACATTAATGCTGTATTATTTTTCATCGATAAAATATTATCAATTGCTATCTAAAATAAATTAATGTTTTAAGAAAAAACAAACTTTTTTAATTTTTCAGATGGATCTTAAATCACGTTTACTTAGTAATTTTCATATTGCAAATTTCGTATCTACAGTGGGACTTTCAAAATCCGGCATTCAGTAATCCAGGAAGTTCAAAAATCCGGCATCAAAGTCATCTTGTCATTTCTTTTTTCTATATATACTTTTAATTTAAGAGAAAAGGAAAAATAACGTACAAAGTTTGAATTAAATCAGGGTTCCAAATGCTGGGCACTACTAATTTTTTGCAGTTTTTTTCACCATCTTTAAACGAAGCTTATTTTGTCATTAGATAAACCGAAAATTACTTGAAAATACTGGTATCCAGAGCATTTAGACCTCCGATTTATGTGAGGCTAATCGCCACTAATCCTTTGTGAGTAAAAAATACCTTAAAGCACCCTTTAGCATAACAGGGTTCGCACAATTGTACCACTAAATTTTTACAGTATTTTCAATGTATTTCACTGCAGAAAAACATTGCAAGAATTGCGAAGCTAGGCGGTGGTTGCGAATTCTGTTTCTTAAAAATTAAATATAAATTTTCGTATAATTAATAGTGGTGTCAGAGTCCTTACAAAATATAAGGAGTGTGCGAACCCCGCATAACTGCCAAGTTTTACGCCTTTTTCCTACCGCTATTTTTTGCAGGGTTCGCACAACTTCTACCACTAAATTTTTACAGTATTTTCAAAGTATTTTACAGCAGAAAAATGTTCCGAAAATGGCAATTCGGAGAGGTGGTTGCGAATTCTGTTTCTTAAAAATAAAATATAAATTTTCTTATCATTAATAGTGGCGCCAGAGTCCTTACAAAATATAAAGGGTGTGCGAACCCTGTTTTAATTTGACTTATTTAATCACTGAAAACATAGAATTAACCCTGGCACGGAAAATTCTGCTAGTAAAATGAGTAATTATCGACTGACACCCGAATTTACATATGACGTTTTAAGAAAATAGGAACTCCTATTATTTAGTTAAGATATTACGAGGGTAGATCGGAAAGTAACCTCCGTTTATGAATTAAAAAAAAAACTAATAAAAAGAAACATGTTTTATTACTTACGTATGAAAGACACGTTCTTCAGCTACTTCTTAACATAATTGCCGTATTAATTAAAACAATTATCATAATGGTAAATCAGCTTTGAAATTCCATCGTCACAGACTTCTGCTGCCGGCCTATTCAACTGCGATTATTTTTAAATTCAACTCGAACCACTCTTTCAATCCAAAGAATATTAACATACTCTTTTATTCATATTGACAAATTCTGAATTGCTCACGTACTATTTTACTTGACCCGCTATTTTTAAAGAATTTTTGGTAGTAGATTTACCAGCAAATCATATAGGAAAATATGTTAAAATTCTTTGGATTGAAAGAGTGGTGCGAGTTGAATTTAAAAATAATCGCAGTTGAATAGGCCGGTGGCAGAAGTGTGTGACGATGGAATTTCAAAGCTGATTTACCGTTATGATAAATCTCAACATACGGGAATTATGTTGAGAAGTAGCTGAAGAACGTGTCTTTCATACGTAAGTAATAAAACATGTTTCTTTTCATTAGTTGTTTTAAATTCATAAACGGAGGCTACTTTCCGATTTGCCCTCGTATTTATGCCGTTTGCATCTTTTTAAATAGGTGTACCGGAAAGGGTAAGAGACACATTTAAGTCTGTGTTTACCTCACGTCGTTGTACTTATCTAGTTTGTACTCATTTGTGATGACTCCGAAGAGGTGTGGAAGTGTCCACATGCGCTTCAACCAAGCCGTATTCGAAATCAAAGTAATATGACTCTTATCTTATTGCCATAGGAGCCTTAGGAAGTCATAGGACACTTATGCCCCTTATGTCAATTACCAGGTACATGAGTATCTTTTTGGGTACCCTGTTTACACCTATGTAAAGTCCGGTTTGGTTGAGAAATATCAATGAAACTTGAAATATAAGTGACATAGACAATGAAGAAATAAAATATGCAATAAAAAAACAGTTCACATTTCAATCACTAGGGGGGAAAAGGCGCCTGAAGACCAAAAATCTCAGACTGGAAAAAAACATTTATTTACAACATATGCTTACTGTGCATTTTATTTCGTAAGCACATGTTCACAGAGTATTATACTGAGTTCAACAGTAGTGCGAAGTGTTCCTCTATCAATTGAAACGACATAACAAGTTATGCTTGTTTTCAAATCAGGCGTAGCCCGTACGCTTCTTCCATGCACCGATCTTTCAGGAATTCCCACAACCAGAAACAACAGGGATTAAATCCCTTGGGGACGAGCGACACATTTACGTACCGCAAAAAGGCTTAAAAATCCTTTTTTATATCCACCAGTAAAATTTTATTGTAAAACTTACTTTATTTAATCAGAGCATTTTCCCGATTTAATAAGGCACAAATTTCTGTTTTTAAAAAACCGATCACAAAACATTAAAAATTTCGTAAAAGTCTCCCGTCGTGAAGCGGTTAAGTCCAAAGAACGAGGAGGCCAGGTTGTCGGAAAACTTTTCGAAATTTTTCGATTATCTCTAAAGTGGGCACGAAGCTATGCTGCCTCTGCTCAGGCATGTGAAGTGATGCACCATGTAGCATGAAAGCGGTAATCTATCAGGGTCGGACTGGATCAGGCAAAAGGGCGCAGACCTTGGATTTTCAGAGGGTGCAAAAATATTTAGTGAACTTACGCCAATTTTACTTTTTTGTTGTATCTAGTTTGACAAGGCTTAACACATTCGCACAGCCATCAAATATGAAAAATGGCTTAAAATTACATCTTTGAATTTAAATAGAAGGCTTCGCTATATTCCCTAGTGTGCTTAAAGTTCCAAAAAATCTACAGAATGTTACACAATTTTCTAATCGATCGGTATCATTTTGTCAATAATATCTTATAAGAATCATGGGGAGAAAAGATCACCCACTCCCTATTTTCTGCAAATGACCATATAAAAACATAGGTGCCAATTGATTGATAATAATATGGAATAATAAATGTTATTTATAATTTTTCTTTGGAGATAGCTGTCTTTCAATTGACTGAGGATTTATTTCTCAAACGACTTTTCGAAAATTAGTACATTAGTTAGAATGCATGCTTATAACGAGGGGGGAAATACTGGAGCGGCTTAGCACTTTAGGGGCGCAATATTGTCCCTGGACGAGGGCGCACCGGCCCTCGGGCCGATGGGCCGGCGGGCCAGTCCGAGCCTGTAGTCTATGCCCACTCTTGCTCTAGTAAAGATGGAATTATCTACTGCTGAAGGACGTCGTATTAATGGGTATTCGTAATGGAACACCTCTTGCGGTGCTGAGAAGTATTCTCTAAGAATGTGACCAAGAATGAAATTAGCCGTAAAGCCGCACAGTACTGTAATCAGGGTGCAAGGACTATTCATGCTTAATATTAGGACTTCAAGTAGCGCATACGTGAAGGCTATGAGTATTCACTGCTCCATCTATGGTAAAATGCTCCTTGTCTGAATACAAAGTGTTGCAAGGCATGCTTTGCGAACGGCTACTGTTACCAAAAAAACCATCGCAAATCGAATTCATGTATCCGAATCTATAGGGTTCAGCGCTTATACAACGTGAATCTTGTATAGATATCACTTTATAATGGATTAAAGAACCTTTCGTACCGTAGATTAAGGAAGAGACAAATCATGTACGGCTCGAGAATTTGTCGAAGAATATTGGAAACTGGACGCTCTTTCGATCACGGATGGAGCGATTACTTCGGAAGTTTAATTTGAAATTCGTTTTTGTCCTTTCCCTTGCAAATAATGCAAACCTGCCTCGACATTGGTTTTTTGTAAGCCTTTTAACCTCTTGATGGGCAATGGGATAAAATATATCCAATTTAATTTTAATTGCTAAATGCAACACTGACACCAAAATTTTGAAATGAAAATTTTAATTTTATCAATTATGCGAAGAAAAGCTTTTATCTATTATGAAATAAATTTGTTTTTAAATTCTGGTGTCGTTTAATCATTTTAAGAATAGAAGTGTTTTGCCCGTCAAAGAATTGTCAATATTTTCCCAGAGAATCTTTCGCAATTGAAAAGTTTCTGCTATTTTGATAAACCAATGTCACCAATAATGTTTGTTCCTTTTTCTTGTAACGGAATGGTGCAAAATGACATTATAACAACAACTACTGGATTTTAAAACTGCTCCAAGTTTGCTTAAATGTCCATTTTCGTGGATTAAAAAAGTAATCTATCGGTTGAAATGTGAACTAATACTTGTTTTTTGCACATTTTATTTCCCCATAGTCCATATAATTTATTTTCCAAATTTCATCGACATCTGTTAAACAGAGTGGACTCTGTATAAGTCTAAATAGGGTAACTTTAATTGTAACTACCCTGTACATTAATGAAAAATAAACCGTTAGAATATTTACAGTTTTTTTCTCAAATGTGCCAAAATGAGGTGCAAACTGACGTGAGACGAGTCGTTGATAAGTAGCGGATATTGGACGGGTTTAATTAATCTAATATGTCAATATAGTGACTCTTGCATTTTCTTGTACTTGATGACGTTTTTTCAGGAGGGACATGTGATTGATTGATTATTCCAATACATTAAAATGGAATGGTTTTGGATCGTAACGTCTGAACTCTATTTAAAATTTTCTCCATAAATTCTCAATTTATAATTTTGACGCTATCTAAGATATTATGGATGCCATCTGTGAAACGTAAGTTCCCCTTTATATTCCTCAAAACAGTCCAATGCAGCAATAAAGTTATACAAAAACAAATTTAGGGATTTTGCAAGCCTTCATAAACAAACTTAGTTTCAATGATTTTACGTGTATTCTGCCATGTTTTCCTCGCCAATTTCAATTGGTGTAACGGAAAGGTTGAATAGAAATCGCTCAATTCATATCCAATTGTCCCCCCTCTTACCCTAATGCTGCTTTATGAATTTGAGACACTTCGTTAGTTCCAGATATCAGTGGTGTTATAACAGATCTTTGTATTCATTGTCATATACGATGTACGATGGACAATGAGTCCATAGACCCGTTTATCCTGTTTTGATTAAGATCTGATGAAATTTACTGCGCTTTTAACTTTCAATTTCTCCGTACAAATATGTAGAGTACTAGTTTCGTTTGAATATTCCCTAAATGAAGATGACATTGCAAGTTGATTTTTCTGCATGAGAGATTAATGTTAATTTCCGCCATCTTTAGATTTTTTTAATGTAGCGCTTCCGCTTATACGCCCCCCCCCCTTCCACGTGGTTTCGAGTTTTTATAATTACCTTTCAAAGTCCTCAAATCACATTTTTTGTCCTTCATTCTTATTATAACGTCAGAGCAGAACATTTGTAAAAGAACATTCTATTTAAGTAATCAAAAATGGTCTAACGTTAAATAAATCCGAAGATGATTTTTGCATTTTCTGGTGTGAATTCGAATTTTTAAAATAAAAGTGAAGGTCAAACTGGCAACACTGCTATGTATGTTTACAAGCAAATCGCATACAGTATTGTCGCAGGAACTAAGTTTTCTCCTTTTCATATAATAACTTTAAATCTCTTTAGCGGTAGACAATGTAATCCTGTAACTAGCTTATTTTAAACTTCCAAATCATCATTAGTAAAGTTGAAATAAAGAATTTTTAGATACTTTGACTTTCAATTCACCAAAATTCACCAAAAAACTCATTTTGGCATTACAAAAAATATCTGATGAGTCCGCAAAACTAAAAATATTTCACTATGTTTAACGGCAAAAGGAAAGCATTTAAACTTAGAAACAGGGTCAAATTATATTAAGTAGGTCAAGTAAGACATACTTTATAATGTAATATTTAACACTAAATCGAATAAAACTATCAACAAGTCAATATACTCAATTGTTACAAAGCTATGGCAGGATTTACGAATACATGGTCAGAAATTAGCTTAGGTAAAATGGACTTTTTCAACAACAATTGATGGCCATTTACAAAAAGTTGTGAAGAAATTCATTTTAGGACTATAAATGAAAATCCAGTGAACCCCCCAAAAAATTGTTGTTTTAAACTTTACAGTGTTTACCAGTCCACTGTGCGGATCGCTTTCATTCTTGCAATAAGTTATATTACTTTCGTCTTAATTCAAGTGTATTTGCGAAAGATTGTGTGGTCCAAATGAACTGAGAGATCGATGTATTAAATACGTTTTATTTATTTTGGCACGTTTTATGAAAAAAACCAAAATATAAATATGAAGTAATACTGCTTTAAGCTATCTCGAAATTTACTTTACAACAAAATATTTGAAGTCTGACAAAATAAACTGCAGTTTTATATTAAAAAAATGCATTTTCAAAGATGAATATAATATTTTTATATTTTAAAAGAAAAAACATTCGATTAAAGAAAATCAGATAAAAGAAACGTTTTTATTCCTTTGATATTCTGACATCCGATCTTCAGACGTGTTCCGATAAATAAAGTCGGACACATATTTCCAGCAAATGAAAGGACATTTGTGAGACTTTATTACGTAATTTGATGCGTCATTTTATTCAATAAAACTTTTTTTGTAACATTTGTACAGCCTTGAAAATTTATTCTTTCGAATGTCAAAATACTTTTGACAAATATGACACACAGGGCTTCAACTTAGTCAGAGCTTATTGAAATCCAATTTTTGCAAAGATAACACATATTTGTAGGATACTCTTGTGAATTTTGTGAAAACGTGCATTGTAGATTCTTTTTAAGATGAGCTAAGCGAATCATTTACTGGGCTACACAAATTAATTACATTTAGTAGTACAATTTACAAGAAAAAAAACTATTCGGTATTTTGACTTAAAATTAGACATAGAAATAAATTATGATCTGTAAATTGGCACAATATTATTATTTATTTATTTATTTATTTATTTATTTATTTATTACAGAATAAACATAAAAAAATATTATTTTAATTAATTTTTTTATATGTTTTTCCATTACGGAAGAATTTTTTTGCTAATAAAAAATGAAGTACGTATATTTTCAGATGAAAAAATAAATAATGGAGTGTGTAATTACAGATAGAATCATGACTAATTTAGTAAATAAAAAATGTTTTCAACATTCCTCCGAAATTACTCCAAAACTTCGTTTTAAATTTAATTAAAAAAAGAAATATTCTTGGACTTGATAGAAATAAAACATGATTTGTGGATTCTGACAGTATTATTTTCTTATCGAATGACTGAAAAAAGAAATTTTTTTATTTTGTTGAATATATTTCCCATTATACGGATGTATGTTTGTAAACGATAATGAAACCTACGTATTTCTTGCAGTAAATAAAAATCACCAAGTCAGTAAAACTGAATAAAGTATGATTGAGTAAGTACATGAAATATTCTTGTTCCATCTAAATTTTAAAATAATTATATTCTATGCATTTTAAAAGAATTATAGTATGATTTTTTTATGGCAAGAAAAGAATTGTAAACGAATTACATTAATTTTTAAATTCGTTCTATAAAATGTTATTCGAATAACCAAATGAAGTACACTTACAATTAAAAAGTAATTACTATTAGTATTATATTTAATATCTTTTGTCGTTTAAAAACAACTTATGGAATGTATTAGTTTTTTCTAAAATGGTCCAAAAAACGAAATACTAATACTTTCTTATTAAATAATACTTCGAGAATTCAAACTAAGCACGACTTTTGCTAGTTGTTACAAGTGCCCTAACTGATTCTTTTCTTCCGATAATGAAGTGGATGCCCTATAAGTACCTAGAAGGTTTAGATATTAAGTCTATGCAGGTAAATGAAAAAAAAAATGTAGCGAATTTTTATTGACGTCCTTTAACAATTCACCGTATTTTTTAAATGCTGAAAAAGGAAAATAAAATCAGATAATTCATAAAGAAAAATTATAATACATTATCGAAACTTATGTTTGAAACCAGTTCAAGTATAGTCGACTCTCGTTAATTCGAAATCGGATAATTCGAATCTTCGCTTAATTCGAACTATACAGGAAGTCCCGAAATTTTCAACGGCAGAATAACGTTAAAAACTTTCATTAATTCGAACTCATTTTCTCTTGACTTCGTTTAATTCGAACTAACGAGAATTCCGATTGTTCATTTTTCTTTTCTTTTTCACGGATTTCAGATCATTTGAATAACTTTCTTTGATTTTTGTGAAAATTGTTCCGAACGAGTATGCATATAATCCAATGCATTTGATATCCACTTTCTTAGTGTCCCGTGTGTTCATCAGTGACACTTCAAATTTTCTTCCATTTTGCTTGTTTCTAATCATTTAATTATTTTATGTATTTATATAGTCTAATTTATTATTAAGTCATATTCTAATGATAACAGATGAAATATATTTAAAAAACACTACAACATTAATTCCTTTGTAATAGTACCATATTGAGCATGTTTTCTTCTCATACTTTCCATAATTGGAACTTCGGATAATTCGAACATTTCTTGTGGTCCCGACGAGTTCGAATTAACGAGAGCCGACTGTATATACTATGTGGCCAAAGGTGATCGGCCATTGCGACTTTAGACATTTCGTTAAATGTCTTGAAAAATAAATGAGTAATTATCCTGAAACTTTAAGTGTGTAAACGTAATAATACTGGTCATACATTTCAATGAAATTTTTTTCCCGAAACTACACAGGGGACCATCAAAAAATAGAAAAAGAGCGAATATCTATTGGATAACCCTGCCATAACTAATGTAGCAAAAGAATGAAGTGTTTAAATTCTAGATTATGATTATGTGGCTCATTGTAATAAACTGCGTTCAGTTTTATGTGGCTAGCATGTATACTCGTAGAGAAATTAAGGTTTTTATAAAAACAGTTTCAAAATTTTCCAAATTTTTCTTTATAATTTGCGGAATTCTTAATATAAAATAATGTTCTTTTTCGAAAATATAACAAACAAAATTATACACAATACCCTGTAATCAGAATTAAAAAATAATAAAAATTATATGGAAAATGAGCAGGTTTACTAAAAAAATATTTCGCTGCGCATGCGTGAACGCTATCAAACTTTCATTTGCATATTGTGTTAGCTAAATGTATAGAGCAATTTTTGTGAAAATTTCATAAACATAGCTTGAAAATTCTGACAGTAATTATTGATAGAATAAGCTCAAAATCAGTTATTCCCAAAAGGAAGCAAAAAGAGGAGGGACTGTCTCCATTTATCCATTGATTAGGGCCAATATAGAATACATAATATGGGAAGCACACTTGGAATTTCAGGCTAATTCCTGATGCATTTTTCCAGATATTTAAGAAATGTTCAAAATCGCAAGTGGCCAGTCACCTTCGGTCATAAAGTGTATATCCAAATGCATTGTTACCTATATTTTATTACATGCCCCCGAAATACGGTAATTTCAAATTGGTTGTTGAACGTTTCACTGAAAGTTTTTTGTTTTTTTTTTTTGAAAAAAATAAATTTTAGATCAAGAATCGCAGCAATAAGCCCCAAATTCAAAAAGAAAAACAAGTTTTGTATTGAATTTCTTTCCTGATGGAATATTAAAATAGACAATAGTAACAAACGTTTGTTGTCTGTCAGATGAAAAAAACTTAACACGTGAAACTTTTAAAAGATGCATCTAAAATTGGATGTCGCAAATCGTATCCTTTTCGTTCCGATGTTTGAATTATCTACCACTTAATTTTAATTCCGGAATGTCACAATGACACCGGATTATTCAACCAAATTAAATGTAATGCTTTTTTTTTTTTTTTTTTTTTTTTTTTTTTTTTTTTTTTTTACGAAATACATTTGGAATTTTGACGAAATTTACCCATCAGAGCTCAAAGGCTTAAGACGCAGAGCACTTTCATTGCGAAAATATCGGAATTGCTGAGTGACACCAATATTTATGTACAATTTTATTTTAAAATAAGAAAAATCTATTTTTCCCATACATAATAAACGGAAAATATTTACACCAGAATTCTAGTCTCATTGTGACTTTTCGAAATCACGCTGGATGTCCCTTGTGATGGAATATGAGAGTACATGGCGTGTATTTTAAAATTAGCATAAATCAGCGGTTGAAACAGCCGTCGGCAGTTTTTAAATCGCAGAATATTCATGCCCCGGTACAGTGTTGCCAGATGGGCTACTTTTTTTAAATTTAGATTTTTGATTGACACCCCTTTTTACAAATGATAAAATGTGTTTTATTCAATGATATGATACTTAACCCCTTGGGGACAAGCGACAAGTATACGTGCAACAAAAAGGCTTAAGAATCCTTGTTTAGTCCCACCAGTAAAATTTTACTGTAAAATCTGCCTTATTGAATCGCAGCATTTTCTCGATTTGAAAAGAAAAAAATTTCTGTTTTTAAAAACCGGTGACAAAACATTAAATATTTCATGAAAGGCCCCCGTCGCGAAGGGATTAAAGCGAAAACAAAAGGTAATTTACCGTTTCAAAAAAGTGGTGTCAATCAAGAAATCTGAATTTTAAAAAAGTAGCCCATCTTGCAATACTGCCTCGGTAGTGTTTTTTCTTTTCCTGACATAGGAGGATAATTCATGTTTTTACAATATGGCACAATCGCGGGCTTTGATTACCAGCGGCTACCACACGTTACCAAACTTCCACATATAATGAAGAATAGATTGATTTTTACTTTCTTCTATCTTCAATAGAAGAAAGTATTGTAATCGAAATTTTTTCGACTTCCGGTTTTCGACGGATTTACACGTTTTAGGGGTCAGAGATTCCAAAAAACTTGTTTTTACAAAATGTCTGTCTGTCCGTGTGTCTGTGTGTGTATGTCGCCATTCTACCATCAAAAAGTGTATGAAGTTATGCATAGAATTGAACCAAATTTTTTGTGAATGTTTTTGGCTGTGGCAAGCAGGTCCTACTTCAGTTTTGAAATATTCCGCCGGAAGGGGGTGCTGCAATTGCGATATTTGTGCCATTTTCCATATTGTACCGACCAAAAGTGTATGAAGTTATGCATAGAATTGAACCAAATTTTTTGTGAATGTTTTTGGCTGTGGTAAGCAGGTCCTACTTCAGTTTTGAAATATTCCGCCGGAAGGGGGTGCTGCAATTGCGATGTTTGTGCCATTTTCAATATTATACCGACCAAAAGTACATGAAGTTATGCATCGAATTGAATGAAATTTTTTGTGTAAGTGTATGGCTATGGCTAGTTGGATCGCCCTGAATCTGAAAAAAATCCGCTGGACGGGGGCGCTGCAATAGCGAATTTTATGCCATTTTCAATATTGCACCACCTAAAAGTGTATGAAGTTAGTTCTAGAACTGAACTAAATTTTTTGTATATGATTATTTTTTGGTAAGGCAAGTAGGATCTCCCTGAATTTGAAAAAAAAATCTGCCTATCATTCTATTGTCTATCGGCTCGTGCAGAGACGGAAATTTGTTTTTACTCCTATTAATTGACTGAAGAAGAAATTTAAGATGAAAATCAAAGTTGGTATGATATTGAATTAAAATTATTAAAGCATTAAAATGAGTAACTATTTTTTAAAAATATTAAAATGTACGTATGAGATAGAAGAAAGTTTTGGGATTGGCACATCCAACTAGTTGATTTGATTATAATCTAAACTTTATATGAAGTACGTTTTGAAATAAGGGCGATAAATTCATTAACCCCATTGTGACGGGAACCTTTTACAAAATGTTTAATGTTTTGTAATGCGTTTTGTAACTTAGTGTACAAAATGTATTGTGTTTTGTTAATTAAAATTAACCCTTTGCGGGGCAGGGCAAATTCACTGATTAAGTGTTGAAATTAACGACTGACACCAGAATTTGGAAAAGACTTTATTTATAAGTACGAAAAAAACTGTATGTCACGCAATCAATAAACCGTAAATTTTTTTACCAAAATTCCGGTGGGTATAAAGAAAGATTCGTAAGCCTTTTTGCGATATGTATACATTGTCGCTCGTCCCCAAGGGGCTAAAATTTAACAGTGGCATATAGAGGGTGTTTCTAAATTCATGGTATAAACTTTAAGGGGTGATTGTACACATCAAGACAAACAATATTCAACAGGAAACTTAGGGTCCCAAACGCCTTCCGAAGGAGATAGGCGCCATTAAAGTTTAGTGTCCAAAAATTAAAATGATTATAAAAAACAGAAAAATTGATCGATTCGTTTGCGGTTTTCAGTAAAACTATTATTTATGTCAGTATTGTCTTGAAAATAAATTATAAAGATAAATTTCAAAAAATGCCGATAGAGGGCGCTTTAGACTTTGGAGTAATGAACAACTATTTTTTATCTTTATTTTTTGCATCTCATTAAATATTTTTAGAAGCTTAGACATAAACTTAAATTTTGAGCTTAAAATCTAAATCGTTGGGAGTGGTTAAGCAGCGCAAACTGAACTGTGGGGGGAGGTTCAAATTCCAAATGATTATAAAAAACAGAAAAATTGGTCAATTGATTTGCGATTTTCACCAAAATTATTCTTTATGTCAGTATTATCTTGAAAATAAATTATTAAGATAAAATTCAAAAAATGCCGATAGATAGATTTAGACTTTGGAGTAACGCACAACTATTTTTTACCGTTATTTTTTGCATCTCATAAATTTTTTTTAAAAGCTTAGACATAAACTTAAATTTTGAGATGAAAATCTGAATCGTTGGGAGAGGTTAAGTAGCGCAAACTGAACAGTGTTCAATGGGGGTGGGGAGGTTCAAATTTCAAATAATTATAAAATACGGATAAATTGGTCGATTCGTTTGCTGTTTTTGCTAAAACTATTCTTTATGTCAACATTTCCTTGAAAATAAATTTTAAAGATTGATTTAAAAAAATACCGTTAGAGGGCGCCTTAAAATTTAGAGCAACCAACAATTTTTCTAACCGTTATTTTTTGTATCTAATTAAATGCTTGTAAATTTTCAAACTTAAATTTTAAACTCAAAATCTGCATCGTTGTGAGTAATTAATTAGCGGAAAATTAAAATGTGTTCGAGCGCTGGGGAAGGTAACATTTCAACTCCTGAACACATTTCAGTTTTCGCTTCCTAACCCCTTCCATCGATTTAGAATTTGAGCTCAAAATTTAAATCTAAGCATTTGCAAGCATTTAATTAGATACAAAATATAACAGTTAAAAATAGTTGTTGGTTACTCTAAATTTTAAAGCGCCCTCTAACGGTATTTTTGGAAATTAATCTTTAAAATTTATTTTCAAGGAAATATTGATATAAAGAATAGTTTCAGCGAAAACGGCAAACGAATCGACCAATATTTCCGTTTTTTATAATCATTTGAAATTTGAACCTCCCCACCCCCATTAAACACAGTTCAGTTTGCGCTACTTAATTACTCCCAACGATTCAGATTTTCATCTCAAAATTTAAGTTTATATCTAAACTTCTAAAAAAATTTATGAGATGCAAAAAACAACGGTAAAAAATAGTAGTACGTTACTCCAAAGTCTAAAGCGCCCTCTATCGGCATTTTTTAAATTTTATCTTTATAATTTATTTGATGATAATACTGACGTAAAGAATACTTTTAGTGAAAATCGCAAATCAATTGACCAATTTTTCCGTTTTTTTATAATCATTTGAAATTTGAACCTCCCCCCACAGTTCAGTTTGCGCTACTTAACCACTCCCAACGATTTAGATTTTGAGCTCAAAATTAAAGTTTATGTCTAAGCTTCTAAAAAAAATGTATGAGCTGCAAAAAAAAAAAAAAAAAAAAAAAAAAAAAAAAAAAAAAAACGGTAAAAAATAGTTGTTTGGTACTCCAAAGTCTAAAGCGCCCTCTATCGGCATTTTTTAAAATTTATCTTTATAATTTATTTTCAAGACAATACTGACATAAAGAATAGTTTTAGTGAAAACCGCAAACGAATCGACCAATTTTTCTGTTTTTTATAATCATTTCAATTTTTGGACCCTAAACTTTAATGGCGCCTATCTCCTTCGGAAGACGTTTGGGACCCTTAGTTTCCTATTTAATATTGTTTGTCTTGATGTGTACTATCACCCCTTAAAGTTTGTACCATGAATTTAGAAACACCCTGTATATTCTACATAAAAAATAAGAATTTATATTATAAAAAATATTTTGATTCTAAGACGTTGTTTATTAATAAAAACATTTAAAATGTATTAAAAATTTTTTATTTACATGTTTCAACTCGTATAATAGAGTCATCCTCAGAATGTAAATAGAAAATAAAAATTACAAATACAATGAACGTGAAAATAGGAATGCAGAATTATTGAAAATAAATTAAATGTATCACGCGCTTTTTGATTTGGACATTTTCCGTGGTCTAGTTAAATAATTTACGTGTAAATTGTCTAACCATTCAATCCATATATTTGGGATGCGAAATGATAATGTATCGTTACAAATATGTGAACATTTAAAATAAATTTCAATTGGTTCTTTTATGAATAATTTTAAATAAAAATTAAACCTGTATATTAATTTACTCTCGTTAAAAAGTATGTTAATGTTCTCTTTTTGATTTAATCTGGATAGAGCGGTTTTCTTCCTGTTACGTTTTATATCTGCTATATGTTCCTTACGTCTGATTTTAAATTTACGTTGGGTCATGTCTATATAAAAGTTTTTTATTCCTCCTTCTCTAATAAACGGTATCATATAAACTCCCGAAAGGTCGTCTATACTAATGGGATCAATTTTGGTATTTAAGAGCATTTTTAATTTGGGGGGAGGTTTCGCTATTAAACATAATTCAAAATTTATTTATAGTTTTTTAATATTTGTTAGTGGACATAATCAAGACTTACTTGTGTTTTTCACGTTCATATTAACAGTGGCAGTTTACCTAGATTATATTGATCCAGTAGGGGACCTGTTACAATTAAAGTTTTGGAAAATTTTGAGACATAGAAAATTCTATTTTTATTTAAATAGTTGAAGTGCATTCCATTATTAATGATTGTAAATCATTCCATTATTTTTCCTTAAATAAGCGACATACTATTTTTTTTAGCTTGCCATACATTTTGAATCAGGAAATAACGAATAAATAAGAATATATGTATTTTTATTGTTTCGTACACAGTGAAAATCTAAAATTGGACATGCACAATAATTAAAATTTTTAAAGCATTCATTTCTATTTTTCACAACCATTTCTATTTTTAGATATGGTTTGAATCTATTACAAAAACAAAATAAATTTTCATTTGAAAAGCATACTTAAATTTATTTGAATATCTAATTTAGACATACAAACAATTCTTATTATTACAATTTCTTGTGTATTAAGTAATTTGCATTGAATGTCGTCGAAAAATAAAATAAAAATACACATTCTTATACTTTTCTTAAGTGTAATGAATCTGGCGGAAGCTCATATCTATTACATTCTTTGGCAATATTCCAGGGTTCGCACAGATCTACCACTAAATTTTTGCAGTATTTTCAATGTATTTCCTAGTAGACAAATAATGCGAAAATTGTGAATCGAGGAGGCGTTTGCGAATTCTGTTTCTTAAAAATTAAATATAAATTTTCTTATTGTTAATAGTGGTGTCAGAGTCCTTACAAAATATAAAAAGTGTGCGAACCCTGTATTCCCACTTCTGTTCTATTCCTTTTAAATCGTATAAAATTAAATACATTCATGTTAGCCATCTTTTTTTTTAAAGAAGTTATAAAATTTAAAATCCATTTTGATAAGATCTAGTCTAATGAAGAGATTGTATTTTTGCAATTAAAGGAAAAAAAAATTAAATATTCTGTTTAAAAAAAAAAAAAAATAGCATATGGGATCATTTGTACAGCTTTTTAATCAGAATTGGGAGAATATTGATTATATAGCACGGAATTTCTATAAGTAAATAGAGCTAATGTTATTGTTCAAAAATAATGACTGCAAACTGGAATATAAAGCATTTGAACTGATTTAATCATACAAAAGATTAACACGTAAGCAGGTCTCTCACTCAGTTCGTGTTTCAATTACTGCACTTTTCTAAGGAAAAATAAATATTACTTATTTAGATTTCTGTCCGGAATGAAATTTTCTTTGCAAATGTAGTAAAAATATAACATGCAAAAATTCATTCACAAATTCTTTTCAAAAAATGGACAATGACTAGCCCTGTTTAAGAGAACTTTGCTTTGCTCAAGCGAACATTATAAATGCTTTATCACGGATTAAAAAATCACATATGGGAGGTTCAGGGTTTGAACCCAATCGTGCCCGTTGGCCTAATCGTTCGGAGTTGGGTCGTCGGGAGACATTGAATGATCTGAATGGCTGCAGGTAAATACATTTTTTGATTCACGCAAAATGCGTCGTTCGCCAATGTTTACAAAACGTCATGAAGACGCTCTTGTGCACCCGAAATTACATGAATGGGACAGTTGGATGTTTGAACGTTCTTTTAATGATGAAATAAAGTTAATTTACCTGTACCCGATGGTTGAACATATTACCGCCACGATATAGGGGAGAGTGGGGATACTTGAGCATAGGAAATACTTGAGCTACCTCTATTATCTCTACAGTTGGTCATTTTTTCTTTCTAAAACTGGCAACATGGTAACATATTTATAGTTCTGAACATGTAAAAAAGAAATCACATACCTTGGTACCATTTTGAAAGTATGGTGATTAACCCTTTGAGCTCTGCTGGTAGAATTTTCTACCACATCATTTTAATTCTGAAATGTCACAACGACACCAGAAAATTCGACCAAATTTATTTGAAAAAGGTTTAATGCATTTTTTTGCGTATATTGTAAATCGGTTTTTTTCTTTGCAAAATACTGGTGCGAATGTGACATCTGGCTCAAGTATCCCCTCCATGGGGATACTTGAGCCACGATGTAAAAGAAAAAGCAAAAATTTATTAGACATAGAAAAATAGTTCAAAATTAATTGAAAGTGGTTTTCAATTGAAGAAAAAATGTCAAATTTTCATTTTCAATTTTTTATTTTGTTCTAAGAAATTATAAAAAATTTAAAATTTAAAAAATGGCTCAAGTATCCCCATCTTCCCCTACGCAAGGAACTACGATTTTTTTTTTTTTTTTCAGCAGACAAAAAAGTGTGTTGATGCACAGTGTGGGGAGCATGACCTTGGATATTGTTTTTTGAAAGGACGAAAATGTTCCGAGGAATTTGAAAAGTTGCTAGGTGGGAATAAATCGATATACTATAAATAGACTTGTTTTGTTAAATTCACGTGAACATCTCTATAATGCATTGATTTACACAAAAAAATAACTGTTATGAAGCCAGCCCTATTGAAGTTATGAATAAACAGTATGATACTTATAGTATATTACTTAATCCCTTAACTGGTTAGTTCTTTCCCGTTCAATAAATTGAAAATACGGATTCACACCACTATTATTTAAATAAAATATTTCTAAAATTTAGTCTAAACATTTCCGCTTTTCAATAGTATGAAAATTTTCTTTAAAATAATAGTGGTGTTCAAAAGCTTTAAATGATGAAATAAGCAAATTCGCCCAGTTAAGGGTTTAACCAGTTGAGAGTGAAATGACTGAAGAGGTTGTCACAAGATGGCAAACTGTTGTTTTAAATCATATTAATAATTTCTGATCACCTTTAGTTAAAGCTTCTACTACTAAACATGAATGGAAAATTTTGTCTAATTTAAACGCCTCATTCATGTAAAATTTCTCTCACAAACCTGATAAAATAATTCTATTTCTATTTACTGGTGTCATTTTGCACAATTATTACAACCTTTTCAAAGACACAGTAGGTTGACTTGATTGTCACAATGGGGAGAAAGTATTACAGCAAAAGTAAATTTCTACCAGTAAAATTGAATACCTGTTTTTGCATTAATTTTGTTTGAAACTTTTTTTTTTGTTTTCAATTGAGTTTAAATAAAAAAAGACCTTTTCACTTAACCCATTAGTGCCTCGCATCCCTTTTTAGGGACGCTCCAAAAAGTGCATGTAGGATTGTTTTCGACACCGGCAAAAAAGAACAGCAATATTTATTTTATTTAATTGAAACATTTTCGTGATTAACGAACTAAACTTAATTCTTTTAAAAATAGTGGTGCCAACCGAATAAAATTTGCGCAAAAGGTGGTGGGCACGAATGGGTTAATTTGTTGGTGGAAGATTTCCGCTTTGTTAACCTTTTCCCTGATTTTCCCGCATTTATATGTATTGCAATGTATGGCAATGTATTTTTGACAGTCGTGATTTGCCGGTACCGCATACTAGCACTTAAATTATAATCATGATTAATTATTCTCACCAGAAAATTTTTAATGTGAATTTTACATTATTTAATCCGAGAATTTTTCTGCTTTAATAAGGCAAATATTTCAGTTAAAAGAAACCGATGATAAAAGATTAAAAATTCTGTAAAAGACGTGAACAAAATAAGCATTATTTGACAGATGTTTCTAAAATATCGGTCAGTTAAGTGTTTAATGATACTTTACGAAAGCAGTTATAGTTGAAGTTCCATTAATTTAAGGATATGTCAGCTCCTTTTTTTAAATAGTTCTTTGCCAGCCTTAAGCCTTTCCGGCACAGTGTGCCCAGTCCCGGGCACATATAATTTTAACTCCAAACTTAGAAACGGCACCAATAATTTTAATAAAATTTCGCTCTTACAATGAAAGCATAAATTAAAGAGTTCATTATTTCTAAAAACGTAATTTGTAAATTTCGGCGTAAGTCGATTATTTCTCATTTTGCTAAAAGAGTTTGTCCGCGCCGGAAATGGTTAAGTCCTGACTTGAGCCTAAGTCCTGATAAAAAATCTCTGGGGATGATCAGCTAGAGATCTATATGTTATTGGGTTTCACTTTGCAACGGTTGAAGATTTAAATTTGTAAATAGAAAAAAGTTGGATTTTTTAAATCTGGAATTTCGTCAAACTCTTGTTTTGAGCACACTTGACTGAACTTTTTGAAATAACTAAAAAAACTTAAAAAATTGAAGGTTAGAGGAAATAAAAGGAGTTTTCTGTATACTTTTGTGACTGTAAAAATTAAGTTTTTATTTTTCTCACTAAGTGTGTGTTTGAGTAATATATTTTTGTATAGTATTATTATTGTCTTGATATTGTTTATTTTTATAAATTGGTTTGGAAATGTTACTCCTATTTTTCAATTGTAAAATAGAAAAAAATCCGTTGTCTTTAAAGTTTTGGGATGAACTGTACTGAAATTTTTAATTGTTTAGTAATAAAATCAATATAACACGTTAAATCACTGGTTACTTTTTAATTCAGAGTACAATCACCGTATTTTTGGAAAATACGAAAAAATATAAACGGCAACGAAATCGAAATACTTTTATGTGACAAAATCTCGTATGCTGAAAAATAATTTGCTTTCCGAAAAGTAATAAAAGTATTTTTCATAAAATTTTATTGAATAGAAAGCAGTAATTAAGGTAAAAACATAAGTTGTTGATTTTAATTAAGTGATGGAAATTTGAAAGAAGTTTCGTTTTGGAAGTCATAAAATTTTTATTAATTAAATAATTTCTCAATTTATTTATTTGTTTAATTATTTTGTAAACTTGAACTTTTCCTGATTTTTATTCTATAATTAGAAGAGCATAAAAGAAAGACAATTTTCTTTTTATTAAATCACAGATTCATGTTTGAAATAAATTAGATTCCTAAAGAAACATTACATGCGTCATTAAATAAAAATAAGTAAATAAACCTTTCCTCTTAAGCAAATATTACATTAATTAATTTACTATCATAAGGAAAGGGCAAAAAATTCAAATCAAAATACTTTCATACAAAGAAGAGTTGATTATCAATTAAATAAAATCAAATGTTTATTTTTTAACTTGTTGACATAAGTGTAAAAGGGGAACAAGAGATGAAGAGGAAATTTAACATTCTTCAGTTTATAAATAAATAATTCTAATACATCGCAAACCAAAAATTATTATTATTATTATTATTATTATTATTATTATTTTGTAATTTATTCTTTACAATTGGGGATGTATTTTATTATTTAATAAATATTTCAATAGGTGATTTATTGTTATTGAAAAACGACAAACAATAATCAGAAATCTATTTTTAAGAGACAATTATCAATTAAATTTGAATAAATCTTTAATTTTGAACCTGTTGACATGCATAAAAATAGTGAATTTAATAAGTATATCAAAAATTACAGGGCTGCACTGTTAAAGAATAAATACATGTTACTTGATAAATAAATAGTTTCCATTTTAAAGAAATTTAGTAATCAATGTATTTAGAGCACAGAATGGAAAAATAACGTATTCATTTAAGTAGGCCCAAGGCTTGTAAAGTTTTCCAAAAATCGATTTTTTATGATCTATTTTAATTATTCAATTAATTCTGAACTAAGTGCAAAAAACCGCATAAAATATTCGCATTTTTACAGAGTTATGAGCATTTATGTATCAACACTTTCAAAGCCGCACCCATATAATTTCAACTTTATGTCGCTTTTTCTCAAAATATGATTGCTGACGACTAACCGCAAGTTTAAAAAATATATATATATTATTTGATGGAATGGCTTAATTTTTTTCCATGCATGTAACATTATTATCTATAGAATGAATTAATATATTTTAGATATTTTAATATTTTTAATGAGAAAGAAATTGTATTTTTAGGCTTTTTTAAAAATTTCAAATTTTAGAGTTTTTATTTATTTATTTATTTTTTAGTGATAGTTATATCCTTAATTCATTCTATAGAGTAAAGTTTCCTGGTCATTTTAAAGCAAAAATTAGGTTCTTATGTCAATTCAACGATAAGATATCTTGCTGGTGGTGATATAACACGTATTTTTGTTTTCGAAAATTGTGTTATATAAATTTTGCTATATTTTTTATTACATTACATTGAACTACTCCATTTTATAATTTTATAAGATTACAAACATACCTTAAAAATATCAGAAAATTTAAATTAATTACATTAAATACTTCTGTTTTTATAAGGACTCGAAGCGAGAGCTCTGTTAACATGTTTTTCCGTATCGATGAAGCCCTGAGCCCCCATAAGAAACTCTATGCAATTTTGAATAAATAATTTTACTCGACCTTCTAGGAAATAATGAATTAAAATAAATCTTATTTCTAAGTGGAGAATATTATTAACCCTTAGACACTTCGGCACGAGGATCTTTTATAGAATTTTTAATCTTTCATCACCATTTTTCAAAAGTTTCAGAGAAGTAATCTTTAATGCGAATTTCACAGATCGCAATGTTCTGCATGCAAAATAAAAAGAATATTTTAATCCAAAATGTTAGAGAGAAATTTGTTAAAAAATAATTGCAAACATTTTTAACAAACAAAAACTAATAATAAGAAGAAACTTTATTTATATGATTTTATATTAAAAATTTGCAACGACTTTAAGTCAATTTATAATATATTTTTAATTTCTTAAATAAAACCATGTAAAGTGTGAGAAGAATCCTCGGGTAGCATTCTTAAACACAGGAGTGCAAAAATCTAAAGGACAGCGGGTAGTCTTTCACCACTAAAATTTTAAAGTTTTCTTCAATGAATATTTAATAGCATTCGAAGAATAATTTCGCACTAAATATTAGACGAAAACTAGTTAGATGCGCCAATCCCAAACCTTTATTCTATCTCATACGTACATTTTGATAGTATTTTAAAATTTAGTTACACATGTTAATGTGTTATTATTATTAATTCAATACTACACCAACTATGATTTTCATTTTAAAATTCTGCTTCAGTCAATTAATCGGAGTAAAAACGAGCTTCCGTCTCTGCACGAGCCGATGGACATTAGAGCGATAGGCATTTTTTTTTTCAAATTCAGGAGGATGTACTAACCATACTCAAAAATAATCATACGCAAAAAAATTTAGTTCAGATCTATGCATATCTTCATATACTTTTTGATGGTTAAATAATAAAAATGACACAGACATCGCTTTTATAGTGCCTCCTTCAGGCGGACTTTTTTGAAATTCAGGGAGGGTCTGCTGACCAAACACTCATACAAAAAAAATTGATTCAATTCTATGCATAACTTCATAAACTTTTCTGTGGTAAAATATTGAAAATGACACAAAAATTGCTACTGCCGCGCCCCCTTCCGATGGATTTTTTCTCAAATTCAGGAAGGACCATTAGTCATAGCCAAACACTTAAACAAAAAATTGTTCCAATTCTATACATAAGATCATACACTTTCATGTGGTTAAATATTGAAAGTGACACAAAAATCGCCATTGCAGCGCTCGCATTTATACCTTCCGGCGGATTTTTTTCAAATTCTGGGAAGACTAACTAGCCATAGCCATACACTCTCACAAAAATTTGGTTCGATTCGATGAAGAATTTCATATACTTTTAGTCGGTACAGTATAGAAAATTGCACAAAAATAGTTACTGCAGCGCTCCCTTCCGGCGGAATATTTCAAAACTGAAGGAGGACTTGCTTGCCACAGCTAAAAACATTCACAAAAAATTGGTTCAATTTTATGCATACCATCATACACTTCTTGATGGTAGAATGACGACATACGGACACACTCATAGACATACAGACATACGGACAGACAGATATTTTGTGAAAACATGTTTTTTGGAATCTCTGACTTCTAAAATGTGTCAGTCCGTCGAAAACCGGAAAAGTCGAAAAAAATTCGATTACAATACTTTCTTCTTTTAAAGATAGGAAGAAACTAAAAACTAAAATTAAGCAGTGAGTGATTGCCTGCTGGTGCCTAGATTTATGCACCCCTGTATAAACATATTAAAAAAAAGACGAATTTCCGTAGTTCTATCGTACGTCGACTGCCTATACAACATTGATCTTTTCATTTGCAGCTAAACCAGTAATTCTTAACCCTTTCCGGCGCGGACAAATTCTGTTAGTAAAATGAGAAATTATCCACCGACACCGGAATTTACAAAAGACTTTTTAAGAAATCAAGAACTCCTTAATTTAAGCTTTTATTGTAAAAGCAAGATCCTATTAAAATATTATTGGTGCCAATTGCAAGTTTGGAATTAAAATTAGATGTGTCCAGACCTGACAAACTGCGCCGGAAAGGGCTAAGCAGATAATGCACCCCCGAATAAGAAAAAAATTGACTTCATTGGTATTTGTTTATTACTTTCTTCTATCGTTACAAGAAAAAAGTACTGGATTCATGAAATTTTTCGAATTCCGATTTTCGACAGATTTACACGTTTTAGGGGTCAGAGATTCAAAAAACATGTTTTTACAAAATTTCTGTTTATGAGTCTGTGAGTCTGTCTGTATGTGATAAAAATTTTGTGGTCACTCTATCTCTAGAACTAATGCACGGAATTTCACAAAACTTTAGATTCAATTAGACTTTTATATAAACTGGATTTGATTAGTGTTTGGTGTATATCACCCAACAGGTTGCGCTGCTATGCTGCCTTTTCCGCGATTACCATAATAGCTATATCTCAAGACGTAATGGACGGATTTAAAAAAAATTCAGATTCTGTTAGTCCTTGACATAATATAGTTCTGATTATGTTTTGGTGTTAATCGCACGACACGTTGTGCTGCTATGCGGTATTATTCATGATTATAGCAATAGCTCTATTTCAGGAACGAACGCACGATTTTTCATCAAACTTCATTCATTTAGTCTCTGATATAAACGAGTATTCTTTAGTTTTTGGAGCAAATCGCTCAACAGGTGGCACTGCTGTGTGGCATTATTCACACAATAACTATATCTCAAGAAGTATAGAAGGATTTTATAAAACTTCAGATTCCGTTAGTTCTTAACGTAATATGGTTCTGATTATGTTTTTGTGTTAATCGCACAACAGGTGGTTCTGCTATGCGGTATTATTCATGATTATCTCGCTATTTATGGATGGAAAGCACAAATTCTCATCAAACTTCAGATTCAGTTATTCCCTGTTATAAACAAATATTCTTTAGTTTTCGGAGTAAATTGCTTAACAGGTTGTGCTTTCATCCAGTTTTTTTTAGGATTTCTGCGATAATACTATCTCAAATACTAATACAAGGATTTTTCTAAAGTTTCAGATTGAGTTAGAACTCATATAAGTTGTTGCAGATTAGATTTTGATGAAAATTACCTAACCGGTGACGCTGCTATGTTTCATTTTCTAGATATATTAACGTCTATGATATCGAAGAAAAATTTGGGATTGTCACATCCAAGCAATTTTTAAATAAAGTACTCTGAATGAATTTACATGAAATTTAAATGGGATCACTACTTTCAGAGTACCTTCTTTAGATTATAAAATCTTAGTTATTGGTCGCATAATTATTCAGACTAATCTGTTAATATACATAAAACAATACATACAATTTAATTGAGAACCTCCATATCTCTTTTTTCTGGCCGGTTAAAAATGTGTTAGCTTATATGTCAATTACTATTCTTGCACAGGTCCTGATTATCTTCACAAAGAAATTTTAATCAAAGTTTCAGCTTATTTGAACGCCTCATTGATGGAGCATTTCAATCCCGAATAACCCCAAAACTTCGTTCCTTTTTACTGGTGGAAGTTTTCCAACTTCGTAATCAGGCTCTTTTCTTCCAATTATGTCGCATGGAAACATTTATAAATTAAAAACGTAAAGCGATGTCTCTAAAAGTAATTCTGTCTCTAATGAACATTTGTGACGGGAGTGTTTTTTTCGTCCCTAATTGTTAAAAATAATTCCAATATCGGCGAATGGGAGCTTATTAATCCTTCGGACTCCGGTGCCTCATACACAAACTTTATTCCATTAGCCCCACTTTAAAAAAAAAACTTACCTTGAAGTAGACAATTTCAAAAATTATCTGATTATATAAGGAAAATTTTATTTTCCTTTATTACTGGTGCCAAAAACAAATTTTGAAAGGAAAGATGATGTCTCCGCAGTGGAGACAATGGAGTGCCAAGGGTTAATACCAGTACATCATACAAACCCAATAAGATAATCTGTATAAGTTTCGTTCAATTAATTGGATTTCTAAAGAATACATTTACAAAACTCCACAAATGCTTAGAACAAGAATGCTTAGGGAAAACATTACATGAATTTGTATTTTGTTCTTCAGTTCATCAAACAACATCCACAGTTACGCAATTTGTTGAGAATGATAATTAATAATATTCGAGCAGAATTAATTTATTTCGTGCTTAGAGCAAATAGACAAAAGATTAAACAGACAAAGATCAGGAAAATTAATTCATCGTGGTAATTAGATTGATGTTTCAAAACAAACATATAAAACAAGTTTTATCAAGTATAAAAGTAATAAATATATTTACTTAATCTTTCTCTAATGCATTTTCTTAGTCCACAGTATTCCTAATTATGCACGAAATGTTCAGTTGCAGACAACTTTTAATTTTTAAATGATTGCACTCAGTGGTATCTAAAAAATATATCTACCGAGCATTACACCGATCAGTTAACATTTTAAATGGTATGTTCGAATGTAGTTCCCGAAAAATTTTCCATAAAGAATATTTGAAATATTTTAGAAAGTTAAAAAAAAGTATTTAAAATATATAGCAATAAAAGACTTTAAATAAGTTGTTAAATCAGACAATTGTGTGTCAAATACAATTTATTTGTTGTTTGGTAAAATGTAATAAACACTGTTTAATATGAAATACCTAAATTGTCCCTCCTTACAAAAGTTCATGCGTTCCTAAAAAAAAACTAATGAGGCATGCCACGCATGAATGCAAATTTCTTGCCAATAAATGTTTCTTTCTTTTAGCATCCTTATTATGTTAATAGCAAATTTCCATCTGGTGAATCACGCATTCAGCATACGTAAACGAATATAAACATGTTTTAAAACGCAATCATCAAAATTTCATTCGCTCACTGCCTCCTAGCTGAAACATTTTTATTTAAATTTGTTATAGTGAAAAATATTCACTCTTTCGTTTGAAAAAGGTTTTCAAAAATCTCAACTTCGCAATATTGCGAAATTATGTTAACATTGTTATCTTTATTTGAAGTGGAACATAATTGTGACTTTAAAATACAGGTAGTAAGTTTAGAGAACGCTGCAAGCCATTATACTGGGCTGTCACCGGTGACTAATTTTCTATTCTGTAAACACCACTATTTATAAATTAAAAAAAATGCAGTATATATATACATGCATATATATATATATATACATGCATATATATATATATATATATATATATATTGCAAGTGTTTTCGAACCATATAATGTTAATAGCAAATTTCCTTATTAATTATTTTTGTTTTGAAAAAGTAGTGTGAGATAGAATTAAAAAAAATTCGTCTGTGGCAGAGCTGATACAATCGCATTCGCTTCTCTCAATGCAGAGCTGCTACAGGCGACTATTTTTATACTACGTTCGCACCAATATTTTTCTAATAAAAATTTTTAAGTATATTTTTCTTGCAAATGTTGTCAAAGAGTGTGTTAAGGTTTTCTGTTTAGAGAAATTGGTGCCATCAGAATTAAAAAATAGTCGGCTGTCGCAGCCAAAACTGCATATATATTCAAGCGTTCCAACTCCTATGGAAGAGCTGTCCGCAAGATTAAAGGCGGGGTCAAGGCATATGCCATCTAGTGGCAGGGGTGCATAACTAGAGGATTATGGCAGTTTCTTTTGTGTGAATGGCAACAAAACTTTTTTGTTTCTATAAAATGTTACTTCAAAATATTTCGTAGAATAAGTTTTAGGTTTGAAATATTGTAAATAAAAATAGAATAAATAAGTGTAGTACGACTAAATATTAACATAAAATATACTAAGATGAAATATCATTTAACTATGCGATACAAATATCGCTGATTAAAATATGTTCGATTTTAATTACGCTTTTAATGTAATGAAAGATGACTCATTAAATTTTGTAAGTACTTATATAAATGCAGAATTTTGAAATAGTGTCACATTTTAGTAATTTTTTGATGAGCTAAATTATACAAAATGATATACACCGTAGTATTTCATATGATAATATAATATTTATCAATATTTAAAAATGTATAGAATTTAATACTAAATAAAATATTCAACTTTTATTTACAACAAGCTGCATTTTTTATTTACCAATTTCAGACGATAAAAATCCAATGTTTTCTTGGTCGTATCGACTTTTATTATTTAACTTGCAAACTTTTCATTCTTTTAATTTAAAAACCTATTTTACTTTACGTATATTCGGAATAACTTTAATTTTAAATGTATGTATTAAATGTTGTTTTGTTAAACAAAGAAATATTTTTAATTTATTTGTTTAAATATTTAACGTTCTAGACAATAATTTTCCTAAAATCATTGCTTAGACTCTTTTTTTTTTTTTTTTTTTTTTTTTTTAACAGACAAAGCCATTTTGAGATTTTATGTTAAAAATTCATTCATAAATTTCAAGCTATTCTTTCAATCATGACAGATTAATGTAGTCTACGAGGTTTATTGCAAAATATTTTTGCTATAGTTTGTTTCGGTAAAGTCATGTACATTTAAAAAAATAGTCACAATATCATTTTAATTTTATTTTGGGAGAAAAAATACTAATTAGTACTCATAAGTACCATATCATTCTACGAAAAATATTGACTTTTACCCTAAAATTAAAATGACAATGAAACTTTTTTTAAAAACACAGATCTTTTTAATTAAAAATATGTGTATTTAAAAAAAAGTCTCATTATTATTTTAACTTTAGGGTAAAAGTCAATATTTTTCGTAGCATGATATGGTACTTATGAGTACTAATTAGTACTTTTTCTCCCAAAATAAAATTAAAATGATATTGTGACTATTTTTTTAAATGTACATGACTTTATCGAAACAAACTATAACAAAAATGTTTTGCAATAAACCTCGTAGACTTGATTAATTTGTCATGACTGAGAGAAAATTCAGAAAATATGCGCAAAAGATATGGAGATAATAAACATCTGCGCATATATGACGTCAAACCCACGTCATCCTCTAGTTATGCACCCCTGCCGCTAGATGGCATATGCCTTGACCCCGCCTTTTGCTTACGACAGATTCCAGCATTAAGTTGGTACGCTCTAGCAGCTCTGGTCGCAGCCCTGTTAATGCCTTTCATTTTAAAGGAATAAAGAGTTTATGAGAAACCTCTGATATTAACCACTTAACTGATCAATGAATTTGAAAAAACTTTCGATTAATGTCTTTTTTCTTCAGGTCTGTTACACAATTTTTTACCTTTTATCACCGGTTTTTCAAAACAGAAAATTTTGAATAATTGAATTAGAAAAAATGCTCTTATTAAATAATGAAAAATCTATACTAATAAAAGAATAAAACGCTGTTTCTATCTGTGTATGTGTGTGTCTGCTATAGCTGGCAAAATCTGCGGCACGTACGAGGTTCAAAAGTTTTTTGCAAACGGCACCAATAATATTTTAGTAAAGTTTTGTTTTACAATAAAAGATCACATTAAGGAATTCAAAATACCTAAAATATTCGTTGGTGAATTCCGGTGTCAGTCGATAATTTCTCATTTTACTACAGATTTTGCCTGTGCCGGAAAGGGTTAATTGAGTGATGGTTACCATTATTTCCGAATAAAAAATTAAGAAAATTTATTAAATTGCTATTTGCATCACCACTCCGTCAGGCAATATATCTACTGATAGATTCAAAATCGGTGTATCGTTCAGAATTATGTTTGTTTACGAAAGTATGCTCATCATGATGATGGGAAGTGAAACTGAAATATTCAGCAAAGCTTGCATTGCACGCCTTCAATGGCCGGCTGCAGGTAGCTGTGATCCGTTTCGGATGTTGTATGAAACATCATGCGAACCGTGGCAATGGAAAGTGAAACTAAAGTAGTTTATAACACATGATGATTAGTATATTTACTTTATAGTTAGTGTCAAATTAAAATTTGGTTATGGTTAGGTAATTGTTATGTTGCGATTAGGTTGCAATTACGTTACAGTTAATCGTATGTTATATTTAATTTCCCAATAAGTTGCAGTAAGGTTTAGGTTAAGCTGCAGTTATATTATAGTTAGATTACGGATAGGTTACGATAAAGTGACGGCTAGGTTATATTTATGTTATACTTAAGTTACGGTTAGGTTACGGTTAGGAATTTGTCTATAAAGTGAGCATTATGCATGATTTGATTTAAAATATAGACTTATTTTTGTACAATTGCACTGAAAATGTAAAATTATAACTAATCTTTTAGGTAACCATCGGGTATCGATTTCATTCGCGTATACTTGGATTTAAGAGAGATGTAATTAATTTGAAATTTAAAACTTTTTACCTCACTTGGGATTTCTATATGAAAAAAGTAATTAGTTACGTGACTTAACAGTGATTTTTACGTGTAAATATCAACACTTTAACGAGAAAACCAAGCAATTGTTGGATACATAATCCCTCACGCGTTTCCCATTGAAGTCATTTTGTGTACTTTTACAGCTAAATATTAGTTTTTTTCTTTTAACCGATTTTCTTCACAGTCAACGTCCACGTATTTCATATAATGTATTACCACATATCTCGAGTTAAAGATAAAATCATGCAAATTTCAAGTTCGTATAATATTATTCCGGACCCGGGCCTCGCGAGCTAGTCAGCTAGTTTACAATAAAATTTTACAGGTGACAATAATAAATTATGATTGGAATATGGATGCCTGTGTGGTAGGGGCAAATCGTGATTAGCAAAATCACGTTGCCCGTACGTCGTACGAACAAAACAGGGAGACGCTTAAAAAAATCACATTTGCAATATTACCTCTTTCATTCATACCGGCCTCATATGAGAACAGATAAAAAATGCCTTGTAAAGCAAGAAAATTTTCAGCATTCATTTATGAAGACCTGATTTGTGGATTGATTATAGATAGCATGCATTTGAATAATAAATTGGTTATAATGAGGGGTTCTCATATACAGAGTTCGCACAGTTCTGTCACTAAATTTTAAAAATATTTTCGAATTGTTTCACAGCAGAAAAATATCGTAAAACCTGCGAATGAAGGTGGGGATTACGAATGTTGTACTTTAAAAATTAAATGTAAATTTTATTAAATGTAAATTTTAAATTATTAAATGTAAATTTTATTTTTAATAGTGGTGCCAGAGTCCTTGGAAATTCCAAGGACTGTACGAACCTTGCATATATCATTAAAAAAGAAAGTAACGAAAAATAATGAATAATAATGCAAAATGATTTATGCATCAAAGAGTTAAAAATCAAATAAATATGTTTTGTTTTGTTTTTTAAATTTCTGACTGAGTGATTATATTAGACGCGCGCAGTACGTCTTAATTTCGTTAGCGCACATTAGCGGTATTTCCCTTTCTTGCAGTCGATTTCCAAAACAAAATTGACCTGCAAGTGCACGATATATAAGTTTTTTTTTTCACACGTGAGTATTTTTCTCATCTCCGTTCACGATTTAAGCCATGGGGAAAAAAAGAACAGCTACATGTAATTCTAAGATTCAGTCTTGACAGTGGACTACATTTTAAAGATTCAAATTTCCTGATTGGCACCTTTTTTATCTTAAATTTCCACTTACCGTAATTTCGGGTGTATAAGCCGCGGCTCAAACAATTCGTTTTGGACCCAGAAATCTTATTTAATGATTAAACACAAATATTTACGGCGATCTAAGTAGTAACATTCATTTAAAAAAAAATTCTGGGTCGAAAAAGAATTGTTTGAGCCGCGGCTTATACACCCGAAATTACGGTATTTAACGACATCTCAGTTATGACAAAAACAAGAAAAATTTTCCCTTAAAAAAAGTGATGCTAATGAAATCTCAAGTTCTACGATCACAAGGAATCCATTAGTCAGATGTTTTGCTGTTTCTATTATCGCAATTTAAAAGAGCATTTTATAACATTCATCTTTTATTTATTAGATGAATTTTATTGGACAATTTTCAACTTTTACTTAATGTGTTTTGCTTGCAGATTTAATTCATCCTAGATAGAACTATTAATATTTATAATAATAAATTATTTAGACAAAGTCTGTATTTGAATGCTCTATTTCGCATGAAACCGTTTAGTTGCATCCAATTATCATAAACTATATATGGCTAGGAATTCGAGAATCTGTAACGAACAAGAAAATCAACTTTTTATCCTCATGAACATCTGCTGTGCTGAATGATATATGTATGTTGATATATGTTATCTCCTTATAATAGATTTAAAATGGGTTTATTCTGTTTTAAAATATTACAGTCATTTTAATTATGCCTAAATAAGCGATGCAAATTCATACAATTTGTGCTAGATTTTACTTATCAAAACAATTTTTCATGTATAATAATAACCCGGACTTACGTCCTCTTGATTGTCATCACCACGCATGTACGTCGTCTGACATAGAAAATTAAATTCTTTAATTAATATAGACTTTATTTATATTTTCATTTTATTAACTATTTAGAAAAAGATAGTTGTTGTTATTGGTAGAGAAATTGGAATTCTAAAATATATCTGAATATTTTTATTGGTTGAATTCCGCAACTTATTTATTTTTATTTGTTTCCTGATTGGTCCAAGTTTAATATCCAAAAATGGAATACTTCTTTTTTTATTTTATTCGTTTTCTGATTGGTCCAAATTTAATGTCCAAAAATGGAATACTTCTGTTTTTTATTTTATTCGTTTCTGATTAGTCCAAATTTAATGTCCAAAAATGAAATACTTCTGTTGCCACAATGACAAAAAAATAATAAAACCTTTTAAAAAATAATTTAAAAACAAATTGTGATAAAGACTTCAAACAAATTACATTAAAAGGTGCATTTTTTTCTCTACGCAACGGTCAGGGCTCCCAAATGGTCCGCGAACAGAACATCAATATTTTTTAACAGAAAATTTCATAATAGATTGTTACTGAATATGCTCCAGAACTGACTTCAAGAGGTAGTTTCTTCGCGATTTGCAAGAAAAATCTAAAAGGAAAATTTCTCTAAGAAAATTCTTATGTTTAGTTGGCGGACCATTTGGGAGCGCTGAATGGTGTAAAAATTTTAAATGCACGATATTTGGAAGTTTAAAACTTTGCAATTCTGAAAATTGTAAAACTGAACTTTCATTTATAATTTGTTTGTGAAGGGACTAGGAATATTATTGTTTAATCCATGTCGTACGTAATAGGAGGCGTTCAGAAGTCAGTCTGATGAACTCCATCAAATAAAAATGCACATTTTAAACAGTTAAAGTAATATATCTATAATCTTCAGTTTTTTTTATTTTATCATTGGTCTAGGAATATTAATGTTTAGTGCATGGCGTACGTATTTTATGACTCGTTATAATCATCCTAAAAATGATGTTTATTATTATTATTAGTTTAAATATAGAATTTATTTATAAATCTTTAAAATTTGAAACTTTTAAAAATATCATTTTCCAAATAGTCGTTCTAATTTTTTAATTACAATTTTGTTTATTATTATTATTATTATTTTAACTCTTGATTCTATGAAGGGAAATTTCCACATGACAGCCACGTAATAGTGAAAAACAAATACGAAAACCTACAGAAAATTATTAGAAAACTCACTCCGCTTATACAAAGAGCTTATAAGAGAAAACAGGTCGGAAATTACACGTCAAGCGTAGCAAATGCGTTCGTACTAGAACGAAGATTTTAAAATTTTTAGATTTTGGTGTAATAGTACATAGTACTTCGAATACAGTATAGTAGTCGAAATCTTATGTGCCGCCCTGTAAATACTATCTGCTTTCTATTATGCAGAAAGTAACTTGTAACCTCAGCAACACATACCGATTTTGTAAAGTGTGAAATTGTTTAATATAATTAAAACGTGTGCCCAAACAATGTTTCACCCAATAATATTATGCAATGGAATAATTTGTGTGGTCCTGTAAATTAATAGCAAGTATTATTTCTATCACAAATTGTAAGTACAAACAGAATGTATAATTTAGTATATACTTCATATAAGCATAGAATTTTTTTGATGTTCCAAAGAGTGAAACACCATTAAAATGCACTTGAAACTATTTTTTTACCATTCGGCGTAATGTAATGGATTATTTTTAATTGTTCTTGTAATTAAACCATACATCCGATTTCCATAAAATGAAAAAAAAATCGACAACATATGCAATAATTATATATTTTAAAAATGTGAAACAATTCGGTAGGATAGTTTTGGCTCTGTTACATGTGGACAGACGGACAAACAGACCGACAGATGGACGGACCGAATGCCGACTATAGGTCCTTCGTATTTACATAATTACGAATGCAACTAAAAATCAAGAAAAAATTTTAGGTACAAACTTCCTTGCTAGATTTTTTTTGTTTTTTAGCATCTTCAAGCTCTTGAATGGGGTAGCTAGAAGAACATTAAATCGTTAATTAAAAACTTATTGATTTAGTCAAATTCTTAAGATTATTGTTTTTTCTTAAGAATTATTTTTGGAAATGTTAAATGTATTTAACATAATCCTTAAATACAATAGAATATGTTCAT
This sequence comes from Maratus speculifer, assembly GCA_964019185.1. Lineage (NCBI taxonomy): Eukaryota > Metazoa > Arthropoda > Arachnida > Araneae > Salticidae > Maratus > Maratus speculifer. Next base: position 203,014,762 of record OZ025303.1, read on the forward strand.
TAGATTTTAAAGTATTTTTTATTAATTATCATTTTCTGTTTATCTAAAGGTATCTCGACATACGTCGCTAGTCTTAGAAAAAATTGGTGACGTAAGCCGAGGTATTACTGCATCTAGAAATTTCACCATGTTCAAACACACCAAAACATACAATACCATGACATCAATACCACAAGCGAATTTTTCAAGGATTCTAGAATCCACATCCACACTGCGAGAGAAAACAAATTTAACTACTTAACTGATTATTTGTTTACCTACAAGAAATTAAAAATATGTGAATAACACTATTTTTTAAGCTAAAATATTCGTAACTTTTAGTCTAATTATTCTGCTATTAAATAGTATTTAATTCATAAAAACTAATGGTGTCGGAAAGCTTTAAGCCCTTGAAGGGCGATGATACCCACACAGCATCAATAATTCCAATCCCTGGTTGCCCCATTGGGCATCTGAAATTTAAAAAAAAACTAACGCCACACTTTTACTTCTTTAAAAATAGATTTCCTTGTAAATTACTGCTGTCAAACAATTATTTCTACATTTTATAAATACAAGTACCTTGCCCCTGAAAAGGTTAAAAGATGGATCAAACAAATTCTTCTTGCGTGTATGATGGATGGGCGAATCAGTTACCGTAATTTCCGGTGTATAAGCCGCGGATCAAACAATTCTTTTTCGACCTAGACATTTTTAAAAAATGAATGTTACTAGTTAGATCGCCGAAAATATTTCTGTTCAATCACTCAATAAGATTTCTGGGTCCAAAAAGAATTGTTTGATCCGCGGCTTATACACCCGAAATTACGGTAAATATATAAAACGAGTTTAACGGCTTCCATGATCTATCCATAACGTAATACGGGCAAAGTGTTTTTGCCAAACATCATTTGCCCGTATCACGTGCGGGCGTCCATATACATTACCATCATGATTTATTATTCTCATCAATAATTTTTTATCGTAAATTTTGCATCATTTAATTCGAGAATTTTTCTGATTCAATTAGGCAGAAATTTCTGTTTTGAAAAATCATTGATAAAAGATTAAAAATTCTGTAAAATACATGAAAAATGGGTATTGTTTTAAAATTATTTGAAAAATATTGATAAATTAAGTGTTTAAACATCTCTTTGGTTAGAGTCCCGAATGCAATCATCGAGGACTTTTTCTGAAACAGAGATTCGAGATACTGGAATTCTCGATACGACCGTAAGTGGCTTTGATGTTATAGAATTATATGTATTAATATGCAGCATTTAACCCCCTTCGCGACGGGAGCCGTTTGCGAAATTTCTAATGTTTTGTCACCGGTTTTTAAAAACAGAAATTTGTGCCTTAGTAAATCGAGAAAATGCTCCGATTAAAAAAAGCAAATTTTACAATAAAATTTTATTGGTAAGTATAAACAAGCCTTCTTAAGCCTTTTTTGCGGCACGTATACGTATCGCTCGTCCCCAAGGAGTTAAACTTTGTGTACAATTTTGTAGATTAAACTTACATAAAGTAAGGGCTTTATAGGTATTTTTCAACTAACTCTGTAAACTTTTATTTATTTTTTTAGTTATATATTTGATTTCTTTTCAGTTGTTGTATTGAATAATTTTATTGTGCTCATTTCATATTCGGCCTAAACAGGAAAACTAACGTATACGACAGTTAATTATGTAGAAATAATAAGTTTAAAAATAAATTATTACTTTTGTTAAGCTCGTTTAATTACGACAGAATATTCAAGACTAAATTTATTTATTTATTTATTTTATATCTCGAATGTCTGAATCCTGTACTTAACATTTTCATGAGTATTTGAATCTAATAGTATTTATATTCCAAATAGTAAAATTTATGGGGTTCTTTGTAATTTTATAAAGTAAATTAATGCATTATTTTTTTATTCATTGTATGAACTTACACGCGAAATTTGCATTTTGCACTAAATACGTTTGTCACTTCAAATTTATTTTACATAGAAAAGCATATTATATAGAAACAGTTGTCTAAATAAACAGATGCAGCAGAGATCCAAACTACAGATATTTTATAAAATTAGAATGTTTTTCAAATCCGAATGCGTCGAAAACTATTCGATTGATGGATTGCACTCCATGATTCATGTAATAAATGAAAGTATATTTTTTGCTGAAATTATGCAAAAATCTAAAATTTGTATTACTGGGAATGTATTTCAATACAAATAAATACCCCCTACGAAGAAGATACCGTGTATTTACAATAGCAAACTTCCACCAGTCAATTTCAATAAATATTTCCTTTTAATTAAACGCTGCTTTTATAAAGAATTATTATTGTGGATCAGACAAAATTTATTATTCCTTTTTACTTTTAGACGATTGTTGAATTGCTAATCATGCCCTGCTTGTAATACTGCTCCTGTCCTGTCAGTACTTCATTTAGTTACAGATTGCCAGATTGGAGCCCATTATTATTAAAAAAAGATAAAAAAACTCGCATTTATGCCAAAAAGATTTTGAAATTTATTTAATGTAGGCTTTTCTTGATTTCTTAAATTGAAAATTCTTTTAACCCTCTTGATCCCAAACCTCACGAAATATTTTGAGGTATTTTCATATATCATTATTGACATATATTCGTATATCTCAATTCCCACCAGAAAATTAAATATAGATTTATTTAATAAAAGAACAATCCGTACTTAAATAAAACAAAATTAGCCATTTCTGATAGCTTATTTCGCTATCTTTAACCATTTCTTTGATATGCCTTTAAGTCATACGGGAACGTGTTTTTGCGAATAATTATTTTCTCGTACGACGAAGGGACATCCATATTCTAATTGTAATTCATTATTATACCCAGTAAATTTTTATACCTAGTAATTTCTCCATTGCATATCATGTGTTACCAGTGAAATTCTGTCCATGAACTGTATTCTTTTGCTCACTTCATTTGATTTTATCTCTGCCTCTTTTTTTTTTTCAAAAATGCTTTTTCGGTGTATCTAACTTTATAAGCCAGTTTCGATTAGCCTCCTCCGTTCATTTCTTGCAATTACAAAAGTAACAATTTCACTTGGTTCACTTCTAATAACAGCTAGTGAAATCCAACTGTGTCTGAAGCATATTTATTTAATTCTCGTATCGTCAACAACTGCTGTGCAATTTTCATTCTTCGTCGTTTCGTATAGAATGTGTTTTCTGGTAGTATAAACAAAACGTTCATATCTTTGATGTTTTCTCATTCCGACCAACTTGCCTTGCAGTGATAGCTTTCGAAAGATCATATTCTTTGTACACAACATTTTTGCTTCTTCCTAGGTGAACAGTCACCACTGTGCCTCAACAGCCCGTTTTATTTATTTTTTACATTGTCAATAGCACTGAAAAATACAGATAAACATCCAACCACGTGAGTAACCCAATTTATTCTGCAAAATGAAACAAGAAAACTGACCTTTACCACATTTTAAGGTTATTTTTCCCTTGCTCCATAACAGCAGCTGAACATTGGCGTTTACAAAACAAAGATTCAGATTGACTGGTAGTAGCTGTTATTAGAATCCGTTTCTGTAATCCCACGTATCTGCATTTCTTTGTCTAACAGCAAGTAATTTATAGGATTCAAAAAATAACGTTTACAAAATGATATGACAAATAAAGCATACAACAAGGATAAAAAATCACATTGGAACATAGGGTTGCAAACTACTTATTGTGTCACAAATACAGGGTGTTTCATTCTAGCTACACCCAGTTTGAAAGTAATAATTTCAAGGCAAATAAAAACATTGTAATGAACATGCAACAACAGTAGCGGCTCGTCAGGGAGTGCTGCATCAGATTTTTCACACCACTAAAATTTAATAGAATCTTTCATTTTATTTATTCGATAAATTTTGTTGGTTAAATAAAACTGAAATAACCATACAGTTTTAGTGGTGTGAATAAATTGATACAGCACCCCCTGACCAGCCGCTACTGTGCAACGATATATAACTTATTCTGTGTGAAATGTCATATATTACGAAAAGATCTGGAAAACGCATTGCTTAAGCAATCAATGATATCGTATAAACTGATTATCACAGTCCAAAATCTAAGATGTCAAGTATAAATTGCTGGTGCGCATAATACAAACTTTTACCACTTTTGTTTGGTGTTATCACATTTAAAACAAAGGTGTGAATGTCTGTAAAATGTTCTATTATAATACTAGCTGACCCGCCCGGCGTTGCCCGGGTCCGTATTAACAATATTAAACGAACTTGAAATTTGTATGATTTTATCAATAACTGGAAGCATGCAGAAATGCATTGTCTGAAATACGTCGCAGCTGACTTTGTGAAAAATCGGTTTTAAAAACAACAACTAATATTAAGCTCTAGAAATACTTAAAATGAGCAATGAGAAACACGGGAGGGAACATGTATCCAACGATTGCGTTAGTTTCGTGTTAAAGTGTTGATATTTACCCGTAAAAATCACTGTTAAATCACGTAACTAATTATTTTTTTCGCATAGAAATCCCAAGTGAAAAATTTTGAATTTCAAACTAATTATATCATTCTTAAATCCGACTATACCGTGAATGAATCGATACGCGATGATAAAAGATTGGTATATAGTATTATAATTTCAGAGCCATTTAACAAAAGTGTATATTTTTAATCAAAGCATGCGTAATGTTGACTCTGTGGACAAATTCCTAACCGTAAACTTTTGTACCATAACCATAATCTGTCTGTAACCTAACTGCGACTTAACATTACCCTACCGTAACTTAAATATAACATAAATGTAACCTAGCCGTCACTTTGAAATATCAATATAGAAGCATCATTTAAGATTTTGCTTGAAAAGTTAACATTCTTTCGTTAATGTCTTAAAATCGTCTGCACTCTGAAATCTATATTTTAGACTAATATTTGTTATTTAAGTTTTCGCGCATGATTTTAAAAGAATGTTTTCATAAATATATTTTATATATTGACATAGAGTTATTAATATGTTGTTAAATTAAAAACATATTTTCATCTACGTTATAAAGTATTAAAAAGTTCTGAAAAAAAAAGAAAGCTTTTAGTAATACAATTTTTAGTTCAAATCAAATGTTTTCAATATTTTATTTAATTTTATTTTGACATTTAAATTATTTCGAATTTATCAATTTCAATTATTTTAAAAGCAAACATTTTTTAAAAATAAATAATATAATAGAAAAAAGACCATTTTAAAAAATTACTATTTCTTCATAAAATACGCTTCAGCTGTTATTCAATTCTTTCAATTCGTCTTATTAATACAAAATCCCTTCCACATGCTTTTGTTTGGGACATTAATATTTGAGCGATAAATGGTTTAATATTGCAACTCTTTTTTCGGTTTACTTCACCACCACCTATCTTTTTCCTCCATGGTTTGCAACCGCTGTGATAAAAAATCATTATTTAAACTGACAGTTTGCCAGTCTATGAATTTTAAAGGTCTGTTCCAGCTTTTTAAATTATTTATGCGAAAATTTTATGCAACCAACCAACCATAACTAAATGAAGAGAAAAAAAAGAAGAAAAAAGGCGATTTTTTATGAGAGTGATCTTTGGAATTTAATTAATTACTCAGTTAATAAATAGAATTTCGAAATTCTGAAGCTCAGGTGCATCAGGAGAGATATTGGGCTACTCTCATAAAAATTTTGAGCTTCGTACGTCCCATAGATTTTGCTAGCCATCGCAGACACACACACACACACACACACACACACACACACACACGCAGACAGAGCGATTTGTTATTTTATTAGTATAGATAATTCAGTTTTTTAGAACTTATTGCCGTCAACCCAAATTGAGTTAGGATGAAACACCCTGTATTTGTGGCTCAATAAACGGTTTGATGGTATATGTTTCGATGTTATTTTTTATCCCTGTCGTATTCCGGATTTTTCATATCATTTTGTCAACGTTTTTTCTTTAATCGCCCTGTATGTTTCTTTGTAATGCATGTATTTGAGTTATTTTTATTCATTTTTAAATTTAGAATTACATTTTCTATTATTTTTATATGAATTCTTGCACTTTGTGAAGATTAATAGATTGGATAAACATTAATATTTCATTAGGTTTACAAAATTTTGGTCAGCAGTATATATTCCATAAATTCGTTCAGTAATGTTAGATATTATAAACTACACGAAATTGTTCCATTGAATAACCTTTAACTAACTAGAAGCTCAATTTGTCATTCTCATAAACATTTGAAATTAATATTATATATTAAATTCTGATAGCAAATTCAGAACTATTTGGTATGGTATAAATTTTACGTTCAACAGAATTATATTGGAAAGTAAAGCAATACAATCTAATGGAAATTGGAAGTAGTTTTCATTTTGCAATAGAATTTTAAGTAGTTGCATAAACTTTCGAAATTTAATTTCTTTGGTTGCTCGTCTTTTATATATGTAGTTCAAAGAAAATCTTCATTTTCTATTAAATATAATTATTCTTCTTATTACCATATAATCCTAGATAGAAATAATGGCTTTGTGGCAGTATTTTCTCATATATAATTAACGATTTACATAATAATGGCTATGAAGAGAATTGGTATGAACATTAGTATTTTATTGCCTTATACATTTATTTATCTTAAGCACTTGGAAAAATAAGTTTAATCTGAAAATTTTCTTAAAAACACCACTTTTTCCTGATTCAGAGGATTTTCTTACTCACATATTGCGTATTCACACCCGAAATTTGTATTGGAATTATTTATATTTTTAAATAATAAACATTTCGTTATTAAAATAACCGAAATGTACTATTTAGATTTTTCTGGTATGAATTCCGATTCTCTAAATTACGCAGTTTCTGAAACGCAATTTTACTCTGTACATTTAAGTTATTTCGTCGACCCATTTTGACAAATTATATAAATTGCCACACTGCTCCTAAGTTATACAAATTTGGTATACCGTAATTTCGTGTAGATAAGCCGCAGCTCAAACAATTCTTTTTCGACCCAGAAATTTTCAAAAACAAAATGTAGCATTTTGTATCGCGGCATATATTTATCTTAAATTACTGAATGGATTTTCTGGGTCGAAAATGAATTGTTTGAGCTGCGGCTTATCTACACGAAATTGCGGTCGTTTTTATTTTAACCCTTTCCAGCACGGAGAAATTCTTTTAGTAAAATGAGAAAATATCGATATCACCGGAATTTATACAAGACATTTTTAGAAATTAAGAATTCCTAAATATAAGCTTTCAATTTAAAAGAAAAATTTTATTAAAATATTATTGGTGCTATTAACAAGTTTGGAATTAAAATTTAGGGTGCCCGGGACCGAGCAGACTGTGCCGGAAAGGGTTAAATAACGGAAGAACAAATAAATTAGTAAAAGATTAATAAAAGTACAAATTAAATGCCAATTAAGAATTACTTTATGATATACAAACATATGTATCGTGTTTAATGTCAAGTGAATGCGACAATTACGATAAACCATTATTGTCATTTAATCTTTTCCAGCACGTGTAAATTCTGTTGGTAAAATGAAAAATTATTGACTGTTATCGGAATTCACAAACGATTTTTTTAGAAATAAAAAACGCTTTAATTTGTGCTATGATTGCAAATGCAAAATTGTAGTAAAATATTCTTGGTTCGTTTAAAAGTGGTGGTACAGTGTGCCGGAAAGGATTAATCTTATAGTTTGACGATAGTTTTTTGGTCGACGGAATAATCAAGTTGTAAAAGAAACATCCTTATAACTCTAAAAATGATAAACCTATTAACTAGCAATTTACTGCTTCCGATGAAGTGTTTCATTTTCAATTGAAATATACATTTTAATTGAAATTTGAATGAAATATAGTGTCATGAAAAATCGAAGAGTATAGAAAATGGAATTAGAAATATCTCGGCTACTTATTATCCGATTAAATTCATTCTTTATGCAAAATTTATGTTTTTTTATTGTATTTTATAGCCCTTCATTAAAATAAAAAAAAATGAGAATTTTATATACCTTTCATCAGAATGAATATCTCGAGAATCCGAAAAAAATAATTCCGGATAACCGAGGTTACTGATATTCCATAGGATTTTTTCGATTATTACATACTAACTACACACCTAATTTCAAGTCTCTATCTCAATTTGTTCGGGAGATAGATCGTTTACAGCAGACAGAGAAACACACACACAGACGGACGGCATTTTTTTTTCTAAAAATATCCGAAAAAAAAATAATTCCGGATAACCGAGGTTACTGATATTCAATAGGATTTTTTCGATTGTTACATACTAACTACACACCTAATTTCAAGTCTCTATCTCAGTTTGTTCGGGAGACAGAGCGTTTACAGCAGACAGAGAAACACACACACAGATGGGCAGCAATTTTTTTTTCTAAAAATATAATGTTCGGCATCTTCAGTTTCTGAAACGAGTAAATCCGTCATTTTTTTCAAAACTATTGCAAGATTTTCCTATGCTAAGTGTGATGGGTTAATTAAGAATAGGGTTTTCAACCGTTAGTTTTTTTATGAGCTTACTGTAAAATTCTCATTCTGTTAGACATAGGTGCCAACCTGACATTGGTTATCCGTAATACATGCATTAATTTAACCCTGGTTTAATGAGTTTCTAACCAGAATTTTTTTAAAGAAATGAAATTAAGTATGTTACACTAACAATCCTGAAATTAAATAAATAAAGATTCATGATATATATTTTCTGGTTTGAAATGGCGCTAACCTGGATCAAATTAATCCAAGTATTACGGAAGATTGGTTGAAAGTTGGCAGCAATGGTTATATAACCTATTGATTCTTCCAATGACTGTAAAGCAATTGATCATTCTGAAACTCGTTTAAGATTTGAAACAAATTCCGTTTATATCAATAAATTATGTGGACAAGGCCTCTCTTCAAACAAATAGATGTTTCGAATGAAATCGTTTAATTATTAAAAGCTGTTTGAGATTTTAGATCCCAGTTCCATTCATTAACGATAACTGCAACCTCATTCGCAAGAATATTTGTAATGAATAACATAAACGTTTCTGCTTATAGTGTATTTCAAATAGCTTTGTTTTGCACAAATACCGAATTAATTAGTTACATTCTAAAGGAGATCAATAAAACTTTTGTAAGTGTTTGAAGGTTAACTTGTTTCCGTATTTGCCCGTACGTCATACAGGCAACGTGTTTTTGCCAGTCATGATTTACCCGTACTATGAACGGAGATCCATATTCCAAATATGACTTCTCACCTGTAAATTTTTATTGTAAATTTTGAATTATTTAATCAGTGCACTTTTGTGATTCAATTAGGAAAACAATTCTGTTAAAGACACGAAATAATAGGCATCTTTTGAAAAAATTTTAAAAAGTATTGCTCATCTAAATGAAAGTTTAAAAAAAATATGCAGTGTAAGATATAAAAGTTGGAATCACAAACAAACCAGCGTATTCTAATTTCGTCCACCGAAAAAAGGCTTTAAAATCAAGAATAACCAGATTTAACGAAAATTCTTTTTATTATAGGATGCATTAAGTCACAATTTTTTAAGATAATTAAGATAATTTAATGAGAGATTTTTTTGTAAATCCTACAACTGAAATTTTGCTATTTAATTAGTTCTATAGCTGCTAATTAAACAGCAGTATACTTAATTGTGCTTTATACTAATTAAATAATAAATAAAAACTTTCACACTAAATAGTGGTGTCAGTCCCCTTGAAAATTTACTAGAAAGAATTTCTGCCTTCATATTATTATTAGAACATATTAGAACATTGCTGGAATGACATCCCAGAAAAAAAAGTTCACCAGAATGTTTTGTTTTCTTTCATTTGCTAAATATCCAAATAACTGTATTTTCTAAACTACTTCAGGAGCAGTAGGATGAATTATATCCCACCTTATACTAATTAAGATCTGCACCAGAAAGTTTAAATTTTTACTCTTATAACTTTGATTACAGGAACACAATTGTTTTTTTTTCTGAAACTCTTAAGGTAGTTGACAAATTCCATGCTCAACAACAAGAACCAATCTGCAACTTTTGCTGATTATTTTTAGCGTAAAGTTAAAAATTAGCATGTCTAACCGTTAAAGTGAATAGAAATCGAAAAGAGTTTTCCTTTTTTAAAATAAATAAATTATTATCGAGTTATATGTCATTTTTTATCTATGTCGATCAGAATTTCCCAATTCTCGCTCTTTTGTATGGAAAATTTGGCTTAAAACGTTCACCTTGACAATAATTTCCGTTGCCTTTATGATATAAGGGAATACTCATACGAGTACATAGTTTTTGAATGAGGATATCTACAAATTTCGTACATTTTCAAGCAAAAATGAATTCAGAAATGTATCAGAAGCAGCTCTCTTGCCTATGAGAACAGTCCTAATTAATATTTTCATCTAACTAAATAAAATGTATGTTATAGAAACGACGTTTAATAAGTAAAAGAATATGTATTTCCTACGTTACATTATCTTTAAAATATTGATAATATCTGTAAAGTATTTAAAAATAATTTTCTGAGTATTAATTGAAAAACTCTATCATATCTTATTTTATTACTTGAGTACTTACTTAAATTCATTTCTATTCAAACAATGTAAATGACACCCAAAGATAAACTGATAATACAAAAACACTAAGAAATATTACGTATCATTAACTTTTACACCGATAAATTATGTGTGATATTTTCATCTCATTAATCATTATCTGTCATATACCAAAATAGAAGTGTCATATACAAGGTTCCACTCAGTCGGAAATATTCAAATTTGCCTTTGTGAATAAGGGTCAAAATAGTCAAAATGAATTTATTTAATGAATAAAAGTTTTATAAAAAGTTTTTTCACTTTTTGTATTTATTTGTTAACACGTGAAAAAGCAAATAATTTCAATAAATTATTTTGATAAAAATATTTTGCATTCATTATTCTTCTCGCGGTTTTAGATGCAATTGTCGATAACATTTATTATTATTTAAAACTAACAAAATATAAAATACGGAAAATTTTTGAAATTTTTTGCGGAGAAATTAATTTAAATTGCTTACGTGTTCAATATTTTCTGAAAAAATATTTGATTTTACATTAAAAAAATCATTCGATTACATAATTGAACGAAAATACATACAAATTTCATATATTAAACGGCACAAGTAAAAGAAATAAGAGAAAAAGAATATTTCCTACACTAAAGCATCCTATGACATTTAGTTAACCCTTTCCGGTGCAGTGTGTCCGGTCTGGACACACCTAATTTTAATTCTAAACTTGCAATTGGCACCAATAATATTTTCATAAAATCTTGCTTTTGCAGTAATAGCTTAAATTAAGGAGTCCTTGATTTCTTAAAAAGTCGTTTGTAAATTCCGGTATCAGTCGATAATTTCCCATTTTACTAACAGAATTTGTCTGCGCCGGAAAGGATTAAACGTAACTTTCTAAGCATTGATTCAAAAACTATCTTTATCACAGCTTATTTTATTATTTTAATACGCACATCCATTCATTTCCATTCGCAGGACGTAAATGACACAAAAATATAAGCAGATAACTCAGAAACACTAAGAGATATTTCATATCATTAACTCTTACCCCCATAAAATATGTGAGATACTTTCATCTAATTAATCATTATCTGTCATATACCAAAGTAGAAGTGTCATATGAAAGGTTCCGCTCAGTCGGAAATATTCACATTTGCCTTTATGAATAAAGGTCGAAATGGTCGAAATAAATTTGTTTAATGAATAAAAGTTTTATCATATTTCTTTTTGTATTTATTTCTCTGTACGTGGGAAAACAAATAATTATAATAATAAAATGTTTTGATGAAACTTAAGTATATTCATTATTCTTCACCCAGTTTTAGATACAATTGTCAATAATATTTATTATTATTTAGAAACATAAAATAGACGAAATTTTTTGATATTTCTTACTGCGAATTTGGTCCAAAACGCTTACGTGATAATAGTATTTCTTAAAAAAGTTTTGTTTTTACCAAAAACAGAAAAAAAGTCATTCAATTGCATACTGTTTGAATAAGGATACCTACAGATTTCATGTATTTCGAAACAAAAATGGATTTCGAAATGCGTCAGATAGTAAATATTTTAGGTATGAGAATAACCTCAATTAATGTACTCGCCTACTGATAAATCATTTGTTATATAAATGGTATAGGTAAAATAAAGGGAAAAAAAGGTTATTTCCTACACTAAATCATCTACAGCATTTAGTTAACCCATTAATGCCCAAATTATTTCTTCAATAAAAATGAAATTTTGGGTTTCCCACCACTTTTAAAAGAAGAATAACTTTTATCTTAATTGATTAAGGAATTTGTCTCTTAAAAGATAATGTTTATTTATCTTTCTATTTCCTGGTGTGAAAAGTACTCTCTTTTCCTTTTTTTGTAATCGTGCCTAAAAAGGGACGCTAGGCACTAATGGGTTAAACATAATTTTCTAAGTGTTGATTGACAAACTATCTTTATCACATCTTAGTTTATTACTTAATTACGTACAATTATTAATTACCTATCGTAGATGTAAATGGCACCCAAAGATAAGGAGATAATAGAAAAACACTAAGAAATATTACATATTATTGACTTTTGCCTCGATAAATTATGTGAAATAGTTTCATCTCATTAATCACTCGCTGTCATATGCCAAAGTAGAAGTATCATATAAAAGGTTCCACTCAGTCGGAAATATTCATATTTTCCTTTATGAATAAAGGTAAAAAATAATTTGTTTAATAAATAAAAGTTTTATTAAAAAAATTTCATTTTTTGTATATTCATTTGTGGGGTATATGAAATACTAAAAATTAGAACAAAATGTTTTGATGAAATCCTTTTGTATTCATTATTCTTGCTCGAATATAGATATAAATGTATATATTAAATATTAATATTGTCTATAATATTAAATCTTATTTAAAACTAACTATTTAAATATATAAATATAGTCTATAATATTAAATATTATATAAAACTAACATAAACATAAATAGGCGAATTTTTTTAATACCTTGCCCAGACAACTGTTCAAAACGTTTACATGTTTATTACTTTCTGTAAGAAGTTTAGCCTTTACCAAAAAACAAAAAAGTCATTCGATTACACTATATTTCAGTAGGGATACCTATAAATTTTATGCATTTTCGAGCAAAAATAAGTTCCGAAATGCGTCAAAAAGTAGTTCCTAGAGATATTAGAGCAACCTAACTAAAATAACATACATAATAGAAACAACATAAGTAAAAATATATCTATATATATTTTCTACGCTAAATCATCCTATAACATTTAGTTGAAATAAAATTTTCTTAGTGTTAATGAACTATATTTGTAACATCTTTTTTTTATTACTTGAGTAAGCACAACAATTCAATTCCACAAATTCATTGTAAATGACACCCAAAGATAAGCAGATAATTCATAAACACTAAGAAATATTAGATATCATTAACTTTTACCTCGATAAAATATGCGGGATACTTTCATCTCATTAATCATTATCTGTCATATACAAAAATAAAAGGGTCATATAAAAGGTTCCGCGCAGTCGAAAATGTTCACATTTGTCTGTATGAATAAGGGTCAAAATGGTCGAAAACTATTTAATGAATAAAAGTTTTATAAAAAGCACTTTCATTTGTGGGTACGTGAAAAAGCAAATAATTAAAATAAAATGTTTTGATAAATCATTTTGTATTCATTATACTTCTCCCGGTTTTAGATAGTATTGTCTATAATATTCATTAGATTTTAAAACTGAAAGAAACATGAAATAGGCGAGGTTTTTTGATTTTTTTTTCTCAGCAATTGGTCCAAAACGCTTACGTGTTTAATATTTTCTGTAAGATGTTATGCCATTCCTAAAAAATCAAAAAACTAAAATTATTCAGTCACATGATACCGTAATTTCGGGTGTATAAGGCGCGGATCAAACAATTCCTTTTCGACCCAGAATTTTTTAATAAACAAATGTAACTACTTAGATCGACGTAAATATTTGTCTTCAATCACTAAATAAGATTTCTGGGTCCAAAAAGAATTGTTTGATCCGCGGCTTATACACCCGAAATTACGGTAATTGAATAATGATACCTACAAATTTCATGCATTTTCGAGCAAAAATGAATTCCGAAATGCTTCAGAAAAAAGTGCTTTTAGATACGAAGACAGCCTCAAATAATTTACTCGAAAAATTATTTAAACATATATTATACAAACAGCATAAGTAAAAGAAAAAAATTAAAAAAAACACTATTTCCTACACTAAATCGTCCTAAAGCATTTAGTTAAACAAAATGTTCTAAGTGTTAATTGAAAAACTATCTTTATCGCAGATTTTTTATTACTTGAGTATGTTCAACCATTGAATTCCATTCGCAGGAAGTAAATGACACCGAAAGATACGCAGATAATACAAAAACACTAAGAAATATTACATATCATTAACTTTTAACTCGATAAAGTATGTGAGATACTTTCATCTCATTAATCATTATCTGTCATATACAAAAGTAGAAGTATCATATAAAAGGTTCCACTCAGTTGAAAATATTTACATTTTCCTTTATGAATAAGTGTAAAAAAGAATTTATTTAATGAATAAAAGTTTTATATTTTTTTCTTACTTTTTATATTTATTTGTGGGTATATGAAATACAAAAAGTTAGAACAAATTGTTTTGATAAAGTCCTTTTGTATTCATTATTCTTCTCCCGAATATAGATATAAATGTATATATTAAATATTAATGTTGGCTATAATATTAAATATTATTTAAAACTAACAAAAACAGAAAATAGGCAATTTTTTTTTCTTGCCCGGACATCGGTCTAAAACACTTACGTGTTCAACATTTTCTGTAAGAAGTTTTGCCTTCACCAAAAAAAACAAAAAAAAAAAACGTCATTCAATTACATTATATTTGAATAAGGATGCATACAATTTTTATGCATTTTCAAACAAAAATGAGTCCAGAAATGTATTAGAAAGTAGTCCTTTAGAAATGAGAACAACTTCATATAATCTACTTGTCTAACTAAAATAATATGCATTATAGAAACGATTTATCGTAATTTCCGGCTTATAATTTGCAGATTAAAAATTCTTTCTCGACCCAGAAATTTTATTTAGCAATTGAAGACAAATATTTACTGAGATCTAAAATTATAAATTGAGTAGTTTTATATAATACTTTAGACCAGGGCTGTTCAACGCGGTGCCCGCGGGCGCCATGGCGCCCTTTTGAAGATTACCCATTACAAGTCTTTTTTTAAATTTTTAAATACAATTCCCTTGTAAAGGACACTTTATTTAAAATCCTGTATATTTTCAAGAGAGATGTTTTAAAAATAACTACAAGTGTATTTCATGTATTAACAATTATAACGTACTCAACGAAATGCAACAGCAGTATTTTTTTAAAACTAATCAGGTGCTGTTGCATTCCTTTACTAATTTATAGTTATACTTTATAAATCTTTTTATGGAAATTATACCGATAGGAATTAATAAATTTTGGCAACAATTTTTTAAGTTAAGAAGTAAAATATAGAAAAAAATAAGCTATCCTTTTTCTTACTGCATGATTGTTCAGCATTTTTGTTATTGGCGTCGTCATTTCACTGGCCATTAGGCTGTTTTATAAGAGGCATAAAAGCTATCTTTTTCTCCCCCAGACCATTGAAACTTTAAGTAACTTTGTCTTTCAAAAGAATCTGTAAAATCGTGTGAAATGATTTCCATCAATGAGAACTCTTTAAGGCTCTCTCTTTGGAACCACCCATGACTTTGTTTCTGTACTTTTTATAATGACTAATTTACACCCCCCAAAAAATTATAGTTATTGCAGAATACTTGCGTCCCCAAAAAACCCAACAATATCTCCGATTACCATTTTATTTTAATAATAGATATTTCATTTTATGGCTCTTTCCAATTCAAAAATATTTGAGATAACCCCTCGCAGAAAGATGAATTATTCGAAATGTATAACAATTTGCTGTTACTTTTTTTTTTACATGGCATTTTAGATTTATAGAGTCATTAGGACTCATTTGCATATATATATACTACTAAATGCTACTACTACTACTAATATTACTACTAATATTAAAAAATGATGTTTTTGCATGTTTTGAGTCATGTTAATAATTGCGCCCTTCATTGCTTACCAAATGCTGAAATGCGCCCCTGCTTAGTAAAAGCTTGGACAGGCCTGCTTTAGACTATTAGTCACCTGTGACCACACGGTCTAGATGAAACGTTCATAAGTAGACACCGGTGTTAAAATTTATTTTAAATATTTAAATTCTCCAAAAGGTTATTTTATTTAGAAATTTTTCGCTGAAAATTGACTGTTTGATCCACGGATTATACTCCGGAAATTACGGTTTAAAAAAAATTAAAATTTATTATTTTAAAAAAAATCTACATTAAACAGGCTTTGAACGCTCCAAGGATTTCTTACCAGAATGTTTGTAAAGTAATATTTGCCTTATTTAATGGGGGGGGGGGGGAAATCTATTTTTAGGTATAAAAACCAGTACTTTACGACTTTTCTAGTGCAAAACCACCTAAAATCCCAGGAATCCCCTGATGCACACGAACCTTGTTACAGCATCCTATAACATTTAGTTAAAGAAAATTTTCTAACTGTTAATTGAAATACTATCTTTATCACATCTTTTTTTTTACTTGAGTACGCACAATTATTCATTTCCATTCGCAGGATGTAAATGACACCGAAAGATAAGTACATAACACAAAAACACTAAGAAATATTAAATGTCACTAAGTTTTTACCTCCATAAAATATGTGAGATACTTTCACCTCATTAATCATTTTCTGTCATATACCAAAGTAGAAGTGTCATATAAAATGTTCCGCTCAGTCGGAAATATTCACATTTGCCTTCATGAATAGGGTATCAAAAAGAATTTATTTAATGAATAAAAGTTTTATATATTTTTTTCACCTTTTTGTATTTATTTGTGGGTATATGAAATACAAAAATTTAGAACAAATTGTTTTGATAAAATTCTTTTGTATTCATTATTCTTCTCCCGAACATAGATATAAATGTATATATTAAATATTAATGTTGGCTATAATATTAAATATTATTTAAAACTAACTATTTAAAAACATAAATATTGTCTATAATATTAAATATTATTTAAAACTAACAAAGACATAAAATAGGCATTTTTTTTTTCTTGCCCGGACATCGGTCCAAAACACTTACGTGTTTAACACTTTCTGTAAGAAGTTTTGCCTTCACCAAAAAATAAAAATACATCATTCGATTACATTATATTTGAATAAGGATGCAAACAATTTTTATGCATTTTCAAACAAAAATGAGTCCAGAAATGTATTAGAAAGTTGTCCTTTAGAAATGAGAACAACTTCATTTAATGTACCGTAATTTCCGGCGTATAATCCGCGGATCAAACAATTCTTTTCGGACCCAGAAATTTTATTTAGTTATTGAAGCCAAATATTTACGGCGATTTAAAAAGTTACATTGTATTAAAAAAAATTTCTGGGTCTAAAAATGATTGTTTGATCCGCGGATTATACGCCGGAAATTACGGTACTTGTCTAACTAAAATAACATGCATTATAGAAACGATTTATCGTAATTTCCGGCTTATAATTTGCGGACCAAAAATTCTTTCTCGACCCAGAAATTTTATTTAGCAATTGAAGATAAATATTTACTGAGATCTAAAAGGCTATTTTATTTAGAAATCTTTTGCTGAAAAATGACTGTTTGATCTACGGATTATACTCCGGAAATTACGGTTTTAAAAAAAATTAAAATTTATTATTTAAAAAAAAATTCTACATTAAACAGGGTTTGAACGCTCCAAGGATGATTTACCAGAATGTTTGCAAAGTAATAATTTGCCTTATTTAATGGAAAAAAAATCTATTTTTAGGTATAAAAACCAGTACTTTACGTATTTTCTGGTGCAAAACCACATAAAATCCCAGGAATCCCCTGATGCGCACGAACCTTGTTATATATCCTATAACATCTAGTTAAAGAACATTTTCTAACTGTTAATTGAAATACAGTCGGCTCTCGTTAATTCGAACTCGTCGGGACCACAAGAAATGTTCGAATATCCGAAGTTCGAATTATGGAAAGTATGAGAGGAAAACATTCTTAATATGGTACCATTACAAAGTAATTAATGTTATAGTGTTTTTTAAATTTATTATGTCTGTTATCATCAGAATATGACTTAATATTAAATTAGAATGTATAAATACATAAACTAATTAAAAGATCAGAAACAAACACTATGGAAGAAAAATTTGAAGCGTCACTGATGGACAGACAGGGCACTTAGAAAGTGGATATAAATGCATGGGATTATATATATACTTGTTCGGAACAATTTTCACAAAAATCAAAGAAAGAAAGTAATTCAAATGATCTGAAATCCGTGAGAAAGAAATGAAGAATAAAAAATCGGAATTCTCGTTAGTTCGAATTAAACGATGTCAAGAAAAAATGAGTTCGAATTAATGAAAAAGTTTAACGCTATTCTGCCATTGAAAATTCCGGGACTTCATGTTTAGTTCGAATTAACACTAGAACCGCCATTAGGGGTCAAAATGACCCCTGCCAGATTGATAACTGTCGATTCGAACCAGAATTTTTTTTCGTAAGTTTTGTTAAGTGTATGCAGCAGAAAAATAGACTAATTATATAAGTTAAATATTTTAAAATTAAAATTCTGGTGAGAAACACTTTTTATAAAAATTTAGTGAAATACCCGGCTGTTCTAGTGTTAAGCGAAAATTCGAATTATCCGATTTCGAATTAACGAGAGTCGACTGTACTATCTTTATCACATCTTTTTTTTCATTAATTGAGTACGCACAATTATTCATTTCCATTCGCAGGATGTAAATGACACCGATTGATAAGTACATAACACAAAAACACTAAGAAATATTAAATGTCATTAAGTTTTACTTCCATAAAATATGTGAGATACTTTCACCTCATTAATCATTATCTGTCATATACCAAAGTAGACGTGTCATTTAAAAGGTTCCGCTCAGTCGGAAATATTCACATTTGCCTTTATGAATAGGGTTTCAAAAAGAATTTATTTAATAAAATTTTGTTTTATAAAAAATTGCGATAAAAGGCGAATTTCATTCGAGTACACATAGTTTTTCAATGATAATACCTGCAAATTTCGTAACTTTTCGAGCAAAAATGAATTCAGAAATGTGTCAGAAAATAGCTCCTTTGAAAATGAGAACAACTCTAATTAATGTTTTCACCTAACTATATAAATCATTCAATATACAAATGCCATAAGTAATATATACATGTATATATGTATAGATAGATAGATATCGTACACGACATTATTTTATGAAAAATATTTAAACATAATTTTCTAAGTATTAAGTGAAAAACTATTTTCACCACTTCTTATTTTAAGTACTTGAATTACGTACTCAAATTCATTTCTATTCACAGTATGTAAATGACACCAAAAGTTAACTTATAATAATAAAAAAAAATAATAAAAAACTAAGAAATATTACATGTTATTAACTTTTACATCGATAAAATGTATGTGATACTTTCATCTCATTAATCATTATCTGTCATATGCCAAAGTAGAGGTGAAATATAAAAGGTTCCGCTCTGTCGGAAATATTCACATTTGCCTTTATGAATAAAGGTCAAAAAGAATTTATTTAATAAATAAAAGTTTTATAAAAAGTTTTTTCCCTTTTTGTATTCATTTGTGGTTTTGTGAAAAGGAAAATAACTAGAATAAAATCTTGTGATAAAATTTAAGTATATTCATTATTCTTCTTTCGGTTTTAGATACAATTATACCATAATATTTAATAGTATTTACAAATAACTCAGATATAAAACAGGCGAAATTCTTTGAAATTTCTTCCCGAGAAATCGATCCAAAATACTTACGTGTTCAATATTTTCTGAAAGAAATTTTATTTTTATGAAAAATTAGATACGAAAACAGTTCTATTAAATGTTCGTGCCTAACTAAATAAAAGATACGTTATGAAAGTTCATAAATAAAAATAATTTCCTACGCTAAATTACCTTATAAAAAATATCTAAACATAATTTTCTGAGTATTAATTGAAAAATTATCACATCTTTTATAACTTGAGTACTTACTCAAATTCATTTCTATTTACAGCATGTAAATGATACCGAATGATAAGGTGATGATACAAAAACATTAAGAAATATTGCGTGACCTCAATGTGATATTTTACCTCAATAAAATATGTGAGATGGTTTCATCTCATTAATCATTATCTGTCACATATCAAAGTAGAAGTGTTATATAAAAAGTTCCGCTCAGTCGGAAATATTCACATTTGCCTTTATGAATAAAGATCAAAAAGAATTTATTTAATGAATAAAAGTTTAATAAAAAGTTCTTTCGCTCTTTGCATTTATTTGTGAATACGTGAAAAAAGCAAAATACAATAAAATGTTTTGATAAAGCCAGTTCATATATACTATTCTATATGACTTATTTTTTCTGTTTTAGATGCAATTGACTTTAATATTTATTAATTTTTGAAACTAAAAAAATATGAAATAGTAGAAATTATTTTCAAATTTTAATTCACGAAACATTTAATAACATTTTAATAATGGTTGGAGAAAATGTGACAAATATCCTCTTCACAACTTCCAATTTTAATGCTATTTACCAACCACTGTTTTAAATCAGAAAACATTATCTTACGTAATCAATACTTGTGAGTCGTAATGTCACCATTTTTAAATCGTAAAAATACTTTAAATTGCTGCATTTTAACTCCTTAATGGTCGCATTAAATTATGGTTTAAAATTTGAAATTCATTATTGTCACCACTTTTGTAAAAAAAAAAAAAAATCAATTTATTTAATGCAAAGTTACATGATACCAGAATAAAACCAATTACAGAATTTTATACAACTGGTGGGAATTCTGAATAAAAGCCTTTAAGCTTGTTGCCCGTGAATATCTCGGGTACGACGATTAAACGGTTAAAATACCAAATTACTCAAGAATGGTATTGTTCCCGCAATTTTGAAGTTAAAATATCAATACATTAGGGTTTGTATAGATACAGTTAGTTTTCTAGGTCAAAAATCAGTATTTAAAAAAAAATAATCTGGTTCAAAACCACGAAATTTCGCCTTATTTAACACCATGAGGGATGGTGGGATATATTATATCCCACGTAAGTTTAATTAAGATTCGTACCAGAAAAGGTTTTGCTTTTACAATTTTGAACTAAAAGAGATGATAAATTATTATCCTCCTGTAGAAATATTTTTCTTTTCTATTTTTCGGTGAGAATTTCAGCATTACACAAAGGCTACTGTAAATTTACGCGCATTCGCCGCAGTTCAGATAACTCGATTTCCGACCGCAATTTGTTTTAAGTAAAATGTTACTTGATGTTGCTTAGCATTTATTTGACTTCATCTTTTAAATAAAATTTACGGTATGTAAAAGAATTAATCATGCCGCAGCGTACACGTGGGAAATTACCTAATTTCCATAAGAAATTAGCGTTTAGCATTAGAGTAAATTTCTTTAAGAAGTTACTGTTACTGAAGAATTTTCTAGTCTTGAAATTTCAAGACGAACCCTAGTAAGTATGTTTTTTAACACCCCTAGTTCGAACTCATAAAATTTCGACTGATTTATAAAGAAATTTTCTGTAGGAAAATATTGGTACAATAAAATTCCCAGGTCTGGAAGTTTTTGACCCATATGTATCCCGTTACTTTGCATTTGAGGAGTTCCTCAGTATAGAGGTCTTCACGGGCCCGGGCTTGGCCCGTGGCCCGTACCCGGCCCGGCACGTGGGCCGGGCTGGGTCGACAAAAAACATAAACGGGCCGGGAAAAAAATTGAACTGGCCAGACGGGCCGGACCGGGCCGATAAAAAGAATTTTCAGGCCTGCCGGCCCGTTCTGAAGATTTAGCAGAAACGATAAAACATGAGCTATTTTCAACGAAAATGGTTTTAACGAGAATAAATATAAATGTGGCCATACTAGTTTGACAGCATCAATATAAAAATGCACAGTGTATCGGCATCGGAGAATTACATTATGTGTAACCCGTTTTAATATTTTTTTAGCTGACTCATGCCGGTCCGAGATCACGCTTGCATTATTTTTCAACATATAGACTGGCCGGACCGGTTCTAGACTTAATAATTGGCAGAAAACGTGATTTGTAAAATTATTAACAACGATAAAGAACTTATGTTAGCTTAGTCTTCGGATATATACTTCTTGATGATTTTTAAATTAATTTCTCAATAATGCTAAAGTTTGACACATTTTCTGATTAATTTTAAATTGTAAAAGTATAAAAGTGATAAGCCTAACTATTGAAGGAATTTGGAATCGAATAGCGTTTTTCATTTTTGGTAAATAAAATACTTGTATAACCTTGTTGAGATATAATAGTTTCTCAAATGATTGCAGGTTTTTCTCCCTTCCCTTGCTATTGCTTCCGGAAATTCTATTCAAAACGCTAATTATGACAGTATTTTATTTGTTTGCAGTGTTCTTAAATTGCTTGTATGAAAAAATGGCTAACGTCATTCGATTATATAATTTCTGAATAAAGGTATCTGCTAATCTTATGCGTTTTTGAGAAAAAAAATGAATTTAGAAATGTATCAGAAAGGAGCTTCTTTGAATTTAATAATGAATTTGGATTTGAAATCTATAATAAAATGATATAGAAATATATTTATAAATCTTCTTTTATTAAACAGCTTCAAAATTAACGATGTTTTTAGCTTTCTTTCTTTTTTCTTTTATTCTAAGCCATATTAATTTTTTAATGAATCTTTATTCGAATGTTGAAAGCCTAAGAATCTAAGTAATCATTAATGTTGTTAATGTGTATTTGCTGTCAAATATACTGTAAAATCATTCCATAGATATGTATGCAGTATTCTTTAAAGGAATCTTAGTTATATGATAAAAATCTGAATTTTTTAGAAATCGCAGAAATTGTAACGGGCCAAAACGGGCCGGGCCGGCCCGGGACTGTTTTCGCTGACTTTTGTACGGGCCGGACCGGGCCTAAAATATAAAAATTTAAACGGGCCGGGCCGGGCCCGGGCCTGGAAATTCCGGCCCGTGCAGACCTCTACCTCAGTAAATAAAAATAAGCACCAAACTTATAATATTATTTTCTTTTATTTACTCCTGAACTTTTTTTACATTCTACTCACACCACTATCTTCAGAAAATAAATTTTTATTTTATTATTATTATATTTTATTTAGAAATGTTGCAAAATGCATGTGATAAATTCTGGTTATAAAATAGTCTGCGAGACATAATTCAAAAATTAGTCGTCGGTGGCAGCCCTATTTATTACAAAAAATATTAAAACGATCCACATTCTCTCAAAAGATGGCAGAGCTATTTCGGGTTACTCCTAGTGCGATTTAATCCAAATGCGCCTAAAATTTAAAAAAGAAACGTCATAGCTCCAAAAGTGACAATTGTTGCTTAAGCCATTCGTGCCCAGCATCTTTTGCGTAAATTTTATTTGGTTGGCACCACTATTTTTAGAAGATTTAAGTTTAGTTCATTAATCACGAAAATGCATCATTTAAATAAAATAATTATTGCTTTTCTTTTTTACTGGTGTCAAAAACAGTGCTGAATGCATCTTTTAAAGCGTCCCTAAAAAGCGATGCTAGGCACTAATGGGTTAACATTATATACTGCCGAGCACCTCATTTTGTCTTTTATTTTATATAATCTATTAGAAACAAATTCTTAGCCGCTTCCCCGATTTGCCATACCTCATACGGGCAGTGTGTTTTTCCAATCATTATTTACCCGTATCAAGTATGGGCATCCATATTCCAATCGTGATTTATTATTGTAAATTTTGCATTATTTAATCCAAGCCATTTTTCTGATTCAATTAGCCAAAATTTTCTGTTTTAAAAAACCGGTGATAAAAGAATAAAAATTCTGCGTACGACATAAAAAAAACAGACATTGTTTGAAAGATTTTTTTTTTCAAATATATTGATCAGTTAAGAGGTTATTTTGTGGTTCAGGTTATTTTGTGGGTAGCTTTGTACTTAGAAAAAGACGCACGCTATGAAAAAGTGATGATTGAATAGAAAATCTAATACTGCGCAAAAAATTACGAAGTCTTTTCTAATTATTTCACCTTTTTTCGTCTTTGTATTTAATTTAACCAATGAATTATCGAATTTCAATATCAGCATAATTTTGAGAATTATCCTATACGCAGAAAACAATTTACACTGTAAAAAAAAACCGGACGATTTTACGAAAGTATTACTGGTAATCTAGACGCCAGTACTATTTATTGTTTTTTAACGGAAAAATTCATAAATATTCCGGTTTTTTTTCGAGTTTTTCCCTGAATTTACGGAAATTTTTCCGTTAAAAAACTGTAAATAGTACTGGCATCCAGATTACCAGTAATACTTCCGTAAAATCGTCCGTTTTTTTACAGTGTACATAACGATTGTCATTTTGAGCAATAAAATAAAGGCACATCAAGATTTAAAACTTTATTATTTCACAACAAATACCATTTAACGTTTTTTTTTTCCATCCGATGATATATATATACATACACTGTTAAAAATTTCGTGCTACTTTGAACCAAGATTTGGTGCTCGCAGCTATTACCAGCTGCCACCATAGGATGGTTCAATCGAAGCTCCAAATCTTGGAACGAGTTTACACCATATTATTTGAAAAAATGGTACTATGGTTCAACCGAAGTTCCAAATCTTGGAACAAGATTTCACCATCTTATGGTGGCAGCTACTAAGCACCAAATTTCGGTTCAAAGTAGCAGAAATTTTTTAACAGTGTATATATGCAAAAACAAAATATATTGTATGCCGTATTTTTTGAACATCGTTCTTAAGTGAAAACTAAATAATAAAACACACATATATATTGAAATAAAGTTCTATGATGCCATGCGGAATCTAAAATTTCGAGAAATGGGATAGGTTTAGTATTACTGAAAATTTCATAAATGATAACCGTATTTTCTAGGAGATATTCAAAATCACTTTCATTGAATCAATAAAATAAAATTATTATGCATGTATAGTTGCAAATTAAATAAAATGCATTCCCCGTTGATTCTAGAGGAAGTTTATTTATATTAAATTTCACATAACATTTTGAAAAGTCGTTCAATGTCTTTGATATCAGTTTAATATTATGTTAAATATGTTGATATTATATATAAAAAAATCAGTTTGTTTTGTTTGCTTTTTTTAATTTTTTAGTCTTTTACTATCTTTGAAATTAGTTTATTATGCAACATAATTTTCATAACTTCCAATCTTTACACTTTTTTCTACCACTTATTTTATTCAGAAAAATGTTTATTCCTTTATAAGTTTAAAGCTAAACCACAGGATTAAAAAAAATAAAGCTGAATCAGAAAGGATTAAAACTAATTTATTTCTGTTACAAAATACTAGAATTATTTCTTAACCCTTTCAGTGGCAAGGTATTTCTGCTCCAAAAAATATTCAAATAATTATTTCACACCTCAATATACGAACAAATTTATTTGAAAATAATCAAACGTTCTTTTTCACGTACCCCTAGTAGCAAACCAATATTGATCCAACGTTGCGCCAATATTTCATCTATTGGAAATATTGCCAATAAAACTTCAATATTGCTCCAATATTGGGATGTTTACATTTTGCCCTTATTTAGCCAATATTTTCAACCAATATTATGCCAATATTGAGGTTTCATTGAATATATTGCCAATAAAACGGCAATATTGTACAAATGTTGGCGTTGCATTGGAAATATTTCCAATGAAATTCCAATATTTAACCATCATTGGCGTTTTATTAGCAATATTTGCAATGAAACCCCAATATTGGCATAATATTGGCTGCAAATATCGGCTAAATAAAGACAAAATGTAAACATCCCAATATGGAGCAATATTTCATGCCAGTATCGTGCCAATGTGCCAATATTGCTCCAAGATGTAGCCAATATTGGTCCAATATGGTTTGGCTACTGGGGACATCGAAATTGTACTAAAAAAATTGCTGGTGCCAGGTCGAAGTTTGTGCATTAAAAATAATCGTTCGCAGACTGCAAACAGTGCCCCTGTAAGGGTTAATTTAAAAACTTCGGAACCAGATTTTTTAATCCCCTTAGCTGGTTAATTCTTTTCCATTCAATAAATTGAAAATAGCGTTCTAACAACACTATTATTTTAAAAAAAATTACTAAAATTTAGTCTAAGCATTTCCGGTCTTTCAGTAGTATGAAATTTTTGTTTAAAAATGATAGTGATGTCAAAAAGCTTAAAATGATGAAATAAGCAAACTCGTCTTGCTCGAACAGCATTCGGGCAAATCAGTAAAGGGGTTAATCTTTTACCACCATTTTTTTTAACATTAATTTTTATCTAATTGAATGCGGAAAATGTTTGTCTTAAACAATACAAAATTTGCAATAAAAATTTACTGGTAAGAATGATCAAGGATTCTGAGCACCTTATCCGGCTATTTAAAAAAAATAACAAATAAATAGTTTTTGGTTTATCTAAATGTAAAATAAAACTTAAGAAGAATAAACGTATAAAGAATATAATTCAAAAGCTAAAATTTAATTTAATCAAGTTGGAAATTGCACGTGAAAGTAGCAAATGAGGTGCGTTCGTACGATAACGAAGTTTTAAAAATATTCAGATCTTGCTGATATAGTAGCGCGTACTCCAGATATAGTATAGTAGTCGAAATCTTTACGTTTGTGTAAATATGCAGGAAGTAATTTTTATTACACCTCAGCAACGCATATCTTATTCATAAAATGTGAAATAGTTGAATATAATTAAAACATGTACCAAACCATGTTTCCCCGTATAGCATTATATAGTGGAATACTTTTGTGTGGCCCTGTAATTTAATAATAAAAATTCTTTGCATCACAGATTGTACAGAATGCATTTTTTAGTATATATTTCATAGATTCATGCCAATTCTATTATGTTCGAATGAGTGTAACATCATTAAAGTGCATTTGAAACTTTTTCCCCATTGACCGTAATGTAACGGAATCCTTTTGATTGTTCCCGTAATTGATCTATGCATCCAATTTTCATAACATTTAAAATGACTCGACAAAATTACGCAATAATTATATGTTTTAAATTTCAAACGATTAAAATGCATTTGACATTTTTTTTCCCATTGGCGGTAATGTCACGGAATCCTTTTGATGGTCCCTGTAATTGATCTATGCATCTGATTTTCATAACACTTGAAATGACTCGACAAAATTACTCAATAATTATATGTTTTAAATTTCAAACAATTAAAATGCATTTGAAACTTTTTTCCCTATTGACCGTAATGTAACGGAATCCTTTTGATTGTCCCTGTAATTGATCTATCCATCCGATTTTCATAAAATTTGAAATGACTCGACAAAATTATGTTATAATTATGTATTTTAAATTTCAAACGATTGGGTTGGGTAGTTTTTGCGTTGTTATATGCGGACAGACGGACAGACGGACGGACTGAGCGACAACAATAGGTGCTACGTATTTACATAATTACGAACGCACCTAAAAATGGAATTGCTGTAGACAAAATTTGAAAACTACTTTATACCACATTTTTCTTCCTTAAATTTTCTATAATTCATGAATTATTATATTTTAAAGTTCGTATATTTTTGGGGATTACCCTATGCATCGGTTAATCACAATACGACTCTTGTCTTGTCCAATAAAATAAAGACATATAAAGCTTTAAAATTTAGTTGTTTATACTACATAATACTACAAAAACCTCATAATATTAATTCCAGCAGAAAGAAGGACGTGCAAAAACAAACGATACTATTTGCCGTATTTTTTAAAGGTCTTTCCTAAGGGAAAACTAAATTTAAATAAAACGTACATTTGTATGGAAATCAAATTCCAAAATGCCACGCGGAATATAAAATTTCGCAAATGGGATGGTTTTAGAATTACTGAAAACTTCATAAATTATAACTGTATTTGATAGCGGAATTTAAAAATTACTTCACTGAATTGCTAAAGTAAAATTATTATGCATGGATTGTTGCAAATTAAATGAAATGTGTTCCCCGTTGAGTCTAATGAAAATCTATTTATTTATCATTTCACATAATATTTTAGAGAAGTCTTTTCATACGTTTTGGCTCTGTCTAGGATAAAGTTTAATATTTTCTTAAAGACAAGGATTTCATTTTAAAAATGCTTTTTATGTTGTTTGGCATTTTTTTTTTTTACCATTTTAATATCTTGCAAATTAATTTAATAACTATATTTAAAGTTTCATAGAAAGTTTTCAGGAAGTCATAAATCGATAGATTGTATAAAAATACAAGTGGATATAACCATGAGAACATGTCGTGTAAGTCACATAGTACGATTTTAGATACCAGTATTTTAGAACGGAAAAATGTGACTTATTTTATCAGAGATATTTCATTTATTGAATAAATCCATGCGAACCTTTCGAAAATAATGGTGGCCTCCAACATAGCAGCTACTAATAATGTGACTTATACGACAAATGCTCATAGAAATACCCAAGTATGGAATCTACTCTTTCATCAGAAACATGTAAGTCACTTTTTTTCTTTAAATTTAACCCTTTAAATAACAATGGCATGTTAGTTATATCATTTAAATTTTATTCCGATAAAAAATTCCTAGTTCGACATTTTTTTTAATTCAAAAGTACAGAAAGTAGATAATTATGGAATGATTATCATTAAATGAAGCTAAATTTTCTTTTTTTGAGTTACCGGTATAATTTCAGACATTAGTTAATTAAGTCAGTTATTTTTTATGTAAAACATTTGAAAGTGTGAATGATTTCTAATATCTGAATATACTATTTACCTGCACTGTGAAAATTTTGAAATATTTTCTGTATCGTCAATCCACTGCTTTTATACAGGGTGTTTCCAAACTCATTGTACAAACTTTAAGGGGTGATAGTACACATCAAGACAAACAATATTAAATAGGAAACTAAGGGTCCCAAACGTCTTCCGAAGGAGATAGGCGTCCAAAAATTCAAATGATTATAAAAAGCAGAAAAATTGGTCGATTTGTTTCGGTTTTCACTAAAACTACTCTTTATGTCAATATCATCTTAAAAATAAATTATAAAGATAAATTTCAAAAAATGCCGATAGAGGGCGCTTTAGACTTTGGAGTAACGAACAACTATATTTTACCATTATTTTTTGCATCTCATTCAATTTTTTTAGAAGCTTAGACATAAAGTTAAATTTTCAGCTCAAAATCTAAATCATTGGGAGTGGTTAAGTAGCGCAAACTGAACTGAGGGGAGAGGTTCAAATTTCAAATGATTATAAAAAACGGAAAAATTGGTCAATTGATTTGCGATTTTCGCTAAAATTACTCTTTATGTCAGTATTATCGTGAAAATAAATTCTAAAGATAAAATTTAAAAAAAATGCCGATAGAGGGCGCTCTAGACTTTGGAGTAATGTACAGCTATTTTTTACCGTTATTTTTTGCATTTCATAAAATTTTTTTAGAAGCTTAGACAAACTTAAATTTTGAGATGAAAATCTGAATCGTTGGGAATGGTTAAGTAGCGCAAACTGAACTGTGTTCAATGGGGGTGGGGAGGTTCAAATTTCAAATGATTATGAAAAACAGAAAAATTGGTCGGTTTTTGCAAAAACTATTCCTTATGTCAATATTTCCTTGAAAATAAATTTTAAAGATAAATTTCAAAAAATTCCGTTAGAGGGCGCCTTAAACTTTAGAGTAACCAACAAAAATTTTTAACTGTTACTTTTTGTATCTAATTAAATGCTTGCAAAAGGTTAGACTTAAATTTTGAACTCAAATTCTAAATCGATGGGAGGGGTTAAGAAGCGCAAACTGAACTGTGTTCAGGAGTTGAAATGTCACACTCCCCACCCCTCAAATACAGTTCAATTTTCAGCTACTTAATTACTCACAACGATGCAGATTTTGAGCTCAAAATTTAAGTTTTAACTTTTATTGGCATCTAATTAGATATAAAAAATAACGGTTAAAAATCGTTGTTAGTTACTCTAAAGTTTAAGGCGCCCTATGGCGGAATTTTTTGAAAGGTATCTTTAAAATTTATTTTCAAGGAAAATGCACAAGGTTGACACAAAGAATAGTTTTAGCGAAAACCGACCAATTTTTCCGTTTTTCATAATCATTTGAAATTTGAACCTGCCCACCCCCATTGAACACAAATCAGTTTGCGCTATACTTAACTACTCCCAACGATTTAGATTTTCATCTCAAAACTTAAGTTTATGTCTAAGCTTCTAAAAAATTTTTTATGAGAAGCAAAAAATAACGGTAAAAAATAGTTGTACGTTACTCCAAAATCTAAAGCGCCCTCTATCGACATTTTTTGAATTTTATTTTTATAATTTATTTTTCAGGATAATACTGAATATAAAAGAATAAATACTAAAGAATAAATTTAGTGAAAATCGGAAATCAATTGACCAATTTTTCCGTTTTTTGTAATTACTTGAAATTTGAACCTCCCCCCCCCACAGTTGAGTTTGCGCTACTTAACCACTCCCAACGATTTAGATTTTAAGCTCAAAATTTAAGTTTATGTCTAAGCTTCTAAAAAAAAATAATGAGATGCAAAAAATAACGATAAAAATAGTTGTTCGTTACTCCAAAGTCTGAAGCGCCCTCTATTGGCATTTTTTGAAATTTAGCTTTATAATTTCCAAGACAATAATGACATAAAGAATCGTTTTAGTGAAAACCGTAAACGAATAGACCAATTTTTCTGTTTTTTATATAATCATTTGAATTTTTGGACCCTAAAATTTAATGGCGCCTATCTCCTTCGGAAGACGTTTGGGACCCCTAGTTTACTATTTAATATTGTTTGTTTTGATGTGTACTATCATCCTTTAAAGTTTGTACCATGAGTTTAGAAACACCCTATAATTTCTCTATTTTAACCAGTGGGAATGCTCCATAATACAGTGAAGTAATCGTTTTGTATAAAAGCGGTGGAGTGGAGATGCAGCAAACGTTTCAAATTTTTAAGAGTGTGAGTATTTGTAGTATAAATCGCATGCTACGATTTTTGGCTAACAATATTTTAGTGCCATAATGTTTTCCTGCTCCCAATTCTCCATATTTTCATACTTTTGGGTACAGGAAAGCACAATGATAAACCTATGTGTCAATCGCTAAAATCTGGCTATTAGGTGTTTTCCACTAAGATATGACTGGACAAACCGATTGCGTTTTAATATGGTAATCGAAATGTAAGTATTCCTAGACTTTCATTCTTGAACTCTATGAAGTGATTGTCTGAACTGCTACCTCCCGGTCTATAATTGTAAAGATAATTAGAGTTTATTGAAATTCGAAAACAATTTTTTATGATGTTTACTTTTGGTCTGTAATTGTTAGGCTTTCGTGAATTTATGAACAAACTCTGCTATTGTATATGCGAAATATATTCTTTTAGTAAATTTTAGAGAGAATACTTTATTTTCCTTTATTTAACCCTGATTAACTAATTTAACCAGGGATTTATTTTTTTTTATGTGATGGTATGGTGGTTAAACAAAACATAAAGCAGAATTACGAACCGAAACAAAATAATATTTTCGATATTATCTAGGAATTTATTACTAGTAAACCACAATAGGATTTTCGACATATATTACATTAAAAACACTTTATAGCGTCGTAAAATACATCGATTTATGAACTATGACGAAACTTATGATGAACGGTTCTATCATAAATCAAGGTTTATTGCACCTAGGTTAACTTAACATGAACGAAATTAAGGAAATAAAGCAGTTCTGGTGGGATTTTCTTCTCACTTACTGTATGTTATTAAACCTTATAAACACTATATATGTACTATATACAGAGTAGATAAACGAAACATTTTCAGAAAATCTTTATTATATATTGATCGTCAGTCTGTCTGTGATAATTTCAAAAGAAATTTTCAAATACATGTGAATGAAAAATTATTGATTAGATAACTTTCAACAGCTTAGGGAATAAAAGTAAAATCTAACAAATAATATTCCTTATAAAATTAGTGTAAAAGATTCGTTTTTCAATAGATTGCTTTTAAAGTAACGTAGTAAAAATAAAACATAAAAGTTCAGGCGAAAGGGATTGTTAACACTAGAACCGCAATTAGGGGTCAAAATGACCCTGCCAGATTGATAATAGTCGATTCAAACCAGAATTTTCTTCATAAGATACGTTAAATGTAAGAAGCAGAAAAATAGAATAATTAAATAACTTAAATAGTTTTAAATTAAAATTCTGGTGAGAAACACTTTTTGTTAAACTTGAGTAAAATACCCGGCGGTTCTAGTGTTAAACATCATTTTTCGAAGACTGAAAGTATCTTTTTTTTCACCTTTGCAAATCGTCAACAAATAATTTAAAATTGCCAAATGTTACATTCTGAGCATAACTAAATGCTGAATTGGAATCATCTAATCGTCATTAACGTAATGCTGTGTTCGAATGATTCAAAACACAATGTTTACCTTTAGTGTTTATTAAAATTTGAAAACAAAAAGACAGAAATACAAAATTCAAAAGTACAGAAAGTAGATAATTATAGGATGATTATCATTAAATGAAGCTAAATTTTCTTTTTCTGAGTTACCGGTATAGTTTCAGACATTAGTTAATTAAATCAGTTATTTTTTATGTAAAACATTTGAAAGTGTGAATGATTTCTAATATCTGTATATACTATTTACCTGCATGGTGAAATTTTTGAAACATTTGCTGCATCGTCATTCCTCCCGCTTTTATAGACTATCTCTATTTTAACCAATGAGAATGTTCCATAATACAGTGAAGTAATTGTTTTCTATAAAAGAAGTGGAGTGAAGATGCAGCAAAGGTTTCAAATTTTTAACAGTATCAGTATTTGTAGTAAAAGTGGCATGTTATAATTTTTCGCTACCAATATTTTAATACCATTATGTTTCCTGCTCCCAAATCTCCATAATTCCATACTTTTGGGTGCTGGAAAGCACAATGGTAAACCTACGAGTCAATCGCTAAAATCGGGTTTTTAGGTGTTTTCGACCAAGATATGACTGGATAAACCGATTGCGTTTTAATATGGTAATCGAAACTTAACTAATCCTAGACTTTCATTCATGAACTCTATGAGATGATTGTCTGTACTGCCGCCTCCCGGACTATAAATCTAAAGATAATTAGAGTTTATTGAAATTTGTAAATAAAATCTTTTTTTATGGTGTTTACTTTTGGTCTGTAATTGTTAGCTTTCCGTGAATTTATGAACAATCTCTGCTGTTGTATATGCCAATTACATTCTTTTAATAAATTTCAGCGAGAATATTTTATTTTCCTTTATTTAATTTTGTTTATCTAATTTAATCAAGGAAAAAAAAGTTATTTTTACGTGCAATTATGATGGTTAAACAAACCACAAAACAAAATTCCGAACTTGAACAAAATAATATTTTTGATCATACCAAAGAATTTATTACAAGCCAACCATGATACGATTTTCGACGTATATTGCATTAAAAACACTTTATAGCGTCATAAAAGACATCGAATTATGAACTAGGACGAAACTAATGATGAACGGTTCTATCATAAATCAAGGTTTATTGGACGTAGGTTAACTTAACATGAAGGAAATTAAGAAAATAAAGCAGTTCCTGTGGGATTTACCTCTCACTTACTGTATGTTATTAAACCGTATAAACAATATATGTATTATACACGGAATAGATAAACGAAACATATTCAGAAAATCATTATTATTTACTGATCGTCAGTCTATTTGTGAAATTTTCAATTGAATTTTTCAAATGCATGTGAATGAAAAATTATTGATTAGATAACATTCAGCAGCTTAGTGAATAAAGGTAAAATCAAATAAATAATACTCCTGATAAAAAATTAGTGTAAAAGACTCGTTTTCCGATAGATTGATTTTAATCTAAAGTAGTAAAAATAAAACATAAAAGTTCAGGCGAAAGCGATTGTTAAGCATCGTTTATCAACGACTGAAAGTATCTTTTTTTTTCACCTGTAGGCATTTCTATGCGAATTTGTTAGTCTGTTACACAACTGAAAATCGCTATGCTTGTTGGCCACCGTTATTTTCGAAAAGTTTGCTTCGCCTTATTCAATTGATGATATATCTTCGATGAACTAAGTCACATTTTCTCGTTTTAAAATACTGGTAGCTAAAAATCGTAGTAAGTAACAGACAAACAAGTTTGCATGGAAATGCCCCTGTGCGAACAGTCAACAAATAACTTAAAACTGCCAAATGTTACGCTCCGAGCATAAATGTTGAATATGGAATCATCTAATCGTCATTAACGTAATGCTGTGTTCGAAAATTCAAAACACAATGTTTACCATTAGTGTTTATTTAAATTTGAAAACAAAAACCTTTTTTATGTATACATTTGATCTGTAATTTTTATCCTTACGTGAATTTATAAAAACACTCAGCAATTGTATATGTCAATTATTCTATATTCTTTTAACCTCTCTTTATTCTTTTAAACGGGTATTTCCATGAACACTTGTCACGTAAACCACATAATTAGTAACTGTTAAGTTGATTGCCACCGTTATTTTCGAAAAGTTTGCATGGCCTTATTCAATCAATGAAATAGCCCTGATAAAATAAGACACATTTTTCCATTCTAAAACACTGGTATCCAAAATCGTAGTATGTGACTTACACGAAAAGTGCTCATGGAAATACCCAAACGTAACTGATTTTCTTTTCTATGTACAATAAATTGAAAACCACTTTTTTAAGCTAAAGTATTTTTAATATTTAGTCTAAACATTTCTGCCATTAAAAAGTATGAAATTGCATTTAAAAAAATAGTGATGTGAAAAAGCTTTAAATGATGAATCAGGCAAAATCTTTTCGGGACAAATTAATTTCAGAGAGAAAATTTTATTTTTCTCTTTTTAACTATAATTAACTAATTTCATCAGAAAAAAGAAAAAACTTTTACGCGGTGTCATGATGATTAAATTGAATTACGAAATCGAATTACGGACTGAAACAAAACAATAATTTTGATCATACCTAGTAATTTATTATTAGCAAACCATAATATGATTTTCCACATACAGAGTGGTTAGTTATTAACGTCAGATGTTCAGAGCCCTCTAGCGAGTAAAGTTTTGGTCAAAACATAATCAAATTTGATCAGCATACATAGTAGACTATGGAATTTCGAATTCTTAAAAAAAATTTAAATAAAAAGTTTTAAAAATCGCCACTAGGGACAATTTTAGCGTTGTTTACCGACTAAAATGCATTAATTTGCATAAAATCAGTTGTGTATAGCAATCATGAGTATAAAAGGAAAGGCTGGGAGAGTTTTCATCATTATCAACTCTCACCATACTTTGCTAGTCAAGCTATGTTATCAGCAGAACGAGAATTGCAATGATGCTCGTCCTGAATTTCACCGATTACAGAATTTGCCAAAAGAACCGATGAGCATAACAAATTTACAAAAGATGATTCATCGATTTGAAACTATGCGGCAACAAGGCTTAGGACGCATTTGACTAGTCAATAACAAGTTGACGAAGTTGTAACTGCTATTGTCGAACAAGAGATGAAAAATGGCAGGTACCATCAGCGCTCGGGCAGTATTCCAGCAGTATAAAATTGATCTGTACTGTATTTTTTGCCATTTAATCATTCAACATCTACACTAATACACTTTTGGTGCGCCAAAATTGCTGATTTTACGCAAATTAAATGCATTTTCGTCGCATTTTTGCTAAAATTGCCCCTATTAGCGATTTTTTAAACTTTTTATTTTCTTTATTTTTTTGAAGAATTCGAAATCCCATGGTCTACTATATATGTTGATCAAATTTGGTTATGTTTCGCCCAAAACTTTACTCGCTAGAGGGCTATGAAACCTGACGTTAATAACTAACTATCCTGTATATTACATTATGGTATTTCCATGAGCACATGTCGTGTAAATCACATACTACGATTTTGGATACTAGTACTTTAGAACGAAACTAGTATGTTGTGGCCATCACAAAACTTTCTTCTATTTAAATCACGTCAATTAAACCATATCAGAAGTTTGGTTAAATTCTGTGAATTAGTTCTTGATATACAGCTATCGTGAAAATCATGGAAAACGTAGCATAGCAGCGCCACCTGTTGTGAGGTTTATACCAAAATGTAATCAGCGTTTAATTATGTTATATATTCTAGTGTAACAGAATCTAAAATTTGATGAAGTTCTCTGCATTAGTTCTTGAGATATAGCTATCGCAAAAAATCGTGCAAAATGTAGCAAAGCAGCTCCACCTATTGAGCAGTTCACACCAAAACCTTATCAGTGGCAATGTATCTCAAGGTATTGCGGAATCTGAAGTTTGGTGAAATTCTGTGCATTAGTTCTTGAGATATAGCTATCATGAAAATCATGAAAGACGTGGCATAGCAGCGCCACCTGCTGGCCAATTTACACCAAAACTTAATCAGCGTCTATGTATATCATGGTCTCACAGAATCTGAAGTTTGGTGAAATTCTGTGCATTAGTTCTTGAGATATAGCAATCATGAAAATCATGAAAAACGTAGTATAGCAGCGCCACCTGCAGGCCAATTTACACCAAAAACCAATAGGCACTAATTCATATCAAGGTCTAACTGAATATAAATTTTTATTAAATTTCGAGCAGTAGTTCTTGAGATAGAGCGCCCACAAATTTTTTGTCACATACAGACAGACAGACATACATACAGACAGACAGACAGACAGACAGACAGACGGACAGACTCACAGACAGACATTTTCTAAAAATAGTCAAAACGTGTTCAGGAAATATATCAGGAAAATACAATAAATAGTAATTCACTTTTTTAACACCACTTTTTTAAACATTTGTCTAAACATTTCTGCCATTAAATAATATGAAATTGGATTAAAAAAAAAATTAGTGATGTCAAAAAGCTTTAAAGGATGAATCAGGCAAACGCTTCTTTAAGCAAATTAAGTGGTTATTAACACTAGAACGCCCGAAAGGAGTCGATTCGACTCCAACCATGTAATTAAATTTCATTTCGAGCCAGAAATTTTTCCTTGAAATAAATTAAATTTCAAACACGCAGATTTACCTTAACCCCTTGAGGGGCGGTGGTATATATTATATACCACCTCCGATTGATGAAGATTTACACCAGAAAAATGTCATTAAATTTCCCTTTTCTAACTTTGGTGGAAAACAGTCGTGAAAATGCTTATCCTCTTTTGGATATAACTTTTTTACAAATTTCCGGTGGGAGTTCAGAATTACACGAATGCAATTGCTTGCCCTTCAAAGGGTTAAATAAATCAATTAAATAATTTCGAATAAAAATTCTGGTGTGAAATATTATTATGAAACTTCAGTAAAATTTCCGGGCGTTCTAGTGTTAAATTTCAGAGAGATAAATTTATTTTCCCTTATTTAACTAGCAATTATTAATTTAATCAGCAAAAGAAAAAAACTTTTACGTGTTTTTATGATGATTAAACTAACCACAAAACAGTATTACATACTGAAACAAAATAATATCTTTGATTATATCTAGGAACTTATCACTGGCAAACCATAATAAGATTTTCGACATTATAGCGTCATAAAAAACATCGATTTATGAACTATGACGAAACTAATGATGAACGGTTCTGTAATAAATCAAGGCTTTATTGCACCTAGGTTAACTTAACATGAAAGAAATTAAGCAAACAAAGCAATTCCTGTGGGACTCAATTCTCATTTACTGTGTGAATTTAATTGAATAATCATTACATATGTATTATACCCGGGCATAAACGAAACATAAACGAAACATTTATAAACGAAACATTTTCAGAAAATCTTTATTATTTACAGATCGTCAGTTCCATTCACGAAAATTAAAAAAAAAATTTCAAAGTATATGTGAATGAAAAATTTTCAAGAAATAATTCTGAATAGTTTGATGAATAAAAGTAAAATCTAATAAATAAAACTTCTGATAAAAATTTAATGCAAGAGATTCGTTTTTTATAGTTTTATTTAAAAGTAAGGCAGCAAAAATAAAAGATAAAAGCTCAGGCGAAAGCGATTGTTAAGCATCGTTTATCGACAAGTGAAAGTAACCTTTTTTTTCCTCCTATGCGGACCGCCAAATATGAATATGAATATTGCCAAATGATTCCGTGCATAAACAAATGCTAGATATCAAAGGTTGTGCTAGATATGGAATAACGCAATGCCTTTGTCAATGGAAGATAGCGTCTTATAATTCGTATTCCTCTAACTGCCCTCAAATGGTCAGCTAGGCATCATGAACATTCCGGTTGTTCAAATAATATTCCAATGTTGAGATATTTATCTTTTCCTTATATATTGCATTATATATTTTTTCCGGTTTATGTTTTTAATTATATTTTCCGATAAGCTAAAGAAAATTATATTCCTGGAGTCAATAATTTATTTTGGATACGGGAATTAATCAAACAAAACGTGCGTGTATCAAAAACAAATTTTGTGTCAAGGTTTTCTTACTCGCAATTTTTTTTCCTGTTTTGTTGAATATTACGATAAATTCTATTAGCAGGGTTCGTACGCGTCTTGTAATTTCCTGACCAAGAAGTTTTTCATTACCAGTTATTTTCTTAAACAAAATCTCTCTTTAATGAGGTGCAATTTCCCGCGTTTAAACTAGATTTATTTTTGTATAAAAATACTAATTTTTTAGCTCACAGGCTATCATAGCCTGAGAGCTTATGTGCCCGTCCGTTCTGTATGTACGTTCGTACGTGCGTTCGTGCGTAATGCGATAACTCATGATAAAAATATCCGATCCACTTGAAATTTTGTATGTAGGTATATCCTGACAAGGCGCTTCCCTGATTAGTTTTTGGAGTTCATTCGATATGTATAAGAGGGGGAACGGGGGGCTCATGCCCCTCCCCTTAGTTGATATAAATGGGATTTTCATGCAGAATTAAGTTTTCGTTCAAAATTTACATTAGGATCATTCTGATGAGGCGATTCCGTGACTGTTATTAGGTGTTCATTGAAGAAGTATAAATAGGGGGAACAGGGGTTCTAATCCCCCCCTTAATTTATATAAATGGGTTTTTCAAGCAGAATTTTCAGATTTCGTTCAAATCTCTGAATAGTTTTGGAAGTTTAATGGTTAAGTATAAAAGAGGGGGATAACTTTTTTTAAATTATATAAATGCTAAATGGGTTTTTATCAAGAATTATCTCACTTGCTCTGAATTTTGGATATAGATTTTTTATATGATAAAGCATGTCTTTGATAATATAGGAGGTTCAATGATTAAGTATAAAAAAAGAGGAAAGGGGAGAGCTGTTTCCCCTTCTTAATTTTTTTTTCGAACGGAATTAACCCTTGAAAATATAAGGCTTTAATGTACAATTAGTATTTGTAGCCTGTGAGCTCAATGCCATCAGTTTAACTGGGCAGTATTCTTTATTTACTATATTTTATTACTTATATACTCTTTTTTATTAATACTACCTATATATTCACCCGGAAAATAACGGTACCCCTACGAGCCCTTATTGAGAATATAATTACAATACATTTTTTTAAAATCTGAAACATATTAAAAATAGATTGATTATAAAAGTAAACTTAACAAAATGAATTTTATTATTCTCTCTAGTAATAATTTCGTACACTATTGATAACTATTTAACTGTGTAATTTAAGCGTCGCAATTCTTGCTATTGTGCCACTATTCTTGCGTTAACCCTTTAACGATCAAAGCATTTTCATTGCTAAGATGTCAAAATAAATGAATGACACCGGTAATTAAGAACAAATATATTTCTAAATAAGAAAACGTGATTTTTCACATATCTATAAAAGGGATATTTATAGATAAAAATACCGGTGTCAGTGTTGCGTATCGGAATTAAAATATTGTGGTTTCGTGGCGAAACCAATGAACGTTAAAGGGTTAAAGAACGTATGCTATTACACAGAGTGAAATAAAGTTGGATAACCTCCGAAGAGGAAACTAGCTGACAAACTCCAGTATTTCAAATTCCAATCAACTTTTGATTGAAACAAGTAAGAAAAATCATGCGATAAACATAGATTATGAAACACTTTCCAACACTTCCTGAAATCTTTAACAAAATTTCGTTATTTAGGGAAATGAGGTGTTACTGTCCACAGCCAAATATGCATTCCAATACTTTTGAACAGCCTTGCGTTTGATCTTCGGTTGATTTGTAAACTATATAAGGGAAAAATTTCGTTTAGCTAGAAAACGCTTAACTGGTTGAAATTTCTCTTTCAACAATTTATACAAATTGGTGGAAACATACTTGAATGCTTTTGTTCTGCCCTGTAGTTTACCTAATACCTTTATTACACGCCAGTATTTTGCTAAAATTTAGTTCGAACAAAAACACACAGCGAGATTGGCACATCCGACAAGTATACTATTAAAGATTTTACATAAATATATATATATATTTTTTGACCAAAAGGAAAGTATATTTATGTCTTGAATAAAAAATTACACTAAACTTATACTTAGCTTCATATTAATTGTAAATAATAAATAACAATTATTTTTATGTCATCAGTAACTATATATGGGATATTCCTTTCTTCTTTTTAAGATGGATAAAATAAAACCCCTAAAATATTCTTTGTGTCAGTAGCATTCATCACCATAAAATATTGTTACATAACTTGACCTCGTTTATCATGATATGTCATAAAGAATGTTAAAGTGTCAATGCCATAGTACTGCCTATTAGAATTTTGTCTATCTGAAAAAAAGGGGGGGCTAATATTTTTCTTTAAACAAAGGGACTTCTGTCCTGTATTATAAACGCATAGCAATTGCATAAAAATTGCATCAATCAGTAAAAAAGGGGGATTGTTTTATGTAAAAAACTTTTGTAGCAAAGTATGTAAGATATAACAGTTGCATAAGTAACTGAAATAATAATAGTAATTAGTTTTTCAAATATTAGACATAGTTATTGAGGTTTTGACATTTTCTGCTAATACTATTGTTTGCATCAATGTGCTTTAACATAAACAAATTTTATCATCATTATAATATTTTCTTTAAATATTTATACCATTATAATACAGTAAATTTTGTGTTTTTAACACGTTTAATTTTTTAAATGCAAATCAAAGTAAGTATAATATTGAAGTAATATAACTGAAGGATTAACAGGTGTAAAAAATAATCATAATAAATATTAAAATGTTTGAATATTAAGAAAGTTTTTGGATTGGCACATCCGACCAGTATACTATTATGATTTTACACACGCACACACATATATATATATTGACCAAAAGAAATATATTTATCTCTGGAATAAAAATTACACTAAACTTATATTTATTTACATATTAATTATAAAAAATAAATAACAATTACATTTATATCGTCAGTAAATATGTATGGGATGTTCTTCTCTTCTTTTTAGGATGGTTAAAATAAAGCCCTTAAAAAATTCGTCGTATCATTAACTTTTATCTCAATAAAATGATGTTACATAACTTGATCTCGTTTATCATGATATGTCATAAAGAATGTGAAAGTGCCAATGCCATAGTTCCGCCTTTTAATTCTTTTTATTTGAAAAATAAAAATGCTAATATTTTTCTTTAACCCTTTCCGGCACACTGTGCCTGGTGTGGGGTACTTAATTTTATTTCCAAGTTTTACCAATAAAATTTTAGTAGAATTTTGCTTTTACAATATAAGCCTAAATTAAATAATTCAAAATATCTGAAAAATTCATTTGTGAATGCCGGTGTCAGTCGATAATTTCTCATTTTACTAACAAATTTTCCCCGTTCCTGAAAGGGTTAAAAAAAGGAACCTCTGTCCGGTATTTTAAACGCATATAAATTGTATAAAAAGTACATCAATCAATAAACAAAAGTAGAAATAATTTATATAAAAGCTTTTGTAGCAAAGTATGTAAGATATAACAGTTGTATACGCAATTGAAATAATTAAAGTAATTAATTTTTCAAATATTAGACATAGTTATGGAGGTTATGGAATTTTTCTTACAATTATAATTGTATGCATCAATGTGCTTTAACATAAACAAATTGTATCATCATTATAATATACTCTTTAAATATTTATATCATTTTCATACCACCAGTGGCCGAGAGGTTCTGACCTCTCATCTGGTAGACGGCATGTGCTAGGTTCGATTCCAATCACGGCCGTCGGCCTAACCGTTCGGAATTTTCGTGTATTTCTTCAAACCTTGCGTAAATATGGGTTAGGTTCCCTTACTTAGATCCCCCACGAAGGGCACTCCCCGCAGGGCCTATTTCCCAAGAGTAGATAATCGGCCGACATAAAATAAGACAAACCAAACTAAACCATTATAATGCAGTAAATTTCCGGATTTTTAACACGTTTAATTTTTAAGATACAAATCAAAATTAGTATAATATTGAAACAAAAAATCTGATGGATTAACAAGGTGCCAAAAAATTAATTAATATTAAAATGTTTGAGCAATAAAAAAGTTTTGGGATTGGCACATCTGCCTAGTATACTATTCAGATTTTAACTAAATATATTTTCCTAAAGAAAAGAAACATATATATCTCTTAAATTAAAAAAAAATTATATGAAATTAATATTTAGTTACATAATAGTTATAAAAACTAAATAACAATTACTTTTATATCGTCAGTAAATATGTATGGGATATTCTTTTCTTCTTTTTTGGATGGATAAAATAAAGGCTTTAAAAAATTCTTCGTGTCACTAAATTTATCTTGATAAAATATGTTACATTACTGATCTCATTTATCATGATATGACAAAAAAGAATGTTAAAGTATCAGTACCATAGTACCGCCTTTTAATTTTTAATTAAAAAAATGCTAATATTTTTCTTTAAACAAAGGAGATTTTGTCCTGTATTTTAAACGAATAGAATTTGTATAAAAAATGTATCAATAGATAAACAAAAATGGATTGTTTTATATAAAAGCTTTTGTAGTAAAATATGTAAACTGTAGCAGTAGCATAAGCAATTGAAATAATAAAAGTAACTAGTTTTTTAAAGGTTAGACATAATTTTTGATGTTTTGGCTTTTTTCTATTAACATCATTGTTTGCATCGAAAAAAATATGCTTTAGCATAATTAAATTTTGTCATCATTATAATATTTTCTTTACATATTTATAACATCATAACAGAGTAAAGTTTCGTGTTTTCAATACGTTTAACTCTTTAGCGAAATGTATCCAAAAAAGGACATCTACTTAAAGAGCACTGGCACCAATAATATTTGATTAAAATGTCCTTTTTTGTAAAATAATAGAATATTAGCAAATATATTTTCTGACAATATATTGTAATAATATTTAATACTTTCTTATAATAATTTCTTCTTTCGTTGGTGATATTGAGTTTTAGTCCATCTTTTCATTAACCAGGGTTCGCAAAGTTCTACCACTAAATTTTAAGAATATTTTCTAAGTGTTTCACTGCAGAAAAATATCGTAAAATCTGTGAATGAAGAGGAAGGTTACGAATGTTGTGGTTTAAAAATTAAATGTAAATTTTCTTATTTTCAATAATGGTGTCAGAGTCCTTGGAAATTCCAAGGAATGTGTGAACCTTGTTAACATAATTATTCCTAATTGTTTTAACCTTTTCAACTTCCTCAGACCTAATGTCGCTTGTAGGAGACATTAAAAAACACCCCTAAAGTTAATTTAACTGCATCTAGAATTACTAAAATTTCTGTTATATTTTTTTTTAATCAATATGTGCATATGATAAGCATCGACACATAATATGATATATCTTTGGGGATG
This sequence comes from Maratus speculifer, assembly GCA_964019185.1. Classification (NCBI taxonomy): domain Eukaryota; kingdom Metazoa; phylum Arthropoda; class Arachnida; order Araneae; family Salticidae; genus Maratus; species Maratus speculifer. The sequence continues at coordinate 203,058,838 of OZ025303.1, forward strand.
TTTTATCGAAAAATTACACTGTTTTTGTAGCCCCATGTAATATTTGTCTCAGGAAGGAGGGGTCCACATTTAGTGCATAAGGTGGATATTCATTTTAGAAATACCGGAATATTCTTAATATATATAAGAATATTCTACACGAGAATTTTTATTATTTAATTTACCGTATTTTCCGCCTAAAAACCACATATCAAAAAATTATGTTTCGACTCAGAAATTTTATTCAATAATAAAAATAAAAAATTTATTTGGATAATAGCTCTACGAAATATAAATTATCAGTTTGAACGCAAGTGTCTAATACGCGAAATTTAGGCTGAAATTTAAGGTACTTGTTTAAGACGCCACATTAGTCACTGAAAATGATTCGGATGTTAATGCTAAGTCTATGGTGGCGTTATTTTCAAATATCTCGCTCACATTTTAATATTTTTACATTTCTTTTGCCATAGCATAGCCGACGACGATCCACAACCAGGCTAGTTTTTATTTTTTCGATTTTGGTTATTTCTTTATGTTAGGACAGTTTCAATTTCATAACCGGTTCTGAAAGTTAAAGCATTTTTTTTCATCTGAAACCAAAATCAAAAAATTAAAAACTAACCCGGATGTAGATAATCCTCAGCTATCCTATGCGAAACAAATCATGTAAAAATATTAAAATTTGAGCGAGATATTAGAAAACAAAGCCCCCATAGACTTAACATTATCTCCTGGTCTTTTCCTGTGAATAGTGTTACTTACCCTTCTAAGTAAATAAATATGAAATGTTTTTATACGTGAAGATGAGAGCCATTTTCAAATTATAAATACTGAAATCGAAGAGCTTCTACTGCTAAATTATTTAAACATTTTTATTAATATACCTTGAAATTATAATCCCAATATAATAATTTGTGTGTGATTATAATACTAAAAAATTCAAACATAAATACACTGAATTGTAATTTTTATAGATTTTTAATATGTGTTGTGAATTATAAAATTAAGTTTCTCAAAAAATATGAATTGCAACTTATAACTGTTTTGAAAGATTTATATTTATTATGCCCTGCTTTACGCCAATTCTAAGATTCAAAATATTCTTCCATGTAATTTCCTAGTAATTACGATTTAAAAAGTCAAAATAATGATTTACGGTGTCGTCTATGAAATACAGAAAAGCATAGAAAAAAACATATTTTCAAACTCATTAATTTATTGATTTATATTACATAAATTATTATATAATTATATAAATAATGATATATATTATAATTTATTAATTTACTTATTCATTAATTTTTTTAAAACACATTAATTTGATGTGTTTGTGTTAGCAGTAGTCGATGTTTACTTTTTAAACGAAATGGTGCCAAGAAATAATGCGTTATAAGAAATGACATAGTCACTCTATAGCATTTCAGCAATCTAATACTGAATTTCGATTGGGATACAGCCCTTAAAATAGACTCAATTTAACCACTTAATCCTTTGAGGTGTAGAGCAAATTCTTTGCTTAAGTGTTGAAATTCATGACTGACACCGGAATTTTAAAACAACTTTCTATGTAAATTAGAAAAAAGCTATATTTCACGAATTCAATAAACTGAAATTATTTTTACCAAATTTCCGGTGCCAATGAGGGATTTGGGAATTAAAATTAAGTGATATCATAGATATACCACCGCGCTGAAAAGGGTTAACTGAGCAGTATTTTTTTAAAAAAAGCTTTCAAAAATTGACTAATTTTTCCATGTCTTTCAGTGAATTGATAATCTTTTTTCACTGGATTTTAAAAGCAGAAATATTTGACTAATTGAATCAGAAAAACGCTCGTATTAAATAATGTAGAATTTACAATACAAATTTACTGGTGAGAATAATAAATCATGGTTGGAATGTGCATGCCCGCAAGCGATACGGGCAAATCATAATGGGCAAAAGTACGTTGCCCATGTGATGTACGGGTAAATCAGGAAAGTGGTAATTATAATTAATCAATCTGAAATTAATCGTTCGAATCTCATGGAAAATAGCTTTTACGCTAATTGATGGGTGTGGAATTTATTTATGGTTATAAAATCGGCATGGGTGCTGTAAAAAAGCAAACTTTGAGTTCGTTTTGATATGTTTATTGTATTTTAACCTCTTAATTCTCGCGCCCGAGATATTGACGGGCTGCGAGCTTCACAAGTTTTATTCAGAATTCCTTGACTCCCACCAGTTTTATAAAATAGTGTAATTGGTTTTATTTTGTAATCATTTGGCTTTTCATTAAATAGGATGAATATTTTATTTTCAAAAAAGTGATGGAAATAACCAGTCTGAATTTTAAAACCATAATTTAATGCGACCGTTAACCCCATTCGCGATAGGAGCCTTTTACGAAATTTTTAATGTTTTGTCATCGATTTTTAAATTTGTGCCTTATTAAATCGAGAAAATGCACCGATTAAAAAAGGCAATTTTTTCATTAAAATGTTGCTGGAGGGGATAAACAAGGATTCTTAAGTCTTTTTGAGGGCACAGATACGTATCGTTCTCCCTAAATGGTTAAGGGGTTAAACCTTTCTATGACAGAAAACACTGCTTGCAAAATGGTGAAATGATTGTTTAACCCTTTCTGGCGCAGACAAATTCTGTTCGTAAAATGAGAAATTGTTGACTGACACCGGAATTAACAAAAGACTTTTTTAGAAATTCAGAATTCCCTGATTTAAGCTGTCATTGTAAAAGTAAAATTTTACTAAAATATTATTGGTGCCGTTTTTAAGTTTGGAATTAAAATTAGGTGTTGCCGGAGTGGTAACACCGCGCCGGAAAGGGTTAACACTGCAATTTATAATTTATTTAGAAATTAAAACTTGTTACTTTAACCCATTCGGAACCATTGGTGCATATATTAATCTTCATAAAGAGCATACAGAATTTGTCTTTGGAATTAATGAAAAAGAAAAGCAACATTTGCTTTCTGTAATAAAAGAACATTTTTTAAAATTTAAGCAAAAAAAAAGTTTTTTTTTCCTTAAGCGGGGTGCCAACCGAATAAAATTTATGTAAAAGTCACCTGCCCCGAAGAAGATGAAATTTTCATGGTAAAAGAAAATTTTATTAAAGTAATCTCATGCCTTTTTTTTTTAGCTTGGAATTAAAATTAGGTGTTTACAAGAATACATTGTTCTGGAAAAAGTTTCAAATTTTACCTGCATCATTTTAAAGTAGAGTTTATTTTCATTTGTTTAATACCTGGAACTTTCTTCAACAATAATTTTTTGCAGAATAAGATGTTAGTATTTTTTTTTTCATGATTGTGCAGAAGAACGAGGAATTCGCGGACTTCGTTTAACCCATTCGTGCCCAGCATCTTTTGCGTAAATTTTATTTGGTTGGCACCACTATTTTTAGAAGATTTAAGTTTAGTTCATTAATCACGAAAATGCATCATTTAAATAAAATAATTATTGCTTTTCTTTTTTACCGGTGTCAAAAACAGTGATGAAGGCACCGTTTGAAGCGTCCCTAAAAAGGGACGCTAGGCACTAATGGGTTAATAAAGCAAAGAAATCGTTAACATGAGAACAACCCTGAGGAATCATTTCAACCCATGTAAAATTAATAACTGAAATTTTTATATAGTAATTGGTTAATTAAATAGATTAAATAGTTCTGTATAAAAATTCTGATATGATATATTTTTTAATTAAACTTGAGTAAAAAAATGCCGGCTGTCCCAGAGTAAAAAATTTAAAAGTCTTTCGGGATAAATGTCTTTAGCAGGATTATTAATATTTTATCACTGGTTTTTCAAAACAGGAATATTTATCTAATTAAATCGAGAAAATGTTCGGAATAACCAGTTAAATGATTTGCAAGTACGTCGTACGGGCAAGAAGAGTTTAACTGATCAATTAATCATTTAATTGATTAATCATTTAAAGCATTTTGACATCATTTATTTTTTGAAATACAGCTTCATGCTATTTAACAGCAGAAATGTTTAAACTAAATCTTACGAATATTTAAGCTTAAAATAATTTGTGTTTGTGTCCCTATTTTTAATTTCTTGCACGTAACAAAAGAAATATTTAAGAGGTTAAATAACGCAAAATTTACTATAAAATTTTAATGTTAAGATTAATCGAGGTCTGAGTAGCTAAATGCGGCATGTATGACAATCGCGCGTCCTCAAGGGGTTATAGAAAAACAATAAGCTTTATAGGTTATTGTAATACAATTTTCATATTGATCAAACATATTGCATTTATAAATGAATCTTCATATTATGACTGCATATATCACTATGTACAAGTTAATAAATTTTGTAGTAAAATCGAAATTACATTTTGATATACTTGTGTAATTTCCGCTGAAAATTTACAGTCAGTTTAATATTCTGCTCAAACTGAAATTGTTCTAACACTGTTCTTGACGTAATTGTTCGTGACATTGTTAGGGGATATCAAGTCCCCTGAGGCTCATGGATTCTAGAATGAGATTCAGTTTTCAATCACATCGAATACGCCTGCGGCTAAAATTCACAAAAGCGTGCATTGACCAAATTAAATCTTAAACTATTAAATAAATGACGTAAATCGAAATAAACGTTGAGATATCTATATACACCCCGAAATATAGGAACCAAATTATGCTTTTGTTGCCACTGTTGTCGAATAAGAACAATTGTCTTCTTTAATTGTATAAATTCAGTGACTAAAAAAGGTGTAAACTTACGAGAGTTACTTTAAAACTTTTAGTTACGGGGTAATAAATTATATATGTGAAAGAGACTGTAATAATAACGTAATTGTGTTAAATTTTAAACTATTAAATAAATGACTTAAATTCAAATAAACGCTGAGCTATCTACTTAAATCCAGAGACAAGGGAACTAAATTATGCTTTTTATTACAACTGTTTTCGAATAGGAATAATTGTCTTAAATAATAAAATATATTCAGTAATAAAAAAAGGGTGATGATATCTATTTTAGTAACAAGTTAACAAAACACATATATAAAAGAGACTGAAATTATAATGTAACTGTATTAAATGTTAAACTATTGAATAAATAGCATAAATGAAATAAACGCTGAGCTATCTATTTATACCCAGACACATAAGAACCAAATTATACTTATTGTTACAACTGTTTTCGAATAGAAATAATGGTCTTCTTTAATTGATAAAATTTGGTGAGTAAAACAGATGAAAACTTCTATTTTAATTACGTTTTAACAAAAAAAGCATCTGAAAAGAGACTATAATAATAACTTTTCAACTGGTTCTTTTTTTACGTGCAATAAATTGAAAATATGGTTTCATACCACTTTTTTAAGCTAAAATATTCATAATATTTATTCTAAAAGTTTCTACTTTTGATTAGTATGCCATTCTATAAAAAAAAAAAAATAGTGGTGCCAAAAAGCTTTAAATGATGAATTAAGCAAATTCGTCTTTCCTGAATGGCGTACGGGCGAATCAGTTAAGTGGATAATTTGCTGTATTAAATGTTAAACAACATAATAAATGCCATAAATTGCATAAAAGACATAATCTATAACAATAATAGCAATTTAAAAAATAATTTATATTTTGATAAGGAACAATTTTTTCTTTCATATTAATAATTTATATAATAGTAATTTAAAAGTAACTCATAGATTGAAAAAGTACAATTTTTGTCTTTGATAATAATAATATTAGCAATTTACAAATAATTTATAGATTGATAAGCTATTGGAAATTTCCCTCCCCCCCCCCTCCACTCAAACGCATTTGTTGACATTCAATATTTATTTACAGAATTTATAAAATTTAGCCCTTCCCAAAAAAGCTTATGGAAATATTTTTGTAGAGAAACTTGTGTGCAATAATGTCTTATTGTTAATTATTTGTAATTGATTATTTAAAGAAGTACAAGAAAATTTGTACATATGTCTCTACGCGGGGGGAGGGGGAGTAATGACTGTGATGAATTAACAAAAATCTTTAGATAGTTACAAAAAACAAATTTAAAACTGTTGTAATATATATGATTAATATTAGCAAGTACTTACAATTACAAAAAAAAGGATAAACAGAGTCTTATAAAAAAATACAGAATAATAAAATAATTAAAGCTAAAAAACACTTTTTTTAAAGTGAAAAACATTTTATATCTTGCATATGTACAACAGAAATGATTACATGTTAATGATATTAAAACAGTGACATAGTAAATGAGAGATAACACTTTAAATCATGTCTTTAAAATAATCCTCAATATCAAATTTAAAAAAACGTAAATAAAGTACATGTATGTGTGTGTGGGGGGGGGGGGGGGGGGAGGGATAGTATTTGAAAGGAAAAAAAAATCTTCTGACACAGCATATTATTTTAGCATATTTTTTCGGTAGTTTTCTTTTTAAGTCATGTCATCAATTTCTAGACTTATAAAAGAATTTAATTTCAAGGTTAAAAAGCTACTTTAAAATACAAATTTCAGCATTATTTAGTATTTTATTTAATAATGTTATATTTTTATATTTTACAAAAAAAAATCAAATACTATTATAACTAAGTTTAAGATTTTTCTTGAGTTCTTTTCTTTTTCTTTCTAAAATAAATATAAGACCATATAAATATTTATTTTTATTTTTATGCTTGCTCTTTTAAAACAAGTTGATAATGATAAGGTAAAAAAAAAAAAAAGTCGATTTCTAAATTAAATCACATCTATTTAGAAATCGAAAAATCAAATCCAATTTAATTTTATCTTTTATAAAGTTTTGTATTTTAAGAGGTCCGTTTTAATATATTTTTTTAAACATTAAGTAAGCCTCTTAACTTTTTTTGTTTCTCCTTTTTTAAAATCAGTAAAATTCTTTAATTCTATTGAAAACCTTTATATTGTAAATCTGTGTAAAAAATTATAGAGGGACGGATAAAAAAAATATCCCCAAACAAACAAAACATTATAATAAAGTTTATTAAAAGAAAAATAAATTACAAAAATCTTTGTAACATAGGAAATGTTATAAAAATAAATTAATAATAACTAACAGCTTTTTTTTTTTTTTTTTTTTTTTTTTTTTAAAGGTGTATTACTCTAATCAGATTTTTTTTTCAAACATTTTTTGGGATAATGCATAGATTTATAATGAAAAATAGGTCTATATTTGCTTAACAGTCAAAATGACGCAACAAGACGGAATAATTTAAATAAAAAAAAGATCAGTATTGCAATAAGAACAGCATGAGGTATGAACAAAGAAAAGGCATTTGTTATGTCATTTATAAATATTTGTTATTAAATAATATATTTCAATACTATAATATTTATATGGAAATCCAATTACCAGCTGTTACACAAAATATACAGCTTTCAAAAAGTTAAATATTGCTTGAATTTTTGACACTTTCGGGAATCCAAAGCAATTCTTTTTCTTTTTTTTTTTTTTTTTTTTTTTTTTTAAAGAAAACTATTCGTTTTGAAATTATTTTAGAAACCCACAGGTAGGTTATTTTAATTTTAAATTCGGTTCGTACGTTTCAAAGAATTTTCAGTTTCTGTACCAGAGTTTTTATAAAATGACATTTGACTTATTTAATGATAAAAAAAATTCTTTCTTCGTGTAAAAAAAATCTGTACTACACACAACTTCAAAAACTAAAACACTAAAATCACTTGAATCCAATCATGCATACGAACCCTGCAAAATGTTCTAAACACCTGAAACTAATATATATTTTTTTTTTTTTCAGAAATACTTTTATTTATAAAAGGGGCAGCCCTGCAGTTCGAAAGATGATGTATTTATTCTACATCGGAATTCAAACTTTGAATAATTATTTGCTGAAGTGCAGTTATTCAATGAAGTATTCTTCGGTGATGATAATGACAGTTTATTTATTCATCACTTCACTTTAAATTCGGTAGTCATTTAATGGCTTTCCCTAATTAATATTTATTGCTTACGTTTTTACGTTATATAAAATGACATGTACTTTACAAAATTTTGATACTAAAACAACTCAAATCACCTGAATCCATTAATGCACACGAAAGCTGTAAATTGTTTTGAAAACCTGAAACTAATAGATTTTTTTAGAAATACTTTTATTTATAAAAGTGGCAGCCCTCCAGTTCGAACGATAGTGCTGTGGCTGCCAACTTTTACGCATTTTTCCTACCACAATAATTTTATAATAAGTATTGTCTTGTTTAATCTTCGAAAACTTATGATTAAACAAATCGAAAATCTCTGTATAATTTTAGTGGTAGAAAAAATGCTTAAAAGTTGGCAGCTATGCACTTATTCTGTATCGGAATTCAAACTTTGAAAAATTATTTGGTGAAGTGAAGTAATTAATTGAAATATTCTTCACTGATGATAATGACAGTTTATTCATTCACTTTAAGTTCGGTAGTCATTTAATGGCTTTCCGTAATTAATATTTATGGCTTATATTTTAATTCTGTTTTCGTTAAGGAAAGAGAATGCTTTTAAATAATTCACTTTAACTTGCTGTAAAAGTTTGATAGCATTTGAGGTATAATTCTCGCTAAAACGTTTATTATCTCGTTGTTTACTAATTTTATACAGTTCAATCTAATAATAAGGCTTTTAGGGTAATTTTTTTTAAGATTATTTATTTTTGACATTTAATTTAAATTTAAATTTTTAATAAAATTAATTTAACGAGATTTCTGGTAAGAAAGTAAATATCCTTCGAAAAATATTTATATTAGTGAAAATTTACTTAAGGAGTGATTAACACAAATTATTAAAACTGAGTAAAAAGTATATTTTTCTTTAAAACATTACAAAATATTTTTATTTCTAAATAATGCATATGCGAAATTAAGCAAATGTTAGATAATATTTTAGACAAACATTAAAATTAAATTAAAACATTTAAAATCGATATTTAGATCGACTTTCATTTCAAAGTATATGCTTACCCTCAAATAGCTGTTTTGAGGGAAATTTTCGATTTTATTTTTATTACTTTAAATTCAAGCTCAAATATTTATGATTCGAAAAACGATTTACTTTTGGTTCAGCGGTTGTTAGAAGCATAGTTAAAACCTAAAATGTAAACCGGAAATTAACTTTTTGAGATCGGAAGTGACCGTTAAAAGTGTTAAAGAAAAGTAAATAATGTTTTTAATACAGAAATATACATTATAAAATATAGCACATACACAAATATTTGAATACCTACCTTCAAATCAGGTGAAGTTTAACCCTTAAATGCTAAGGATAGAACGCGTTCCAAAAAATGCGCAATTCAAAAAATCAGAATTTATACCTGAAAATCTAAATAGTAAATTTTTCTTTATTTAATTACGAATGGTCTGTCATTCAGTAGAGCTCCACCAGTCGCCGAGAGGTTCAAACCTCTCAACTGGTAGACGGCAGGTGCTGGGTTCGAACCCAATCGTGGCTGCCGGCCTAACCGTTCGGAGTTTTCATGGTTTTCTTCAAACCTTGCGTAAATACGGGTTAGGTTCCTTTAGAAAGACTCCCACGAAGGGCACTATCCCCTGGGCCTATATCCCTAGTGTAGGTAATCGGACGACAAAATAAAACAAGCCAAACTGTCATTAAGTAAAGTGAAAATTGCTCTTTTAAATTTCTGGTGAGAATACGGAATATGTGAATAAAACCCCCAATAAATCGGGAACACTTATGATATCGAAAATGATACAATATGCATTTAAGGATTAGAGTTGTAAACTTTATACATAGTTTTTTGTGCCATATCAAAATCTTATTTTGCATTTATGAAAAACATCTTTTTTAAAAAAGATTTTAATTGAAATTTGGTTATATGGTTCTGTTTAGTGGTTGGTATGTTATGAAGCAAAATGTAGCTTGAAAGTAAAGAGCGATTTCTGATTAAAAATATACATTAAAAAAATCTTGTTTTTTACACACAATTTTAGTATATGTTCATAAATTTAACCAGTTCAGGACCATCCTCTTTTATAAGAATTTTATTCGATTGGCACCCTTTTTCATTAATTATTTGATTTAACTTTAAAAATCAACGAAATATCGTAAATAAATAAATAAATTTTACTTTTCTTTTTTACTGGTATCAAACTCAAGCGTTAACCCTTAAATCCATATTGTATTATTTTCGATACCATAGGTGCTCCCGATTTATTGGGTTTTATTCACATATTCCGTATTCTCACCAGAAATTTAAAAGAGCAATTTTCACTTTACTTAATGACAGACCATTTGTAATTAGATAAAGAAAAATCTACTATTTAGATTTTTCTGGTATGAATTCTGATTCTTTGAATTGCGCATTTTTTGGAACGCGTTCTATCCTATGCATTTAAGGGTTAAAAACGCTTTTTGAGAGAGCATATATATTTTCAGCTCCTGAACAGGGTAAGACGTATTGAAAATATTTTGCTTCATAACACAGATAAATTGTTAGCTAAAAGAAATGTGAAATGTGAATAGATTTCGTTAAAAAATTGACTTAAATGGAACTCTTCACTAAAATCTGAATAAATTTTATCTAAATTTGAAGAGCTAATTAAAATTCCAATAAAAGTTTTGTACACGGTGCATAGGAAATTCCCTTTAACCAGAAAATACTTGCAAACGGAGCGGGCGGTAATTAAACCTAAACTTACATAAAAATTAAATTAAAATGCTTAAGATCGACATTTCGGCCAACTTTTATTACAATCATCAGCATGGTTCGTACGCGTATCGTTATTTTACAGATAAAATACCAGCAGTCTTTTCTATAAAAATAAGTATAGTTGAAAAGCGCAAAATTTTGTCTTATTTAATCAGAGATTTCCTATAAGAAAATACTGGTACACAAGAATTTCCTGGTCATGAAATTCCGGGACCCGTACAAACCCTGATCAGGAAAATGTTACCTATTTTTCAAAGTTTAAATAAATAAAATATAACCATCTTAAGGTATGTGTGTACATTTGGTGAACTTTTTTCGAAAAAGATGAACTTTTTGTTAAATAAATGTGTTTTTAATTAAAATAAGGAACAAAAGCACGAGTTCATAGTATGAATTATTTGATTTCGATGAAAATGTAAATAAAAGTATTTCATTTATAATAACTCTGTTCTTTCTTTTCTTTTCTCATTCTTTTCCTTTTTTTTCTTTTATTTAAAAAAAAATGAAATGCATTATTTTATTTTCAATCTGAGCATGTATTGTAAATTTTTCTTCATATTTGAATAATTTTATTTCTTATTTTTTGTGTGTTTTTGAAAAATACCTCTGTAAATATTTAAACTGAAATTAATCTGTTTTAGTAATCTAATTTGATACTTTTATGTATTTATTATGAATAATCATATAAACCTTTGGTAATTTTTCTATTTATTTATTTATTTATTTATTATATGAGTGTGTAACAACCACATGTATCACATTTTAATTAAAAAAATATATGCATATTTAGTTTAATTATATCATAATTTTTAATACAGTTTTTCTCTTTATTTATTCACTGAAGTTTATTAGAAATTCTTCGAAAAATGGGGGCGATTGTGAATTTTAAAATTGAAAAATTAAGTAAAAACATATGTACCATAAATTGTAGTGGCGAATTCCTTCGTAAGGTTAACCTATTAACGCCCGAATTATTTTCTTCGCTAAAATTTAAATTTTGTATTTCCCACCACTTTTAAAAGCAAATTAACCTTTATCTAAATTTATAGAGGATTATGTCTCGTGAAATAAAGTATATATTTATCTTCCTCTTTACTGGTGTGAAAACTGCTTTCTTGCTGTTTTTGTAACCGTCCTCAAAAAAGAACGCTGGGCGTTAATGGGTTAAGGATTGTAGACATCCTTGATCTTATAATAAATTGATCAAAAGCATATCTATGCCTGTTTAAATAGTTTAGCGATATGACAGAGAGATCCCGAGAATGAACTAGCGTAAGAGGAGATTTTAACATAATAATTACAATCGATTAAACCGATAAAGCCATATTAATTGACCTCAGAGCAATGGTGTTCCCATATGACTAAGGTTACATTATTCATTGTTAGTAATCTTCACCATATTATATTTGCGATACAGCAAGGGCGCCAAGGAATTCACTACTACAAAGATTATTATGAAATTAAACTTAAAGTCAACATTACACAAGGTGTCTGAACAAAGATTAAAACGCCCTTTAACCGTTTAACCCTTTCTTGCGCAGTGTTGCCGGGCCGGCAACACCTAATCTTAATTCCAAACTTGCTAACGGCACCAGTAATATTTAATATACTTTTGCTTTTACAATGAAAGCTTAAATTAAGGAATTCGTAACATCTAGACAAGTCCTTTATAAATTCCGGTGTCAATCGACAATTTCTCATTTTACTAATAGAATTTGCTTGCGCCAGAAGGGGTTAACTGATAGATATATTTGAAAAGAAACTTTCAAATAATAGTTATTTTTTCGAAGTCTTTAACAAAATTTTTAATCTTTTATCATTGAATTTTCGAAACAGAATTTTTCGCCTAGTTGAATCGGAAAAACGCTCAGACTAAATAATGCAAAATTTACAATAAGAATTTACTGGTGAGAAAAATAAATCGCGATTAGAATATAAATGCCCGTACTTGGTACGGGCAAATCGTGACTGGCAAAAACACGTTTCCCGTATGCATTTTGAGAAAGAATCACGTTTTGAGCACCTTATCGCCAGAACAACGATTGGCGCGGTGATGAAGTCAATGCTACGCACCCTTTCTTGTTTGTGACGTCAAATGCCTAGCGAATAGCAACCCTTCCTTCTGCAAAGAGATCGCGCTTATTGTTCATTTGTTTTTCCGTAAATGCTATCAAGCAAAGGCTATAATATGAGGAAATGTTATTCACCGTCGTTTAAAACATAATTTAAAACAAAGAGCTTTTTCAGACTAAAATGCTTTAAATTTCACAGAACATCTAAACATGGGTTTTTATTTTCCCTCAGTTCAAAAATATTATTTTCTTAACTCACTATGTTCGAAGAAATTGAGAAATTAATTAAAAACAGTAGTAAAGTTTCTCTTGTAATAAATATAATTCTATTAATCATATGTTTTATGACCCATTTGAACCTAGTTTATTTTGTGTTTGGCGATGCAGCTAGCTGAACATTCTTGGTTTCGCCAACTCGCCAAGGCTGGTGCTCAAAACGTGATTCTTTCTGAAAATGCTGCCCGTATGCCGTACGGGCAAATCAGGTTAAGTGTTTACTTGTTGTAGGAATCGGCAATGTATATTGCAAAAATCTTCAAAATAGGATGAGAATTTAGCTTATGTGTATGAAATAGCCCGACCAATTATGTTAAAAAAATTTAAGCTTTTTAAAATTATATAGGCTTTAAGAGTCTTGTAAATTACATTTAGAAATTGTTTCTCCATATCCTGACAAGTACAGCAATAAAATATCCCTTCATATTCGACAAAAACTCACAGAGTTATGGCTTCATTAAATATTTTAGCTTTCCGGCAATAAAATTAGGCCGTTTTTAAACCTGAAAAGTATCCATGATTTCAAGATATCATAACTTGGCTCGTTTTGATCGTAGAAGCAACCCTAAATGATCAAGATTGCAAAAACTACATGTGAAACATTTATCATCAAAAAGCAAAACAAGATACGAAACTCTTCCTTTAATTTCACCCAAATAGCTTATTGTAATTTCCGGCGTAAAATCCGCGGATCAAACAACTCTTTTTTGACCCAGAATTTGTATTTAAATAATTTTTACCGCGATCTATAAAATTACATTTTATTTTAAATTTTTTCTGGGTCGAAAAATGATTGTTTGAATCGCGGATTATACGCCAGAAATTGCGGTACATAAAAAAAGCGTCGGAAAAAAATGAAATTTTACATTGCATTACTTAAACGTTTTAAATAGCATTTCCTGTCCCAGTAATTGTATATATTAAAATGTAGCAATCAAAATGTCGCGCAAAGCAGAAAAATTTTATAATTTTTTTATATAAATTCTTTAACTATGCACTTTAACTTATCCCAATTAAATTGAGCTACATTATACAATTAAACCATACGATTCGAATTAACATAATTGAAAGGGTGGTGCCGGAAACTGGTGTTGCTAAAGTTTTGACGGCAATAGGCAGTGTGTCACCATTATTTTTCTGTCGTTTTCTTTCGTCTAATTTTCCAGGTAAAATTCATGTCAGAATGGTATTAAATTTTCTAAAGAATTCGAAGAAAACTTTTAAAATTTAGTGATGAGAAACTACCGCTGGCGCCTATATTTTTACACTCCTGCTTTAAACTATTACTAAAATTATTAGTAGTCTTCACATTCATATAAAAAACAAAGCATTAACATTCTATAGAAAATCAGATGATAAAAACATTTCATGCATTCATTGAGTTTCATACGTTCAACTTCTAAATTTGTCAGCGGAAAACTCATGTCCATTCCAGAAAACTGAATGCAAGTGGATCAATAGAATGAACCATTTCACACCTACGGTTGCTTCTTACTCTGATCACGTTGCTTTATTTTCGTAGTCTGAAAGTCCTCTCTAAAGAGCATTTGTGTCATTTATACGATATTTCAATCGATTTGTATCATATTCGTGCCATTCATGAATCGCTCATTTATTGAGAAATTCCGAATTCATGCCAGATAAATAGAATGGTAATGCTCGCTTTATTTAATTGAAAAATTTTGGATTTGCATGAATTAAAAAAAAAACGCTCTCTTTCGCTATTTCCTACATAGATTGGGAATTTTAACTATTTTGTTTCTCTCCTTCATGTAATTTAAACTTATTTTTTAAAGAAATTTCTACTTCGAATCGAAATATATTAACTTGATAGAGGTTAAAAGGACTCTTCGTGGGCTATTCAGTGTTATGTAGACATGGCAATAATTCGCAGTACTTTTTGTTTGAAGATTTGTTAACTTATTGTTACATTTCTAACATTGCGTGCATTTCGGGAAGAAATTCATATCCAGTTCTGATTGGCGCAATTGGCGAGAAATCGAAAATGGCGGCAAAAATGTCCAGCAATTTCTCAGATTTCTCAAGATGGCGGAAAAAATGATTTTAATGATTTATCTAATAACTTTATATATGTCACATCGAATCATTTAAAACCAAAATGAATTCGCTAAAAATTCGGAACAGGGTATGAATTATTTGCAATTTTATTTCACTCTCTGCTCCTTGCCCAAAAAACTAAAATTATGTAATAACTGCATATTAAAACACTTTCCGGTACACTGTGCCCAGTTTGGGATACCTAATTTTAGATCCAAACTTGCAGATGGCACCAATAATATTTGAATAAATTGCATAATGAAATTTGAATTGAAATTTGAATAATGAAAGCTTAAATTACGGGATTTTTAATTTCTAAAATAGTCGTTTGCGAATTCCGGTGACAGTCGGTATTTTCTCAATTGACTAATAGAATTTGCCCGTGCCGAAGAGCGATAGTTACAAAAATATTTAACCTTCCTACTCTGTTCAAATTTTACTCAATCTTGATAAAAACATTTCACACCAGAATTCTTATTTAAAATATTTTAATATATTTAATTGACTTATCTTTCTGAATCTATTATTTAACTTACTTTATGAAAAAAGTTCTGTTTCGAATCGTATAAAACAAATTATAGTTATGGGTCGATTAGACCCATTCAGGGTAGGAAGGTTAAAATATAACATATAAACTTTTATTCGTAATGTAAGCGAAAATTTTGTGTATGAAATGGCTACAATTTAATCTGAAGACAATATAATGTGTAATTTAAAGTGTCAGAAATGGCTGCAGTATGAGAACTGCCTTTGGCAAATGTTTCTATATTCTAGTTGCACCACTCTTTTCCAAAGGTAAATTTTATAGAATTTCCTCTTGCACATATTGTTAAAATACATGTGAAAGTTTTTTGTTTTTAAGAAATACAGCGACGTAGAATTTAAAAATATTCGCGCGTGCAACCCTGCAGTTTACATATACATTACAGGGTTAAACAGTTTCACGAAATAAATTTATTTAATGGAGATTAAAAAAATATCGAATAATAATAAAATTAAGATTAATTCTGAAATGATAATATCGATAGCCGTCACAATTTATTTATTTTTGGATTTTAAAACCACCCAGTCCATTTTATGACACATTGTATTTATAAATCGTCTTGCTTATCTTAAAGAATTATTTCCAATAAATCATAGCTTGGTGTTTTGATTTTTATTATGATACAAAAAAATTTTATTGCATTAATCTACTCATCGATCTATAATTCAAAATTTATTATGAAAGCCATATCATAAATCAAAGTAAATTTGACGTAAAATAGCTTGTGTAAAGATTTGAAGAGATAAAAAGTTCTGGGTATTTGGATTTGATTCATAGTTTCAAAAATTAAAAATTACGCTGGATGTCAAAATGTGA
Organism: Maratus speculifer; assembly: GCA_964019185.1. Taxonomy (NCBI): domain Eukaryota; kingdom Metazoa; phylum Arthropoda; class Arachnida; order Araneae; family Salticidae; genus Maratus; species Maratus speculifer. The sequence continues at coordinate 203,075,236 of OZ025303.1, forward strand.
AAGGATTTAAGGCTACAGTGGACTTTCAAAATCGCAAAAAATCATCAAATTGTCGAATTTTCATTTTTAGCATAATAACATTATATGAACTCCCTGCTATTGAACCTAAAAAGAATTTTTCAATTTCGACTATTTTTACTGGAGTTAGAAGCATGTTTGTCCAATCAGCCGATTCTGCCACGCACCTTTATTTACTTTTTTGCCGATTCACATCCGTAATATTTAGCCTTTTTCCACTTTTTTGGCCCGAAAAAATTTTATCGAAAATTTTACCATTTCAAATCGCCTTAATCTGTTTCTTTAATAAGTCAAAAAATTCTATTAAAATTTTCCAGTCCAAAAAATCGGAAGAATTGGCAGCTATGCATTATAAATAAGCAACTGTTTCTAATAGTACCTTTTTCCTCTATTTTCTTTAATGAGAGCCGATCCTTGAAAAGACATATTTTGAGAGAATTAATGGTCTGTATCTTCCATCTGTTACGATGAACAGCACCAAGGTCTCTTAGAAAAATCTTTATTAGAGGAAGACGTCTTAGGAAAGTTACATACATTTGGATAAACGTTATTACAAATCATCTTTGGATTGTTCATTTTTTAAATATTCCGGTGATGCCCCTCACTGAATTGGTGACCCTATCTTCGCACCTTTTATTTCGACATCACATGTTACACATAGACCTCCACAGACGAACATCAGCAAGTTTTGGACATACTGAGACCTGGGCGGGCTATCACGCCACTATAGAAGAAAGCAATGCTTGACTAAAGCTTTGGAAGCAATGCCGAAATCGCACAAGCTGTTCAATGCTACTTTTGTATCAGAGCCCTATATTTTTTTCCTGGAAGGCTTTTTAGGTACGTTCGTAATTATGTAAATACGTAGCACCGATAGTTGTCGTTCAGTCCGTCCGTCTGTCTGTCCGTCCGCATATAGCAACTCAAAAACTATCCAACCGAATCGTTTGAAATTTAAAATACATAATTATTAGATAATTTCGTCGAGTCATTTCAAATTTTATGAAAATCTGATGTATAGTTCAATTACAGGGACAATCAAAATGATTCCGATACATTACGGTCAATGGGGAAAAAGTTTCAAATGCATTTTAATCGTCTGAAATTTAAAATACATAATTATTACATAATTTTGTCGAGTCATTTCAAATTTTATGAAAATCGGGTTCATAGATGAATTACAGGGACAATCAAAAGTATTCCGTTTCATTACAGTCAATGGGGGAAAATGTTTCAAATGTATTTTAATGGATCTCATTCGAACATAATAAAATTGATATGCATCTATAAAGTATATATTATAATATACATTTTACATAATCTGTGGTGCAAAGAACATTTGTTATTGGTTTACAAGGCCAAACAAAAGTATTCTATTACATAATTGTATAGTAACAACATTGTTTGGTGCGCATTTTAATTGTAATTAACTATTTATAATTTTATGAGATTGGTTTATGAGAGTTGACATTTTTAAAACTTCGTTATCGTACGAACGCACCTCATTTGCTACGCTTCACGTGCAATTTCCAACTTGTTAAAGTTTGCAAAAGGGTATGTCAAATCTTTGAACTCATTTGACGCACATGTGGAAAAGTGAAGTTAAGTATTATCTTTAATGTCTCATTATATGTTTTGTCTTTCATGCACGCCTGTGTCCACATTGCCAGGTAAAACTTATTTTCAGACTCACCCTCGTACATCAATTATATAGCAAACCAGCTTATTTATGTCAACTGGAGCACGGACATGAGACAAACAGGCGGGCAGGCCGATGTGCAGATGCACAGGTTTGCCCAATTCTGAAACACTTTTCAACTACAGTCGAGTCTCTATATAACGAAATCCACCGTTCCAGTAAAAAATTCGTTATATAGAGAAATTCGATGTATAGAGAATGATGTTAAAAATCGTATTTAATGTGTGAAATTTGAACAAATATAATTTTTGAATTAAGAATTTGAAGCGCTTAAAAGTAAATATTAACCTAACATTTTATTTCTTAATTATTTAAGCTGTTTCAAAAAAGAGAACAGACATCTATTTGAAAGCTTAATGAAAATCAAATAAGGAAGACTTGCATTAATTTCAGATGATAAAATCTGTATTTTTTTTTTAATTGTTACGCTCTCAAAAAAAAAAAAAAAATGTTTACATTTTACCAAGGAATGAAAAATTGTAGTTAACATTTCCCTCCATTTGAAGGCCTCTCTTATGTGCCTCTCATTGACATCTCTTACATGTGCATCAATCCAATTGTCTCTATTTTGAGAAGGATGTTGAAAAGTGTATGGGAGATGGGATGAATTCGTTGGATTTAAAAAACAAGGAGAAAAGTAATGTAAAAAAAAAACTCAGCACTGACGATAAATCATAAATAAGTGATGGAAAATTGATTCCATATGATTTTGAAGCCTTTTAAAACTGAGTAAATTAAGACCAATTTATGAAAAAAATCGTTATATGGAGATCGATATTTCGCTATATGGAGACTGTTTTTAATGTAATCATGGGAAAAGGGAACTGTTCCTACTAAAAATTCGTTATATAGAGAAATTCGATGTATGGAGTTTCGTTGTAGAGAGACTCGACTGTATTTTGAAAATCATTAAAAAGCTTTTCAAACTGAAACAAAATGCAGTTAATTTCTTTTTTTTTAATTTTAAGTATTGGTGAAGCATACTGGTGATAAATTTAGAAAAGAGAAATTGTTTGTGCTCACAAATAAAAACAAAAAGGTATTAAATCTCTAATAAAATATAATGAAACGTGAATTAATATTACATGATATTTAAAAATATATACTCGTTTTTAATAAACAAAAGCACAACATATAAAGTTCCTTAAAATATGTAAAAGTTATCTCAGATGAATATTTTTTTCTGTCAAAAATCGGACCGAATGATAGACAAAAGAAAGACTTTTCAAATTAATTTATTTTAACTAAACTAATAAATATAATCAAATTTTCAATTTTAAATGATAAATGAGAAATGAAAATTTATAAAGTCATTCGTTCAAATTCGTCAGTAAGATTACTTAATTTATATCTCCATGATATTTTTATATTTTCTTTATTCGATAATTAAAAATTGATTGAAATACATGAGACACAAAAGAAAAAATTATTCATTATAAAATAATAGATTTTTATTATTGAATTTATTTTATCTAGAACGCTTTTGCTATTTTTAAATAAGTAGGTTTGTCCAGAAGATAATTAATTTATAAGCAAGAATAATATTATATATCAGAAAATATTATAAACAATAACTAGAGTAAGAAAAAAACTACTGACGTGTTTGCATCAAAGAATTAAATTTTCTATTATGTTGGAATGTATGCATATTTAAGAGGGTCAGGGGTAGATCGATGCGGAAAAACATGCAGACAGAGCTCTTGCTTGGTGTCCATAAAAAAACAGAAGTATACAATGTAATTGATTTAAACCCTAGTAGCAAACCAATATTGGTCCAACGTTGCGCCAATATTTCATTAATTGGAAATATTGCCAATAAAACATCAATCTTGCTCCAATATTGGGTTGTTTACATTTTGCCCTTATTTAGCCAATATTTGAAGCCAATATTATGCAAATATTGGGTTTTTTGGAAATATTTTCATTAAAACGCCAATATTGTACAAATGTTCGCTTTAAATTTAAAATATTTCCGATGAAATCCCAATATTTAACCAATATTGGCGTTTTATTGGCAATATTTCCAATGAAACCTCAATATTGGCATAATATTGGCTGCAAATATTGGCTAAATAAGAGCAAAATGTAAACACCCCAATATTGGAGAAATATTTCATGCCAATATTGCGCCAATGTACCAATATTGCTCCAAGATATAGCCAATATTGGTCCAATATTGTTTGGCTACAGGGGAACTTTCTGGTATTTTAAAGGTATGTTTGTAGTCTTATAAAATTATAAAATGAAGACCTTCAATGTAATATAATAAGAAGTACAGCAAAATTTATGTAACACAGTTTTCGAAAAAAAAATTATGTGTTATATCACCAACACTATCTTAATATTGAATTGATATAAGAACCTAATTTTTGCTGTAAAATGATCCGGAAACTTTATTCTATAGAATGAATTAAGGATATAACTATCACTCAAAAACAACATTATTAACCCCTTGAAGGGCACCGGTATATTTTATATACCACTTAATTTTAATTCCATTATGCGACATTGGCACCGGAATTTTAGTATAAAGATTTGCTTTTTACAATATACGCGAAAAACACCTTTTACTTTATATCATATAAATTTGTTTGTGAATCCCGGTGTCAGTCAGTCATTTGAACATTTTATTAACATAAGTGCTTTGCCCCTCAAGGGGTTAAAAAAAACTCTCAAATTTGAAAATTTAAAAAACTCCTAAAAAATTCAACTATTCTTTCATTAAAAATACTCAAAATGTTAAACTATCTAAACTATATTAATTCATTCTATAGATAATGATGTTATATGCATGCAAGAAAAAAAAAAATAAAAAAAAAATAAGCCATTTTATCAGATAGTATTTTTTAGCTCACAGGCTATCATAGCCTGAGAGCTTATGTGCCCGTCCGTTCTGTATGTGCGTTCGTGCGTAACGCGATAACTCATGATAAAAATATCGGATCCACTTGAAATTTTGTATATAGGTATAACCTGATAAGGCGCTTCCCTGATTCGTTTTTGGAGTTCATTCGATATGTATAAGAGGAAGAACGGGGGCTCATGCCCCTCCCCTTAATTGATATAAACGAGATTTTCATGCAGAATTAACAGTTTTCGTTCAAAATTTAGATATAGGATCATTCTGATGATTCGACTCCGTGACTGTTATTAGGTGTTCATTGAATAAGTATAAACAGGGAAAACGGGGGGGCTCATGTCCCCCCCCCCGTTAATTGATATAAACGGGATTTTCATGCAGAATTAACAGTTTTCGTTCAAAATTTAGATATAGGATCATTTTGATGAGGCGATACCGTGGCTGTTATTCGGTGTTCATTGAATAAGTATAAACAGGGGGATCGGGGGTTCTAAAGCCCCTGCCCTTAACTTGTATAAATGGATTTTTCAATCAGAATTGTTAGATTTCGTTCAAATCTCTGAATAGTTTTGGAAGTTTAATGGTTAAGTATAATAGAGGGGAATAACTCCTCTTAAATTATATAAATGCTAAATGGGTTTTTATTAAGAATTATCGGATTTGCTCTGAATTTTGGATATAGATTTTTTAATATGATAAAGCATGTACTTGATAGTTTAGGAGGTTCAATGATTAAGTATAAAAAATGAGAAAGGGAAGAGCTGGTTCCCCTTCTTAATTTTTTTCCGAACGGAATTAACGAAAATACAAGGCTGTAATGTACAATTAGTATGCGTAGCCTGTGAGGTCAATGCCATCAGTTTAACTGGGTAATATTCTTTTTATTTAATCTTGGTGTTAGTCGTCAAAAATCAAGTTTTGAGAAAACGCGAGTTAAAGTTGAAATTATATGAGTGCGGCTATGAAAGTGTTGATACATAAATGCTTAAAATTCCGTTAAAAATGCAAATATTTGTATGCGGTTTTTTGCATTGAGTTCAGAATTAATTGAATAATCAAACTAGATCATAAAAAATCGATTTTTTGAAAATTTTTCAACACCTGAGCCCCCTTAATATAGTGCACTGATAAAGGTTAACAAATCGAGATGTAATCGTAACTCCAATATTTCTAAAGGCTTCAATACTAACAAGTGCAACCCGTTGTATTCGACGAAGGAAAAGTCATTGACTAAATTTATAAAAATGATTACAAAAATAAATGCAATAATAATCAATGATATATTGTCAATCCTTACCTCTTATCATCAATATTGTTTTTAAGTTAATTAATTTTTCAAATTATCGAAAAAATTGAACATTATTTCTTACATTAATATGCAATTAACCCCTTAACTCATCAATACTTTTGAAAAAAATCTGTCAAATAATGCCTATTTTTTCATGTCTTTAACAAAATTTTAAATCTTTTATCACCAGTTTTCCAAGACAATTTTTTTTCCTAATTGATTGAGAAAAATTCTCGGATTAAATAATTCAAAATCTACAGTGTATAATCACTTTTGGGAATAGTAAATCATGATTTGAAATCATTTGTCAATTATTTTGTTTGAAATACGGTCAAACCAGGGTAGCGGTTAACCCATTAGTGCCTAGCGTCCCTTTCTAGGGACGCTTCAAAAGGTGCATTGAGCACTGTTTTTGACACCGGTAAAAAAGAAAACGAATAAATAAAATTTACGCAAAAGATGCTGGGCACGAATGGGTTAATCAAAAGTACAGATTGTTCCAACTTAGCTCAATTTTTGTTTATGACAGTAAATTTCAGAAAAAATAAGTTTTTTTTAATATTTTAGATTGATGCTACTGTTTTTTTTTATTTAGTAATACATGAGATAGAAATACAGCTATAGTAAAAATTGACTTTAGCCAAAATTGTTATCAAAGCATTTGCATAAGTTTTAATAGCTTCTTCTGCTTAAAGAATTTGATTCTAGTAAATCCTAATTGACTCTTTGACCTATATTCCGTTATAGAAAAATTTTATTGCATTATTATGGTCGTCTATCTGTAATGCATGTCAAAATACACGAACCAAGGTAAATTTGACCTGCCTTCCCTGAGAAAATTAAATGATGATTTCAGATTGCATTTTTAATACAATCAAACTGATTGTTAAAGTTATCATACGAATTAAATATTTCCAACAGAGCGAAAAATTGCCTAGGCCGGCAATTGAACCCAGATACTTGGCTTACAAGGCCAATGCCTTACCGTTTAAGCTAACTGGGCACGACAACCGAAGAGCATTTTCCACTCAGATAACCTTTGTAGTACATAACATCTGGTCTGTCATTTAGACAGCTCAACAAAATAAACGGCAGGTAAAGGAGCTCTATAGAATGAGTACGTAGATAAATTGCCGGACTGGGCAATTTTTCATTCAGTGGAAATATTTAATTCGTATGATAACTTTACCATTCTGTTCGATTGTGTTAAAAAATGCAATTTATTTACGTACCCATCGTGTCTATAGAGCTCCTTTACCAGCCTTTTCCTTTCTATTCTGTTGAGCTGTCTAAATGACAAACCAGATGTTATGAGCTACATATCTGAGTGGAAAATGTTTTCTGACAAATTCGTTTATTAATTCTGGTGTAACTTAATAATTCAAGCTATTATTTCAAACAGATTTATTCTGTGCCAGAAAGGGTAAGGGAAGACTGGAATGCCATGACCAATCATACTAATTTTATACTAATATTTTATACTCATTTAATATGTTTAACGAAATCTTATCCAATTATTTTTTAAATATTACTTTAATTCATGTATTAAACTTGTACCCATTATAATACACTATTGGATTAAATTATGTAAAAAATCAAAATTGTATGATTTGAAGATAAAAGCAGAAATATATATGTATTCAGTACCATATTAACGCAACTAGACTTAAATAATGTATTATGTTGTCAATTAAATTAAACTATAGCATTATTAAAACATTTCTAAGAAGACATACTATGCATAAAAAAACATTTTACTCCTTAAAACTTTGTTGTTTAGCAATTTTCGTATAAAATCCTATGTCTACTACATTTGGGTTATCAGTATATTTTAACAAAAATTCTCCACTTTATTTAATCGAAGATTTTAATTATTCAAAAAGGCAAATATTTATGTATTTTTTAATTTTCAAAAACAAAAAATGCAGAAATATTTGGAGTTATGCAAAGACAAATACATTCGTCACTAGCTCTTAATCAATTATAAGAGAATCTTTTAAAGCCTTTGCTCTAATTGAACTAATTACTATAAACAAAACAAAATTTAAGTTAAATTAAGATTTACAAATTCAATTACTATTCATTTGAGTTCACAAAGAAATAATCCCTTAGTAGATTATTTTGCTTGTGTGCTTTCATTTTTTTCTGTTCATTACTTAAATCTTGATTAAAAGAGCATGTGGGATAATATAAATTCCCTTTCATTATTAAGTCAAATTATTTTTTTAACTTACTATTTTAAAGACACGTATATTAATAATTAAATAGAAATATCCGTTATTTTTTGTTTGTATGTATACATCTTTTTAACTTTTCATGAATCTTTTAATAGAAAAATGCACATAAAATGAATAAAGAATTAATAAAGAAAAAAAAATGCACAATTAACACTAGAATCGCCGGTTATTTTATTCAAGTATAGTAAAATAATGTTTTGCTTTAGAATTTTTATTTAAAACTATTTAACTTATTTAAATAGCCTAATTCTGTGCTTCACTATTTAACCCTTTCAAAGGAGGGAGGTTCAATTTTGGATAATTTTAATCTCTAAATGTCAAACTGGCACCAAAATATTCCATTTGAAAGTTTTCGCTCATTAACAACATGAATAAAAACTTTTGCTTGTTTTGAAATAAATTTGTTGAAAATTCTAGTTTCTCTCACTCATTTTAGATTATGCACTTAGTACTGAAGTACCTTACTACTTGAAAAGGTTAACATATAAAGGAATTTCTGGTTCGAATCGATTATTACCAATTTTGCAGAAGGCAAAAAGACCTTTAGTGTTGGTTCTGACGATAAAGGATAGTAGTAAAATGTCTATGTTCGATTTTCCAGTAAATGAATAATTTATGTACCTTGGGATACTATTTTTTATTATTATTTGTGTAATTGTTGTTAGTAAAAAATGTATTCTGTAATGCTTCGGTCAAAGAATTTTTAAGAAAATAATTTAAAATTTTAATCTAATAATATGTTAAATAACCAAATTGATATACATTATTGTATATCAAAATATCAATGTTTTATAAGTTATTTCCTGTGTAATAGAAAGTGGGTAGTATTTAAAGGAACACATGAACGATTTCGACTACTATTCTGTATCCGAAATGCTGTATACTATTGAAATAAGATCTGTATCTTTTTAAATCTTCGTTATAGTACGAACGCACCTCATTTGTTACGTTTGATGTGCAATTTCTGACTTTTTGTTTAGTGTTTCTGAATGTCCTGCGTAAATTGGGGCTGAAAATAATCTAGACACCAGTATTTTAAAATAATTTTCACTGCCGTATCTAATGGCAGAATTATCTGCTATTAAAGATGTCTTAAACAGGGGTGCAAAAATCTAGGCGCCAGCAGGCAGTTTCTCACCACAAAATATTTTTCGTTTTTCTTCGTCTAATATTTCGTGTAAAATTCCTGCTAGAATGCTATTAAATTTTGATCGAAAATTTTTTTAAAATTTTAGTGGTGAGAGACTACCCTCTGGCGCCTAGATTTTTTGCACCCCTGGTCTTAATGATGATATTAATGAACTGTAAGAAAATAGTGGTGGCCAGAACATTTGGAGCACTGATCTACGCGAAACACTTAGTAATACTACATCTGTCCCTCGTCCCAAACGATTCAAGTGCTGCGAAAAAAAAGGCCTGATGCTGGCAATAATTTTTAATAGTATTCATCACCTTCTTTATACAAAGAATGTTTTCGATTTTATAATGTGAAGAATACTGTAAGATTTAACACTAAAAGCGCCGTAAATTTCACTCAGTTTTATTAAAAAAGATGTGCACTTGAATTTTAAAGTATTTTAAACATGTTTCTGGCGTGATATACATATTTAATTTTTTTAACCCTTTCGCGACGATAGCCTTTTGCGGAATTTTTAATGCCACTGGTTTTTAAAAACAGAAATTTGCGCCTTATTAAATCGAGAAAATGCTTCAACTGAATAAGGCGAATTTTACTGGTGTGTATAAATATGGATTCCAAAGCCTTTTCCTGCACATGTACGTGTCGTTCGCCCCCATGGGGTTAAACACATTTATGTTCAAATAGTATTATTCATATATGGTAGCAATCAAATTGACTGCCTTCTTCGCTTCTAGTGTTAACCCTTGCCACTCCTTTGTCTCCGCTGCGGAGGCATCATCTTTCCTTCCAATATTTGTTGTTGGCACCAGTAATAGAGGAAAATAATACTTTCCTTATTTAATCAGAGAACTTTTGATATTGTCTACTTCAAGGAAAATTCTTTTTAAAAAGTTGTGCTAATCGAATAAAATTTGTGTAAGAGGTACCGGAGTCCGAAAGGTTAATAATGTGAAAAAAATTTAGTAGTAAGTATCAGCCATTTAAAATGCAACTTTTGTATCTCTTCTTATCCCTCACGTCATGCACTGATTTTCTGGAAGAAAAATGTAAATGTAATGACAAATTAGTTTTAGAAATTTAAAATTTAAATTCTAAGCTATAAAATAAAAAATACTTATTCTAAATTGTAAATCTTTTTTTTTTCTGGACAAAAAATGTCGTGGCCTAGTTTTTTTTTCTTTTTTTTTAATGTCTCTATTATTTGAATGCATAAAAACACTCATATGACCATGAAGAGGACATATAAAATTTGAAGAACAGTTACATTTAGTAGAACCAACCATCGTAACTGCTGAGAAAGTTACTTGGTTTAATTATTTGGAATTCAAAAGCACTTACATCCTGCAAAATAGAGAAAAAGGTTAAAAGCTTTTTTATTGCCTGTCACTACTGTCTTGTTCTTAAATTTTTCCTGGTGTTACTTTCATTCATTTATCATATTGTCATGATTTAACATACTGTAAAGCATCGTTTATACGACGATCACTTACACGACGTTTACATTTATACGACGTTTTAATAGGGTCCCGATTTATTCCTATTCATTTTAATGTAAAAATATATCTTTTATACGACGCCCAAAATCGTTTATACGTCGATTTTTCGATTTTGTATAGGTTTATTTTTCTTGCGTGTTTTACGAACGAGCGGAAGTTGGCAGCTATGAATGACACCAAAAAGCGTGTTTAAATGCACTCCACATTATAAAAATGTGGGCTGGTGTTTGATGAGGCTGAAAAATCAGCTTATGTGTAACAGATTACACTGGGAGGGGTCATTCTTTTTTTGGGAGATGGTCAGCTTTCCCGACCTGTTTTATGTTGCAAATAGACTATCCTTCTAACTGTTATCAGTGTATGCGACTTTTAGTTGGCCACGCGGGGTTTTTGATTTTTGACTTTAAATGGAAAGGAAATGATGTACTGCAAATAAGAAACCTTTCGGTGAAACATAAATAAAGGTACGCATATTTACATTGCTTACTATCGCCTCCCGTTTTTTGGTTATTATTATTATTATTATTATTATTATTATTATTATTATTATTATTATTATTATTATTATTATTATTTGGTTTGTTTAATTTATAAATTCATGCAAATGATCACGTTAAACATTAAAATTAAGTGAAAACAAAATTAATTCTAGTTTTGGAAGTGAAAATCGATTATACGTCGTTATCGTTTATACAACGTTTTTCGGTAGTCCCTTCGGCGTCGTATAAACGATGCTCCGCTGCACTTTAGTTTAGTTCAAAATATCAAACTACAGCCTTACTGAAACTAACTTACTCATGAGCACAGAAATAATTTTCTTAACTTTGCCGCTACTGTTTTTTTTTTTTTTTTTTTTTTTTTTTTTTTTTTTCACTTGAGTTCCATTTCATTGAAATTACATCAACTTATTACCCTGTTAAAAGTTTACTCTAATTTGATAAAAAACATATACGCCACAATTTCTATTTAACACATTCTATGAACTTAGATCTTTTTATTTAAACATCAGGAAAAAATTTCTTTTCGAATCGATTGCAATAAAGTATAAAAAAAGGGAATTTATAAATAAGTAACCTATATAAACAAAAAATTTAAATTATTTCTCCCAAATTATAAATCGTTTTATATAGAGGAATGTTATCGCTTTGTTTTTATGTCACTACTATCTAAATGTATAAAACTACTCATATGACCATCAAGAGGACAGATAAAATTTGAAAAATAGTTATATTTAGTAGATTCAACCATCTTATTTGTTCAGAAAATTACAGGTTTTAATTATCTGGAATTAAAAAGCACTTATAAGCTGCAAAATAGGTAGAAAGTTAAGAAAATGTTTATTGGCTGTCACTTCTGTCTCGTTCATAAATTGTCCTTAGTGTTAATTTTCATTTATTTATGATATTCTCATGATTTAACATACTTTAGCTTAGTTCAAAATGTCAAACTTTGGCTTTACTAAGATTGACTTACTTATGAGTACAGAAGCAATTTTCTTAACCTTATTTCTACTGTTCCTATCACTTAAGTTCCATTTCTGCGAAACTGCATCAACTTACTACCTTGTTTACTCTACTGTGATAAAAAAACATATGGTTAAAATCGACAGTATAACTGGTGCTTGGAGCAATTTTAAATGTATTAATAGACTAATTTTTATCAGTTGAAGTAATATTAGCACTCAAATCTACGGTTTGATAGACGTCTGCTGTTTTGAGAGAAGGTACATAGATAGACAGTATTAGCAGGATTGGATTAGCTCCATGGAGCTATGAATAATAATTATTTGACGTATCCTCTAAATGGTAAATCTGAACCCTTTAACGTTCATTGGTTTCTCTACGAAACCACAAAATTTTAATTCCGATATGCAACACCCACACCGGAATTTTAATTTTTAAAAATCCATTTTATCATGCATGAGAAAAAGAAATTTTTCTTATTTACAAATACATTTGTTCGCAGTTACCGGTGTCACTCATTTATTTCAACATCTTAGCAATGAAAACGCTTTGTCCATTAAAGGGTTAAACAATAATCGGTTTCCCAGAGGATAATTTCAGCTGGGGAAAACTTCCACTAGAAAATTTGAAAAGAAATTTTCTCCTTATCTATTCAACGGATTATTGCAAAATTTCAGTCTTAATTACGACAAAAAAACAGATATTTAATGTTAAAAGGCAGCAGTTTACTTTGACCACAGCGAAGTCCTGCGTTTTCGCCATGTGACCACAACTTAAACAATCTTCTGTCAGGGTCAGTGAGAGAGATTAAAATACACAGTGCAAGTTTCTGTTAAAAAAGCATTATAAACTAAACTCTAAATGAAGGATTCAGAAAACAATAAATCAATATTTTAAATTGTTTTCATCCATCATCATATAATTTAAACATCAATCAGGAAAGTAACAATAAATTAAGAACAATTTTTGTTTATTATCGAAAGTGAAAGGAGTAACATAAACAAATCTTTAGATGTTTATAGAAACTGTAATCTGCAAATGATTAAGCAGATTTATAATACTTAAATGATAGAAAAACTATCAAGAACATTATTAAGAAGAATTTATTTGTTTTAATAAACTTTAAATGACTTTTTACATTATATAAACTATTATCTCATAAATTTTTATTTCGATGTAGAATAATAATTTTTTCTTGTATATTTCACAGATTTCAAAATGTAACAACAGAGAAAGGAGCTTTTTATGAGTGCTCCGTAAATATTTAATCTAGTTTAATACAATATTCTTTTTTCTAAATGATGCAGTGTTTTTTTTTTTTTTTTTTTTTTTTTGTCTTCATAAAACGTAAGTTTTACGTTAAACAAGTGGATACCACATAAGGATACTACAATGCGAATCTAGCGACGGCCTGCCCTGAGATGAAAACAATATGAAGGTAAGTCATTCTTACCTGTCTTTTCTGTTATATTACTGTTTTTACTAGAACTAGTGACGACTTACTCACGCAATTTTAAATGTTAAGAAAATTATCGCTAACATTTTCAACAGTAAAAACGAATGGAAAACTGTACGACATTCGTGAAAGCAATTTTGCTGAAATGAGTGGCTAAAATGAGGTGAAATTTTCATATCAAATTTTGACAGCATTCAGAAAATATTAATCCTATGTAAAAAATCAACCTCCATTTTGTGAAAACCTCCTAAGTTTATCCTTTTATTGAGTCAGAACTGGTCGACTCGACGTTATATGTCTCATCTTTTACATTTATAACTGCATTGGTGATTCAGTGTTTCATGTGTAATCGGTAGAGTTGTTTACATGGCCTCCTCTAATTCATCAGAAAACGCAAGACAATTTTACAAGATAATGCAAAAAGAGAATTTTCATATTTATTTGTTTTTTTTATTATTATTATTACTTAAACATATATAATTGTTCTTCAGAAATTTCAGGTCTGAAGCGAGAATTTCGGAATTAAAAGAGAGGGCAATCCTAGTAGACAAGCAAAATGTGATCAAAAGCCGAGTAAAATTATTCAAATCCGATTATTACTTAATCATATTTTATTAAGCATTTAATTAAATAAGTAATATTTGCAGATGTATAAGGCGTTATGATTTTTTTCTGACATAAGAAATATATTTTTCGCTTAACTGAAACATTACGTAAACTAACGGTATCGTTCATTATCTGTACAAATAAAATAATTGCCTAAGTAGTCGTTTTACTTACATAAATATGTACGAAGTTCTCGTTTCTTTCCAGGATAAAAATGATAAGTTGGACAAAAGAAAAACGCCAAAACGATCACATGTCGTTAACTTTTACCTCGATAAAGTATGTTATATTTCTTGATCTAATTTATCACTACCTGTCATTAAATAAAGAAGTGTCTTATCCATAGTTCCGTACGACAGATTTTTTTTCTTTTGGGGAAAATGTTTAAAAGAGAAAAATAAAAAGAATGAAACAAAATTGATCGATGATTTTACGTTTTGTATTTATATAATAAACGTTTAAAACATGTTAAACAGCTGAAATAAAGCGTTGTTAAAACATTCTCTGTGAAAATCACATCAGGGGTCTTAGGAGCCTTGCTTTTTATGTGGCGGTGTAGTTTAGCAACATGTCACATTTAATTTTTTTCTCAATCCCCATAAAAAATATATGCATAAAATGTTTAATGTAGACAACATAATATCGCTTCTCTTTAAAATATTTTTTTTATATTCTACATTGAAATTAATTTTTTTATATTGAATTTTGATAAAAAGTTTTAAATTATTTTTTGACTTGCATCGCAGCTCACAATACTGTACAAAAACTATTCGTACAAGAGCCCTTTAAAATATTGATAATGGTGTAAAACTAATGTATCTTGATCCTATACTTTATTTGAAAGTTACTTATTTATTTATTTGAACTATAAATTTAAATTATAAAATCAAACAAAAACATTTTTATTGAAAAATTATCAATTTTAAATACTTTATGCAGTTATAATATTAAATTTAATCTATAAGTCATTCTTTATCTTTAAATGAAGATATTTACCAAGTTTAATGCTAACTGCTTCATTAAATTTTGAGAAATGTTGCGCGCAGTGGATAAAAGTAAAAAAAAAAAAAAAATGAAAATTAAACATAAAAAATCTTAATATAGAATATTAAAAAAGTACTTTAAATAGAAGGGTTATTCAATTTTCTATAATAAATATTTTTGTGTCATGTTTTATAGGGACTGATAAAAAACGTGTGATATGTTTCTAAATTGCACCACCAGGTAAAAAGTAAGACTCCTCAGATCTCTTAAAAAACATCCAAAGTAAGTTAATAATTTCTAATAAAGAGATAAAATACAGTTAACCACTTTACAAATCGATATTTTTGAAAAAAAAAATCAAATATTGTCTATGTTTCATGCTGTTTACATAATTTTTAATCCTTTGTCACCTGTTTTTCAAAACAGAAATGTTTGTCTAATTGAATCAGAAAAATGCTCGGATTAACCCCTTGAAGGGCACCGGTATATTATATGTACCACTTAATTTTAATTCCATTATGCCACATTGGCACCGGTATTTTAGTATTAAGATTTGCTTTTTACAAGGTACGCGAAAAACAGCTTTTACTTCATATTATATAAATCTGTTTGTGAATCCCGGTGTCAGTCAGTCATTTGAACATTTTAGGAACATAAGTGCTTTGTCCCTCAAGGGGTTAAATAATCAGTGTTGCCAGTGGGCTACTTTTTTAAAATTCAGATTTCTTGAATGGTACCACTTTTTTGAAACGATGAAATTCCCTATATTTTCCCTTTAACTAATATGTCATTAAATAAGGCTCATTTTACTATTTCAAAAAAAGTAGTGCCAATAAAGAATCTGAATTAAAAAAAAGTAGCCCATCTGGCAACACAGTAAATAATACAAAATTTACAATAAAATTTTGCTGGTGATAATAATAAATTATGATTGGAGTATGGCTACCCGTTCGTGCTACGAGAAATCATGATTATCAAAAGCACGTTGCCTGTACGACGTATGGACAACAGGAGAACGGTTAAAAGACATATGAATAACTTTATAGAGATCTACATATGTTGCATCACTCAAGCGATATTCTCAAGATCTTTGTTGATATAATTATTTTCACAAAAGTTTTAATACCAGAAATTGGTGAATAAAATGGATACAGTTGTGTTAATCCTTTCCGGCATACTGTGCCCTGTTCTGGGTGCCTAATTTTAATTCCAAACTTGCAATAGGCACCAATAATATTTTAGTAAAATTTTGCCTTTACAATAAAAGCCTATATTAAGGAATTCAAAGTATTTAAAAAATTCGTTTGTGAATTCCGGTATCAGTCGATAATATCTCATTTTACTACACATTTTTCCAGTGCCAAAAAGGGTTAAAAAAGACATCGTCTGGTAATCCTGATTTCTTATGATATGTTGATACTTTTAGTACTTCACTACATTATATACTATATTACATACACTTTGAGATTAACTCACTTAAAACGCTTCCTTGATTTCCCCGTACGTCACACGGGTTACGCATTTTTTTTCAATCATGATTTGTCCGTAACAGTACGGGCATCCTTATTCTAATCATTATTTGTTATTCTCACCAGTAAATGTTCATTGCAGATTTTGTATCATTTAATCCGAGCATCTTTCTGATTCAACAGGGCAAAAATTTCTGTTTTGAAAAACTCGTGACAGAAGATTGAACATTTTGTAAAAGACATGAAACATAGTTATTATTTGCAAGTTCTTTACAAAAATATTGATCAGTTAAGTGGTTAATCGCAACTTTTGTAATTAATTTTCATCGATTAAAAAAAAAGAAAAAATAACTTCTGGTAGAACATACGCACTCAAATTTAATTGTCTGAGCGAAGCGAAGTCTTATACTCATAGTACGTAACGATATTAAAAGTAAAAAAAAAAAATTTTCGTCAAGCAAATCTCAAAAAGTACTCGTCGGATTTCGATTCTGTTTGTACCAGAAGGTACCTATGAAGGTAACTTCGTGAATGCACCTACTTTTAAAAATTAGTTCCAAATAGTTTTAAAATTATGTTTAAAAAACTGATAAAAAAGCATAGTTTATTTGCATACGTCACAGGAATTTGGTGTGCGTCACTTTTCACTGGCTGGATGCTTTCGTTAAACTCCCAAATTTGAGCACATGGAGCAAGGAAAATATGCAAACAATTTTTAAGTATAATAAATTATACTTAAATTTAAGAAACAAACTGGAAAATAATTTTGTAGTTGTTGTTAATTCTAAAGAAAAAAAGCCTTAACTCTTAGTAATTTAGTACTTGAGAATTAATCATATTCTTTATAATAGCATTTTATAACCGTCATTAGCATCTTTTATGTTTTGCACATGCGAATTGGAAACAATTCTACCGTGTTTAAATAAAATGCGTGTTCAAATAAAATATTGGTACTACTTGATTAGCTCGTTGATCAATTTCGCCAAATTATACATATTCACATATTTTTTATTTTAAGAAACGAAAGAAAAAATAAATTAGTGAAATACTGATAAAAATACATATAAAAAGTAGGTAAAAAAATCATTTGATGATGTTTTAAACACATGTATCGTATTGAATGCGATTGAATGCGACACTCACGATCATAAACACATGTATCGTATTTAATGCGATTGAATGCGACATTCACGATCATTCATTATTGGTATTTTATCTTATTGTTTGGCGATACTTTTTCGGTTGAAAGAATAATCAAGTAATATAAAAAATAAATAAATAAATAAAAGAAAGAATTTAAAAATTAAATTAGAGATTAAATATTTTTAAAGATTAAAGATTAGAGATAGAATTTAAATTAAAATTTAAAACCAAAACACTTTATTTAAAAACAAAGTAGCCAATCGGATTTCGGTGGAAAATGGGCCGATATAGAGTTTAATATAGATTCAAAATAATCTTGCATTTTGTTCTGTTTTTGGCAAATCCCGAATACGCAGTTTCATAGCACTAAAAAATGGCGTCAAAAATCAGCAAACAACGAGGCAACACGGAATCCAAAAGATAACTGTGTATGCGTGCTAACAACAAGATATCTCTTTATTGGCGCATTAGCTCAACTTCTGCTGCGGTGGCATTAAGCGTAAACCGTACAAAGCACGATCTAGTTTGCAATACAGATGCCCGTTTCCAGGCTCAGAGAATCCGGGTGGTTGATGCATATACACATCCTCACTCAGTGGTGCATACATGAGGAGCAGGTCACGTCACACTGAGTGTGCGACCACCCGCTACACGATACAAGAAGGGAGAAATAGAATCGGATAACGCCAAAGGTCACGACAGGGCTAAAAGTCTCTTCATAGGACTCGCCCTTTACCTGTTTGAACCCTTGGGCAACAAGCCTCGCCTTGTGCCTGGCAATCCGTCCAGTTTCATCCCGTTTTGTCGTGTAAACCCACTGGCAACCTACTGGTGTAACATGTGTTGGTAACTCAGCCAAATGCCAAACTCCGCCATCTCTCATAACCTTCATTTCACGCATCATTGCTTCCCACCAGATCGAGCTCTGTTCCGATTTACAAGCCCGCTTAAATGTTCTGGGGGTATCAGCATTAACGGCTAGTCATGCAGAAATATGAGAAAAATTTGACTCACTGGAACTGTCCTCTTCACTTTCTGAAGTTTCAGACGCTACAGGGATAGGAATTATACCGAAATAAGAATTGGACCTTTTAAAATCAAAAATTTCTGGTTTAAATGAAATGTTGTTTTCCCTACAATATTTTCGAATTTCATTTAAGGAACGTAACCTTTTAGTTTTTCCTAGTTCATAATAATAAATGTCTATTTTATTTTCCTTTTTGCGTTTCACAGGCTTTTTTATCCAACTAACATCTTCACGTAAGGGAATAGTTGGTTGATTGCTACTACTGGACCCCGAATCCATATCCCCTCCCCCCCCCACGTGGGTAATTTTGAGAACTGCTGGAAGGACCTGGGATGACCTCAGGTTTATTTTCTACAGCATCATCTCGATTAACTACAACCTTGGGAGAAAAGAGGGCATAATCATCGGTGCCCAGCACAGCTACACTGCGCTTAAGACCAACAGAGTTTTCATTAAAATAGACATTTGAGGATTCAACAATTTCATCCATCTCAGGAATCCATAGACGATAACCCCTCGTGCGAAAAGCATATCCTAGAAGAATTCCCTTTTTAGCACGAGCTTCGAGTTTCCAGGTCCTTTGTTTCAGTAGTTTAATGTAAGCCTCCGATCCAAATGGCTTCAAATGCCTGACAAACGGCTTTCTTTTCCCATACAACTCGAACGGAGTATTTCCTAAAAGTTTCCGACAAATTCTGTTCAAGGGGTATGCAAAATATTTAAGTGCCTCTGACCAAAATTTTGGATCTAAATTGCTATCGATTAGCAATGTCTTTATCCCGTCAGCCGCAGTAGCCATAAATCGTTCCGCAACCCCATTTTGCTGTGGTGTGTATGCGTTGGTAAATTCGTGGTAAATGCCCTTTTCTTCAAAGAAATTTTAAAAAGAAATACTGTCGAATTCCCCACCGTTATCAGTCCTGAAACTTTTAATCTTTTTGTTCAAGTAATTTTCTGCCCTTATAATGTGCTTTTTCACGACATCAAAAGTGACGGATTTTAACCTTAAGAGATACACCGATACACGGCGGGAAAAATCATCCATAATGGACAAAAAATATCGTTCGCCCCTTCTACCTTCTATGCGACAAGGGCCCCACAAATCCGCTTACAACATCTCAAGGGGATTGTTACAACGTATATTTTTATTATGTTTATGGGAAATGTTTTTAAGTTTACCGAATTTACAGGCTTCACAAAACAAATTAGTCTCTTTTAAATTTGGTAAACCACGTACGCCCTGCTTACGGCTAGTATGAGCAATTAAAGAAGGACTAATATGGACATACTTTTTATGCCAAATCAACATTTTTTCGTTATGTTTAATCCGCGAGTAGTCGCGACTTTTTTCACAACGTCATTAGTCGCGCTCGGTCTTTTCGCCGCTGGCCCCCCGCAAACCAAATATGTAAAATAAGAAATATTTTTCATATAATATACGAAAATAATATTTCAATAAAGATATAAATTTGCAGTTTTCTTAAATTATGCATTTTATTCATGTGATCTGGAGTAATTGGAAAAAGTAAAAATGAACTGACATTAGTAATTGTTACATAGACTTTTTCGCAAATTTCAACTTTGTTTCTAAACATGTACCTGAAAGAAAAACAAAGGTATCCTGTTACTTCACTAAAGTGGTCGAGAAAGCTTCAAAGACAGCTACATGGTAGATCTCCGCTGTATTTGTAATGTGATGCAAGTTAGGATAAGATAAGTTACACGGGCGGTGAAAAGACCGACACGCGACTACTGACGGGTTAACAGCAGACGTTTCAAACTTAACGGATTTACCTTTAGAGACTGGAATCTTAGGATACAACCTGTATATTCGGTGTTTTAAGTATGCACTAAACAAGTACTCGCCCCCCCGACAGATTCTTACCTCACCATTGTCACCTTGAAAGGTTAAACCATTAAGATCCAATTGAGGAACCGAGATTAAATCCTTACGTAATTAGTCTGAAAACATCACATTACATAAGGTAAAAACCCTTTGACCAAAACGGAGTTTCACCTCCCTTTTGCCCTTAACCCTTTCGTGACGAGAGCCTTTTGCAAAATTTATAATGTTTTGTCACCGGTTTTAAAAAACAGAAATTTATTCTTTATTAAATCGAGAAATTGCTCCGATTCAATAAGGCAAAATTTACAGTAGAATTTTACTGGTGGGGAAAAACAAGGATTCTCAAGCCTTTTTGCGGCACGTATACGTGTCGCTCGTCCCCAAGAGATTAATGGGAAATAATACATTTTTGACAGCAACAGACATTTCATGATTCAATTCTTCAAAAGTAGAAAACAATTTTCTATTGTTACAGAAGTGATGGCTCGCGCCACTGTCGAAAATCCAGTCAGAATCATTAACAACATTACTAAAACTAGAATGTGAAACAAAAAGATTTGAGTTACATGAGCTGTCCGACAGTTTCGGGCGAGAAGCACCATCTCTGCAACCGGAAAAATGTGGAAAGGGTCGTCTGAAAGTCTGCCTGGGAGTCTTGCATCTATCCCTGGAACCTCTAGGAATAGGTGAGGAATTATGGGAACCAATGTCGGAGTCATCTGATGGATATGCTGAGTCACTCTGGTATCTCTCAGGAGACCGTTGAAACCGTCGACTTCGGGAACTAGATCTGCTCGAAGAAAATGGACGTCTCGACCGAGAAGCAGGTGAAGAATGGCGAAACTGGCGATCAGGAGATCTGGAAAAACAGTTGACCTGGACATGGCCTTTATTTGCCACATCTCCAACATCTTTTCTGTTGAGATTTCTTAAAACGAGATTTACCCTTAAAGGGCTTTGTAACTTTAGCAGTGTTGGAGACGCTTACTTGTTCGGCACTATCCCGGTCACGAAGCTTCTGTCTTGTTTCTTCAGCTACCAACTCTTCCACCACCAAGTCAAATTTGAAAGCTGCATCAGGCTTAGACAAAATTTGTTGAACAAGTGTATCAAAACTTGACGGCAAAAAGCGTAAAAATTGGTATGGTAAATAGCATTCAGAGAAATCTTTATCTATTGATTTTATTTCCAAATAAATTTTCTTTAATAAAAAACTTCCAGGGTTAGGCTTAGCCCATAACCCCTTAATGTACGTAATATAGAAGATTTATATACGTAAACAATTAACTTAAAAGAAGCAGATAGCACAGTAAAAGCATTTGCTGGAATCTAACTCCATTTTGGAAGTTGAAAATGTAAATGAGCAAAATTCATGCCGATCTCTTAATGGAAAACAAAAGTCAAAAGTAAAATATAACTAAAGTATTTATTTGTTACTTGAGATACAAGGCTTGGCTTTACAGTTGATAATCCACAGTAGACTCCCTCATGACATTCATATGAGCACGTTGTAGGTAAACACAACATGGATGATCACATTTGCAGTATTCATAAATACATGAGTTAAAAACACTTTAAAACAAACTTAATAAAAAGTACTTTAAGAATACATCCAGAATGGGGACCAGTCACCATTCAGTTTCTTGAATAACTTCCATTGTTGGAAAGTAAAAGCGCGTCGAACTGAAATATACATCGTATATTTATATCAAACACATCGGATTAAACACAACGTTTCGGAGCAACGCCCCCGAAACGAGCCAATGAGAAAACGACATCCGAACGAATCAAAGTTCGATTCGATGAAACGGATGAAAGATTCGATAAAGGTTACGATATTCCAAGTCGCCATCTGGCGGGGAAAATATCGTTACGGAAAAATATGATCAGTTTGAGACGGATTTTCGCCGGTGTTGGTTGTAAACAGAAGATGGAGTCCATGAGGGAAAATGACGGAAGAGCTATTAACGTTGATGGATTACTGTGTAAGATAAAGTTGATAACGTCCGGAAAGGAATTAAAAGGGTAAGTTAATGTTTATTGAATATATTTATTATGGAATAATAAATAAATAAATATTAAAATAAGTGATGAGTGAATGACTATGTAATGAATGGACATTGGAGGCGATGAGAAAACCATATGTTGATGGAACTCCATCAGTAAGTACCAAAAAAAACTGTTCAAAAAAGGTGATAAATTTCTGTTTAACAAAATACCAGTATTAAACAGAAATTCGCTTTTTTTAATACCTTTATAAATGTTAAGTATTTTCTATAAGAAAATACTGGTAGCTTTTTCTCTTTTTTTTTAATTGTCTTTTTTCCTTGATGACTTGCCACCCTGAATTATATTTATTTGGAATGTTACTCATGAACTGCTATTACAGTATTCTGTAATTATGAAGTATTCTGAAATTAATATGCTTTAAATATATTTGTAGTTTCTTTTTTATTTGAATGCCTATTAAATGTAAGGGGCTGTGCATAGTTAACATTATTACTTCCAATGCGAGGAGGAGGGTTCTGACACTTGATATCGCTAGATATCTCTCGGGGAGGGGTTTGTCTTTTGATAATGTTATCATTCTTAATCCAAGCAAAATTTTATTTAGTTTATTAATATTTTATAATAAGCGGCAATACAGCAAAATAGACTGCGGATTTTTTTATTTTTATCTATTTTCTATGAAAAAACATTACTAAAACAATTAAATCAGTATAAAATGATTTCACTCCAAAATATTTAATATTCAAACGTTAGCCACTCAGATTACATACATCCATATGCGCATATAATGCATTGTTACAGTAACAGCTTAAAAATATTACTTGCCATGTTTACTAGTAAATTATGAAGAAGACTACCATCCACTTGTTTTGATTTATATGTTCTTCTTATCCCCGTTCAAAGTATCAGAAGACAATATTACTGTTACATGCAATATACAACAAAAAAGCTGTTATTAAATATTTTTAAAAAATAAATATTTTTCAATTGTTATTTCATGTTAATCTCAATTATTTTAGTGATATTTAAAAAAATTTTCTTAAGTCACTAATATACTAAATGTATAATTATTTCTGTTTATTTTTAAATCATGTTAAAAGAAGCAGAAAGGAAAAAATCTGCAGAATTAAACGGAATTTTAGACACTGATAACGATTTAATTGGGTTTGGGTCAATGAATGATAACATAAGATATCGTAATGGAGGAGGACATCACTAAGAACGATTTAAAAAGAAAATAACTTAAAAATTTGGGACACATTCTTAAAAAAATGTATTTTAATTTCAGATTAAATCTAAATAGAAACCAAATTTGAAAGAAAAATAGCATTTTCTAATATCTTTCATGCCTGCTAACACAAGAATATAAAGTTTTCTTGTTATTTTAATATTTCAGAATATGAGGTTGGTAATAGCCTATTTACATAGGATTTGTGAAGTTTCAAATGTGAAATACTGAAATTAATAATTATGTTCGGGCAAATACGAGTTCTATAAAATAGTCATCGTTGGTTATAATGAAAATTAGTTATTCAACATTTCACTTAAAAGTTTTGCAAAGTCATTTGATGAGCTTTGAAAGGGTTATATTTACGAGAATCGGATCATCCTATATTTTGTATGGATTTCACATGATGTCAATATTTCGAAGCACTATTCTTCTGATACATTCCTAATCGAGATGTTTATTACTGGAACGATTTTGTTTAGCTATTTATGCCCCTAAGGCACTTTAAAGTATGATTAAAATAATTTATTATACAGTAGTAATGCATCGATTAATTGTAATACAGTTTAGAATCAGTTATACATACTTTACTTTATCTTTTTTCCAAAAGCATTATTGATCGCACAGAACAAAAATATTTTTAAAAGGTTTTTTTTTATCTGCATCTTTTCTATATTTTAGAGATGAAAGGTTGTGGGCGGAAAATTTCAGTTAAGAAATATTTCTATATTTCTATTGTAACATTGTATTTGTGCTTTTCCTAAATTTATATAGTACTAAAATAAATATTTTATATAAAAGATTTGAGTAAAGTTACAAATATTGCACAAAACTCCTATAAGTGGAATTTTAATTGGCAAAATCCTTATAATATTTATTAAATTACCGGGTAATTCTTCTAATATAATTTCAAAAATTTACAAAAAATGCTTTTAAAAATGCTAAAATGCTCCGGATATAAAGTGTTAAAAAAGTTGCAATGAATATATATACAATATTCCATACTTTTATACATTGTATTTACTGTTTCACTCCTTCAGGGGCAAGGAATAATGTCTTTGAATCTCAAAAAATCGAAAAATATTATTCTAAAATAAAGAACAGTAACTTTTCTGCATTATGCCGCCAAAGTTTAAAATATAAAATTTCGCAGAAAGTTCCTGGTGCATATCATTTAAATTAGGTTAGATAAAATATATCCCATCGTCCATCAAAGGGTTAAGTTATGAATTAATTCTTACATAAGTAAGAATTATATGTATGTTAACGTAATTTGTAAGGTTGCGATGAATCTTTGATCAATTTAGGAGGTCTGCCCATCACAACTTATACTACCTCATCAGTACCTAGTATAACTTCAAAAATCAGGCACCGACGGACTGATACAAAGCCGAATTTAAAAATAAAATCCTGATTTCTGAAAAAATATCAAACGTACTTTCGAAACTTTTAATAGTTTTTCTCTTATCCAAATTTAATTTCATAACATAGTAATAGATATATGAAAATTGAAGAAAATTGAAATTTTCTATATTACAAAAATAAAAAAAATCAAATAAACAGTGAACAATTTCTTTTCGTGAGATCTTTTCACTTTAATGTCACTTTTTGTATAAAATTACAGTATGTTTAGCTTCTGTTTTTTAATGTCATAAACTGTTGATGATCCGATTCCATAATCAGTACTTAAGCTTTCACAAAGTCTAAATAGCTTTTTTATTAAGCCCACTTTTTCTTAGATAGACAAACTTAAGTGCTTTATTTTCGAAGGGACATTCCATGATTTTAAAAAATGACTTCAATGCCGGGTTTTGGAATTTGCCGCATTTCTGAAAGCCCGATTTTTAAAGTCACACGCTATAAAATTTGCAGTCGCCATTTTTAGTATGAAGTTCACAGCCATCATATTAATGCACAAGAAGTTTGCAGCTATCAATATGTATAAGGCAAAGGCTGGAAAAGGATTTTTTTTTCATCATTATTTCAGAAGAAAGTTGATATTTATGTAAAACATCTTCGTTAAAGCAATGTCATATGTTACAAATATAAAACATTAGCCACAGCGATAAATTAATGCTATGAGTTTTCTCTATTTAGGATTTTATAAGCTATTCATTATAAACTACATGGCTACATGTTACATGATATTATATGAGCTCTTCTGTATTATTAAATACTGTCACTTCTTATTGACAGTCGTGTGTTTTGAAAGCAGCTCACACAAAATCTGAACTCCTGTCTCACATTTTGTCAATAAATAACTGATGGCAGAGAAACTTTTACGGCAATGCAGAAATACCGACTACACAGTAAGAAAGGAAAGCACGCTGGAATTTTATTTTTAAGTGCAGAAAAATAATGAAGCAAAATGGATTTTCCACAAAATGAGAAAATCCGTCTTCCAGAATACATTAAGAAAGGAAATGGCAGAAAATGAGAAAATCAGTACATATTATTTTATACGAATTGATATTGACATTTATGATCGAAATAAATAATGAAAAGATATTGAAATAAAATAATTTAAATGTACTTTTTAAAAGATTTTGGAAAAAAAATATATATTTATATGCGCATTTTCAAAAGCAGTAAATTTAAGTAAGTATTTTAGCACTTGTTAATCATTGAGTTTTCCTGTTCCAAGTCCTCCATTTTTAATAGCTTTGTGTGCAGGAAAACACAATGCTAAACCTACCAGTCAACCGTTATAATCGGTTTTTCAGATGTTTTCCACCAAAATACGTCTTGGCAAACTGATTGCTTTTTAATATGCGAATCGAGTTTTAATTACTTCTGGATTTTCAGTTGTGAACTTTATGAGGTGATTGTCTGCACTACCGCCTTCCGGTCAACTATTTAGATTATTAATTGTGTTACTGAATGAAGCTGAATGACATTTCTTTCTTTTTTACACAATATACACACATTTTATCGATGTACTTCTAATACACTTCGGAATTTACGGAAAAATATGTAAATATATTTTACATATATTACTAAATATGATAAACTGAAAATGAATACCGAAGATTTTTTTAAAGTGATTTACAACACCATTACATTCAAAAGAAGATGGAAATTTAATGTTAGTCATAGGTCTTCTTTCTATGAGCACTTGTGTAAGTCATATTACTAATTTTTGGCCAGCGTTATTTTCGAAAGATTTGATTGGCCTTATTCAATTAATGAAATATCTCCGATAACGTAAGTCACTTTTTCTTGTTCTAAAATACTGGTATCCAAAATCGTAGTGTGTAACTTACACGACAAGTGCTCATCGAAATATCCATATGTAGATATTTGTAAGAGTCTGAAAGGAATGTACCATTAAGAGGTTCTACACCACAAAATATAAAGAGAATGTTTAAAAATCTTTAATATCGAAAAGAACAATCGTTAGTATCGGTACCGATATTTCTTAACTCTTTGCCGACTGGAGTAAATTCATTGCTTAAGTGCTAGAATTTTTCACTGACGCCGAATTTGAAAACAACTTACTTGTAATTAACAAAAAGTTATTTTGCAAAAATACAATAAACCGAGTTTTTTTAATCAAAATTCCGGTTCCAGTGTAGCTTTTGGGAATTAAAATTAAGTGGTTTCAAAGATATACCCACCGCGCCGCGAAGGATTTAAAGTTGAAATCATTCACTACGATCTTGTAGAAACAATGTCCAGAAATTTGAAAAAACAATAAATATAACTACAATTGATTGAAACATTTATATCTATATAGCCTGGTAGATTGATAAAAGCCGTATATGTGCTTTACCAGCAGCGGTTTGGAATGCCTGGTTTAACCTCTTCAAGGCCGGGGATTTACTTAACCCTTTCGGGACGAGCAGATTTTACAGAGCCTTTAATCTTGTATAATCGGTTTTTAAAACTGAAATATTTCTGGAAATGAATCGCGATACTTGCTGGTTTAATTAAGCTAACATTAACAACAAATATTTACTGGCGAAAGTAATCAAGGATTTTGATAAACTTTTGCGGCAAGTATACCGATCGCGCGACCTCAAGGAGTTAATTTTAGTTCCTTAAGAACAAATTAAAACCTGAATTTGGAAAGAAAATTTTCCATCTATTAAGTGATCGATTAGAAGCTTTTACCTATTTTGAAGTATTTCTTCTGTGTTTTCTGGTGTCAGTGAATTATTTTAACATTTAAAATAGAAGTGCTTTGCCTTGAAAGTGTAAATAATTCCGTCTTTACATAAACAGGGGTTCGTCCGCTTCAAGGACTTTTAAGCACCTGTTATCAGAATTTAGTAACATAATGACCAATAATCTTCAAACATAACTACCGGATTTTAGGTGCGTTCGTAATTATGTAAATACATAGCACGTATAGTCGTCATTCAGTACGTCCGTCTGACCATCTGCATATATAAGAGAAAAAACTACCCAACAGAATCATTTGAAATTTAAGATATATATTGTTGCATAAATTTGTCGAGTCATTTAAAATTTTATGAAATTTTGATATATAGTTTAATTATATGGGCAATCAAAATTATTCCTTTACATTACGGCCAATGGAAAATTATACTTTCAAGTGCATTTTAATAATGTTACACTCTTCCGGACATAGTAACATTCATATGCATATATGATATAATGTACTAAAATATACATTCTGTACAATCTGTGGTGCAAAGAATATTTGTTATTAATTTACAAGCCTACACAAAAGTATTCATTCAAATAATGGTATTGGAGGGAACATTGTTAGGAGAACGTTTTAACAGTTCTATACTATTTCCCATTTTATGAAATTGATATACATTGCTGAGGTTTACTACAAGTTACTTCTTGTATAATAGAAAACAGATAGTATTTACAGGGATACACAAAAGATTTTGGATACTCTACAGCATTCAAAATACTGCATTCTATTATACCAAAATCTATTTAAAAACTTCCTTATAGTACGAGCGCACATCATTTGCTACGCTTGACGTGCATTTTCCAAATTGTTTATATAATTTCTTGTACTAAAAAGCCTAAAATCTTCCAAATTCCTTGATGGGTACGAAAAAAGCCGGGTTGATAGTGATAAAAGAGCGTAATAAAAAGAAAAAGCATTTAATTCTTTTCGTTACGCGTTTTTTTGCATGTTAAATTTGAATAAAAACACCATTTATATAAAGTTGTTTTCTGAAATGACGCATGAAAAGTAAGGCTTTCACATTATTCAAACTCCCTAGAATTTGAGAAATAATGAGCCTGTCCTTGACGAGAATTGGAACGATTCAAAAGTCAAATGATGAAATTAAATTATTATGCACGAACAGGCATGACTTCTATAAAATATTCTCGAAGGGTTTAGAGATTTTTTTATTCATAATTTCATTTAGTTTTTTATTTTAAATTGTTTATCATGTTTATTGATTTTAATGTTTAATTTTTCTATAATTCAATTTTTTTAATTCTTTAACGGACAATCATTTTCATTGCCAAATTCAAAGCATTTCATTTGAAATAAATGTGTGACACCGTAATTGCGAACAAATATATTTGTAAACGAAAAAACGGGAATTTTCACGTACATATTAAAATGGATTTTTTAAAATTAAAATTCCGGTGTCGTTGTTGCATATCGGAATTAAACTTTGGTGGTTTTGTTGGGAAATCCATGAACTTTAAAATGTTAACGAAAATATTTTAGAACAATTTTAATTTGATTTATTCTTCAAAATATGTAAAAGAGATATTAACACTATTTGGAAATAGTAAAATATGGCTTATTTAATGAAGCCTTAATTTAAGAGAAAAGAAGGGGAATTTCACCATTTTTAAAAAGTGGTTCTGGTCAAGAAATCCGAATTAAAAAACAGTATTATTTTCTATTAAATTTTTCCGGGCCAAAGAAAGGAAAATGTTGGCAGCTATAGTTTGCATGCAAAAACCAGATTGAGTGTAATAAGAAAGAAAATGCGTTTAAGACGTTGACTCCCAGGTGAAAACTGCTAATTTTCACTAGGGTGCCAAATTTTTTTTTTGTGTGTAATTTGAATTTTTGCAACATAAAACTACAAAATCAATATTTTTTTATCTGACTCATTTTGCAACATATAAGGACATTTTCAACCTGGCTATCAAAAATTATAGCCAAAGCACCCCACGAAAGTTCGTGGAAATTCTTCCATGAGTGGCCATGTGCATCTTATTTTATTGCAAGAAACTTTTCATTTATCACTGAAATAACTTATTAACATTTACGTTTCTACAGTATAATATCTTAAATTGGAAAAAAATTAAATATATGTAAGGATGAGCTTGGGAGATTATTGGTTTGGATTTTCTTTTCTATATCTTTTTCTAATATTTTATTTTCTATATTTTTATTTTTTCTATTATTTTAAGTTAGAATTTTTTTTATTTTTGTTACAATGAGCAAGACGAGCAAGAGAAAATTAACGTAATATTTCATTTTCCACAAAACATACCTGATGCAATCGACACGTACATCAATTTGCATAAACCGCATACATTTAACACATAATAAGAAGCCAGGAATCAAACTCCAATACCATTTTCATGTAACTCGTACAGTTACTGATAGCCAAGGTCTGAAGTGTTCAAACACCATTGCTATCATATCTGATAACCAGTGTCCCATCAGAAACATCGCTGGCTATCACATATGATAGCCATGGCAGTAAAATCGTTAAACATATGTTATGTTGGGTTTTTAAATGTATGTATTTTGCTCGTGAAATTTACCTAAAAAAAAAGAAAAAAATCATATAATAATGCAACTACACAATTTCACAAACATTTATAAAGTAACATCTTAATGATTTTATAACTCTCACATCTGGGAAAATGGATTAAATCACAATTACAAAATTCCGTCATTCTGTAAAGAAACAATGATTAGTGTAAAAACAGGATGTAATAAAAAGAACAAATCGGAAATTGCACATCATGTGTAGCAAATGAGGTGTGTTCGTGCTATCACGAAGTTTGAAAAATAATTAGATCTTTGGTGTAAAAGTATACAGTGCTTTGGATACAGTATAGTATCCGAAATCTTTTGTAAGCCCCTGTAAGTACAATCTGCTTTCTATTATACAGGAATAACTTGTTGTAAAACTCTGCTGTGCTATCAGTTTCATAAAATGTGAAACTATTTGATATAATTAAATCGCGCCCCAAACCATTTTTTCCCTTATACCATTATGTAATGGAATATTTTTATTTGGCCCTGTAAGTTAATAAAATATATTCGTTGCACAACAAATTGTACATAATATGTATTTTAGTATCTATATTATAGATGCATATCAATTTTATTGTGTTCGAAACAGTGTAACACCATTAAAATGCACTTTAAGCTATTTTTCTCATTGACCGCAATGTAACGGAATACTTTTGATTGATTGAAAATGGATAAGAAAAAAACCAAAGTTTTTTATCTTTAAAATTTTTTTAATACCTGTATTAACAACTTTATATCCGTATATTTACCAATACAGTACATTTACCGTACATTTACAGTACAGTTACCATTACAATACCGTATACATAGAGTATTATATGTTTATATACTATTTTTTGAAAAAGAATTTTGAATTTTTTCGTAGTTGGACGTAGAAAACTCCCCCATTTTGAACTTACGATAATACCTGATATAATTGGTAAATATACGGATATAAAGTTACTTTTGATTGCCTCTGTATTTGAACTATAGATCAAATTTTTACAAAATTTAAAATGGCTCGAAAAAATTATGCAAAAATTGTGTGTTTCACATTTCAAAAGATTCGTTTGAGTAGTTTTTGCGTTGTTAAATGCAAACAGACTGACGGACGAATGGACAGAACGACGACCATATAGGTGCAGCGTCTTTACATAATTACGAATGCATACGTTGTAAAATAAATATTACTATACCATATACTTAAACAAAATTAAATCAAATTGTGTTGGGAAAAATCGCTTTAGAAATAGAGCTAACTAAACCGTGGTTTGTTCGCCGAAAACTACTGTAATATTTCCGCACAACACATTTTGTTGTTATTGTTGTTTTTAAATAATTTCATGGAGCCTTGCCAAAACGAATTATTCTCCAGCACTTTAGTTTACACGGCAGCATTCCAGTTATCTTATGTACAGAATTTATTGTGAAGTTTATTATTATATTTAGTACCCATTACTGTTTCTTGACTTTATAGCCTAGAATTAACATACATTTACTATTCTGCCATGTGTAATATTCTTTACTGTTTCCTTGGGTTATTTCTTCTTCTGTATGTTTTATAGACACGTCATTCTTTTACAAAGATTAAATATAAGAATCAAACATTATTTATTTAGTTTCTATCGTTACATGTATTAATTATTTCGAATAAACAAATTTTCAACATAAGTATGAAATCTGTTTGGGGAATGTAAAAAAAGAAAATATGTATATGCCTACATCGATAAATGGGTCATAAAATAAGAAATGATATTTTAAGATTAAAATAAAACCTATTTATTATGCTTTCTGAAAGAAATTTTGCAATCATATGAATACGAAAGTAATAATTTTTATGTTCATAAATATATTAATGATCCGTAGAATAAAAATGATAATGTCATTTCAAACCTTTCTCGTTAAAATAAAATAAATGTATCTCTACTGAGAGCAAAAAATGACGTTTTAAGGCTCTTTTTTTCTGTACATTTATAGTGTATAATTCACTTTTATACATTTCATATTAATGTGAAGAATAAAACGCTAATAATAAAATTAATCAAACAGTGGACTTATATGCAATCAAAGAATATTAAACAAATAATATAATAAGCCTTACACTATTGAAATTACAAAATGTCATTTTACCATTACACTTATTTTCTACTTTTAAATATTCTACGGATTACGAAGAACACTATACTATTAATAAAATAATATGTACCTATTCAAAGCAAAATGATATTTTAAGAATAATCATTTATGCTCCATTTAATTATAGAGTTATTAAAAAAAAACTCCAAACTAACAGGAGAAACACTGTGCTAATAAAAAAAAAACTTGCACTATTCAAAGCAAAAATGATATTTTAAGACAAAAAGCTTGCCTGATGATGTATTTGTTATGCAATTTTTAAATATTCTACTGGAATATGAAGAGAACCATACTGATAATAAAAAATGAACTTTATTTTAAATAGAAAGTATATTTTAAGACTAAATTTTTCTGCCCCTTTATTTATTACATTGTTTGAAAATATACTTCATTAATATGAAAAAAAAAACACTGCGAATAAAATAAATATTGAGTTTTATTGTATTTTAACCCCTTAAGTGTCGAGAAAAACTTGCGAGATTCACTCCCCAATGCCACCGTTAGAAATTAGTGGCCTTACAAAATGGGGCGTGGCTTAACACCGTGCGAACTGTGTAAATAATCATTGAGAGACAGAAGATGTTCCATTCAATTTTTAATTTTTGTGGATTCACTAACAACTGAAAGCTATGCCCTTATATTGTACCAAACAATATTTTCTCTAAAATAATAGTGGTGTGCAAAAAAGGCGGAGCCTTGTTAAATATGAAAAAAAAATTCTCTTGTATTTTCACGTCACTAGCTCAGTGCGATAGCCTTTATGAAAGTAGTTCCTTCTACCCCTTCTCCTCTGAAATAGGTCAGTCTTTCAAAAACACCTTCAAAGTCTTTTTTCTTTTTCTTTTTTTTATTCCAAAGCCGTGGGCGGGGTTTTACTGGTACAGCGCAGTATAAAGGACAATATTTTGGATGACGTATATATACGTCAGTGGCACTTAACGCATCGACTATCCGCGACGGATATATACGTCTGTGGTACTTAAGGGGTTAAAACTAAATGGTTTAATTCCTTAACCATTTAATCGTCGCGCCGGAGGCATTCACGGGCAGCAAGTTTCACGGCTTTTACTCAGAATTGTTTGATTTCCACCAGTTTTATAAAATAGTGTAATTGGTTTTAATCTGGTATCGTGTTACTTGTTATTTAATATTATGAATATTTTTTTTCAAAAAAGTAGTGGGAATAATGAATTTGAATTTTTAAATCGTAATTTAATGCGACCATTAAGTGGTTAACCCCTTCCCAACAGGAGACTTTTAAGAAATTTTTAATGTTCCGTCATCGGTTTTTAAAAACAAAAATTTGTGCCTTATTGAATTGAGAAAATGTTCCGATTAAATAAGGCAAACTTTATAGTAAAAGTTTACTGGTGGGAATAAAAGAGTATTTTTTTAGCCATTTTGCAGTACGTATACGTGTCACTCGTCTTTAAAGAGTTAATTGTTATCTAAAAAAAAAAAATACCTTGTATTGAGAGAAAGAATACTACATTAATAATAAACTGAATCGTCAAAGGAATTGTATTATTGGAAACAAAAATGACATTCTAAGAATAGATTTGTTTGTCCATTTATTTATTATGTAATTTTTAGATGTTCTATACTAATATGAAGACCACTATAATATTCATAAAATAAATCTTGCACTATTGAAAGCAAAAATTATATTTAAATGGAAAATATGCATGTAAATTTTTGTTATAATATGTTAACTCTTTTAGAGGCAAAACAATTACATTGCTAAAGTGTTGAAATTATTATGTAACACCGGAATTAGAAAACACAATTATTTGTATATACGAAAAACTATATTTCAATTACATATATTGAAGCGAAATTTCTGTACCAAAATTCTGGTTCTAAAGTGGCTTTTGGTAATTAAAATTAAGTGGTTTTCATAGACATATCACTGTCCCTGAATGGATTAAAAATTGTTAGTACAATACAAAAAATACTGCACTATTAACAAAATCGATCTTGCACTATTCAAAGCAAAACTATTTTAAGACTAACTTTTTGTCCATTTATTTATCTTGCTAATTTTAAAATATCCTACACTATAATCAAAATAAAAATGTTAATTTTATGCGTTACTCATATAAATCAATCGTAAACCGAAAGTTTCTCTTTTACCTTAAAAAAAATCTGTCAACGTTAGATTAATCTTGCACAGTCTTCAACAAGACGATTTTACCTGGATTCAAAATACTCCAAGTACAGCAACGATCTTTGTCAATATTGCATGTATTGCCGAAATATTGGTCATCATGCATAAATATTTCACGCATATTAACCCTTTCCGGCACACTGTGCCCGGTCTGGGATACCTAATTCTAATTCCGAAACATGCAAACGGCACTAATAATATTTTAGGAAAATTCTGCTTTCGCAATAAAAGATCAAATTAAGGATTTCGAAATATATAAAAAATTCGTTTGTGAATTCCGGTGTCAGTCGATAAATTCTCATTTTACCAACAGATTTTGTCTGTGCCGGAAAGGGTTAAACAATTTGATAATATTGGCATGATATTGTCCATTTATTGGCCAGTGTTGCCAGTGGGCTACTTTTTTAAAATTCAGATTTCTTGATTGGCACCACTTTTTTGAAACGGTAAATTACCTTTTGTTTTCGCTTTAAGTATCATGTCATTGAATAAGGCACATTTTAGCATTTGTAAAAAGGAGTGCCAATCAAAAATCTGAATTTAAAAAAAGTAGCCCATCTGGCAACACTGTTATTGGCTTGACCTCTTTAATTTTTTTTCTGATGAGACCGCTTTGCCCGTAAATGCAAAGGAGCTAATCTACTATCTTAGTGATAAAAAATTCAATTACTGAAGGCAACCTTGTAACGGTTGACATTGGGGACTATTCTTTAATTAAAATTATCATAACATGTAACCACAGACTGTCTGTCATTAAACAAAATTAAACATACTATTTACAATTTCTGATATGAATTAAGAATTTTTAAATAAAAAAGAAATTCCAGAAAAGTATGCTTCGAATCCAAGGTTTATTAACCACTAAATCGTCGTTATCCAGACATTCACGGGTTACAAGTTTCACCGCTTTTATTCAGAATTGTTCGATTCCCACCAGCTTTATAAATTAGTGTAATTGTTTTTATTCTGGTATCTTTTTTTTATGTTTATTAAATAAGGCGAATATTAAAAAAAAAAAGTGGTGACAATAATAAATTTGAACTTTTAAACCATAATTTCATGCGACTATTAAGTGGTTTATACTTTACATAACTATTTCCGACTGTGGTTATACTTTTTAACCTTTTCCGGCACAGCGGTCATACTTCGGACACACTTAATTTTAATCCGATACTTGCAAAAGGTACCAGTAATATTTAAAAAAAATTTTCCTTTTATAATGAAAGTTTAATTAAGGGAGTTTTCAATTTCCATAAAAAAAAGCGTTTGTAAATTCCAGTGTCAAACAGTAATTTTGAATTTTACTAACAGAATTTGTCTATGCTGGAAATTATTAAACTAAATGACAGTTATGGAATTTTTGACCCACTGCGTCTGTAAGAATTTGACTCGAATGAAATAAATGGATATTTTGGAATTGCTTTTTAGTTCAATTAGTACTTTTTTTAATTAAATATTATTATTTCTTGAAAAGATATTTCAGGAGTATGCTAATTGTTTTAACAATCATCAAACAGAATTTCATTATTTTATTTGAAAACACCTATAGTAGTGTAATATTCCGCTATAATGTATCTCCTGTTTATTTCAAGTATGTTTGATGATTCAGCACCCATGCTTATAATGTGAATCATTAATCTTACAAAAAATATAGTCTTTAGATAAATGGATATTTACGATAGTGTGTTCAGTTACGTTTAGTCATTAGAAACTGTATATATACTTGTGATTCTAGTTTCTGTTAGCAACTGGATGAAAATTTATTATACTCTTAACGTAATCAATGAATGTTTTTTCTTATTGTGTGTTCTTATTCGATTGGGTTTTGCTAAATTTATACAGCGATCTTATTCATCAATTGTAGAATGCGAACTAATACAATATAAATGTACTGCTAAACTTATCTTCATCCAAATGTATCATATGCAAACCTTTAAGATTTATTATAGAGTCATTAGGTGCGTTAGGTATTATGTAAATACGTAGCATCAATGATAATCGTTCAGTCCGTCCGTTCGTATGTCCGCCTGTCCGTCTGCCCGCATATAGCAGAGACAAAATTACCCAACCGAATCGTTTGAAATTTAAAATGTATAATTGTTGCATAATTTTTCAAGTCATTTCAAATTTCTCGAAACCGGATGTATAGTTTAATTCAGGAACAATCAAAAGTATTCTGTGATATTATTGCCAATGGGAAAAATAGTTTCAAGTACAATTTAATGATATTACACTCTTTCGAACATTATAGAATTCATACAGTGTTGCCAGACGGGCTGCTTTTTTTAAATTTAAATTCTCGATTGGCACCACTTTTTTGTAATGGTAAAATGCGCCTTATTTAATGACGGATCAATAAAGGTGAAAATGAAGAGAATTTTACTGTTTCAAAAAAGTGGTGCCAATCAAGAAATCTTAATTTAAAAAAGTAGCCCTCTGGCAACACTGAATTGATACGTATGTATGAAGTATATACTAAAATCTACATTCTTTACAATATGAGGAACATGTATTATTAATTTACAGGATCGCACGAAAGTATTCTATTGTACAAAGACATACGGGGAAACATTGTTTGTGATGAGTTTTAATTATATTAACCCTTTCCGGCACACTGTGCCCGGTACTGAGATACCTAATTTTAACTCCAAACTTGCAAACGGCAGCAATAATATTTTAGTACAATTTTGCTTTTACAATAAAAGCTTACATAAAGAACTCAAAATATCTAAAAAATTCGTTTTTGAATTCCGGTGTCAGTCGATAAATTCTCATTTTACTAACAGATATTGCCCGTGCCGGAAAGGGTAAAACCATACATGCCAACCTCCGGCTTTTTAAAAATCAAACAATTCTATTTCAAACCAGAAATTTATTTCATTAACGGATTTAAATAATTTTCAGACCAGTAACTCATTCAATCCCAAACACTTCTAATTAAACTATTTTTCTGGTTCAATGTAAGTATTCTGAATTTTTAAAAAGCCGGAGGTTGGCAACTCTGGTTAAACCATTTCAAATTTCATGAAATTGATATACGTTGCTGAGGATTACTACAAGTTACTTTATATGTAATATAAAGCAGATAGTATTTAATGGGACACGCAAAAGATTTCGGATAATTATAGGTATCCTAAATGCTGTATACTATTCCCCAACATTTGAATATTTTTAAGGCGAAGGTGGACTCTCAAAAAAATTTCTTTTTCTTTTGAACCGATTTGCTTGAAAATAAAATATGTGATTACAAATGTAGTTATTTGAGAAAAGCTAAAATTGCAAGGAAAAATATTAATTACTTTGGTAATTATTAATTATTGAAATAATTAATTAATTAAAAATGCTCCATGCGCATTTCTTTTGCATATAAAGTAATAATTTTTATTAATGAGATACCTTTCAGACCTAAGAGTAAAACTTAGTTGAAATCCTAAACATAAATAGAAAAAAAAATAATAATAATAATAAGTCGAAATACCAATTTTTATAGTGAAAAAACACTGTAAATCATACTTTTGATGAAGAATTTACAGCTTATGAGGTCCGAAGTACAATTATTTTAACTAACATTTTTTCTGTGTACTATGAGGTAATGACATAACAAATTTTGAAGAACTCAAAAAATTAGGGATGCGCATGGAACATTTTGAAAATTGAGATTATCCCGAAATTTTTATTTCGAGAAAATCCACTATTAAGTTAGAAATATCAGTATTTCAATAATAAAGAACATTAAATACCATATAATAAATGAATATTACTTATAATATACTTATACTTATAATAAACTCATAATAAGCGCTTCATGAGTTGGGAAATAAAATAGTATTTTTGGAAATTTTGGATGATTTTTATCGATTTGAAGGTCCACCTTCGCCTTTATAGTGCGAACGCAACTCGTTTGCTGTGCTTGACGTGCAATTTCCGTCTTGTTTTTATTGAATTTTCCATAACGGACCAATACTGGTGAATAATTATAAATTCAACTGTACTATAATTTACAGAACTAGGTGGGCGCCGCCCCCCTCCTCGCTATGCTCGCCAACCCCCCGCGTAATCGCTTCGCGATTCCAAATTATTGGCTACCCCTGCTTGCTGCGCTCGCCAATACCCCATGGTATGAATAAGCAGTTGCAGACCTTTCAACTGATGTGTCACACGACTGGTGTTGTAAAGAAATTAAAAATGTGCCCCCCCGGGGGGCATAGTGGGAGGCGACACAAAAGACATCCATTATATGAATAAGCAGCTGCAGGGCATAGTAGGAGGCGACACAAAAGACATCCATTATATGAATAAGCAGCTGCAGACCTCTCAAATGATATGTCACACGACTGGTGTTGTAAAAAATTGAAAATGTGCCCCCCTGCCGGGCAGAGTGGGGGTGACACACAAGACATCCAAAAAAATGAATAAACAGTTGCAGACCTTTCAAATGATGTGTCAAACAACTGGTGTTGTAAAGCAATTAAAAATGTGACCCCCCCCCCCTGGGGAGAGCAGAGTGTGTGGGTGACACACAAGACATCCATAATATGAATAAGCAGTTGCAGACCTTTCAAATCTTGTGTAACACGACTGGTGTTGTAAAGAAATTAAAAATGTGTCCCCCCTGGGGAGCAGAGTGGGGGATAACACACAAGACATCCTTATATGAATAAGCAGTTGTAAACTTCTCAAATGATGTATCAAACGACTGGTGTTGTAAAGAAATTAAAAATTTGGCGAAATATTACAGTTATCGCCAAGTTGGCGTCACTTTTGACAACTAATTTTGGTCGCCAAATTTGGCGATATATCGCCAAGTTGGCGACAAACTTGGCGATTGTTGGCGATGGTAACCTCTCCTCTCTTTATGGTAACCCATACGGCGATGCATAGACGGAGCCCTTTCCTGATTGGTCTATTCGGCTCATGGAAGGAGTGGACAACCCGAATTCGTTAGTTCCGGAAATCTTCCACATCAGCATCATTCCAGGAGTCATTCCTTTTAAGGCTAGTTTTTAGGTGCGTTCGTAATTATGTAAATACGTAGCACCTATTGTTGTCGCTCAGTCCGTCCGTCTGTCCGTCTGTCCGTCTGTCTGTCTGTCTGTCCGTCTGTCTGTCTCTCTGTCTGTCCGCATATAACAACGCAAAAACTACCCAACCGAATCGTTTGAAATTTAAAATACATAATTATTACATAATTTTGTCGAGTCATTTCAAATTTTATGAAAATCGGATGGATAGATCAATTACAGGGACAATCAAAAGGATTCCGTCACATTACGGTCAATGGGGGAAAAAGTTTCAAATGCATTTTAATCGTTTGAAATTTAAAACGTATATTTATTACATAATTTTGTCGAGTCATTTCAAATGTTATGAAAATCGGATGCATTGATCAATTACAGGGACAATCAAAAGTATTCCGTTACATTACGGTCAATGGGGAAAAAAGTTTCAAATGCATTTTAATGGTGTTACACTCATTTGAATGTAACAGAATTGACATGAATCTATGAAATATGTACTAAAAAATACATTCTGTACAATCTGTGATGCAAAGAATATTTATTATTAAATCACAGGGCCACACAAATGTATTCCACTAAATAATGTTATACGGGGAAACATTGTTTGGGGATGTTTTAATTATATTAAACTACTTCACATTTTATGAATAAGATATGCGCTAATGAAGTATAATAAAAATTACTCCCTGCATATTTACAGGAACACAAAGATTTCGACCACTATACTGTATCCAAAGTGCGCTCTACTATATCAGCAAGATCTGAATATTTTAAAACTTCGTTATCAACCATGGTTAATACACTAGAGACCAAATAAAATTCAAGCACTTTTCAAGGACTTTTCAAGCACTTTTCAAGGGCTATTTTAATGCACGCATAAAAATGGCTCTAGAATAATATATCATAAAGGAAATAGTCATCATGTTACCTGTGTGTTTAATTATTCATTAGTAAAGATACTTTCTAAATTTTCATCGAATGAAGTTTTATTTGTAATATAAAAAGAGAAAAAGGATTAAAATATTAATTAAAAAGGAAATGAAGATTAAATGTAAATTTAGATTAAAATGTAAAATCAAAAGCAAGGGTGATTCTGGGTGAAATTTTTTTTTCGGATATTCACATTGCATATTCGGAAATCGGCAGCGGGGAGAGGTATCCACAATTTTCAGACGAAATCGGTGTTTTCCAGTGGTTTTTTTTATGAAATCGGCATTTTTTAGACGATCTTTAGACAAAATTTGCATTTTTATGCGATATTTTCTCGAAAACGACATTTTATCCCCGCGATCTTTTGATGAAATCGGCGTTTTTTCCGTGATCTTTTGATGAAATCGGAGTTTTTTCCGTGATCTTTTGATGAAATCGTTTTTTTTTTCTAATGATCTTTTGACAAAATATCTGTAAGCGATCTTTTAAC
This sequence comes from Maratus speculifer, assembly GCA_964019185.1. Classification (NCBI taxonomy): domain Eukaryota; kingdom Metazoa; phylum Arthropoda; class Arachnida; order Araneae; family Salticidae; genus Maratus; species Maratus speculifer. Next base: position 203,116,654 of record OZ025303.1, read on the forward strand.
GAAATCGACGTTATGTCCACAATCATTAGACGAAATCGACGTTTTCTTCTGGTCTTCAGACGAAATCTGCGTTTTATCTGCGTTATTTGGGTGAAATTGCTATTTTTCTGCGATCCACACAGGAAATTTGAGTTTTTCAGCTATCTTTTGATAAAGTTCGTTGACAAAAACACCGACGAAATCTCGTTTTTCCACGAAATATTGACGAAATGTGCGCTTTTTTTTACAATCCTTTCACGAAATTTACATTTTTCAGCTACTGTTTTTTCCGCGCGAGCAAAATCGTACAAGTTGGCAACTATGCGCAACTGATAACCCAATTTAAAATTTTCGGAAGAGGATGCCTTCAATTTTCGGAAATTTTGGACGAGAATCACCCCTGATCAAAAGGAAAAAAAATTTCTTGGCTAATAAAACTTAGTAAAATATAAGTCCAAATTCAAATTGAGTTAAATTCTTTGCAAATCTTTTAATGTATTAATAATTTCCAGTATCTTTTGTCACAGTTTATATTCCGGTTTTTCAATCCATAAATCATTGAAAACGCACTTTCCTGCCATATTTCTTTACTGCTTATATGACTGATGAAAGAAATTAAAAAATAAAACCGATCGTAAAAATTATATTGTAAAATCCGGAATAGATCACATTAAAACAAAGACATATTCAAAACAAAAACTAAAAGAGACTTGTAAAAGGCGCAAAATTGTTGACGTCAAATATCTGGAAAGCACACTAACGAGCAACCAATTACATCGACTCAGCAAAAAGACCCCAATGCCCCGCGGAAAAATAAACATATCTTCCTGTTGAAAAAGCGAAATTATTCCAAAGCTAGTGCATTCTGATTTGTTGTCCTGAGTCGCACTTCCCAGCTGCTAATGTGTAGTAAAAAGTGACGTAAGCGTTTGCTCTCTCCTCTCACATTGGCAAAAAATCACACTTCTGGCTACTGCATGCATCCGATTTTTACAGCCAAGGAAAGATGCCAAAAGGGTTGTTAAGAGGAGAGAAGGAAGTCTTTGGCTGCAGGTGATTCAATGCTCCATTGGGAAAGGAAATATACGATTGTAGTAAATTTTTTAAAAATAAAATGTATGAAGGGTTTTCTTTAGGAAATTTCAAAATTAAAGTACTAATATTTTTTTCCAGCACTTTTCATTCCTTGAAAATGAATCTTTTTCTTTCCAGCACTTTTCATTCCTTGAAAATGAACACTTTTTTTTCCAGCACTTTTTCTATTTTTTCCAGAGCGTACGAACCATGTCAACGAACGCACCTCATTTGCTACACTTTACGTGCAATTTCCAACTTGTTTTTTACTATAGAAGGATAATTTTTGTGCTAGATTTTTCTTGAATTTGTAGCAATATAAGTAAAATACCGAATTAATATTCGAAAATTTTGGTGCAATTATGGCATTTAGGAATAAAAATTACGTGGTCTAAAATTAGTTGTCACTTTTCAAAAGGTTAACATTAAGGATTTATACAACGTAATTGTAAATGAATACCCCAAATTTACGGATCTATTACAAGAAAACAAAAAATCTAAATAAAATAATAATAAAATAATAAAAACCGTTGTTTTGGTCAAAAGAAGTCCGTTACATTATGGTCAGAGGGAAAAAATTGTTCAAGGATATTTTAAAAACATTAAGCTGCATTAACCATTTGAGGCATACTGTGCCCGGTCTGGGATACCTAATTTTAATTCCAAACTTGCAATCTGCACCAATAATATTTTCGTAAAATTTTGCTATCACAATAAAACCTTAATATATCTAATAAATTCGGTTAGGAACTCCGGTGGCCGTCGATAATTTCTCATTTTACTAATAGATTTTGCCCGTGTGTTACATGTTCAGTATGAAATAGAAGGTGTGTAAATAGTTCATTTACAGGATTATATAAAAGAAACTCGTTACATAGTGGTCAAAAGGAAAAATCACTCGCAGCGTATTTTAACCCCTTGAGGGGCGGTGGGATAAAATATACCCCACTTAATTTTAATTCCAAAATGCCACATTGACATCAGAATTTCGAAAGGAAATTTTTTATTTTATCAAGTACGTGAAGAAATGCTTTTATCTATCTGAAATAAATTTGTTTTTAAATTCTGGCGTCAATCCATCATTTCAGCATTTTAAGAATAGAAGTGTTTTCCCCTCAAAGGATTAACCACTTGGGGACGAGCGACACGTATACGTGCCGCAAAAAGGCTTAAGAATGCTTGTTTATTTCCACCGGTAAAATTATACTGTAAAATTTGCCTTATTATATCGGAGCATTGTCTCGATTTAACAAGAAACAAATTTCTGTTTTTTAAGACTGGTGAGAAAACATTAAAAATTTCGTAAAAGGCTTCCGTCCCGAAGGGGTAAAAAAAATTATGATTCTAAAGTATCGATATTGTTATAAATGACTTAAGTTTACACAAAATAGTGACTATCGAATAGGGCATTTGTTTTACAAACTCTTGTTTTACTGTTAGGCTCTTGTTTTACAAATTCAGGGACATACAAAATAAATCGGTTACAGTATTCTCTCTAGTAATAATATATGAAAGTGCGTTCACACCTTTTAAATTAAACAAAATTTTTACATGTTATTGGTTTTGTGCAATTTTTATATCTCGCATACAGGGCAGCACAAAACAATTCCCGTACTATTCTCCTTATTAGCAGAAATTACTGAAGAGAAATGTTTAATGGAGGTTTTTATTTGCAAGCTGAACAATTTTTTTTATCCCCGTAGTTAATAGATAGAAACACGCACACATATATACAGGGTAATTCAAAACACCGTTGACAAAATGATATGACAAATCAGCCATACGACGAGGTTAAAAAAATCACACAGAAACATAGGACCGCAAACCTCTTATTGAGTCACAAATACAGGATGTTTCATCCTAACTCAATTTGGGTTGACGTTAATAAGTTTCAGAAAACTGCCGTATAATAAAACATTTAACACACATTCTCAGCTTTGTTTTAAATGTAATAACATCAAACAAAAGTGGCAGAAATTTGCATTATGCGCTCCAGCAATATGCACGTAACATCTCACATTTTTGACTGTGATAATCAGTTTATACGGTATCATCGATTGCTCATACACATCGATTGCTTTTTCCAGATCTTTTCGTAACATTATCACATTTCACACACACACACACACAAAAAAAAAAAAAAAAAAAAAAAAAAAAAGTGTGTATCGCTTCATTTTCATTGCAATGCTTTTATTTTCTTCGAAATTATTATAGTCAAACCGAGTGTAGTTAGAATGAAACACCCTGCATTTGTGACTCAATAAGTAGTTTACGACACTATGTTCCTATGTGATTTTTTATCCTTGTTATATGCTTAATTTGTCATATCATTTTGTCAACGTTTTTTTGAATCACCCTGTATATACCATACAAGGCTGCTCAAAGAACTCAGATAATTTTCTAACTGTAGGTTCGAATTACCGAAATTGGTATTTAAATGTGCTGTGTAAAAATTTGCATATGATTGAAAATATTTTATAATTTATGTATGATGCATTATTTTTTTCTTGTTAATTTTTAGTGAATAATTTACGCTTAAATTAATTAATTTTCTAGTATTTAGTTGCATTTGCAATGAAAAAGATTATCTTTTCTTTTTAGGATATAAATAATTAGACTGTAGATTCAATTGCCGAAATTGGTACTTTAAATGTGCCATACATTTTAAATATTAATTTAATTTTAAATATGCATATAAATAATTAGACTGTAGATTAGACAACTGTAGGTTCGAATTGCCGAAATTGGTATTTAAATGTGCTGTGCATTTTCAAATGGTTCAGTCTGACATCATATTTCAACTTATAGTATGGTAAGAAAAAAAAAATGCATATGATTGAAAATGTTTCATAATTTAAGTATGACGCATTATTTTTCTTTCTTGTTGATACTTAGTGAATAATATATGCTTAAATTAAGTATTTTTTTAGTATTTAGTTGCATATGCAAATATCAAAAATATTATTTTTTCTTGTTAGGATATAAATATTTAGATTGTAGATTAGACAACTGTAGATTCAATTGCCGAAATTGGTATTTTAAATGTGCTATACATTTTAAATATAAATATAATTTTAATTTTAATTTTAAATATGCATATAAATAATCAGACTGTAGATTAGACAACCGTAGGTTCGAATTGCCGAAACTGGTATTTAAATGTGCTGTGCATTTTCAAATAGTTCAGTTTGACATCATATTTCAACTTATAGTACAGAAAAAATTGCATGTGTTCGAAAATGTTCCATAGTTTACGTATGATGCATTATTTTTCTGTCTTGTTAACATTTAGTGAATAATGCAATACATAATAAATTCGGCTCATCAGTGTATACCAGATGTTACAAATTTAATTAAAAATTATGTACTACTTACAATATAAAGTAGAATTGATTTCCTACAGCTTCGAACAATAAAACTTGTTCATCATCTGGGAAACATTAAAAGACAAAACTCGAAAAAAATGTTTTGTCTTTTAATGTTTCTCTAATGATTAACAAGTTTTATTGTTCGAAACTGTAGGAAATCAATTCTACTTTATATTGTAAGTAGTACATAATTTTTAATTAAATTTGTAACATCTGGTATATACTGATGAGCCGAATTTATTATATGTTGTATTAACAAACAGTGTAATTGGTCCTTCTATAATATCTAAAGAATAAATCACACTTAACACTAGAACGCCCGGATGGAGTCGATTCGACTCCAATCATGTATTTAAATTTCAATTCGAACGAGAAAAATTTTCTTGAAATAATTTAAATTTAATCCGCTCAAATTTACATTGAATAAATCAATTAAATAATTTCGAATAAAAATTCTGGTGAAAAGCATTATTTTAAAACTTGAGTAGAATTTCCGGGCGTTCTAGTGTTAAATTAATTAATTTTCTAGTATTTAGTTGCTTATGTAAGTATCAAAAAGATTATCTCTTCTTTTTAGGTTATAAATAAAGCTGAAAACATTTATTAAAAAATAACTTTTGCTTTAAAAAATAAACCGTCCTTTTGAAAAATATCGCTTGACAAACTTTTGTGTGACGAATCACTTACATTCACATAACATGAATTAAGTCTAGTTAAGTTTCTAAAGTACTTCAGAGCAGTACTTCCGATTATAAATACAACTTCTAAGAGACATTCAGACATTCCACACGAATAACTCGGATCTTTTTAACTTTCTTCAAAGTTTTTATAGTCTCATTTGTTGGACAACTTCTATTCATTCAAAAACAAGGAGTAATTTTAGAGCTTATAAATTGTCAAATAGGAATATATTGCTACGAAAATGTGATAGCTGCTGTTTTCCCAATAATAATTTGATATTTTTCATTAATTCTGTAATTACAAAAGAATATCTAAATACATGTAATTACAAGTTCCACACATAATTTTTTTCTTCATTATTTTCCTATGCATATATTTCTGAAAGTATTTTTTTATTACTTTATTTACAAAACCTTATTCAAAAATATTTTAATAAATATAAAAATATTCATAAATGGCCTCCTCAGAGCTAAATGAGTCAAGAGATAATGAGATTAAAGAAAAATACATTTTATGTTTAAAAATTCCTCGTCAATATATTAAATACATGATATTTTGAGAATTTCTAAATTAATTCGAATAGAATGCTTTTATGCTCCGACATCGATTAATGAGTGATGTAATAAGGAATTCTATTTTTTGATTGTAATTGTTTATTCGCATAAAATGGTATTCAGAACTGTAATAACCCTTTATCTATCGACGGCACTTATAAGTAACATTAAAATTCTTTTAATTGCCAATTAGTTCTAATACTGTTTAGAATGAGTTACAGATACATTACTTTATTTTGTTCTAAAAGCATTATTGGTTATACAAAACAAAAATATTTTTAAGAGGATGATTTCTTTTTGCTTTTTTAATCTTTTCAGCTTTCTTGGCGCTGAGAGAGAGGGATGAGAATTTTTCAATTCGGTAATATTTCTATATTTATATTGCACGAACATCAGATTTGTACATTTCATAATTCTACAAAATAATAAGAAAACAATTTAAAATAAAAGATTTCAGTAAGGTTATAAATATTGCACAAAATACCTGTAAATTCAAATTTAATTGATCCTTCTAAATGCTTTAATTCTTCAAAAATTTATGAAATAATTATGTAAATCTTTTAATTTAGATTAAACGTTTTACGTAAAATGCTTTAGAATGTAAAATTTTCATGAATTCATAATTCGGTAGATAAAGGGTTAACACTAGAACCGCCGGGTATTTTACTCTAGTTTTATAAAAATTGTTTCTCACCAGAATTTTAATTTCAAACTATTTCACTTATTTAATTAATCTGTTTCCTTGCTGCATGCATTTAACATATCTTATGAAAAAAATTCTGGTTTGAATCGACTATTTTCAATCTGGCAGGGGTCATTTTGACCTCTAATGGCGGTTCTAATGTTAAACAAACAACTCTATAAAAGTTTTTTGTAAAATTGAGTCGTGCTCAGGGATGCAAGGGCTGCGCAAAAATGACCAGTTTTATCAAATAAAAGTTAATAGAAATCCTTGCTTTATTAAAATTCACAAATCATAACATTAAAAATGATGAGAAATACTGTAAAATTTTGTGGTATCAATAAGTCATTTCTGTTGCAACGCTTGCATCCCTGGTCCTGCTACACTTTTTAAAAACAAATAACGAAAATCCTATCCTTTCTTTAACCCTTTCCGGCACGGGCAAAATCTGTAATAAAATGAGAAATTATCGACTGACACCGGAATTCATAAACGAATTTTTTAGATATTTTGAACTCCTTAATTTAAGCTTTTATTGTAAAAGTAATATTTTGGTAAAATATTACTGGTGCCGTTCGCAACTTTGGAATTAAAATTTGGTACCCCGGACCGGGCACAATATGCCGGAAAGGGTTAAGCAATTTTGCACATATACAAATGTTTCTAGAATGATAACAACGAAAATTAATATATTGAACATTTTATAAAAACTGTCTCCGCAGCATAATAACTGATGTACTGACAAAATCAATGTTTTTGCTGATATCCACCCAAAATATATTTTTACGTAAGTTATGTTTCAATACACTGTTGCGTTAATTAATTTTTATTAAAACACACATACACACACAAATAACGCCTGGTTTCAAATAATATAGGTACACACAAATAATATATAGACATACATACAATAAATCCAACTGAAGTGAAAATTAGCTACCCAGCAAAGAAAGAAACGGTGGGCCATCAGCTAGAAAAATGATGGCAGCCAGCAGTGCCATCAGCGGTAAAGTGCAATGGTGCCATTAATTAAACCTGTACTAAAGTGTCCGTCCGAAATGCAGATGGCCCATCAGTGATGGCCAACAGCAAGCCAGCATTCGTATGCCATCACATTACTTCAATCCATCAGTTTTCCTGCAGTGCTAGCACCTATCCTACAGCAATTCTTTGCTGGGCCAGAATTTTTAACCCTTTGGGGACGAGCGACACGTATACGTGCCGCAAAAAGGCTTAAGCATCCTTGTTTATCCCCACCAGTAAAATTATACTGTAAAATTTGCCTTATCTAATCGAAGCATTTTCTCGATTTAATAAACCACTAATTTCTGTTTTATAAAACTGGTGGCAAAACCTTAAAAATTTCGTAAAAGACTCCCGTCGCGAAGGGGTTAATCCAGCACCATCACTTATCATACAGTGTTTATACAGTGGTACACCGTCAGACTGCTTTTTTTTACTATGAGCCGACAACTACCCTACAGTGTTTATAAAGCGGTAGATTATCATTCAGTGTATGTGCTGCTGGACCTTTGCTGTACCAGGCGTTTTTAATCAGTATTAACTTCTAATCTACTGCTAGTTCTTTGCTGGGTAGAGACAGGAATCGAACCCGGGAGCACAGCATTCCAGGCTGTTGCTTTATACACAGAGCTATTCCGTACTCATGGAACTATTACGAAAGAGGAAATAACATAGCCTTAAAATAGTGAAGCTTTAACTGTAACCGCTTTCGCGAGGTTCATTACTTCCGCAGCAGACTTCCACCAGTAAATTTATGCAAAAAATTTCTCTTTACTTAAACAATTCATTAATTAAAATTTCTAATCAACAATAATGGCAAAAACTGATATTCATTTTTACTGGTAAGTGGTAATATTTCCGCACCAGTGTGTCAACCAAGACAATTTCTGGTAAGTATCTATGGAAGATTATAATACCTCGTCAAACTGACACCAGGAAAAAGAGATAGAAATTGTTTACCGCATTTGTGAGTAAAATTTGCCATTAATAAGATGCTGAAAAAGAAGTAATTTTCTTTTCAAATTTATTGGTGAAAGTTTTCACCACCGATAATCAGAAACGTTGAATTGATTAACCCTTTCCGGGGCAAGGTATTTTTATTCGTAAAATGTTGAAATAATGGAATGACACCAGTATTCACACGAAATCTTATTTGTAAAGTAGTAATAGTCTGTTTTTGCGTACTTAATAAAAGTGAAATCTTCCTAAAAAATATCTGGTGCCAGTGTGGCAATTCGGGGTTAAGATTAAGTGTTGTCATTTGCCAACACCGCCCTGGCCGTCGTCTTGTGACAATATCCTCAGTTACCTCATTCGCAACTGAAGACAGTATACCATCTGTCTCCTCCTCTTTATTCATAACGCCATCCTCCAGCCGATATCTGAATCTGCAATTTCTCACTAATAAACCAATTTGGGTAAATTCATCAGCGATCAAGGCTTTCTTATTGATGGCTGATAACTTTCAGTGCACCTTATGCGACACGTATACCGGTCTCTCGTCCATAAGGGTTAAATTAATTACTTTACTACGTTTCCATTTCATATATAAGTATCAAAAAGCTACTCTATCCTTTTACAGTTACAAATACAGCTAAAATAAGAAAAAAACCCTCTTACTTTGAAAAATAAATAAACAAACTCTTTCCTGAAAATTATTGCTTAACTGAAATTTTTTATGACGAATCCTTTACATCCGCATTACATAAATTAAGTATCGTTATTTTATGTAAATATTTGAGTGCGGTATTCCGATTATAAATACCACTTCAAAGGAGATATTCCAGTTTATTCCATAAACTAGACCTTTTTAACTTTCACAAAAAACTTTAATCACTTAATTGATCAAAATTTTTGAAATTATTTTAATTAATTCCTATTTGAAATTATTTTAATTAATTTTTAATGTTACAAAAATTTTAATCTTTTATCACCAGTTTTCAAAACAGAAAACTTTGCCTAATTTAGGGGTGTACAACAAGCGACCCTCGGGCCACAAAGCTACCATAATTTACTAGTGGATCCAAACAGCAATGGCTCCCTACGAACACTATCACCGTGCATGCGCAATCCCGATTTTGAATTAAATCCGGAGCTAAAAATATTATATAAATGGAAAAATCCGGAGCTAAAAATGTTACATAAATCTACACTGGATTCGCCTGTGTATTTGGCAATTCTTTTTAACCCTTTAACGATCAAAGCATTTTCATTGCTAAGATATCGAAATAAATGAATGACACCGGTAATTAAGAACAAATGTATTTCTAAATAAGAAAACGTGATTTTTTTACATACACAATAAAAGGGATATTTCTAGATAAAAATACCGGTGTCAGTGTTGCATATCGGAATTAAAATTTTGTGGTTTCGTGGCAAAACCAATGAACGTTAAAGCTCTACTGCCAATTATGATTACCACTTTAGCACAAAACGAGCACGCGCAGTAAATCCCCATAGGGAGCTATTGCTGTTTCCATCCGCCTGTCCATAATTTCCGTAAGGAATAACCTTCATTCACGCAACGAAGAAAACTTTACTTTTAAACAAAAACAAACGTCACTTTTCAAAAGTTCTGGTGGCAAACAATTTTCTGGCAAAAACTGAATGTGGTACGATTGGTAAAAACATGTTGCAGTATCATGTACGGTCAAATCAGGGAAGCGGTTAATAGTCCCATTTCTCGAACAGTTTTGATCCATTCGAAAAACGAGAAGTAATTTTAACCATACATGAGGGAGAATTATATTTTAAAAAATGTTAAAGCTCATACTTTGCATAAAACAACTTGATAATAGTTACAATATCATCTTCAGGAAAATGTTCTGTTTATGTATGCGAAATATAGCTTTTTTTCTAATTTACAAATAAATTTATTTTAATATTCCGGTGTCACTTATAAATCACAAAATTATAGTAATAGAATTGGTTTCCTCGTAAAAGGATTAACTGAGTAATTACAAAAGAATACATATATAAATATGTTTGAGTTCGGCATATAAAATATCTTCACATTTCTTTGTCTATTGTATATTTACAAGAATGGAAGTGATTTTATTTACTATTTTAACTGATTTTATTTTTTAAGTGATTTTATTTACTATTTATTTATGTTTTAACGAATAGAAACACATTGATGTTTGGCCTCGTCAGAGTTAAATGAGCCGTGTGACATTAACCCTTTGACGGTTAAAGCACTTCTATTCATAAAATACTAAAATGATTAATTGACACCGGAATTTAAAAACAAATTTATTTCATAATATATAAATGTTTTTTTTACGTTCTTTGTAAAATTAAAATTTTCATTTAAAAATTCCGGTGTCAGTATGGCATTTCGCAATTCAAATTAAGTGGTATTCTGGGCGCGTATACGCGCTTATAACCACGAAAGGGTTAAAGTTAAAAAAAAAGTATATTTTGAATTTAAATTTTTCTCGTTGATACATTAGGTAGACCGTTCTGTGAAATTTTCTTCATTAATACTAAGAGGACGCTGTTAGTTTTATGTTTCGACGTATATTAATGAGACAGGGTTCGTACGGAATTTTGGAGACCAGGAAATTCGTCGGCATTTTTTCTTCTAAATAGAAAATCTCTATTTAAGGTTTGTGCCTATCTTCAATGCACTTTTAAAAAAATGAAATTTTTTATCAAACACATTGCTTTTTAGTTTAAATAGGAAATGAAACAATGAATTCATATAATGTTTTAATGGAATTTTAATTAACATTTCAAATTTAGACAATATTTAGCTAAATTTTAGTAAAGATTTACATTTATGGCAAAGCTTCTAAAACGAATTTTATTCAGTATATTTTATTTATATTCTCAATAATGTATTAATAAACCACTCACCTGCCTCATGAAGCAAAAGATTTTCGATAACCCTTAAGTTCATTAACGTATGACAAAGTTTGTTTACAACATTTGATTTTTGATAAATATTCATTTGCCAATAAAAATAACTTTTAACCCCTTGAGGGGCGGTGGTTTCATAGATACACCACTTAATTTTAATTCCCAAACGCTACATTCGCACCGGAATTTTGTTAAAGAAAATTACGGTTTAGGGCCATTCCACTGTCACGTGCGGGACAATCAGACACCATAACTCCACCAAAATTGTGTTATAGGGCTTAAAATTCTTCAGAAACAGGAATAAACACATTTTTGTAAGCTTATATTTGGTATAACAATATCTCAGGCAGGGACAGATTTTTCCTAAATGGTTTTATGATTTAGTTATTAATTAATTTGCATGCGTCACGTGCAGGACATCTAAAGTCAACCACCAATATAAATAACAAACTTTATCAATTGTAAATGTTTTTGTCTAAATTTACTTAATTTCATAGAAACATTGAACTTTAATTCTATTTTAACTTAGAAAAACAGAATATAAAAAAGCAGTTTTATTATTCATTTTCTGTAGAATAATAACAAGTTCTTAAACACATGACTCTTCTTATTATATAGAAAAAAACCCTATAAATTAAGTAGATCAATTCTTACTAGAAAACAATATGTTCTTATAATAAAAATAACCATCAAAGTGTTCAAATTTTATTAAAATAAATTTATAAAAAAAATATTAGCCTCACATAAAAAAAGAAAAAAATGGAACTATCATAAAAAATGTTTTAAAAAAATCTTAATTTCGTTTTAGTTACCGTAATTTCGGGTGTATAAGCCGCGGCTCAAACAATTCTTTTCGGACCCAGAAATCTTATTTAATGATTAAACACAAATATTTACGGCGATCTAACTAGTAACATTCATTTAAAAAAAAATTCTGGGTCGAAAAAGAATTGTTTTAGCTGCGGCTTATACACCCGAAATTACGGTACATAGAATATGTTCTTAGGACAAAATAATCATCAAACTATTAAACCTATGCTATTAACAATCTCTATTTAGCATTCAGAAAACAAAAATAATCGTCTTGCTCATAAGGTGTCACGTGCAGGACAATTTTGTTTTTATATTTTTCTCCAAATAAAAATTTGGCCCAAATTTTTAACTAGCATATGATAAGTGTACTACACTAAACTGCTTTAGAAATGCCAATTAAACAAAATACATGAGTTCCTTTTTTCTCCTAATTTAAAAATTTCATCTTTTGTGTCACGTGTGGGACACAGAAACAAAGCTTTTTGTGTATGCTGTAATATTTATTTGAAGTTATTCTAGATTTTTAAGTTTAGTGAAATAAAAAGAATGAATATTAGACTTACCTAAAATGTTAATTTCAAAAGTTTCATTGGATTTTCTTTATTAAAAAAACTCACTCAAAATGCATTATAAAACTCAACATACCGTAATTTCCTGCGTATAATCCGCGGATCAAACAATTCTTTTTCGACCCAGAAATTTTATTTTGTAATTGAAGGCACATATTTACGGCGATCTAAAAAGTTATATTTTATTTAATAAAATTTCTGGGTTGAAAAATGATTGTTTGATCCACGGATTATACGCAGGAAATTACGGTACTTGCTTGCACATGCACGCCATCTTTAAACTGTTGTGTTGCCAATCCACAAAAGAAAAACTTTAAATTCTTACTCAAAACATAAAATTTTACATGTTGCCATTCAGTAAATACCAAACATATTTATTTACACAAACTTTTTAAAATGACTATCAATTTACCTTTTTCCATGGAATGGCCCTTTACTATATGCGTGAAGTATAGCGTTTTCTTATTTACAAATAAAGTTGTTTTCAAATTCCGGTGTCAGTCATTAATTTCAATACTTAAGCAATGAATTTGCCCTGCCCCGCAAAGGGTTAAATTATAGTATTCAAACTTACAAACAGTATTTTGCATTAGAACATACCAATGGATCAGCAGAAACTTGTGACAAAATTTAATTTCTCTATTTTGAAAACTGTTACGAAATGAAGTTTCAAGTAAAAGTACACAATGAAAAACACAGTTTTTCAGAAAACGCAAAGTAAGTTTTTGATGTAGTATAAAAATTATGAATAAAGTTTACAATTTTAAAATCCACTGTATTTGAAAGCATCCACTGTATTTGTGTGTATATATTATATATTATAAATTTGTGCGTTAAAGTGTATTATTTAATTTTCTGTATCTCATGATATATTCAAATTTGGCTTTAAAAAGTTCATTTCTGATTCATATTTGAACTATAACTTCTCTTTTAATTACAGCTGAACGAAAATAAAGGAATATTTTGATTCCTAAATATTTAAATTTCCTAAATGTTAAAAATTTTCGCGAAACAGAGATTTGATCTGATGCCTTAAAAAAAGGCGGGGTTTTATAATTTTAACCTGATTTATTTTTTTTATAAAAAATAATGGTAGCTTTTCTGGAAATATTCTCTGTCCTGTACTAAGCCTGCAAGAAGTAATTTTATGTTTAAAATTCAATCTTCTCTTGAAAAGAAAACTAAAATTATTTTAATACTAGACGTGCCATTACAGTCAATTTGACTGCCACCAAATATACCGGGTGATCCATAAGTTAGGACGAACTTTGACCCATTAGTGCCTAGCGTCCCTTTTTAGGGACGCTTCAAAAGGCGCATTCAGCACTGTTTTTGACACCGGTAAAAAAGCAAAGCAATAATTATTTTATTTAAATGATGCGTTTTCGTGATTAATGAACTAAACTTAAATCTTCTAAAAACAGTGGTGTCAACCGAATAAAATTGACGCAAAAGATGCTGGGCACGAATGGGTTAAAAATGAATAATTCAAAAACGGATCAAGATACAAAGATACGGCTTGCGCCAAACGGATGTAAAAAAACCGGGTTTTGTGTAGTAACGAAAAATATAGTTCTGATGGCGACCAACAAATGGCGTTATAGTGATATAAGGCACCAAATGACGATTCACAAATAATTTTTTTTTTCGCAACTTACAAGTCATCTTATTTACAGTTAATTAGTGCTACAGTAAATGTTCAATGTGCTGTCCATTATTCAGAAGTACAGCTGTGAGACAAGGCACCTCACCGTTCACAGCAAAGAATAACATTTCTTGCATTATGGCAGACACATTTTGGCGGATGGCATCTTTCAGTGTTGTTAGAATTGCCGCTTGGTCGCGGTACATTTTTTACATCAATAATCCTCACAGCCAAAAGTCACAGAGTGTCAGATCGGGTGATCTTGGAGGCCATGCGTGATTCAATTAGCGATTGATAATGCGATTCTCCCCCAAATATTGAGCGTAGCAAGCATTACATAGGCAGAACAATATGGGGTGGTGCTCAGTTTTGCATAAAAGTGACTGTTTGGAGTGCCTGTTGCGCTTGCAATTCAGAAATCCAACAGCGCCATCTGTTGGTTGACAATAGAACTATATTTTTTCGTAGCCACATAAAACTCGGTTTCTTTTCCATCCGTTTGGTGTAAACCATATCTTTGTATCTTGATTCGTTTTCGAATTATTCGTTTTTAAAGTTCATCCTGACTTTTGGATCATCCTGTATATTGTTCGATCCAAACCTGAAGCTTTTATTAAAAGAATTCTATGTAACTATTGTATTAATTATAAGATAAATATATAAGTTATATAACTTTAGATAAAATTCTGGAAACCAACTTTTATAAAACTATAACAAAATTTCCGACCTTTCTAAAATTAAACTAATAACCTTATCTTCTAGAACTTTTATACAAATTGAATGCGAACTATACCCTTTAAAGTAAATAATTATCAAAATCGAATTTTTAACAACCTGTGCAGATATAGAAACAATAGAAGAATGAAAAACATAATGATCATTGCAAGCATTTTTAAAAATATGTGATAGCACAACAATTCATGTTACTGACACAAGCAATGTTTGTGATGATATTCATTATAAATATATTTTATATATATATATTTTATTCAAATATATTGTTTTATATATAATTTCTAAACACGCGATAAAATAAATCTACATACCAAGTTGCATAGTTTTTCGCCCATATTGTTAAAAATTACTTAAATATTTTGGTTTAAAATGATCATTTATAAGAGGAAGTTAGCATTAAAACATATTCCCAAATTTTACACTAATAAGAATATTCTCTAATCTAATCTATTCAAGCAAATGGATTATTTCAGTATTTTAAGACCAGAATTTTACTGATTAACCCGTTGGAGACGAGCAAAATGTGCCGCAAAAAGGCTAGAATCCTTCTTTATCACCAATAAAATTTTACGATAAAATTTGGTTTATATAATCGAAGCATTTCCTCGATTGTATAAGGCCCAAATTTCTGGATTTTAAAACCAGAAAAAATATTAAAATATGGTTAACACGATATAAACGCAAATTAACAGACACTATAGTATATTTACCCTGATGTCATGCTTCTCGCACTTAAGAAGTAAAAGATAAAAAAGGAGTAAAAAAAATAATTGCTAAAAAAAAGGAAAAAAAATAAATCCCTTCGAAAATTATCGTTTAAACTGAAACTTTTTTACGACGAATTATTTACATCCGCATTACTTAAGGTAAGTCTTGTTAAGTTTCGAAAATATTTCAGGACGGTACTTCCGATTATAAATAACACTTTTAAAGAGACATTTCAGACATTCCACGCGAATAACACCGATCTTTTTAACTGTCTGAAAAGTTTTAATAGACTAATTTGTCGAACAATTTTGATTCGTTCAAGTAATAAAAAGTAATTTTAAAACTTATAAGTTAACATATTGGAACATATTACGAAAATGTAAAAGCTGATATTTTTCTGAAAATAAATTGATCATTTTTGTGTTAAATGTGTATTTACTAAAAGAATACATAAGTCATAGCTGCCAACTTTTACTCATTTTTGCTACCACTAAAATTGTACAGAGATTTAACATTTGTTCAACCGTAGGATTTCGACGATTAACTAAGACAATATTTACTATAAAATTTTTGTGGTAGGAAATATGCGTAAAAGTTGGCAGCCACGCATAAGTACATATATTTATGAATCTGGCATTTAAAATAATTTTATATTTCTTTTTCTATTGCATACATTTGAAAAGAAAAAAATTATTTTTGTTATTTTATTTACTATTCGTTAAATAATAATAATAGTAATAATAATAATAATAATAATGTATACGAAAACATTGATACTTGGCTTCTGCAAAACATAATAACTGTAAAATATTATATATATATATATATATATATATATATATATATATATATATATATATATATAATATTTTAATATTATATATATATATATATAATATATATATATATATGTATATATATATATATATATATATATATATTAAGTTTAAAATTTCCACGTATATATATTAATGTCAATTATGTTACATTCTTTTTGAAATCATAAATTTAAAATAGTGGCTAAACACCATTTTTTTCACACTAAAACATTTGCATTACAAATTAGTGATATCAAAAAGCTTTTAATAACAAAACAACCAAAGATTTCTTGCCCGAATCCAGTTCGGGTAACATAGTTAAGTTGTTAAGTACACCTTTTTTTGAAAAGTTTTATATTAATGGGATTAGTACGCTATTAATTTTATATTCCGACCTCTATAAATAATCATGTAAGTCCAATTTATATTATTGTACATTTTTAAAACAAACTTACTTTGAGAACAAACCAAATTTCAATTCAGTAAACTAATAAATAAATAATTTGAGATTGAGTGGGAGGAGAGGTCAAATTTTTGCTCGAGCTCGCGTCCCTAAGATACATAAGGTTTCGCGCCACTGTTAAGCATATATGTAATATTATAATTTCATAAGCATTATAAATATACATTTCGCTTCATTGATACATTGTTATAATTAATACTCATTCATAATTAATTATTCGTGTATGAAGTAACCACTTTTCTATGCCTTCATATAAAAGTATCGACAACTTTATCTTTTCTGCGAAAGATGTAAAGATAGCTAACAACAAGAAGAAGTAATGCATGCCATTATCTCAACCTTTTGGATCCCAAACCGCCCAAGACCGCCCGAGATATTTTGATTAGTAAATTTCAGTTCCCACCAGAAAATTAAAACAACATTTGCTTTAATCAATAACAGAACATTCCGTATTTAAATAAAACGAAATTAGTCATTGATTTTTTCTGGTGTGAAATGAATTACATAATTTCTAGAACGTGGGAATTAAAGGGTTAAACGTTAGATTTTATGGTTTCATAAATCAATATTTGTCATAAAGAAAATAGAAATGGCGTAACAGCATGGTTTCACTCATCCCTTTTTTAAATGGCATTTTCTAAAACAATTGTTTGCTTATGAAATTGCTCTTTAAACGAAAATACGTTCTTTTAAAGGATATTTCGGCATCAAACTTATATAAAGCATGCGTAAATCAGGACTAATAATTTAATGGTCAAAAATATGTTAGATGTTTTTTTCATCGTATTGTTTTATAAGTCAAAGGTGGCGTAAGATATTTAACACAATGAACTATTATTAAAATTTGAAAGAATACAAATGATATTTGTCGCTTTATTGATGAGATGTGTTAATTAACCTTCTAATGCTCATAGTAGCATATATACCACATAGATGCCAAAATTTGTTAATTATTCCGGAATCTGATGAAAGAAAAACAAATTTTAACCGGAAAAAATATATACGAAAGGTTTTTTTTTTTCAGTAAGTCAATAGCATAAATTTCACTTTGGAATTTTTGTTTAAAATTTTCGGTTACGAAAATTTTCGCAGAACTGCCAAGTCTCCGGCTTTATGGATGTCAGTATTTCAATATAAAGAACGTTGTTTTATTATATTGGAACATTTTGGCGATTTAAAATAACCAGATTTTCTCTAAGATGATAGTTGTGTGCAAAAAAACGGAGACTTAGCAACTCTGTGTCCGTCTTGAATCAGACTATGGGATAATTAAGATATCCGCGCAGCTTCAGATGTGATTTTTTAATATTTTCTCTTGGTATTAATTTTTTATAATGACATTTACTTTAAACATTGAAAAAAAATAGCAATTATCCAGAAATAATTTTTTTCAGAGAAAAATAGTCAAAATTATGTCAAAAATTGACATTTCAGCAAATCGTGTTAACTCAAAAATAAAACAATGTATTGGCGTTTTTTAAATTGCATAATAAAAAGAATAAATTTCTTTAGGACTTAGACTACTCAGATATTAATCGAATCTCTATCTCAGATAATGTGGCATTTAAAGTATTATTGTAATGAAAAATTCACAAAATATGTCTCAAGTTTGCCATTTATACCAATATAAATGTAAAACTATTCAATATATTATTATGAGTGCAGTCTATTCCCTCAGAAGGCGTAAAAGAAGTACAGGAATTTTCGTGGCATTTCTTGCATACTTTTTCGTTATAGGATGTTTTACGTATAGTAAAAATCAGAAAAACTACATTTTGAGATAAAGCTAAAGATAACTTTAACCCTTTAACGTTCATTGGTTTCTCTGCGAAATCACAGAATTTTAATTTCGATATGCAACATCGACACGGAAATTTTTATTTAAAAAATCCATTATATTACAAATGTGAAAAATCACTTTTTCTGTTTTTCAAACACATTTGTTCGCAATTCTCGGTGTCACCATTTATTTCGACATCTTAGCAGTGAAAATATTTTATCCGTTAAAGGCTTAAAACACAATTCAAAAGCTGTAATGGACGTAATTTTAAACAACAATAACTCGGGCTCTATTTTAGATTCAGACAAAATTTAAGCAGATTTCGATAGGTAAAAGATTCAATTTTAATATTATTGCAAAAATGAAGAATCGGTATAGTGATCAAAAATTACGTTTTTAACCCTTAAGCGGTAACCATGGGTCACTAGTGCCTCGGTCAAATTTTCTTTCCTTACTAGCTTAGAGGAGAGAGCGGGGAGCGGGACTAAACTACCCTGAAAAAAATAGTACACTAGTAGGCTATTAGCTCCCGAAACGCCGATGTTTTAGTGCGTTCACAGTCGACGTAAGAGCCAGTCAAAATTTCGAAAAGGCACGAGTGACCCAGGGTTACTATTTACGTTGACGAAAAGTGTAAGGTAAGAAAAAATTTGTTTGGTTAGGAATTCATGTTTTTTTCATAAAAAATCGATAAATTACACTCACTTGGGTTTCCGAACCTTACTTTTTATGCAAACACGTGTTTATGAAATTGTTTGGTGTCAAACAATAGTTTGGTGTCAGACATCAAATCTGTTTCGATTGTTTATAAATGATGATATCAGTGTTGCTGTAATTTTTCATTATTATATTTTTTGTTTAATTAAATAAAGTTTGATAATTAACATAATTTTCATAAATAAAATTGATTAAAAACTAATAAAATTTCTATTTCATTGTAAATTGTACCTATTTATAAGTTAAAAAAACGTCATTTTTATGCTCAAAACTTAAGCATTTTTTTTAAAAATTTATACCGGCTATTATTTTTATTTATTTATTTATTTATTTATTTATTTTTTGAGAAAGTACCATTCTTGATCTTCAATTTCCCGTTTGAAACAGCAAAAAATGTCAATTCTATCCAAAGTTATGATTTTTTAAAGAAAATGTGCATTTTTCCTATTTTTATTTGTTTATTTAAACATATTGTTTAAACAAATTAATAAATCAGCAATATTGTGACTGATTCTTGTTCAAGGGTAGTTGATGTAATATCATGAATTTTTTTAGAATTTTTAAAGCATTTTAAACCACTTTTTACAGCGCTAAGCACGAGTGACCCATGATTACCGTTTAAAGGTGCCAAAAAACACGTTACCGTTTAAGGGTTAAGGTTAACCTTAACCCTTACAAGAGTAAAACATTTGTGCTCCAAAAATGGTCAAATCATTAATTCCCACCACAATTTAAGAACAGATTTAGTTGAAAATAATCAAAACCGTTTCTTCACGTATATTATGAGATCAAAACTATACTAAAAAATTACTGGTACCAGTTGGCAATTTAAACTATAATGTTATCATTTGTAGATTGCAAACGGCATCCCTGAAGGGGTTAATCGATATTGGAATATATGATACATTAGTGTTTCCAACTTAATCGAGTTTTTATTTCGAATATTCCAGAATCATGCCAGAAATTTAAAATAGCAATGTTTACTTTATTTTTTAACGGACATCCTATTCTTAAATAAAACAAATTTTATTATAAACATAACATATAAGCATAAGATAATTACTTTTTTACGCATTAATTTCATATATGTATCAAAAAACTTCATGGAAAAGTTTCATGTTATTTTTTTTATATTTTTTTTTTCAACTTTATTTATATTCTCAAAAAAAAAAAAAAAAAAAAAAAAAAAAAAAAAAAAAAAAAAAAAACATGAACCTTTTCCATGATTAATCATTTTCACCCGCGTTACATAAGGTATGTCTTGTTAAGTTTTAATAATATTTTAGTCCTGTACATCCGATTAAAAATACCGCACCTAAGGAGACATTTGAGACATTTCTCATTTCTTTTATCTTTCGTTTGAATTTTAACGGTCTCATTTTTCGAAAAATTCTGAATCATTAAAAAATGAGGAAGCAGAGCTACCGAATCTCCGGCTTTTTGGATGCTACAAAAAACTTGAGCTCGATCTGTAAAAATCCTTTTTTTTTTTTTTTTTTTTGGTTTTACGCATTTGATTGCACATTTAATTTTTTTTTTTTTTTTTTTTTTTTTTTTTTTAATGGAGATGCTTTCTGCTTCAAAACCAGTTTCAATCATGCATGTGTTCTCGTTAAGCAAAATAGTCGAAACTGTACACAAAAAGTACAAAATGGACTTTATACAGATTAATTTCACTTAGCCGATGACCCCCCCCCCCAAAAAAAAAAAAAAAATAAATAAATAAATGAAATGCAAACAAGATATCTTTATAAATTTCTTCCGTAATATTACCATTAGTGAATTGGTGTTTTGTGTGACTGAAGTAGTTTTGTAATTGCCAAACTATAAGGTATATCTTCTTCACTTTTTCTAAAAGTCATATGTCAGCACAAATTTGTGAAAGATAATTATTTTTAACTTTACTTAATCGCAAGGTTTCTGTCATTATATTTGGTATAGTATTTTATTCTAAAATAGCGGTAGCTCGATAGTTAATTTTCGAAAAAAAGATTTCTTCTTTTTTACTTTTGCATCTTTATATATTTTCTGAAAATAGTTTGTCACAAAAAAGTAAAATAGGTAATTTTATTTTCATTTAATCGCAACGTTTCTGTCGCAAAATAAAGTTAATTTTGTTATCCTGAAAAAATTGTAGTTTAATAGCTATTTTGTAACTTTTTTTTTTTTTTTAGTCAACTTTTACAATGAACTGTTTATTAAAAGTATTTTAAGAAATAAGCATATATGTTTTTTATTAATATCCTTCTTACAGTAAAAAAATTCCTTCCGAAAATGTAATGAGAATTTTTGACATTTATTATAACACAAAAACACTTTATTGCTTTTCTAAGGTCATCGATCTCGAGTATACGTCAAATTTTATTACGAACCTCCTATAATAAATCAAGATTCGTTTTCCTAAGTTAACTTAATTTATAAAACTTTGGGGGAATAAGATGGTTGCTGCAGGTTTTTTCTCAGATATTATAAATGTTTTATAACAGTAAGTAAAATAATCCGTACGAGAAAGCGTACATGGATATCGAAAATATGGAATAATATGTGATTTAAGGCTTAAGGGGGTCCGGTATATAAAAATAATTTTCTTTTAAAAAAATATTGCATTAAAATTTTTTAACCATTTGAAAAATGGTTGTTGTTTTCGGGAGAATGGACCCGATGATGTTACCACTTTTGAATGATGTTACCACTTTTGAATGATGTGGTCACTTTTGAATTTAAATTAATTTCTTTACTTTTAGAAGAGTTTTTATTTGAATTTAAATTAAATTCTTTACTTTTAGAAGAATTTTTATTTGAATAGTAAATTAAAATGGTTAAAATCATTGTAATAAAGGAGAAAACTAACAAATTTAAAAATGGGTAGACGGAAATTAACAGATACGGAAAAAGCCGAAGCCAAAGAAATGAATGAACGTGAATATCGCATTCAATGATATTAAACACAATACGCGTACTTAAACAATCATAAAGTGATTTTTATTTCTTCTTTTGCTATTTAAAATAAAAATTTAGTCAACATGTATAAGTTGCTTATTAGTTTGGCGATTCGTATCATTTGGCGAAATTGGTCGACGGGATAACTGAGTAATACTGTATTTGGTTTGGCGCAAAAACGTCTTTCAATGCAGAAAATGATAAAATCAAAAGATTATTGAGCCGCTGAAAACCAATTACGTGTTGAAAGGCGATCACGAAAAAGGAAGCAATTTAATGCCGAACCGATTAATTGTAAAACATCATGTCGCCAGGGCGACCAATCCACTAGCCATGGCGTTTTACTATCGGTCGGTTCTAACCAGGAAAATTTGAGTGCCAATAGTGATTCTAACAAGCCGGAAAATGTTATAGCTATTACTCTTGATTTTCCACCACCTAAAAAGAAAACTAAAAAGCAATCGGCTTGGGAAAAACTGGGAAAAAACTTTTTTGATTCGATGTCTGATGGACCCATTCACAGATGCATGTGCTGCGATCGATTTTGGTTTAAAACCTCCATCACCAAAATTCTGCTCTGTAAAATCAAACAATATATGCCAAAGTCTTACAAGTATAACAGTATATGCCAAAGCTGTATTTTAATAATGATTACTTTTGCACCAACAATGTTAAATAGTTTGAAATATTTCTTTCGTCGCCAACTTTTATGCTTGGCGACAATAGAGTGATATAACTTAAACGAACCGTACCTTCAAATTGCAGCATGTATAAAGTCATTTATAGCAGTGGCACGGATAATACACAATAAAACAACTGGTATTTAGCTTAAAATGATAGATGAATGTATCGAGTGAAACATTTTTCAAATGGTTGGGGTAATTTCTTAAATTACAATTTTTTATTTTATTATACTCTTTTATGATTAAAACGACATTAAAACCATGTTTCTATTTTAATGATAAGAAGAAATATATAATTAATTAATTAATTATTTTTTTCTTTGGTTTTTTTCGAATATATCTTTTGAGCAATTGTTGTCACGGAAAAGACCTCTTGTGAAAATAAATTTTAATTCATGATTTTTTTTTCTTAGATTTGTATAATTATAACTCAATATCTGATAAAGATAAATACTTCAAACTTGGAACATGTCTTTTTCGATTACTTTACCTTAATTTTGATTCAGCAAATTCGAAGAAAAAAAAATATTTACTTTTGAAAATATAATTTTTTAAACTTTTCACTGCAGTTCGGCCAAATCAATATCTAAATTAAGATATTTTTTATTTACGGTAATTTCTCACTTATGCATAGCACCTCAGGTAATTTGATTTTCTATTTGAATTTGTTTTTGGAAAAATGCGAATTGCTTTTGTTTAGCATTTATTTTGCTACATTTGTTTGATAAAGTGCCGGTATCAAAAAGACTTAACTAAGCCGCGGCGCATACGCTGGAAATTGCGGTATTTAAACACAAACAATTAAATACAAAAAATCAATTGCTAAAATGTTGAAATGACTGACTGGAACCGGAATTTAAAAAAGGTTTTATTTACAAATACAAAAAGAGACTATATTTCAGACATATAATAAATGGAAAATCTTTGTACCGAATTCCGGTGCAATTGCGGAATCAAGCAATTAAAATTGAATAGCTTTATAAACATACAAGCTTCTTTGAAAGGATTAAGACGCCACATTACTGACTGAAAAAAGCCGGATGATAATGTAAAGTCCATGGGGGTGTTCTTTTCAAATAGCTCGCTCAAATTTAGGTATTTTGGCGTGATTTTTTTTTTGCAAAGGATAGCTGAGGGCGATCCACAACAGGCCTAGTTTTTACTTTTTCGATTTTGGTGTCAGATTTTTTTAAAAATGCTTTAATTTTTGAAACCGGTTTGAACCGGTCAAAATATTAAAATTTGAGAGAGCTATTTGAAAAAAAAAACGGCCGCATAGACTTTACATTATTATCCGGGTCTTTTTCAATCAGTAGTGTGGGCTCTTAACCCTTTGTGGCGCAGGGCAAATTCATTGCTTAAGTATTGAAATTAACCCCTTGGAAACGTGCGGCACGTATACGTGCCGCAAAAAGGCTTAAGAATCCTTATTTATCCCCACCAGTAAAATTTTACTGTAAAATTTGCTTTATTTAATTGGAGCATTTCCTCGATTTAAAAAGGCACAAATTTCTGTTTTAAAAATCTGGTGACAAAACATTAAAAGTTTCTTGAGAGGCGAAGGGGTTAATGACTGACACTGGAATTTGAAAACAACTTTATTTGTAAGTAAGAAAACCCTATAGTTCACGCATTCAATAAACTGTAATTTCTTTTAACAAAATTCTGGTGCCAATGTGGCGTTTGGGAATAAAAATTAAGTGGTATATCTATAAAACCAGCGCGCCGAAAAGGGTTAAGGTGCTGGTCACACATTTTTCGAATTCCCATCCGTAATGTTAAGTATAACGACGTTTGGTGTATTTTTATACACTGCTCAAAACAATTAAAGGATATTGCAGCTTTAGGTGAATTTTGTATCTGGGAAACTTTTTAGCTGATTGATACATGGTCGACAGACATAGTAGGTTATATGAGAATAAATTACACATGTCTGGCAGAAAAAAATGCATTTTATTGCACATTTGTGTACAAAAGGAAAAAAACACAATTTGTGCATATGAGAAAAAAAGAATAAGAAAAGGTGTTTTCTTCAAAGAAAATCATTTTCAGTAGGGGGTATGGTTTCCACGGGCGCCCAGCAACGTTGAGCACCTTTGAGGCATCGACTCAATGAGGCTATTAATGACGAGTTGGGGTATTCTGTCCCACTCTTCCAGAAGAGCTCTTTCCAGTTCTTGGAGAGTTTGTGGGGGTTGTTGGCAGCTAGAAACTCGTCTTCCTAGAGCGTCCCAAACGTGTTCGATTGAATTCATGTCTGGAGAACACGCTGGCCATTCCATTCGAACGATTCCTTCCTCGAAAAGGAAATCCTCCACCAGGTTTGCACGATCTGGCCTGCAGTTATCGTCCATTAAAATGAAGTTATCTCCGATTGCTGCAGCGTAAGGGACTACAATACGTCTGAGGACCTCATCCCTATATCGGCGACCAGTCAGAGCTCCATCTCGAATGATGTAGAGGTCAGTGCGCCCGTCAATGGAGATGCCACCATACACCAACACTCCTCCACCGCCAAATATGACACTTTCGTGCACGAACGCAGGATTATTCCTACTGCCACGGTCCCTCCTTATGAAAATACGCCTATTATGCATATGCACAGAAAAACGGGACTCGTCAGAAAACAGAATATTGCACCATTCATTTCTCCTCCAGTTGACATGCTTAGTTGCCCACTCCCTGCGGTCGCGACGATGCCTTGATGTTAATCTAACACATACCATCGGTCGGTGAGCATACAGACCTACAGCATGGAGCCGGTTTCGGACAGTCTGAGTTGAAATCGTGGTGCCTGTAGCCGAGCGAAGGTGTTGTTGGAGAAGAGTAGCGTTCATGTTTCGGTGTCTCCGAGCTGTTAACGCTAAATACCGATCTTCATTGGGCGTTGTTGCCCGTCTACGACCTTGCCCTGGTCTTCGGCCTGCACATCCACTCTCCAAAAAACGGTTCCAGATCCTGAAAATGACACTTTGTGACACTCCAATGGCTTGCGCTACTTCGGCTTGAGTTTGGCCCCCTTCTAACCTACCAACGATTCTCCAAGCTTCTGAATCTGTCAAATGACTTCGCTGAGACATCGTACTCATCGAAAGAAAGCAATCACTGAATGCCGATCATCCTTGTCTTCATCCACTTTTATCCAGTTGAAAGTCAAATTTTATTCGCTGCCGCTGAAGCGACGTTTTTGACTCAAAATTTGCATACTCCACAGTTTGAAAACCAGAAAAATTTGCATTTGTGATTCTCTTCTTCTATTTTCGGCAAAAAATAATTTTGTTTATATCTTTATTTTATATAAAACTTCAAATATCCTTTAATTGTTTTGAGCAGTGTATTTAAAATATCCCCTCAGGAAAAAAATATTTTTATAGTCGTTTTTCAATGTTCCCTTCATAATGCATGTCCATGTTTTTCTTAGTTTACAAAACATTTTTAAAAGCCACGCTTAATTTTATATGAAATTTTAAAATTTTACTCCCACTTAAATTTTACCCAGTTTTTAAAACATAAAATATTAAATTAAGCAAAATTTTAGAAATATTTTGAGAACTAAGAAAAAAAGAACATCCTTTAACCTCTTGGGGACGAGAGACACGTACGTGCCGCAGAGAGGCTTAAAAATCCTTGTTTATCCCCACCAGTAAAATTTTACTGCAAAATTTGTGTTATTTAATAGGAACATTATTTCGATTCAATAAGGCATAACTTTCTGCTTTTTAAAACTGATAACAAAACATTAAAAATTTCGTAAAAAGCACCCGTCGCGAAGGAGTTAAGAAGAGAACACTGAAAAAAAAAGTTAAAATATCAATTTCCTGAGGAGATATTTTGTTTATAAAAATGTATTAAACAACCATAGACTTAACATTATAGAGGGGAGTCCGGAAAATGTGTGACCAGCAGCATTAAGCCCTTGGAGACGAGCGACAGGCTTAAGAATATTTAATTATTCCCATTAGTAAAATTGTACTATAAAATTTATCGGAACATTTTCTCGATTTAATAAGGCACAAATTTCTGTTTTTTAAAACTGGTAACAAAACATTTCATTAAAGGTGCCGTTGTGAAGGTGTTAACACTTTCACGGATGCCATTTGCAATCTGAAACGGCCTGTTTTAATGCACAAATTGTCAAATGGCAACAGTAACTTTCTAGTGCAATTTTGATTTCTTAACCCTTTCCGGCACGGGCAAAATCTGTAATAAAATGAGAAATTATCGACTGACATCGGAATTCACAAACGAATTTTTTAGATATTTTAAATTCCTTAATTTAAGCTTTTATTGTAAAAGCAAAATTTTAGTAAAATATTACTGGTGCCGTTTGCAAGTTTGGAATTAAAATTTGGTATCCCAGACCGGGCACAATGTGCCGGAAAGGGTTAAGGGACGTGGAGACGGGCTTTTTGATTATTTAAAAGTAAATTTACTCTAAAATTACATCGCGAAATAATCATTTGAACATTTTTGGAACAAAATGTCTTACTCCTGAAAAGATTTAATGGGTTTGTATAGTTTCCTGAATTTCGAGATCATAATATTCTTCGGTATATTTTCTTATAGAAGCCCTCTCCTTAACCCTTCCCGGCACGGGCAAAATCCAATGAAAAATGAGAAGTTATCGACTGACACCGGAATTCACAAACGATTTTCTCAGATATTTTGAATTCCTTAATTTTCGTTTTTACTGTAAAAGCTGATTTTTACTAAAATTTTATTGGTGCCGTTTGCAAGTTTGGAATAAAAACTAGGTATCCCAGACCAGACACAGTGTGCCGGAAAGGGTTAAATAAAGCGAATTTTTGCGTGTCTAAATAAGATTTATTTATATTATTAAAAAATGTACTGATAGGTTAGCTGGAAAATAACGGAAACGTACATTAACTGAAAACTAAAATATCATTTAAAAATAATTTGAAATAAATTTATTATTACCGTAATTTCTGGCGTATAATCCGAGGATCAAATAATCATTTTTCAACCCAGAATTTTTATAAATAAAATCTAACTTGTTATAGCTTAATAAATGTTTGACTTCAATTATTAAATTAAATTTATTGGTCCAAACAGAATTGTATAAGCTGCGGATTATACGAATTAAAGTATGGTATTTAAGATTGCCGCAATGACTAAAGTTACGAACCACTGAAATATACACTGAAAAATATCCATGGACCATGGTCAACCAAAAAAAGCTGGGAAGTGATAACTTAATCTTTAACACTACAACCGCGGTGACGGGTCATTTTGACCCGTACCAAATGAATATATGCTAATTCGAACCAGAAATTACTTTATGAAAATAGTTAAGTATATGTTCCACAGACATAATTAAAGTAATTAAGTTACATTGTCTTAAATAAAATTTCTGATGCGAAATATTTTTCTAAATCTACAGTAAAATTTCCCGCGGTTCTAGTGTTAAGCATTGTAAAGCTACAGAATTTAGTCTAAACTCAAATTTTCTTTTTAAATGCAGGTGTTGTGTAAAAATCAATGTTTTTGCGATTTAGTGAAAACCTTCATGACTTTCAAAATTAGAAAATAACTCATTAAAGGCTAATTTAAAAATAAATTGACTAATTACTGCTGAAGACATTCGTTATATAAATAAATAATCGTATAAGAAAAAAATTGTTTGCTTACAACTCACGATAAAAAGACAAAAATAACAAATTTCATATAGAAATACAGTGAAATCAGAAAAACAAAAGTTGTTTCCACGAAAACTAAACACGTGTACATTTTGATGAAAAAAAAAACACATAATTAGTGAAATGGATTAAATATATAAAATATGTTGTTTTTCTGGAAAACAAACCAATATTACATAGCTAAATAAATAAATGTTTTTTTTCAGCTTATAATGAAAGAAAATTATTTCAGTTAATTTGATAAATGAGCATAGTAAACAAAAGCAATTAGATAAACAAATATTCATTAGAAGAAAACTACATAAAACATCACGAACAAAACAAAATTAAACGTAATTATTACATGAAATAGATTGATAATTAAAAGATAAAATTTTTAGAAAAAAAATGTTAATCAAGTTTAGAAGAATAGTGCCTATTTTGATTTTAACCCGGGAGAACGCGCGCTTTTCAAGGTATGAATGATTTTAACTTTGCCACCAATAAAATCTAATTATAACAGTCACTTTATTAAGACGGAGACAATTCTTACAAATTTTGCGATAAAATAAATTGACGATCACTTTTAAAAAATTAGTGGTTACAATTGTAAAAACCACACGCACTCAGGGTCTTTTAGGCCCTGCGCGCGTCCTCGCGGTTTAAAAAATATTTCTATCATACTTTAATATGCTTTATCCCTTTCAGGATCGGAGTCAGGTTGATTCACTTTTTTGTATATATTTTTTTTTCAGTTTAAAAACTGACAGAAGGCACCGTGAATATTTTACAATTTTTTTCTTTTACAGTGAAATTTTCGGAAAAAAAACATGCATTCTTTTTTGCAAATTAATGATTTCTGGTGCTATTGTTATATTACCCAATTAAAACTGAAAAGGTTCATAAACATACAAGCTCCTTTGAATAGTTTAACCCTTTTACTGGTGCAATTTGCAATATACAACTAGTTTGTTTTAGTGCTGAAAATGCCAAATGACACCAGTAATGCTTTCAGTAGAATCCCGATTTCATAAGAGACGTGAAAGAAAATGCTTTTTGGTTAGTTAAAAATAAATTTGCTTTAACCCTTTCCGGCACGGGCAAAATGTGTAATAAAATGAAAAATAATCGACTGACACCGGAATTCACAAATGAATTTTTTAGATATTTTGAATTCCTTAATTTAAAGTTTTATTCTAAAAGCAAAATTTAAAATATTACTGGTGCCGTTTGCAAGTTTGGAATAAAAATTAGGTACCCCAGACCGGGCACAGTGTGCCGGAAAGGGTTAACCCATTAAGCGTTCTGTCCGGGTTTTTCTGTCATGTAACTTTTGGAATCAAAGGCTGATTTAACACAAAATCAATAGTTCAGCTAATTTTTTGAAGTTAAAATGATAAATAAATATGTAAGGTTACCAAATAAAAACTTTCCTACAAATTTATTTTCATAGCTACTATTTTATAAATCGTTAAACATGAATGGAAAATTTTACAGGACGCTTAAAGGGTTAACGATGCATAGCGAATTATTTATTTGAACATTTTTGGTGCTGGATATATTGCCCCTGAAAAGGTTAATAGGGTTCGTGCGGTTGTTGGAATTTCGAAGACACAAACTATTTCAGTACCACTATTTTCTTATGAAAAACTTCTCATTAAAAAAGGCGAATTTTCGCGCGTCTCAATTAGATTTATTTTTATATTAAAAATTTTTTTTCGTATATTACCAGGAAATTAACGGAACGTACAAACCCCTTAACACTAGAACCGCCATTAGGAGTCAAAATGACCTCTGTCAGATTAATAATAGTCGATTCGAACCAGAATTTTCTTCGTAAGATACGTTATATCAATGCGGCTGAAATATAGGCTAATTAAATAAGTTAAATAGTTTTGAATTAAAATTCTGGTGAGAAACACTTTTCGTAAAACTTGAGTAAAATACCCGGCGATTCTAGTGTTAAAGCTAAAAAAATTTTTTTAAATGATTTGAAAGAAATTTGTTGTTACCATAATTTCCGACGTTCATTCCGCGGATCAAACAATTATTTTTTAACCCAGAATTTTTTCTTTTAAATAAAATCTAACTTGTTATATCACAGTAAATATTTGACTTCAATTACTAAATAAAATTTCTGGGTCCAAACATAATTGTTTGAGCCGCGTATTTTAAGCCGGCAATTACGGTATTTAACACATTCGCTGCCGATCACGCGCCAGCGCGTGATATGGCACCAAGGTTAAGGAGCCACTCACGCACCAACGCGTGATGTTGGTGATGTCCAATAGCCAATCACGCGCTAGCGCGGGAAAATCTTTCACTGATTCTTTGTTACAAAAAGTAAATCGGCTTTTGGGAAAACCCACTTCTACAGCGCGGCATTAACTATCATCACATCTTCACGTAAGCGGCAGCGAACGTGTTAAGATTATCGCTATGACCGAAGTTGTGAACCACCTGACTGGAATATATACTGAAATATATCCATGACCCATGGTCAAGAAAAAGACCTGAGAACAGAATACCAAGATCTTTAAGGATTGCAACACCCCAAAATTCACTCTAAACTCAGTTTTTCTTTTTTAATTCAGGTGTTATATAAAAATTAATGTTTATACGATTTTGTAAAAATCTTCATGACTCTCAAAATTCGAAAATAGTTCATCAAAAGTTAATTTAAAAATAAATTGATTAATTATTGTTAAATTTTTATTTAAAGAACTAACTACATAAGGTAAAATATTGGATACAACTCACGATAACAATAACACATTTTGTAAACAAATAAAGTGAAATTATCAAACCAAAAGTTGTTTCCAGCAAAACTATGTACGTGTACATTTCAATGAAGAAAAAGAACACATAATGAGTAACATGAATTAAATATGTGAAAGATGATATTTTTCTGAAAAACAAATCAAGATTATGTAGCTAAATAAATAAATGATATTTTTTCTTATTTTAATGAGAGAAAATTATTTCAGTTAATTTGATAAATGAACATGGTAAACAAAAGCAAATTAGATAAACAAATATTCATTATAAGAAAACATAACAAACTTAACAAAAGAAAAGAGTAACTATTACGTCAGATGAAAAGATAAAAAGATAGCGTTAAAAAAAAAAAAAAAAAAGGTTGATCAAGTTTAGAGATGTAATGCAGATTTTGGTTAAACTATATTTCTATCATACTCTAATATGCTTTATCCATTTCAGGGCGGTGTCTGTTTGAACATTTCAATTATATATATATATATACAGTGGAGTCTCTATATAACGAAATCCACCGTTCCAGCAAAAAATTCGTTACATAGAGAAATTCGATGTATAGAAAATTATGTAAAAATCGCATTTAATGTGTGAAATTTGAACAAATATTATTTTTGATTTTTTGAATTAAGAATTTGATGTGTTTAAAAGTAAATATTAACCTAACATTTTATTTCTTAATTATTTAAGCTGTTTCAAAAAAGCGAACAGACATTTATTTGAAAGCTTAATGAAAATCAAATAAGGAAGACTTGCATTAATTTCAGACGAAGAAATCTGTAATTTTTTGGGGTTTTTTAATTTAAAATTGTTACGCTCTCAAAAACATGTTCAAATTTTACCAAAGAATGAAAAATTGTAGTTAACATTTTCCTCCATTTGAAGTCCTCTCTTATGTGCCTCTCATTGATTTCTTTCTTACATGTGTATCAATCCAATTGACACTGTTTTGAGAAAGATGTGGAAAGGTGTGTGGGAGGTTAGATGAATTCATTGGATTTAAAGAACATTGAGAAAAATAATATATATATAAAAAAAAAACTCAGCACTGACGATAAATCAAATATAAGTGATGGAAATTTGATTCTGTATGATATCGAAGCTTTTTTAAACTGTTTTTTACGACCAATTTATGAAAAAATTCGTTATATGGAGATAGATATTTCGCTATATAGATACTGTTTTTAATGTAATCATGCGAAAAGGGGACCGTTCCTACTAAAAAATTCGTTATATAGAGAAATTCGATGTATGGAGTTTCGTTGTAGCGAGACTCGACTATATATATTATTCCAAAACTGACAGACGGCACCGTAAATATATTAAAAGAAAGTTTATTTTACAATGGAAACGTAGAAAATGTGTTTAACTTCTGTTCTTCTTATCTAACCAGAAAATTTTTTGCTAATGAATAAAGGAGAAGAAAACAACCTTGCAATATTACGGGTTTTGGGCACTCACTATAGTTAGGTCACTGGTAACCGACTGACAACACTGCAATAAAAAGTGTAAATATGCACCAATCCAGGGATTATTTTAAAATAGCGCGCAAGTTCATTTTTTTCTTTTACATATTCAGAGACTGGCTTTATTGAAATCTATCACAACAAATTATAAAGATGCAATCGAATTACAAATATAGATTTTATTGTAAAAAGAAATAAATTATTTAATAAAAAATACAGATAAGTTAATATTCATTGAAAGAAAAGTAAATACGTTAAACACTCAAAGAAAAACAATATTTATTTCTGAAAGGGATAAAATATGTAAAAGAAAATACATTGCAGAAGAAAACTCTTTTCTTCAATTCTATAACTAATTCAATTTTACATAAAAAAATTACATTAAATTAGGTGTAATTTCTTTTTTATAAACTAAACAGAGTGGTCTAAATAATTTATTAAAAAGAAAAAAAGCAGTCATTATTATGTGAAATGACATTAACAGGTAAAATAATAAATTATCGGTAAAGTTTATTTTTCCAACCAAAGAAAAAAAAAATGAGGAAACAAAAGAATTTTTTGAGTGCTAGTTATTTTGCATTTAGATTAAATAGTTCCTTGTTTTCTATTTTATTTGTTTTCCTTATTGGAAATTCCTATAGGAAAAAAAATCTCAATATTTTTTCTGAACATTAATCTGTATCTCAGTTTCATATGTTGCCTATGCAGAAGATTCTTAAAAAAATAATAATAATAATAATAATAATTAATGTATATTTATTTATTGTTTCGTCAAAATAAATGATATGCTCTATAAAAATTGACCTTTTTTCTTTTAAAAATTGCTTATATTTATGTAGAATAGTTTTATAAAATTGTTATGTTAATTTATATTTCTACAAATTTTTAACATATTTGAAAATAAGCATAATTAAACATTTTATGCTGTTGCCAATTACTAAAGTATCGCAAGATAAACTGCGTAATATTATTTCAAATTAAAATGTATTTTTAAAATAATATACTGAAAAATGTATCGGATATTATTTTAAAATAAAGGGTATAGCCGGGTCTTTTAGTAAAATATGCGCTTGAGTCAACCACATCGAGTTCTACATGGATCGATAGCCCATAAAAAGAAATTTATTTCTCCTCAGTTTTAAGTTTGTATCTCACGACCATGGGAGGTGATGATGACCCTAAATGCCTGTTTTGGAAAAGAGTGCATTGCGACGAAACTACTAAGCAGATTTTAACAAAAAATAAGGGACGTAAAAAACCACCATACGAATTTATGAAAAAAATTTCCGATTTTTTTAAACAAAAGAACAAGTTTTCTAACATTTTTCCTCTTTTTAAATTTACATTTTAATTGAAAATAAACTGAAATTTCTGAGTGACCACCTTAATTTTTTTGCATGAAATACTATGAGACATGATGCATATTCACTATCAATTTCAACTTTCTACGTATGGTGCATCATATTAATAAAAGGGGAAAATCATATTCCGTCGGAATTGTGGGGCGTGTCTCGGACAAATTTCTCGCCTTCTTTTAAAAATACCGTCTGAATTAATGTGTGAGATTTGAAAAGGCGTGAAATTTGTCCGAGACACGGTGGTGGTCACTCAGAAATTTCAGTTTATTTTTAATTAAAATGTTCATTTAAAAACAGGAAAAATATTTAAAAACTTGTTCTTTTGTTTAAAAAAATTCTGAAAAAATTGTCAAACATTCGTATGGAGGTTTTTTTCATCCTTTATTTTTTTCGTTAAAATTTGCTCAGTAGTTTCGTCACAATGCGCACTTTTCCAAAACAGGCATTTAGGGTCATAACCCCCCCCCCCCCATAGTCTTGAGATACAAACATAAAACTGGGGAGAAATGAATTTCTTTTTATGGGCTATCGATCCATGTAGGACTCGATGTGGTTGACTCAAGGGCATATTTTACTAGGAAACCCGTCTATATGCTTTATAATAAGAGAAATATTATCCCTTAACCCATTCGTGCCCTGCATCTTTTGCGTAAATTTTATTTGGTTGGCACCACTATTTTTAGAAGATTTATGTTTAGTTCATTAATCACGAAAATGCATCATATAAATAAAATAATTACTGCTTTTCTTTTTTGCCGGTGTCAAAAACTGTGCCGAATGCACCTATTGAAGCGTCCCTAAAAAGGGACGCTAGGCACTAATGGGTTAACCCTTTCGCGGCAGGAGACTTTTACGAATTTTTTAATGTTTTGTCACCGGTTTTTAAAAACAGAAATTTGTGCCTTTACAAATCGAGAAAGTGCTCCGATTAAATAAAGCAAATTTTACAGTAAAATTTTACTGGTGAGATTAAACAAGCATTCTTAAGCCTTTTTGTGGCACGTATACGTGTCACGAGGGGTTAACCCGTTAACGGATTTGCCCGGACGCCATTCGGGCAAGATGAATTTGCTTAATTCATCATTTAAAACTTTTTGAACAATTTAAAAAAAATAATTTCATATTATTCAAAGGTGGAGATGTTTAGACTGAATGTTACGAATATTTTATGTAAAAAATTGTTGTGAGAATCCGCTATTTTTAATTGATTGAACGGAAAAGAAAGTTACGGGATTAAACAAACTAGTATTAAACAAAACAAATAAAAGATTTACGGCAAACAATAATTTCCATGTATAATGGTATAATATTAAAATCGCGTTCTACTGAATACATTTTATTAATTATTACATAAAATATATTACAAAAGGATAACCTTTGAAAGCTTTTACTGACTCACCAAGTGTCCAGCTATTTGAACATCACTTTTATGATAGAGAAAATGTTGTTATCTTAAATCAGTCAAATGTTCCAATTAAATAATATAATATTTTTTGTATTAAAATACTGATTTGCAAAAAAGCCCGAGATTTTACAGTTCGGCATTTACATATTGCCCTGGTCCAGAAGACAGATCTCTAACTACTATAGTTAGTTGCAAGTCTTCTGCATTGTTGCCATTTACGTTTAAGACAATAATTTAACTTTATTAAATCATTGAGGGGCAAGCAATAATGTGTCTGTAATATTAAATTCTCACCGGAAAAATCGAAAAATTTTACTTTAAAATAAAAAAGGGCAATTATTTAGCTATTAGCCGCCAAAGTTAAAAATATAAAATTTCGTTAAATGTTTCTGGTGAAAATTTTGTTTAAATTAGGTGGTATAAAAATATATCCTACCGCCTTTTAAAGAGTTAAAGTTTGTTTCGTTTTTTGACCAAAAAAAACAAAGTAATTTTCAAAAACAGAGAGATTTTATTGAAAAATGCCTGTGCCTTTCTGTTCTATGAGCCGCCTTCTACATTTCTCGGAATCTTATAACGCCTTCTTTCCAAAAATGTTTGATTTGGTTCCAAAAAATTTACCGAGGTAACTTTTCATGTAATTCAAACAGTTAGGTTCTTTTTGTGATGAGACTTTTCGTGAGTAAAAAAGTAAATAGTAATTGGATACTGCAATGTCTGAAGAGTAGGGAGGGTATGTCAGAACACCTGAATCGAACGCAAGCAATTTGTTTTTACCAGTTTAAGATAGCCCCAAAAGCTTCTTCCGCAATTCATAAGTTATTTTTTATTTCAACTTGCTCTACTTCCTAAAAATAGAAATCTTTTATTCATATTCTGAAAATATCTACAACAGAAAAATACTACAAAACATGTTTTTAATTTGCTAGTGGCCGACCCTCCCATGACCTGTTGGCGAGCCACTTTGTAGGTTACATTTTCAGCATAAAAAAGATCCTTTTTAGTCCGTCCGTCTGCCCGTCTGCCTGTCCGTCCGTCTGTCTGTCCGCATATAACAACGCAAAAACTACCCAACGAAATCGTTTGAAATTTAAAATACATAATTATTACATAATTTTGTCGAGTCATTTCAAATTTTATGAAAATCGGATGCATAGATCAATTACAGGGACAATCAAAAGTATTCCGTTACATTACGGTAAATGTGGAAAAAAGTTTCAAATGCATTTTAATCTTTTGCAATTTAAAATATATATTTATTACATAATTTTGTAGAGTCATTTCAAATTTTGTGAAAATCGGATGCATAGATCAATTACAGGGATAATCAAAAGTATTCCGTTACATTCCTGTCAATGAGGAAAAATAGTTCCATGTGCATTTTAATGATGTTACACTCTTTCGAACATAATACAATTCATATGCATCTATGAAACATATACTAAATTATACTTTCTGTACAATCTGTGTTGGAAAGAATGTTTTTAACAATATACAGGACCGCACAAAAGTATTCCACTACATAATGCTATACGGGGAAACATTGTTTGGGGCGTATTTTAATTATATTAAAATATTTCCCATTTTATGAATATGATGTACGTTGCTGAGGTGTAATTAAAATTACTTCCTGTATATTTACAAGAACACAGACGTTTCGACCACTATACTGTATCCGAAGTATTGTCTACTATAACAAGATCTGAATATTTTTAAAATTTCGTTATCGTACGAACGCACCTCATTTGCTACGCTTCACGTGCAATTTCCAACTTGTTTTATAAGATTTGTCCTCATTAACGAAAGTTGGATACATATTAACCCTTTGCGGCCGAGTTGTATATCTATGAAACCACTTAATTTTAATTCCCAAACGCCAAATTGGCACTGAAATTTTGGTAAAAAATTTACGTTTTTTTGAATGCATGAAATACATTTTTTTTTCTTATTTACAAATAACCGTAATTTCGGGTGTATAAGCCGCAGGACAAACAATTCTTTTCAGATCCAGAATTTTTTAAGAAATAAGTGTAACTACTTAGATCGCCGTAAATATTTGTCTTTAATCACTAAATAAGATTTCTGGGTCCAAAAAGAATTGTTTGATCCGCGGCTTATACACCCGAAATTACGAAAAGTTGTTTTGAAATTTCGGTGTCAGTCATTAATTTCAACACTTAACCCTTTAACGTTCATTGGTTTCTCTACATTACCACAAAATTTTAATTCCGATATGCAACCACATCACCGGAATTTTAATTAAAATAATAATCCACTTTATTATGTATTAGAAAAATCACTTTTTATTATTTACAAATTTAATTGTTTGCAGTTACAGGTGTCATTCATTTATTTCAACATCTTAGCAATGAAAATGTTTTGTCCGTTAAAGGGTTAAGCAATGAATTTGCCCTGCGCCCCAAAGAGTTAACACTAGAACCGCCGGGTATTTTTCTCAAGTTTTACGAAAAGTTTTTCTCACCAGAATTTTAATTTCAAACTATTTAACTTATTTAATTAGCCTATATTTCAGCTGCATTGATATAACGTATCTTACAAAGAAAATTCTGGTTCGAATCGACTATTATTAATCTGACAGGGGTCATTTTGACCCCTAATGGCGGTTCTAGTGTTAACAACCAGGAACTCAAACAATCCTGATTCAGTCTAGATTAACATCCAATTCCTTTCGCTAAAGCCAGACACAGAATAAAATTTTGTTCTCTATTTGGTGAAATTGGAACCCTTACCCTTATTGGAAGACTTCCACCAACTCAGACCATCAATTCCGAAAATTACTACTGGCAACTAGACAAACTAAAGGAAGCAATAGCCATGAAACATCTCAAAATAGCAAACAAACGAGGTATTAACTTCCATTATGAAGACTCTCATGTATTTTTGATTGTCAGAAACATACTCCTTACATTCAATTGAGCCATTTTGACCTATCCTCCTTACTCTCTGAACATTGCACCGTCTGACTACTATTTGTTTCTTTCTCTCAAAAACTCTGTTCCAAAATAAATAAATAAATAAAATGAACTTGTTGAATGATATAAAAATCACTTCTGTAAGTATTTTGCCTCAAAGTCAAAAAATAAAATAAAATAAAATGAAACAAACAAATAAATAAATAAATAAATAAAATAAAATAATAAAAAGAATGCGTTAATAGACTGCCGGAATTAAGAGGTTTTATCAACAGATTGGCCCAAGCGTTCCTCAATAAAACATTGCCTTTTACAAAATTTATATGGTTTATTAAAAAAAAAAAAAAAAAAAAAAAAAAAAAAAAAAACACGTACAATACAAAACATAATTCAGTTTGAAGACATTAACCATTACGCTTTTGTTTTGAATTGAAGAAAGTCATTTGCATATCCGCCGCAATACTCCATATTTACTATACAGTCTTAAATAATATCTGCAGAAAATTATGCAAATGTTGTCACAATCGTGGAATAATATACAAATATAGAAAATTAAGTGATGACGTAATTAAAAAAACTCGACAGAAAAAAAAAGATAAAAAAGAACTAATGATTTATATATTTGTATTTTTAATATGGATGCATAAAATTGAATATAGCTTATAAAAGGTGCATGGTTTTTTTTTTTTTTTTTCAAAAATCATAAATTTATAACAAGTATTTAATTAATTTTTTTCGGCTTCAATCGAAAAATGGCAACCAAAAGATAAAATAATCTTCTAATTTCCATCTGTTTTTTCTTCTCATTCTACAGAAATGTTGGACTTCTGTTTCCAAATAAAAAAATCGTTAAAAACTACAATAATAATAATAACAGGGCTCCCAAATGGTCCGCGAACTGAACACCAATATTTTTTAACAGAAAATTTCCTAGTAGGTTTCTCCGGCATTTGTGCTAAAACTAACTTTCGAAGGCGGTTTCTGCGCAATTTGGAAGAAAAATATAAAAGGAAAATCTTTCTAAGAAAATATTGATGTTCAATTGGCAGACCATTTGGGAACCCTCTAATAATAATAAGATCTTAAAGTTAAAACAAATTGCATTTACAAGTATATTTTTAGGGTTTCGTTCACCAGACGAAACCCTATTCGCCTCTGTTCACTATCTGTATAAGTTAGAGATTTCATATTTTGTTTACATACAGCTAATTGCTTCGTGTCACACAATAAATCATAATTTTTTTTAAAAGTATATTATTTTAATTAAATTAAATTTTTCAATGTCATCCATTCATTATTGCAACATAAATTTTAACCAGAACCTTAATTTCAAAGCTTTTACAGTATGCATCATAGCTTGAAGGTAAAGCCTGTCGGTATTAACCAGAAAGTTATTAGTTCGAACCCCGAATCTAGAACTTGAAATTTTCATGTTAACACTAGAACCGCCGGGTATTTTTCTCAAGTTTTACGACAAGTTTTTCTCACCAGAATTTTAATTTAAAACTATTTAACTTATTTAATTAGCCTCTATTTCAGCTGCATTGATATAACATATCTTACGAAGAAAATTCTGGTTTGAATCGACTATTATTAATCTGACAGGGGTCATTTTGACCCCTAGTGACAGTTCTAGTGTTAAGATGGATTTCATAAGTAGAAATTTCGTATTTTTGACCTATTTAAAGGTTTATACTATAATGGTTTCGCTCATCATAGATTCATAACATTTTTTTGGAATGCAATATTCTTTCTATTTTAATAATTTTTGTGCTTTGTTATTGATTCAGCCTTTTAAATTTAATTTTAAACATGTTTTTCACTTAAAAATTTTTAAATTTTATTTATAATCCCGCTAATTATATTTCTGCTCTTTTTAATTTCGGATTTTCAAAAAATTTTGAATTTTTGTGTTGCATTTAACTAATTTGATTTGAATACTTTTAATTTAATTAAAACAAATTACTTCTTTTTATAATTATTTTAAAAAATCAATTTATTGATTTTACCATCTATGTAAGAATTTAATAGTTATAAATTAACAATTTGGATTTATTAATTAAAGGATAAGTTAAAAAAAAAAAAGAAAAAGAAAAGAAAAAAAGAAATATCAAACGAATCACACTCACTGCGACCACACTTACCCGCTTGAATTTTCTGTATACGACGGTAAATCATTTGAAAATGTGCTACGCTTAGATTGTGTTGAAGGTTGGTTACTTTTAAAAAATTCAGATTTCTCAATTGACACCACTTTTTTGAAATGGTAAATTTCGCCTTATTTAATGACAGATTAATTTAAGTGATAATAAAGGGAATTGAACTATTTCAAGAAAAAAGTGCTAATCATGAAATTTGAATTTTTATCCCTTTCCAACACGGGCAAATTTTGTTAGCTAAATGAGAAAATATTGGCTACACCAGAATTTACAAACGACTTTTTTAGAAATTAGGAATTCTTTATTTTAAGCTTTCATCATAAAACCAAAATTTTGTTAAAATATTATTGCTGCCGTTTGCAAATTTGAAATTAAAATTAGGAATTCCAGACTGGACACAGTGTATCGGAAAGGGTTTTAAAAGAGTAGCTACTGACAACACTGTGTATAGAAGTTAAAAAAATTGCAGTAATGGGGTTCGCACAGTTCCACCACTAAATTTTAAGAATATTTTCAAAATATTTCACAGCAGAAAAATATGGTAAAATCTGTGAAGAAACGTGGGGGCCGTGAATAATGTGGTTCAAAAATTAAATGTAAACTTTCTTAATTTTAATAGTGGTGTCAGAGTCCTTAAAAATATAATAAGTGTGTGAACCCTGAGTAGAGATTATCACATACAATGTTACACATGCTTTGTTTTATGGCTAACTTTTATAACGGAACATTATTCTTTGACGACATTACTTTAATAGCAGAAAGAAAGCAAAACTATATCGGCGGCTAAAAATAAATAAAATTAACTGATTCTAATTAACAATATTTTCTGAAGGAACAATATTTAAAAAAAAGACGTATTTTATGAGACTAACTTTAATTTGAAAAAAGAGAGATGTTCAGCGTTTAGCTTTTAGACAGGGAGACGGCAGCACAGACAACTTCCTCTTCAAATTTCCGAATAAAAATCTAAGATTAGTTAAATCTCGTTGCGCATTTTTAAAAGCAGTCAGTCTGCTAAGTCATATCTTGGGTACGATTGACTTGTAGGTTTATCGTTGTGCTTTCCTGCATCCAAAAGTATAAAAATTGAAAACATGAAAACATAATGGTAAACAAACGAGTAAACTGTTAATATTTGTTTTAAGATGTTATCCACCAAGATATGACTTGGCAGGCCGATTGCATTTTAATATGTGAATTAAGATTTAACTAGCCGTAGATTTCCATCCGTGAACTAGATGAGGTGATTGTTTGTGCAGCCGGCTCCCTGTCTATTTTTTTTTTTTATCAGATTTTAAAGAGATATACATTTTGTCGCCCCAGTGGCGTTATCACAGCGAGGAGTCCTGTTCGAATCCGGATAATACATGGATGGTGTGTTGTCCCCTTGTAGTGAAATAAAAACTTAATGGATATGCGAACCATAGGTGCTATAGGGCTCAAAGCAATGTCAAACCAAA
This sequence comes from Maratus speculifer, assembly GCA_964019185.1. NCBI lineage: Eukaryota > Metazoa > Arthropoda > Arachnida > Araneae > Salticidae > Maratus > Maratus speculifer. The sequence continues at coordinate 203,158,936 of OZ025303.1, forward strand.
CGAAGATATGCGTTTAAAGGAAAAAAAAAGTTACACAATCATCATTCTTGAAAAGTTTAAAAAAAAAATCATTTTTTAAATATTTTTTATGATCTTGCTTTATAAATTCCTAATAATGTTGTTTCTTTTTTTTTCTTTTGACACTAAGCATTATTTTTATGACTAACTTTAATTTTAAACGAGAAAGTTTTTGAATGATGTTTCCTTTCCTATTATTTTGATTTATGTTTTTGAAAAGATATTTTATGCAGAATTGCCAACTCTCCGGCTTTTTACACACCACTATTATTTTAGAGAAAATCTAGTTCTTTTAAATCGGCGAAATGTTCCAATTAAATTAAAGAACATTTTCTGTATTAAAATATCGGTATGCAAAAAAGCCGGAGACTTGACAGCTCTGTTTTATGCTATTTGGATTCTTTTAAAACAAGAACAAAAAATTTGAAGTGCTTCAAATGCTTTGAAAAATAATGTATTATTTGTTTAAAAACAAAATAAAATAAAATAAACTTTCAAGAAAATGCTTTTAAAGAAACTTTTGTGTTAATTAATTAAAAAAATTCTTTTTTAAGTGAAAGTCTTTGTTTTTTCATTAATATATACTTTTTTAAGTTTCTTTAAGAACAGAAGTTTATATGAAAAGTTAAAATAACTGGATTATTTTGTAAAAATAAGAGGATTTCATCTCTGAAATTACTATATTGTAAATAATGAAAGCAAGAAAGAAAAAAACGTAATTTAACAAACTGCATAACCATTTGGAAACGGATTTTTTCAAAGACTTAAATTTAGACATAAATAAATTCCATATTTAAATATATATATACAGGGTGATTCCAAATTTTTTTTACAATAAAAGAGGGGCGATAGTACACATCAAGACAAACAATATTATATAGGAGACTAAGGGTCCCAAACGTTTTCCAAAGGAGATAGCCGCCATTAAAGTTTAAGGTCCAAAATTTCAAATAAACATAAAAAATGGAAAAATCGGTCGATTGATTTGCAGTTTTCACTAAAATTATTCTTTATGTCGGCATTTTCTTGAAATTGAATTATAAAGATAAATTCCAAAAAAATGTCGATAGAGGGCGCTTTAGACTTTGGAGTAACGAAAAACTATTTTTTGCTGGTATTTTTTGCATCTCATTAAATGTTTTCGTAAGCTTAGACTCAAACTTAAATTTTGAGCTCAAAATCTGAAAATGGGAGTGGTTAAGTAGCACAAACTGAACTGTGTTCAGAGGGTTTAAATTTCAAATGATTATAAAAAAACGGCAAAATTGGTTCATTGATTTGCGGTTTTCACTAAAACTATTCTTTATGTCGGTATTTTCTTAAAAATAAATTATAAAGATAAATTTAAAAAAATGTCGATAGAGGGCGCTTTAGACTTTGGAGTAAGGAACAACTAATGTTTGCCGTTATTTTTTTGCATTTCATTAAATGTTTTCGGAAGCTTAGACATAAATTTAAATTTTGAGCTCAAAATCTGAATAGTAGGGAATAGTTAAGTAGCACAAACTTAACTGTGTTTATGGGGGAGGGTGTTCAATATTAAAATAATTATAGAAAATGGAAAAATTTCTCGATTCGTTTGCGGTTTAAAGTAAAACTTTTCTTTAAGTCGGTATCTTCTTGAAAATAAATTTTAAAGATAAATTTAAAAAAATTCCATTAGAGGGCGCCTTAAACTTCAGAGTAACCAACAATTAAATTTAACCATTATTTTTTTGTTCTAATTAAATGCTTGCAAAAACTTTTTAAATGTTTTCGGAAGCTTAGATTTAAACTTCAATTTTGAGCTCAAAATCTGGATAATTAGGAATAGTTAAGTAGCGCAAAATGAAGTGTCTTCGGGAGTTGAAATTTATCCCTCCCCCCTCCTCGAACACAATTCAATTTTTCGCTACTTAAACACTTCAAACGATTCAGAATTTGAGCCTAAAATTTAAGTTTATGTGTTTGAAAGCATTTAATGAGATTAAAAAAAATAACAGTTAAAAATAGTTGTACGCTACTCCAAAATCTAAGGCGCCCTCTATCGGCATTTTGTGAAATTTATCTTTAAAATTTATTTTCAAGAAAATGCTCGTTTAGAAATTAGTTTTAGCGAAAACCGCAAACAAATCGACCAATTTTTCCGTTTTTTATAATCATTTGAAATTTGAACCCTCTAAACACAGTTCAGTTTGTCTACATAACCACTCCCAACTATTCAGATTTTGAGCTCAAAATTTAAGTTTAAGTCTAAGCTTACGAAAGCATTTAATGAGATGCAAAAAATAACGCCAAAGAAGAGTTGTTCGTTACTCCAAACTCTAAAGCGCCCTCTATCGGCATTTTTTGAAAATTATCTTCATAATTTATTTTTAAGAAAATACCGACATAAAGAATAGT